>CAWUFW010001849.1:0-600000 GCA_963921515.1 Calotriton arnoldi | reverse complement strand
TCAGGGCGCGCAGTGCGTTGTGGATTCTGCGCAAAACAAAGTGGTCCATAGGGGTTGCTTTGGCAAACTGGACATGGTGGGCATGTAATACGACATGCCCGTTCGGGAAAAGATCTCCGAGTGTGCCTAATGCATGACTGGACAGTGTTTGCTTGACCTGCGACTCTCTTGCAGGGGCTACCCATTGATTATCAGCACGGGGCAAGGACTGGGAGTACAGCAAATCCCCGCCAAGTAACGGAAGGCGTTTGCACCAAGCCCAGCTGGTGGTGAAGAGCGTTTGAATGTCGGCATGGTCTGGAGGACTAATTTCTGCTGATCTGGCAGCATTGACGGTCTTGCAGGCTAACCCTGCCAGGTCAGAAAAGAAGTTCGGGATATTACAACCTCAGTCTGCTCAGGATCACAGTCCTGTCCCAGGCATTAATGGGACTATCTCCTCCAGGCCGAACTGCATCTTTTAATTGTAGTTTCTGACCAGGCCTTTTTAGGTCGAACCTGGGCAGCGCATGCGCTGCTCTGCGAGACTTGTTGTAGTTGAGTATGTAATAGGAGCCCCGCCCACTTTCCGCCCATATTTGTCATAGGCTTGTGTCAGTGCCCTTCGTAAATGCTGCCTTCTGATTCGTAAAGAGGCTTGTTAGTCCCTCCTTAGTACGGCCTTGTCTTCATTTGTAACCTCCCATGGCGACTGGCCCCTTTACTTCGGTTGATACATGGTATGTCTTATTTAGTCTGCAAGCACTACTTTATTTAATTATTTTGTCCTGCAGACGAGTCATGCTTTCCTGCGTGAGGCACCTTCAGGTTCCAGAACGGCAGCCGCTCATTTCTTGTTATGCGCAGCTGCCAAAATTAACACAAACTCACGAATGGTGCCTTCTGCTCACTGCCCCTCATCTCCGTCCTGCCCATGTTGTTCATGTTTACATTTCACGGACAATCCACGGGCTGTGTACCCAGTGCTGGAGGAGAGCCGTGTGATGAGGCCGGACACACTGTGAGCGAGTGCTCTTGAGGGACTAAGACACTTAACAGGAGGTCTATAGTTGAGGCGCTTGAGTTGTCACTATGCTTCCCTGGACATTCCATTTGCAATGCCATGTTCTTCTTCATTCAGAGTCTGTGAACTTCACAGTCCAAAATTCAAGGCTTTGCCAGAACAGGACAGAAAAGAGGACTGCTTTTGTCTGATGATAGAACAGCTATCTGCATCACCTTCTAGTATATTGTTCTCCAGTAGTGGTGTTAAATCAGAACATCAGCTTTAACTTTTCAGGAACAAAATTCTAAATGAAGAGCAATGTGAAATTCCCACCACTCTACGGTTGACCCACATCTGGGCCATATCTGAGATTTTATTATTTGTTCCTTGCCAATTACTACATATAGTGCCACTTATGCTAATTAACAAAGATGTTGAACAGAAGTTACTTTTAAGAGTCTACAAGCATACAGTTATTGTGGAGCATACTTTCAAATTGAATGATTGGCTGGGTGTGCCGTTAGGGTTCCTGGAGTTTGGGAAGATGCAACACTTTATTCGCCCATAAGAGATAATGATTTGGGACTGTCCCCTTGTTACGAGCCCTCTAAATCCATATTCTCCTCCGTCCCAGTTTATTAGGCAGCCTCCACAACGTCAAATAGTTCTGTCATAGCTGAAGTGGATGGCATGGATGCTCCTTCAGAGTAGCTGTGTTGGCAACCTTCCATCATAAGGCGTGTTAAATGCCTTCTTCATTTGTTCACTTCACAGCAGAACCTTAAAATCTATGCTCTCATTCCATATAGGATCTGAGGCCTGCCCTATCTATATAATTTGTAAATGAGCTACCTCTCTACATCTAAATGTTAAAGCCTGGAGAAGAGCCCAGGATTCTCTTGGCAGATGCAAAACACACATGAATTTGGAATCCGTGGCTAGAGGTTTTTTCTCCGAACATTTTTCTGATGATTGTGTATTCCGCCTCATCCACTTAAATGTTTGTACACGAAAAAAAGCCAATAATTGCCTACAGCTTATCATGATATTGCAGGAGGTGGAACAAGGGCTTTGCCAAGTGTCCTGCTTCAGGCACAGTTTTTCACAGAAGGTGAATGGAATGAAAGCCAGAATGGGGATTCTTCAAGAAGCGCTCCGGTCTGTGCTCATTAGGATACCGGACTGCTCTTTTTATTGCGAATTAAGACACACCAGCATAAACTCTCTTCCAGGAGCTAGATGTTTGCATGCTCGATGCACGTGATGTGGTGGTCTGTGAACTGACTTGTGGTCTGGAGAAAGCAAAGTGCCCTGGACCCCCAGGTGCTGGTGAAATGCATGACCCTTGGATGGGCAACCCAAGTACATGATCAATGACTGCTGTATTCATGCCTTGTATTCTGCTATGACCTGTTTTTGCTCTGGCTTGTTTTCTGACTGGCTTGGCCATTGAGTGATCTTGTTTTATTTCTCTCTTCCCCCACCTCCCCTCCGTTTGTTCACCCGCTTCCCATGTGTGTTGTAATGGAATGCCATGCCATGATCTCTAACCCTGACTGACCCTTGTTGTCATCTCAGCGTGAAATCACAGTGAGGTAGGAGGCCAGCAGAGCACCTGTAAATTTCATCTCATTTTTCTCCTCTGCTTTTCCCTTGAAAGAGGAAAGAGGCAAAAAGATCTGCACAGAGTAAAGTCGCCACTGGAGGGTTGGGGTAAGAAGAATGGCTGTAGGATTTGGGTGTAGGGCAGAAGATGGAGCGCGGGTGACAGCCAAGGGCATCATGATTGCTACCCCATTAGTGAGGTAGAAGAGCAGATGACAGTTCTGTGGTATTGAAGTACACCACGTGGAGTTGTGAGCCAAAGTACAGAGGGCCCTTTCAGCAAGGCTTAGAAGCTCATGGCAAGATTTACTGGGTAGCAAGGTAATGTCTCTGTTTAGCTTTGGTGATTGGGGATGAGATGAACGAAGCAAACACTTTGTAGTCCAAACACCAGAGCAAAAAGTTGAGAAGGGATCATTCACTGAAAGGAGCTGAATGTCCTCGATTGCCTACTTTTTTTTTTTTTTTTACTTTGGAAGAGCTACAATTTACATTAGGGCTGATCCTCTTCCAAGAACGAGTGGGATGTCGTGTTAGGGATGGGATCAGTGATTACGGTCCTAAATAGCCTGAGCCATACTGCTGAAGGACACCATTATTAAGTAGGTGTAGGCATGATGTGTAAGCCTGTGTTCTCTGTGCGATCTTTGCGCTGTCTCCCTCGTGATTCTGTGCTTGGACTGATGAAAGGGGTTGATGTACCTGTGCTGATCACATAAAGGTGACTTGTACTTGCCCAGCAGGATGTGTGTGCCATTCCCTTTCTGTTTGGTAACTTTCCTGCCAAGTACAAATGCCTCCTAATCCTTTTTGGTAAGTAACCAAGATCACACAGCTTCTCGCCCCCTCATTTGGAAGTTTTCAGATTTCATCTGAATCCTTGTATCACCTGATGAGAAGCAGCGGAGGAACTGCCTATGTACAAAGAAAAAATATATAATATATATATATATGTATAATATATATATTTGTTAGGAAAAAACATATTGGCTAACTTAATAGGTTATTGTACTGGGTCATTACATTGCTGACACAGGGGAGTTGAGAGCTAAATTTGAACCTAAACTGGAATGATGGAATGGCAATTAAAAATTTGTGCTATGATGCAGTTCCTCCGCTTCCCATTTCCAACGTCCTTCTCCTCCCCGCCTTCTCTGTGCTGTCTAATGCAGAATGTTTTCTCTTTTTTTTATGCTCTTTGGTTCATCTTGTGTGACTTGTCCCTGCGTTGGAAAAAAATAAAAATTATAAAACCCCCAAAATCTCAACTGCGACAGAGGAAACTGCGCTGGGATATGTGAGGACAAATTTGTGTACTTTGTTTGCTTTTCTGCTCCCGACCCTTACACTGCTCCTACTATGCGGCTATCGGTCTAACCTGCTTTCTGCTTGGCTCCCCCTCTCCTAAGTCCTGCAGGTTTTCGTTTGCAATAATTTATTTCATGTGTGAATTAACATCTAAAAGCAGTTTAAAGTTCACGTACCTTTTGAATGTTTTGAGGTATTGTTTTAGAATGCTGCTCAGTTGATTGTGGTGAATTTCCTATGGTGTTGGGAAGCACTTCCCTATGTAAAGTGCAGTGCAGTTGGCCTGTCACAGTGCATGTCTGAAGTGGTCCCGATTGGATGTGAGCCACCTTTGTCTTCACATTGGAACACCATGTCCTCTGTGGCACTTGTACCTTTGGCGGTGAGGAAGTTGTGCCCTGAATTGCTGGCAAGTCACTATTTCGCTCAGGGCAGCTTTGTGTCTGCATAGTTCTGCATCCCCAGAATCAAACTTTTTATGTACTACTGCAGATGGACACTGTGCCTGCATCACCACTTGTGGTGTCCTGTGGTCTCTCAGGACATTGGAGACTTCTACAATTGCAAGACAAGATAGTTGCTCTGCAGGGTCAGTGATCGAAGGACAACACCTACTCTTCTGTGTAGTGTCTGCTTTGAAAACATTGCCTCACCCCAAAAGCATTGCCTCTCTCCTGTATTGCTGCCCTAGAATAGCTAAATCTATGGGGTGGGTGTCTCCTTCATACTGTTTGTAAACGCTCACCTAGTGCTGCCTGGTCACTCCATTTTGTAGAACCGGTCTCTGTCCATCACTGCCGTCAGCATGGTATTTCAAGCAGTTGAGCATCTCCTGTGGTGATTGCCATCGGAGAACCTGCTATGTGCAGAGGAATCTCATGAGAATTTAGAAAGGGTAACCAGATAAGTTTGGTTTGCCACTTCCTGAGGATTCCTGTTGAGATTCCCTCTGACTCTTGAGTGGAGAGAGATTTGAGGACTTAGGACATCATTATTTGCAAGTTTTAAAGCAATCGGTCTTCCTTTTGTGCCCTAGTCTATCCTTCCCCATTCTCAACTCTTCATTCAATACCTCTGCCCTTGTTTTAGCCTCCCTTCTTGTTTGTCCTTCATAATATTATTCTCCGTTACCATAACAAATCACAATTTCAGTAAGAGGAACATCTAAAAGGAGAGTTGAAAAACCAATATTGGAACTACAGTAGATGGGAAAAATTAGTTTAATGATTATTTTGCTACTTCTGTCCATACTCTCCCTCCTTCACAACTGGTTGGTAATTGCCTGTGTTGCAGGCAGCACCAACAAAAAAAAATGCTGCCACAAATTTGGAGCAGTTTGTGCAGGATCCCTCTACTTTTGAAATAACCCTATTACCTTGGCCCCACAAACTGCCACACCAGATTCAACATGGTTTTTCCAGCAAGCCATGTAGTAGCATTTGCTAATCGAGGAGTCTGCCAGGCAGGTGTTCAGAAGCATTGAGACCCAGAACTGTGAGTTCCAGAATCATGAATTAACTTATACTGATGCGGTCATCCTGCTCTATCTCTGTCCAAACTAGTTGGAAATCTGAATGCACAACTACAGATATGGTTAGTGGAAATTGGCATATGGCTGACAGGCCTTCAGCGAAACAGGTTGTCCTGAACCTTTTGTTATCATCAAAGTTGCTTTTGCGTTGTTTCCTTTCTTCTCGGTCCCACCTGGATTTCCCCATGTTTTCCTTTAGGCACAGCCTTGAGTGAGATTCTTATGTCCATCAGTGCACTCAGCACGTAGACCATTGAAGTCGAGGCACAGGATATCTGGAAGGTGACATCTGAGTATTCTTTTTAGGTCTCGCCTAGGCAGCGCTTGCGCTGTTTCTTCGAGACATGCTGTATTCAGGACATGGGCATAAAGCTCCACCCACTTTCCGCCCATCATCTTAATTGGCTCCTGCCGCTGTCCTTTGTAAATGGTGGCTTTTCATTGGTCAATAGGCTTAGTAGTCCCTCCTTAGTACCGCCTTGTCTCTTATTGTAACCTCCCATGAAGACAAACCCTGTTAAATGTGTTGCTTCGTAGGTTTTAATTACAGCCTCAAGGCACTATTTTCTTAAATGGCTTCAGGCAGGACACACACTTGGTCCTAAGCTAGGCTGGCAGTGGTTACTTTACTCACTAGAACATCTCACACTTATATGAGACAGTCTAAAAAAATTCCCTTCATCAGCTCCACACAGAGTACAACTTAATCCGAAATTAATGTAAATTCTTGTCACATTTCAAAGCTACTAATTGTATATATGGACATAGCTATTTGAATGTACTCGTAGTACTGTCTTGCATGCAATGCATTATGGGTAGGGTGGATTTACCATATCTTCTGCAGGGGGCAGTACCATATGTGACCAAAAGAGGACTTGTTGAGTGTAGGAAGAAGTTAGCAGATTTAGCAACTTGGGTTGATCTCAGATCAAGTGGGAGTGGAGTCTAAGTGAAATCCCAGTGATATTACCAAGGGCAACCATGATGGCAGAGTGTTCCATTGTCGGAGTATTCAGGAGAGAGGGCTCAAATTTGTTTGTTTTGGATGAGATCAGGTGATTTTTTATTTTTTTATTGAGCACTAAGACCTTCTCATAGATTCAGGTGTGTGATTTACCTGGACAAGTTTGAGGGGCAAGGATGTTCCTGAGAGGTGAAGTTCTTACACACGCAGATCATCCACATGATGAATGGAGGCTCCTGTATTTTCTAAGCTTAGCAACTTCATGTACAAATTAAACGGAGATGGGACTAGGATCGAACCTGAGGAGCCTCACAGATGATAGCAGATTTTCTTAAAAAGAAGCGTTCCATCTTCACCAATTGATGGCTAAAAGGAGGAGAACCTGCTCAGGTCCTTGCCACAAAAGCCCGTACATGTTTTCCAGGGTGAAGATTTGTGGCAAAAGCCACTGACCGATCAATGAAGAATGAGATAACTGGATTCTGTATCATCTAGTTAGTGACCGGATTCATCCAAAAGTGACTATTTCAAGTCTACATCTTAGACGGAAGCTGGATTGGTAGTGATATCTTGTTCACTTGAGCTGCTCCACACCTCCGTGACTTTCATTAACCAGGAGAGGTGAGAGGACACTTGATAGTTGCAGAGGAGACCTGGACACAACTTGGTTTTTTTTGGTGATGGAGATGAGTTGGACAGTTTGGAAAGCGTCTCTGAACATTCCTTGGGATAGAGATGCATTTATTAAGCACACCAAGAAATTTAAAAAATATGGAATTTTTCTTTTATGACGTTGGCTGCAAAACGCGCCATGGTATGTGATACCGAGCCAAACGTTTTGCATGCAACTGAAATGTGCTAATTAAATCTGGACTTGCTGAAGCATGCACATGAGCAGTTTTGTGTGATTTGCTTGACTGTACGTGTTTCCACGGAAGTGCTGTCTGTTTGGCAGTTTCTGTCTCTTTCGGTTTGGTTCAGTAGATGCATAGTTTTGTAATGAACCATTGTGTTTCTGTTCCTGTGTGTAAAAGAGTGTTTGGCTTGAGCTCATGCTAGTGAGTTTTGAATCATGTATGCGATTTCTAAGTATTTGACTGCATGTTTTTGAATGGTGTGTTCCTTCCTCATCGCTTGCTTGCATTTCCGGTGATGCAAACACGCTTTCTTTACTTTCAGAGCTGCTTTGGCATCTGCCCACCAGGGACAACCTTTGCCTAAGACACTGAGTGTTCTCGAAAGCACCCCTCAGGTCCGCGGCATGCATACCATTATCAGGTAAGGAAATTACAATTATGCATTAGCATCATCTTCCATTTTTGACACGTTTAGAGAGAATGTGTGTGTAAACCCTCAGACATCCCAATTTCTCAACTATCTCCCTTACTCCTCACTTAATCAAGAAGGAAATACTTCTGATACTAATGCAATATGCTGTGTTGGGGTTGTTCTCGTTTATTTATATTGTTAACCTTGCCCTTTCTTCTGTCCAAGGCTTGTTTCCTGGTCTTTCTCATTGAAAATCATCCAGCTGTGCACCTGTATTCATTTCTTGTGTCTGTCTTGCTCTTAGGAATAGAGAGACCAATAGAGACGAGTTTATCTTTTACTCCAAGCGATTAATGAGACTGCTGATTGAACATGCCCTCTCATTCCTTCCACTAAAGGTAAGTTTCATTCCATTATGCATACAGGGCTCTCTTGCTTCTCTAATTAAATTCAAAGTTTTTGTTACACAATATTCTCCATTTCCTCCCACCAAAGGGACTTTTCAGAGACGCCTCTCCTTCATGCCACTTTCCATACTAGGCCGTCACATGAGTCCTAATAGAGAGACGGGCCTCAGGATCCCTTCTTTCATTCCACTCTGTTGAGAACCCCTGCTTTGTTACTGCCACGCGTAAGCTTCCCCTACATTAAACTCCTCCTTCCTTTCTTGCACTCCTTAATTCTTCTGTAATTATAGGGCACTCTTTCTTCCCAGGAAACTTATTGGGAGTCTTTTTACAGCCCTTCCTACAATGCCATATTTTTCAGCATTAAGATTAAGAGCATTAGAAAATACACCCACTTCCGTTCACCATACAAGGGCATCCTTCTTTCTTCTCAGTAAAACTACCGATCTCCGGAATGTGTCAATCCGATCTTTGAAATACCTGCCCCGAACACGATATTTCAAAGAACTCTAGTATTTTCCAAAGTCCATACTGGTATCCCCCCCACCCCACTTTTCTACCTGCTAAGGATATAAGCCTTCTAAAACCCAACCCCCCATCGTCATGTGGGTTTTTAATCCTCTTTCCTTCTGATTTCATTGTGTCTTTGAATTATCTCTCTTCTATTCTGCAGTCAAGGTTCCTCTTGCAGTAGTTTGAGCTTGAGTCATTTCTACTTCCCACAATCCATACAATGCTGTCTTACTAACATTCCAGCCAATGTTATTGAGTCTGAGGTGTGTCCCCCACCCCTAATGTCCAGGAAGAGCCACATCTTTCCTTCGTATCCATTTGAAAGCCTCCGTTCATATGCGCTTTCTTGCCCTCCTGTTGAAATTGTGGAGAATGTATAGTTCACTCTGTACTCATTCAAGACATTTCTTCCTGCCTAATACTGGAAATGGCCTTTCTTCAGTTCAAATGCCCTCTTTCTCTACAAAACGTTAGAGGGCTGGTTCTATTCTATTCGCACTTGTATCGCGCATAGCTACCCATAGAGGCAGCTCTACAGAGAATCAGAGGGGGCTGTTCTGGGATAACCACGATTTGAGTTACTTACAGAATCGTAGTTCATTTGTGGTCAATCTCAAGGAGGTGGGAAGGGTATTCCAAAATGTAGCTACATTGTAGCAAAAAGATAGACCTCTCCATCGAGATCTTTTGATCAAATGGATCTTGGCCAGAAAGGCATTAGAGTTACACAAGGTACATCCCGGAAGACAGGGAGATCAGCGGCCCTCTTTCCAAGAGGGCCCTGTGGGTGATGCAGAGAGATTTGAATTTAATCTGCTCTGCCACTGGTATCCAATGAAGAGCTTTGAGTCTCTGACGGGCGGAGTGGTGTCTAGGGACATTATGCAAAATTCGGGCGGCTGAGTTCTGCCTCATCTGCAGTTTGTGTAATGTCTTTATATGAGCACCCAGGTAAAGAGAGTTTCTGTAGTCCAGACGAGCAAGTATAAGGGCCTGGACTAAAAGTCTCTTGGAGAGAGGCTGGAGAAACTGAATAGTTTTTCTAAGCATCCTGAGAAGGCCAAAACATATTGGCGCAAGCTTTAAGCCATTAAGGGAGTCATCCAACCAAACTCTCAGGCTCTTTATGGCAGTTTTTGCTGGGGAGGGGGTTAGGGGGAGAGTCCGAGCTAGTTTGGCCAGCCCAGATCCATTAAAGGATTGGGGGTTATTGCCAAGGATCAAGAGTTCGGTTTTATTACTATTTAATTCCAAGCACGAGTTGTTCATCCAGGTAGCCACTTTCTCTAGGCAAGGGCCCATGGAAGCTGAAGGGTGGATGTGATTGAGTGAGAGAGAGGACCAATTGCGTATCGTCCGTGTACAAAACTATTGTTATCCCAAGTGAGTGGACGATATCCGCTAATGGCCTCCTATATAAATGAAACAGTGAAGGGGGAGAGTATCTGAGGTGCAGCCACAGTCAAAGATCTAAAACAATCTGTCCTCAATAAATAATTTGAGCCAGGCTAGAGCAGATCCGGTAATATGGAGAAAAGCACTGGGCTGGGCAGCATTGAATTGTCTCTGTTGTATAACTGAGTTCTGAGTCTTGGCCACCAACACTACCTCCCTGAGAAGCCTTTGTTGTAGTGAGATCGAGTATTCAGAGTCAAGTGCACAAAGGGCATTCTTTGTGCCCAGTTTGTTGTGCCATAGTGGGTTAAGTCCCTGGGGGTAAAAGGCTCCATCAACCTGTGTTCAGGCCGAGTAACCCCTGCTTGCCCCATGGCCCCTACTGACTTCAGGCAGGGTGTAACATTCAGGTACAAGATCTTTTGCAGCATTTGTGATCTGAGATGCAATTTTGCAATGCTTCTTGAAACCTCAATCGGAATTTGTGATCGGCCACTTTGTGCGTGTGTGATGGAGATGTTGGTGTCTTTTCATTGCATATGTAGCATTTTTAACTGATCTAAGCATTCTCTTTATTCTGACACCGCTTTCTTCTTTTTTCCAGCCAGTTACAGTGGAGACACCACAAGGAACCATCTATCATGGCAAACGATTCTACCAGCAGCGGGTAGGGTTTAATAATACTTTGGCCTTTTACCAACGAGCGTATCTGAGATGGTGCATGTTGATACATTACAGATTAAAGCCTTCATAAATAGTCATTGGAATTTCAGCCATTGCAAAAAAATACCTTTTGTTTTTCTTTGTTTTTCTCAATCTGTTTCGTTTTTAACTTGTTAAATCTGCATATTCTATAAGTTCATCTATAATGGTCTTTTTCCGTAAGCATGCTATATTAGTTGTATACATTGTGTTCGCCACAGTAAAAATTTAACTACCATTAATGCTTTGTGAGTAACCGAACCAAGATCAATGAACATGGAATGGTTCTTTTTGACACCTTTCTACTTGGATCCATTCTTCACTCTTCTGCTTGCTTATGGTTTGACGTTCACCTGCTTTGATGTATATCAACAAAACATATTTTAAAATGGCCATTTATGTGATCATAAATAAATATTGTTAGTCTAAGCCCTGGTTCTTATAGTTCTAACCCCTGGGTGCCCTTCCGCTCAGCAGATGGTTCAGAAACTGATTCCTTACGGCATTACTTACAAACCGTGGATTGGAGTGCGGTCACTATGCAGACACATCCTCTTCCACCACTTGGGTGTGCACCATGGCCCTTTTTTTTGCCAGTCGGTGAGAACTCGCTTGCTCTGTGTCTGTGTACCTACACTGCCTCATTTTCCCACTTTTTAAAGATATTCCTTTCTTTACCCAGTGCAGTCTGTGCCACAAAGCAGCTCTCCTCAGTACATAATGTGCCCTGCTTTGGGAACAGACGTATTGTTCACTCTTTATCTCTGTGATTCTATCCAAGTTAGCGCTCTAAAGAATCATCCATTGCTTGTACAGTGGTGAGGTGATCCACAGGAGCGGGTATTTTGTTTATTGAATAGTCGAAAAGTACATGATAACCTCTTCCGGTATGACCCAGTCCTGAATGTCTAGAGAGGTGTTGTGCTATATATACCCAGGAGCTGAAGGCCATTATGACTAGCCGGCCACCTGCCTCCACCAGACTCCTTTAGTACACTGGTTTCATTGCTTGCGCCACTGTCTGATAGGGACAGCTCATGATGGAAGTCTCTGATCATCTCGATCAAGGATTTGCAGATTCTTTGCAACTTTTTCTCCTCCCTCATCTCAGGTTTGATTTTGTGCATGTTTGTAATGCAGTTTCTGGTAGCAAGTGCTCTTGGGTGCCATGATGACCAATTAAAGGCATACATGGTATGTGATTAATGTATGTTAGCTCTTTCTAAATAGGTCGTGTTGCATGATGGTGCATGGTGTATCTTTGTGGAGAGTGCTTTTACGTACATGGGCACACCCAACTGCATGTTTTCTGTGTGCTTTTTTTGGTTGTGTTGTGAGCTGTCTAAAGTATACTGTTGTAAATGGCCAACAGTGAACCATGGTGACACCAACAAATGCTGGCTAGATTAAAAAAAAACAGTGGTAGGAAATTACATTACCAGCATGCATAGATTAAAGTTTCAGGCATAGAAGTTCAGGGAGCAAGTGCAAAAGGTTAATTAATATGCATGATGTTGCCCCAGAAAACAGCATGGCAGTCGTTCAGTGAGGCCATTCTTTTGAGGATGGTAGCCGGTGCATTTGCTACCTGCTTTTCGAGATAGATCCAGTGATGCAGACTTTAAAGATAAATTGATATGATTTGAGATCACCACATTTGGCAGGCCAGGTAACCCCATAATGTCTTCAAAACAAAGTAGCATATTCTGTTGCCGTAGGAAGTATTCATATCAGTAAGAAGAGTCCTAACATTGTTATTATTGGATGATCACTAGTCCTTTTATGCATCGATTGAAGGACAGCAGATTCACTATGAAGTTATGCACAGTATTGACTGTAATGATATGACGGATAATCCGAGATGGCAGGATGTAATTGTTTGCTAATCCTTACCCTTTTTTGTCTCTGTCTGGTTTGTGACTAACCTAGTTTACTTCTCCAGATATGACCGGCCCAGTGAGCTGGGAGATTTGATCCAACGCTTCCAGATCAGTATATGCAGCGGGCACAGAAATTAGTTGCCAAAGGGCAGACTATTCCTAACACTACCATTCAGTGTGCTCTAGATGAAGCTGATACCACTGCAAGGTGTATTAATACCAGTGTCCTCTTCCGCCGCCATACCTGGCTTCGTGTCTCTGGGTTCAAACCTGAAGTCCAGAATCATTTGATCAACATCTCTTGATGGTGAACACCTCTTTGGGCCTAAAGTTGATCAGATCCTAAAAAAATCAAGGACACAGCTGAGGCTGTGGGTCCCTTCAGACCCGATCTCCATGTTGTTCCTTTCGCAGGTACCACTTTCGCAGCGGAGCAAAAAACACCCCCCAGAGGCTTCCACCACCTACCAAAGGCAGCAGCATCAACCTTCCTGTGGTTATTCCAGGGGTGCCTACAGGGTAATTAATGCCAAAGATAGAGGAAATGCGGTGCGGCAACTGTGCCAACCAAGCAGTGACTTTCATATAGCCTGTGCCACCACACCGACATGGCAAAGTACTTTCCAATCCTCAAGGAGGACGGGTTTCTCATCCCCATACTCGATCTCCGGCCCCTCAGCAAGTACATACTGTTGAAACATTTCCACTTGGTCACGCTCCAGTACATCGTCCCTCTGTTGCAGCAAGGTAATACTCGGAATAACTACCACCACCAGAGTTTTCACTAAGTGCCGTGCAGTGGTTGGTGCGTATCTTCGGAGGAACTGCGTTCACACATTTCCTTACCTCAAAGGTGGCAGATCGAGAGCGCAACCAAGCGCCCGTGCTTGCCTCAGACCCAGACCACCATAGACCTGCCCCATGGTCTATGGTTCACAATCCAATACCACAAAGTCTCACCTCTAGCCCCTACAAATACAACCCTTTTTAGGGGCGGACCTCAACACTGTGGCAGGGAGAGCATTCTCAAGTCCCACATGGGGTTAAAGCCTTTCACGTGTTGCTCCCTCTCTTTCAGCCATATCACCAGGTAAGAGTCAGGACAGTCATGAGTCTCTCTGCATGATGGCCTCCTGCATTGCCTTAGCTCCCCATCCCCGACTCCACATGCGCCCCCTGCAGGAATGCCTTACAGTACAATGGTCACAAGCGAAGGGTCACTGGGACGATCTAGTGTTGATCTGTGGCCTAATCATCGCTCTCTGTAGTGGTGGAACACCGGTAACCTGTTGCAGGGACTGCCTTTTCTGGACCCAGTTCTTCAAGTGACCATCACCAAAAACACATCCCTCCCACTTGAGCCAGTCAACCGTGGTTGACAACCCTCCGCCAGTTGTCTGTAGTCCCTCACAAGAAGATCCCCAATCGGCTTGATCTCCTCACTCTGCATCAGAGCACAGGGAGTCCCCACAAGCAACTCAACCTTGCAGTTTGGCTCCTGATGTCCTATAGTTCGGCTACCTCAAGGTGCCTTCTGAATGTAAATCCATCCTCAAGGAGGCTTGGCGCCCTACTACCTGTGCCTACTATGAGGCAAAGTGGAAAAGGTTGGTTTACTACTGCCTGCCTAAACACATTGATCCATTGAACACAACAGTACAAGAGATAGTTTGTTACCTTTTTCATTTGCAACGCTCAGGACTAGCTTACACATCCATTCGTTGACATTTGGCTGCCGTTGCAGCATACCTACAGAATAGGGAACACACTTCACTTTTCAGAGTGCCCTTTATTAAAGCTTGTATGGAAAGACCTAAAAGGTTTGTCCCCCCACGTTATCTCCACTACTTCCTGGAATCTCAATGTGATGCTCACTTAGCTCATGCCGCTCCCTTTTGATCCCCTTTATTCTTGTGCTGTACAATTTCTATCTTGGAAAGTAGTTTTTCTCTGTTCTATAACCTCTTTTAGGCGTTTTAGCGAACTCCAGGCTCTCACTGTAGAAGAGCCTTTTTTCAAGGTTCATGTTGACACGGTAGTTCTTAAAACCAGCCCAAGGTTCCTACCCAAGGTGGTATCTCCTTTCTACCTCAATCAAACCAACAAGCTCCCAGTATTCTTTCCTCATCCGGACTCAGTACGGAGAGAGCCCTTCACACAGTAGACGTAAAGAGGGCCCTCATGTATTACATTGATAGGACAAAACCAATTCGTAAAACTTAACTGTTTCTCACCCCCACTTAACCGCACAAAGGTTGGCCTTTTTCAAAAGCAGGGATAGCACTGATGGCTGGTCAAGTGCATCCAGACTTGCTACGCTAAAGCCAAACAAAGTCGCCCTGCACAACCTGCGTCTAACTGTACACACAAAAAGGCAGCCTCCATGGCCTTTAAAGGCAACATCTCCTTAGCTGACATCTGTGGGGCAGCTACCTCGTCCACTCCACACACGCTCACCAGACACTGCTTTGTGGATGTGCTAGCATGCCAACAAGCTCAGGTGGGCCAGGCTGTATTATGTATACTTAAACACCCTCTGGCTAGCCACTGCTTACAGGAGAACCGCTTTACATTCTATGCAGAGCATGTGTATCCACAACTACACAAGCCACGAACGGAAAATGTTACTTACCCTGTGAGCATCCGTTTGTGGCATGTAGGGCTGTAGATTCACTTGCGCAGGCCCTCCTCTCTGGAAGCCTTTGATTGTTTCAGATGTCTTTACCTTTACTTTCCTTCTTTCCTATATTTCCTTGCATGGTCATCTACCTGCACTTTCCGTGCTCTATTTCCATCCTCACCTGCCTTGTGGGCAAACAGTCTAACAATAGAGCTGATGCCCATGCGCATTAACTGTGCATCAATTCTTTATTAGGTTTTCATAACAGCATACATGTATGACAGTCAAAGGTATATAGTAGCAGTATCAACACAACTCTGTTACATAAGTTAAAATATATATTCACACCATTTACTTTCCCACTAGGAGAAGAGGGACTAGGAAGGTGACTTTCTAGTAGCAGCAAGTAGGGACCAACATATGTGGGAGGGCAAAAAGGAGGGAGTGGGGTAACAAGGGAACATGGAGCAACCCCTCCGTCAATTACAACATGGTATCGCCCAACGCTCCGCCTTCCGGAAAGGCAACCACTGTCAACAAATCTGAGGGGTATGGTTCTGCCTGCCGGATGTGTTGGGAGCATAAACTCATCCCATTTCCCTCCACCGGGTGTCCTCCATCCCACCTCTGTATCGTAAAGTTTTCTTCAGTATTGGCCATTCAGTCTGAACACAGCCCTCATTGGGTACCAAGGCCCTTCTCAAACCGCACACACCCTTGTGTACTGGGTTTTCTGAAGGCCTCAGGGGAGGTTCTACAACTTCTGGCCAGGATCCCAGGGTCATAAGTACTGTGCCTTCCGGGACCAAGGCCCGCAGCACGCTCGACACAGGGACATGTCAGTGAAATTGTAGGTCGTGAAGCGCAGACCCTCGCCCCGGCGCCTCCCACTAAGTAATCTGTTTTACTTACACCAAAACGCACCCCATACCTCACCAAATATAAGCAATTTATCATTAAGTTAATACTCTTATAAGTAGCCATCACATGCATAGCCGGCAGTCCTGTATTATAGGATGGGAATATGGCAGATTTCCAATGACTTGGGATCTCCACCTTCGCTATCGCCAAAGTCATGGACAATACGCGACAAGTCTGAGAGAAACTCTTCATCCAGCAATGCCAACCGCTTCGTCAACTATACTGCAAACCCTAATTTGCACTTTAACAGGTCCCAAATTGAGCACCAGTAGCGCGATAGTCCCTGGCAGTCTCACAAAATGTGTACAATGTCACAATTCTGCACAGTACACTGCCAGCATTGGGAATCTGCCTACATGTGTGCCCTGGAGAGTCTGTCCAGGGTCCAGTGCCATTGGTGCAAGATCTTAGAATAACTATGTTTCAGCCTGGATTCTCGGAGTGACTTATCGTGATCTTCCAAGACCTCAATCCAGTCATGCTCAGACTTGGAGAGGCCTAACCTGCGCTCCCGCTGTAGGGTGCAAGAAAAGTGCATCCGCAAGTGTGTTATATAATCCCGCCATAGTGCCATTGTGATCCTTCCTGGTCGGTATGGATTGTGACAGCGGGGTTAGACTCCAGTTCGTATGGGGGTGGCCCTAGTAAATGGCAGAGGCTATGTGTGAGTTGACAATATCGCCAGTGCTGTGATGGTGGGAATCCAAATGTTTGTGCCAGCTTGTCAAAAGGGATAATATCCTGGTCGCAGAGTAAGTCATTGATATATAGAATTCCATTTTCCCTCCACAGGGACCAGTCGTGCTCCTCATTCCAAATTGTGATACTCCGGTTTCGCCATAACCGTGCTCAAAGGTGTACCGTATCCAAGGTATGTAGCAGTGTATCTGCACGACGCCTTGCATATTGTATGCTGTGAATTATTGGATTTTCACAGGATCCGGCCTGCGGATAGCTCGTGTAAAGAGACACAAGTGCGCCCTTTGTAATATGTGGCGTTCCAGAAAGACCCACATGGAGGTTTCAACATTTGCACAGTGTGTGCCTGCAGAGTGGCCAACCAGAAGGACTCCTCTTGTGGAAGGCACAAAGGCGCAATGCCCCCACCCATTGTGGTTCTAGCATACAACTTCATAGCCTTGAGTTGAGTCCTGCGGCCCCCAAAACAAAGTTGCAGATGAGGCAGTCAATCTCCAGCAGTGGAGCCCACGGTACCTTCAAAGGGAGCATGCTAAAGAGATGATTGAAGTGTGACATCACGTTCATTTTAACAATCTACTCTGCTTGAAAGCGATAATTGGAGATTTAATCAGACCCCAAATTCTGCTTTCATCTGGTCAATTATAGGGTGTATGCTATCCTGGATTACCTTAACTAATCCAGTATTCAAATAGACTCCTGGATATTTGATTTGGGAGAGGTACCAAGAGAATGGGGCGTCCCCGAGAGATGCGGTTGTGGTAGTAGGTGTCATTGGTAGGGCCTCCAATAACCAGAAAAAAGTGAAAATGCCTCTTGCGCTTTCATCAGTTCGTGCACTGATTCTACAGAGTAGGACAGGACCACCAGGATGTCGTCAGCATAATGAAATGTTTTTGGCTCCCCTGCTGACGTTGGTTTCCATGGATATATTGAGTGGCATGAATGGCAGCTGCCAGCGGTTCCAGCGCTACGAAGAATAGTAAGGGTACAACCCTGTCAGGTTCCCTACCGGACAGCAAAGAAATTGGTTATCTTAAAAAACTATCAGGAAACCATAGTCTCCTGGAGCCTTCATGGTTGCCAGATCATGGATAGCCTGTGCTATTCCTACCTCGGTGATGTTGTTCCCAAGCAACGCTGTCTGATCAGGAGTGAGTGTAGGTTCCCCATAAACTCCCTTTCTGCCTGGGTTGTTTTGCGTGTATTTGAGGAATACAGCCGTTCATAGAAAGTGGCAAATTCCATCAGAATGTCATTCGAGTATTGTATCATCCGTTGCCCTAATAGCTGGTATTACACCTGTTTCAGCTATGCCTCTAACAGGCGCCCCACCTTTTCACCACATTCATAGTGCCTTTGCTTCAATCTGAAGAGAGCTGATTCTGCTTGGAATGTATAATAAGAATTCAGGTCAAACTTGGCCTTTAGCATGTTCTTGAGGAGGGAGGTGTCTGTCAAGTTGAACCGCACGGTCAACTGGTGTAGAAGGTCATCAGTCTATGTCGCTCTGACTCACAACGCTTCTGAAAGTCAGCAGAGTCTTTGATCAAGTGTCCCCTGATGCAGGCCTTACCGGCTGCCCATGGCATTTGTGTGGATGAAACAGAATCTGCATTATCCTCTAAATATTGATGCAGAGATCTATATAGTCAGCGCTCGTCATTTGTAGCTTTGTAGCATGGCACGTTCATGCGCCAGCAGGTCTGAGGGAGCCGTCGGATGTGAAGGTCTAAGTCACACAGAAGAAGATCGTGCTCAGAAGTGCTATTGGATAGAATAGAGGCTGTTACTAGATTTCGGGCCTGCATAGCTGACATCAGGAAGAAATCAATGTGGGAACGAGTGCCATGGATGCAGGAGGTGAAAGTATAATCCTTATCCCTCGGGTGTAGTAGGCACCAAGGGTCTATCAGGGTATTTTCACTGATATTAGAGAGGATAAACCTGTCTCAGGGCTGTCTAACTGAGTGGTTCCCTGACTTATCTAGAAGTGGATCTAGAGGTAGATTCCAATCTCCCGCCCCCCCAGACCAGCTTGGCGGAGCTGAAAGACTATAGGAGTTTAATCAGTGTGGCCAGGAAGTCAGTTTTGTCCCCCACCAGGTCATATATGGAGCCTATTATGAGTGTTTCATCCTGTATTTTCATCTTCACAAAGACAATCTGCTCAAAGGGTCTCTCCATGTCTGCAGTATACGGTACGCCAAATATTTGTATAGCAGAATGGCTACTCCACACTTTCTGTGGTCAATTGGGGTGGTAATGTCTATTTGTCGGCCTGGGGTTCAGCTATCGTAAAGCTCTGTGCCCATCCAGTCCCGTTGCAACTTATGTTCAGAATCTGATAAGTGTGTTTCCTGAAGCAGATCCACATCTGGGCAATGAGACTTCAGGTAAGTAAGCACTTTCTGTCTCTTGATAAAGTGCCAACCCATTCACGTTTAGTGCGACCACCCGCAACGGGTCAGGGGACCCGTGAAGGTGCGCAGGGCAGCTAAATGATGGAAATCTAAATCAGTGGGGGGGTGCCAGGGAAGGTGAGTAAAAGGGGAAGCCAAGTGCTGTACCAAAGACCCTGTTGAGAAGGCCCTACTATAGAGATTATAAAATGTCCCAAGTTTAAGCTTGTGTGTATATAACACCTTTCCAGGCTTGGTAACTGAACCAACTAACACTGATCAGAGGAAGCGAAATCAGGCACCAGTGGCCCCGGATCCCGAAAGGCCTACGAGAGGTATTTGGATAGGGATAAAAACATAACGAGACAACCTGCATACCAAAGTGTACACCTGGGCCCCAGGTAATGAGCACTTCAATAAAAGACAATAGCAACAAAAGCACAAGCCCACCCATTTTGCAGAGCACATGAACATGCAGAGTTAGAAACAATACAAATCAGTGAGAGGGGCCCCCAGACCAAGGGGATAGGGCTCCGTAATAGACTTTCAGGTCAAACAATAATTCCCTTTGGGATCACTTCATTCACAAGTTGCATACATATGCACTCTCACAATCGTCATACAAACCCCATAATCCTTATTAAATCGGATGGCGAACAACTCAATACAAGAGGTCATATTGCAAATTTAATCCAAAAGTCTCCTTGTGAATAATCAATACAGACTTATTAAAACCAACAAAGTATCATTAAAATCAAATATATTAAAAATACATCACAGCAATGAAACAGAGGAGAGAGGAAAAAAAACAAACAAGACAATCACATTTATCATTGATTTAGGCCAGCTTGACAGAATCAGTAAAGCCACTTGATCACAATCAATTTGTTCTTTATTGTCTTAATTTGTTCCTCAAATTTGGCCCACTGACTGCGTCGACGCGTTTCTGTGGAAATATTGATTAACTACCACCTTCTTCAGGACATGAATAACTTTCTCTCACAAGAAATATATATACACATTAGTTCATGTGGAATCCTGCATAAAAAATATATATAAAAAAACATAAAAATGCAGAAAAGATTCCTTCCCTAAAATCACATGAAAGCGTCAAATGTACAAGTTAAAACCCCTCTTCATGGTTACAATAAGCCATCAAATATACAAAATACCATGTTTATAGTATTATGCAGGATTTCACATGAACTAATGTGTGTAATATATGTATATGTGTGTATATATATATATATATATATATATATATATATATATTTCTCCTTCAAAACAGTGCTCTTTTTTGCCTAGTTTGTGCATGGAAAGTTTCGGGGTGAAGCGGAGGGCAAGAAAAAGGGGAGCCCGAAGCGCAAAATCCCCATGCATTTTCCATAGACTTCTTTAAGAAGTGCTACCGCAAATGTGCTGAATGAAATGACACCAAATTTGGTTGGAAGCGAGATCTTGGTCCGGAGATTTGTGATTTTTGTGATTCGATGAAAATCAGGTCAGTAGTTTTTGTGAAATTTAGGTTAAAACAATATTTGTATATCTGGACGGTTGCGTTCGCAAGAGTGCCAGTTTAAAATTGGAGTGTTCTGATTTGCCCAGGGAGCTTTTTTCCCCTTAGGCCATCTCGCTCTCGTGGGAGTAGGACTCCCACAGGAGCGAGCACTCTGATGGCTGCCAGCAACATGAGATAAGTGTTGCTGGCAGCTCTTACATGAATCTGGGACGTAGTCCCCTGTCCTGAAGTTGAATTTTTTTTTAAATCCCAAATTTTTGCCGCAATCCCATGGGACTGCAGCAGGATTGCGGCCCAAAAAATTATTAAAAAGGCACCCGCCATTTTATTAAACATATATGGGGAAGGAGGCATCCGGACCTGGCACTTATATTTTTTACAAATTATTCACTGCTGGTAAGTTTATGTTGTCTAAGATGGCCAATACCCCTCCATCAAAAAAGAAATTATGGGGCGTTTGATAGAAAAGAGGCTACTTTAAAACTTCTGAAAGGGTTGCATTTGTAACGTGTAGAATTGTCCATGTTCTGGAAAATATTCCCCACACATCGGGTTATCCCCTAAATCAGTTCTTAACCTGTGGTGCGGGGACTCCTGGGGGTCTGCAAAGCCTATTCAATGGGTCTGCTACTGCCTAGAAAATTGAATAGAATTGGCAGATTAAAAAAGTGTATACAAATAAAGATGCAAAATTTACAATTTTAAAACGTTCTTTAATTGTGAAGGAATTTTAAATCGGGGGCTAAAATTGACTGTTCTCAGATTGATTCGGAGGACCAGTGGAAGTGCATCAAACCGAAAATAGTATAGACTATGAATGGGGGAGGGTTCCCCGGATTCCAAGAATGATGGGGGGGGGTCCACAGAAGTCAAAAGCTGCCCTAAATGTTCCAGAGTCATCACTTGTCAGTGGTTGGACATCAAGAACTCTTGTGCAGAAGGGAGCTAATGATTTAACCTCCTAATGATCAACAATCTTTCCTTCACCAAAAAGTTCTAACTGATGGAGACATGGACATGGAGCTTTATCCACAGTCCCCATTCCCCCAAGCAATCCCTTAAGTGGGTCCAATGAATGGCTAGTTGGGCTGCCTGCTTCCTGAGCCAGCCCAGCCTGGTTACCATGTGACCCACCGCAGACCAGCCTAAACTGTATAGTTCTCAATGTGGTGACAGTTAAGTTTTACTGAAAAGGAACAAACCGCTTGGTTGACCTCCCATGCTTAGCATGGTCATGATGAATGTTTCTTCTCCTCTGTTTGCAGATCACAGGTGTGTCCATTCTTCGAGCAGGCGAGACAATGGAACAAGCTCTTACTGCTGTTTGCAAGGATATCCGGCTAGGAAAGATACTAATCCAGACCAACCACAACACCGGAGAACCCGAGGTATAGTGATGGTTTGACTAACTCTGAGTTCAAATCACTTGCAAGGAGAGATTTGTTTTTCAGCATGAGAAGAGGCTCACTCCTGCTGTTTGTCTGTAGTGCAGGAACGGTGGTGTGTGAGGCGGACTAGAAGTGGCTTTAAACTGAGCTCATGTCTGTGTACGAGAGCAGACTCGCTGTAAGTTTACTCTAAACACCTGGCATAAAGACCTGAATTTGGCGTTTAATTGTGATACATGAATTGATATACCTGTGTGTGAATGTGAAATCATAAGTATGTTGGTGTATCGATTTGATCTAGGTAAATGTGTGTGTGGGTATGCATCTAGAATTGGAGTGTCCTGTGGGTTTATTGTGATTTGAGCTGAGCACCTGTGCAGAAGTGTAATGGTCTACCATTAATGTAGTGACAAATTTTAATTCCTGTGACTGAACACGGATGCTTGGTTTATAACAAAACATAAACCAAGCATCTGTGTTGAAGCTCCATTGTTTTTCCATCAATTAACATAGTTTGGGTTGAGTTTCTAAGCTGGTTGTGTGAGTTAACTGTGCGAAGTATGGCAGAGGCAATCTGCATTTGGATGCGTGATGTGTTCTGGGTGAGTTACCAGTGAACTTCTATGCTAGCGTGCATAGGCTTCTGACTGGCTAGATGTGAGCCACCACTGAGCATTGCCGCTGCACATATGCATGTGTCCTTAGTCGAAGTGACTTCAAGCGGTCCCCCAAGTATGCGTGTAACATTTTCTGCTTGTCTGAGCACACTGGACCCCATAGCCCAGTCTCGTCTCCGAATGGGCCTGGATGTAGGCTAATGCTGAAATCCCTGGAGATATACTGGGTTAAACTAGAGCGGATGTGCATGAGGATTGCTTGATGCAATATGAAGCAAAGTTTCTAAAATAGAGCCTTGAAGTCTTTATGTTGGAGCTATGAGGATTTGAAGGCTGGCTTGGGGAGCTGAGGTGGCGCCGGGATCTCTAGGAGTATTTATAGGTAAACTCCATGATGGGTTTGAGTTCAGACTGAGGTGTTGTAATGGTAGTTTGTGGACATTAATGTTGAGTGTGTAAGTAGAGTCAGTTTAGTGTGCCTGGCTGTGGTTAGGAGTAAGTTGGGAGTTGCTTCAGTTAAGACTGAGTTACTGTAGGTGAAGTCTGAGGTAAGTATGATGCCCGCCTCATTTCATTGCAAATGAAGTGACTTAATTGTCTTGTATTTCCTCTTTGATGCAGTTGCACTACCTTCGTCTCCCAAAGGAGATTGGTGAAGACTATGTGATTCTAATGGACAGCACAGTTTCCACTGGAGCAGCAGCCATGATGGCCATTAGAGTGCTGCTGGTAAGTGGTTCTCGAGGCCTTAATGACCTTAAAAGGGAATGGGTAGTGGCAGCTACTTATCCCACCACTCATAGTACGCTGAAAAGGTGAAATTATGAAATCACACCAAAGGCAGAGCATCAAAAACATAACAAAGAATGTACTGCTTGTTAAATTAGCACAGCTTCGTTACAAACACAATGATTTTCTAAACTCAAGTAATGAGATGTTGTAATTCTTAGTGATACACTTTGCATGATATTAGTTGTATCCTACCCAGAGCCCCATAACAAACCTGTCCAGACATTGCCTAGAAACTTTTTCCGCATTGCCTAAGCTCCAATTCAGAAAGATCTAAAAGGTGAGCAACTTGAAAATGACTACACTCCAGTTTGATTGTAATCATCAGGTGCAATAAAGATATTTTACTAACTCTCACCCTCTGTAGAATGAACACAATCGGTTTAGGTGCTCCAACTTGGAAGGAAAAAACATGTAGCCAGTACCTGAGGCAATACAGAGTAGTCTATTATTCAGTCTCAGACGTTAAACTGTAGTTCAACAGCTAAAGTTCCTTATTGTATACGAATATAAGAGCATGCTTTCAAGATTTTGTTAGCACAGATCTTTCAGTTATCTTGTGGCGAAAGTTCAGATGTGCAACCATTTCCCCTTGTGTTCAGTCAGGCCCAAACAACATTTTTATCTGAATCCCTGTTTGCTTTTTCTGCATGGTGGCTTATACCCAACTCGATCCCTATTTTCAGTGGCATCAAGAGATGATTACATTTGCAGTATAAGAGGATTATAAATTCCATACTGCAAACAGTCCATCTAAGTGCGTTATTGACTGCTTTTTAATAACCGCCACTGCAGCACACAAGTAGCTGACTTGACTACATTTGTTTCAGGACCACGATGTGCAAGAAGAGAAGATTTTCCTGATCTCTCTACTGATGGCCGAGATGGGAGTCCACTCTGTGGCTTATGCATTCCCAAATGTGAGGATCATCACCACCGCCGTGGACAAAAGAGTGAATGAAGAGTTTCACATCATCCCGGGCATCGGTGAGTGTCAGCCATGCCAAACAATGGGAATCCAGCCATTCCTTTCTTAACTCATTTCTTAACTCACAGTTCAACGCCCAACGCTTATTTCTGCAAGTAGTTGTCTTGCCCCAAGTTATCACTAACACCAGAATTTCCAGGAGGAGTAAGACTCATACAAAAAAGGTTAATAAATTGGCCCCTTAGCTGCTGAGAGCTCAAACTCCTTGCATGACCCACATGTCATGACATCACAATCCCAAAGACGTGACCTTGTCAGGCACGTGTGTACTATCCATTCTGAGCTTCCTCCATTTGTGGCAACAAGACTCCATCCACCTATCTCAGTCCTCGCTGAAATAGATACCTGCTGGTGGAGTTTAAGCATATGACTGGTGCAGCACACACATGTCTGGGCAGCATTGGATGAGCACATATCTTTATCCTCATTTATATAATTTTGGCAAATTCTCCACAAGACACAGCAGTTTCCTCAGATCGTTTAGGGGGACTAAGAGTAGATGGCTGTAGCAGGGCAGTGTTTTATTCTAGTCCTAAGGATTTTTATGATTACTGTTCAGCAGCTTATATATAGTTGGTGCTATTAAAATTGTCATAGCATTGGCAAAAATTGATAACTTTTTGTTTCCTGAGTTTTATCTCGCATCCCTTTCTCATTCCAGCCAGTTCCCCTTCTGATAGGGTGTTAATAGAGTGCAAGTGTATGGTTATTTAACAGCAGCCATTTGCTTTTCTTTGCTTGGGGAGGGGCTCCTAATGCAGTGGTTCTTAACCTGTGGTCCGTTTCCCCTGTAGTTCTGCAATATCTAGTTGGAGGTGGTGGTGGGTCCACAGCTGTTTGAACAATTTATTAATATTAGAAGATTAATAAAGTGTATACACAAAAAATGCTACATTTAAAATGTTTACGCTGTAAAGGTGAGGGAATTTGAAATTAGAGGCTAAAATTCAGTTGGTGTCTTTAGCTTGATATGTGGGAGCAGCGCAAGTACAGCAAACAATCTAGTATGGACCATGGTTGGCCTCAATTAAAGCTCTGATATGCGCTGAGAAAAAGGGGGCATTTGTGCATAACCACTTCTGTCTGACTTTGTCGTGTGAAAATTGGAGTCCAGTCAAAATGACCTTCTAGAGGCTGAGTTCTACAAGGTTTGCAATGCTTTTCACACATCAGGCAAAGTATAAATTAACTGGATCCAGCAGTACCTTTGTGCGAGCACAAGTCTGTTTATTCCATTGTTGCTCAAACACTGTATCCACTAATTTAGTATGTTCCTAGCTCTTTAGCTAAGTGATCTGCTGTTAATCTCCCTCAAGGTGATCCATAGTAACGGGCCTGAATTCCTCCACATAAAAATCAACAAATGTTCCGAACTTAGGAACACATGTTCCAAGTTAGCTCTGTGACAAATTATTTCTCCCTTACACCGAGAAATCAGTAGGTGGCACTGCTTTTACATGCAGGCTGCCAATTTATGGAACGCCACTTACCAAAAATAAGTCACTGAAAATCATTTGTAACTCTCAGGAATGGTTATACAGTTTTTTTCCCCCAAACTGACCATACTGTACACCCGGTGGCACCAGCACCTTGTTGTTCAAGCAACAAGAAGTCAGTCTGCTTGACAGGAACTCCTTGCAACTTGACAGACCTGTAAGAGAATGCAGGCAGTCCTAGTTGCGTACAGACCATTCGCCTGATACTACTGCCGATCAGAAGGCCTTAATATAGTACCTTCTGACATGCAAATGTAATTTCTCTATCGTTTTACATATGCAGATTGCATACTATGTAAAAAAGCATCCTCCCTTTATATTCCTAAACCCCTGCATGAAAAATTAGCCTTGATTTAAAACTCTCAATTGTTCCCTCTTTGCCTTCTTTTGAGTGACCCTCATCTTAACCTCTGCATGCTTCCTTTGTCTGTGTACATCCTGATATGATATACTTCTAGCCGCAGTTTCCTTACCTTAGAATTATCCCCAAGCGTCAGATTGGATCCGGAATTTTTTCTTGAGCAGTAGTACCCCTGTGTGCTGGTAGGTGACGTTCGGCTGTGTGAAGCCATGTCTGCACCGGAGGTGATGTGCGCGGTGCCTATATAGGCGTCACCCCAGTGTGCTGACGTCGGTTCTTGTCTTTCCGTGCGAGTCAGCTCAGATCTGGAAAGAGCTACCCTCAGTCTTTTTTTGACTGCTTCTTTTTCAACTTTTTGTTCAAGTTTTTTTGAGATCTTTCTCCTGGTGTGGCAGTTATGCCAACTAGGAAATCCGGCTTGAAGCCCTGTGGCGCCTGTCACTGACTGATGGTGGTGTTAGATCCTAATCTTGTGTCGTGGTCGCGCTCGACGCACCAGAGGCAAAGACCTGCGCCAACTGTTGCGCCAAGCACCCCAAGGACTTGAGGGAGCGATCCTTCAAGCTCCTTGCCACTTGATATGCGATGCTCTTGATCCCGGTCGAGAGGAAGGTCCCGGGATTGGTTGCAGAGCCCTAGATCCTCGTCTCACTCGAAGTCGTCTTCTAGTATGTCCCATGAAAAGAAGAACAAGAAGTCAAAGAGGACTTCGACTTCGCCCTGTCCATTGAAGTCTTCCGACGAGACAAGGTAGCATTGTCATCCAAGGCCTGGCTCAGTGGTAGAGCCCGTGCCTGGGCTGGCTCCACGCCATGAGAGGTGTTGTCCGATGCAGACTCTGGACCAACTAGCGCCATACAGTCTAAGCCGGAGCCTGAGCCTTATTCCTATGGGCTATGACTTGGGGAAGATTCGGAGGGGCTGCTGGATCCTGAAGAATACCAGCCCCTAGACCCTGACATGGACTGGTGTGAGGACTTATCTGAAGCCAGTGGACTGGACACCTCCCCAGATACTGGCATGTTCTCACCTCCTACCGTGGCTACAGAGGAGGGGGCATCTTTAGCTATGGTGGCGAGAAGGGCGATCGAGGTCCTGGACCTTAGCCTGCCCTCGATGGCCGTCAAGGCTAGCGTCCTAACAGAGGTGCTTCAGCCGGGAATGACCCCCTCAGAACAGCTTCTGCCTTTTTAATGAAGCCCTTATGGACGTCCTGCTTGGGACCTGGTCCAAGCCCGGCACAGGTGTAGTAAAGTGGCTCTATATATACTGCACCAAAGTAAGGTACAGGGTGTATAGGGTCCACAGTTCCCCAATGGTAAGGCAGAGGCTAAAGTTAGGTATAACCTTACTCTCTAAAGTGGTAGCTTGGTCGAGCAGTAAGGCAGTATCAGAGGACAGTGTAAAGCATTTGTTGTACACACTCAGTCAGCAAATGAAGCCACACACTCAAGAACTGAACTCTAGGCCAATGGTTTGTATATAAAAATATATGCTTGTTTTATTTTAGAACCAGCAATAGGAATCAAAATATACTTTCTCAGAATGAAATGCTTTGTTTAAACACTTTTCAAATAGGCAATAGTCTTTTTGATGACAGTAGTCACAGTTGTTGCAAGAGGCAACACAATTTCAAACACAATGCAACATTGAGCTCAATGGAAAGTTTTGGTTAAATGCAATTAATTACTTTGTGGATTACTTTTCTAACCACAGGACTGGATCTTGGATTCAGTCCCGGGACATCTCCTGTAAACAGTTAAGTAAAAGCGTTTTGGTTATAGTAGTGATTTTTAAGGAATATTATGGTATTTCAAAAGTTGGCACTTAGAAACTTTTCTGGGTAAAAGTACCAATGTTATCCAATGGAAGGAAATGCAGGTTGCAAGCAAAGTATGTTTACGTTACTTTTGTAATCCAGTGCTGGAGTCTCAGGTTCAGCACTGGGACATCTATCTAAAACAGGCAAGTAATTACGTTTGTATCGTTGGCACGATTTTTAAAGAATATTTGTAAGATTCAGAAATCGACACTTAGAAACTTTTTCAACAAAAAAGCAGGCAATGATATCCTATGGAAGGAATTTCAAATTACGGGTAAGTACGGTTAAAATTACTTTTCAGGGTCAGTACTGGTCTAAAAGATGCAGTGCTGAGGTCTCTCCTGATAGCAGGTGAGTAAATCGGAATTCGTTACTTTTGTGATTTTTAAGCAATATTTTGGTATTTCAAAAGTGGACACTTAGAAGAAATTTCACAGAAAACCAGTCAATGGATCCCTATGGAAGAAAATTGAGTTAGCGGTAAGTAACGTTGTGATTACTTTTCAGGGTCAGTGCTGGGCACCAAGATCCAGCACTGGGATCTCTCCTAATAGCAGGTGAGTACTTCTGTTTTCGTTACTCGGTTGATTTTAGGTGAATATTTTAAAGTTGGGAAACTCCACACTTAGAAGAATTTCCGAGTGAAACCAGTCAATGTTACCCTATGGAAGAAAAGTGAGTTATCGGCTTTTGGGTAAGCACTCGACTGGCAGAGTTAAGGTTCTGGGCATAGACTCAGGGGTCCCCCAGGGTCAGGTAAGTACAGTTGTTACACCCTCAGCGGCACAGGGGCGGCCGGGTGCAGAGTGAGTAGGCCCAATGTTATCCTATGGACGGCAGGGGGCCTTTGGTTGGTGGCTGCTGGCTAGCAGGCCACTCTGCTGTGGGAGCAAAGCTCCTGGTCACTTGCTCAGGGCAAGTGGGGAAGTCGAACAGGGTAGTTGGTGCACCCTCAGCGGCACTGGGGCGGCCGGGTGCAGTGGGCTTTTGGGCCGTCTGTCGCCCAATGGTTTTCAATGGTAAAGCTGCGTGACGAACAAAGACTGCAAGCTCGGGGACAGTGATTCTTCAGGTGCGACCACCACTTCGAGAGGTAAGTTGGGAAGCTGTGGGAAGGGTAGGCACCCCGGAGTTGGGCACAGGAGGCCGTGGGGCGTCGGGTGCAGGGGTGTCTTTAGGCATCGGAAATCTTACCCTCGGCTGGTCGCGGTTGGAGGGGTCCCTGGTTCTGAGGCTGCAGGCGCCGTCAGGAGCGTCGAGGAGGGACCTTGGGTGCTGGATTCTGGGTCACAGTCGCCGGGGGGACGTCCTCTTGGTATTTACACACTGAGGCACAGGCCGGGCTCGGCGGGTGCAGAGGGAGCAGGATTCGCGGTTCCCGGTTGGCACCAGGGGTGGTTGGTTGCTTGCTTTGAGCAGTACCACTGCTCTTGGGAGTCCCAGGGGGTTGGAGTCACTAGGCAGTCGGGTCCTCCGGGGTTTGTGAGGGTGCTGACCACTGGAGATGCCGGGGTTTAGCAGGAGCAGGTTCGAGGGTCGACCGGGCCGGTAGGGCTGGGGCCAAATCAGTTGGTGTCTTCCTCTTGTGAGCAGCTGCATGGCAGGTCTTCTTGTTTCTTGTTCTTCTTTCTTGTTTTTGGAATCTGGAACTGAGGAAGGAAGGTTCAGGGAGCCCCTAAATACTGAATTTAGGGGTGGTTACAGGTAGGTAATGGCAGGGACCAATGGGTCCCGTCCCTGGGGTGGGTACACCCCCTATTCTGCCACTCTCCAGTGGGAGGGGGGCAGGAGCCTGTCCCTGGTTGGCTGGGTCCCCCCATCCTCAAGATGGCGGGGACTCGAGTTTGTGCTTCACCTCGCCTCCCCCACCTTAGGGGTGGAGTTGGCAGAGGTGGGCACAACCCATTTCCCTGCCTCTGGTTTTCCCGCCGGTTCTCCCGCCAGAAGTGGGGGTAGAACCAGTGGGGACCAGTTTGCTGAGAGCAGCAAATGGTCTGGGGAAGCTCAAAGGCGGCAGGCCTTTGAAGCTTCCCTGCCCATCCTGGGGAAGGAGGCTTTGGCACCTCGCCCCAGGATGCGCATTGTTTCAGGCCCCTGAGAGCAGAGGCTCTCGACCCAGGGGTCCAGAAACATGTCTGGTGGTGGCAGCCTGGGCAGCCACTCAGTCCGGACACTGGAGGTCGGGTTGGTTTCAGGGGGCATCTCTAAGATGCCCTCTGGAGTGCGTTTTACATTAAATCCCACACTGGCATCCGTGTGGGTTTAATGTGCTGAGAAGTTTGATACCAAACTTCTTAGTTTTCAGTGGGGCCATTATGGTGCTGTGGAGTTCGTAATGACAAACTCCCAGCACCATATACTCTTAATGGCAGCACTGTACTTACAATGCCCAAGAATGGACTTGGGCACTGTAGGGGCACAGGGCTCATTCCTCTGTGCCCTCACCACTGGCATAGTGCACCCAGCTAGAGGGGTGGCTGACCTAGGCCAGGGCAGTGGCTTGTAGGCATGGCACACAGGGATGTGTGCCATGTCGACTCTTCACTTTTGTTCTGCACCAAGACACGCAGCCTGCAAAGGCAGTGTGTGTGTGTGTAAAGGTACAGGGTCCCTAAGGGTGGCACAACAAGTGCTGCAGCCCTTAGGGGCCTTCCCTGGTCACAGTGCCCTGGGTACCCATGGTACCATTTACCAGGGGCTGACCTGTGGCCAGGGATGCCAATTGGGTGTAGGCATCAATGCAGTTTTAGGGAAGGAACACAGGCCCTGGGTACCTGGTTGGCAGGAGCCCAGGGCACACTCAGTCAAAGCACATCAGCAATACAGCAAAAAGTGGGGGCATACCATGCAAGAAAGATGGCACTTTCTCACAACAAGTCCTTCACTGAGCAGGACAACTGCCTGCCACCTTCGCCCCACCCCAGGGGACCCCAAATTCCTTACACAACACCCTAACCTGGAGATCTTGATTGTCCAAACCACCATGTCCCGTGTAAACGCTGGCTCATTCCCTACCACCCCACCCATTACGTAATCCAAGAGGCTGGACACCTTAGGCAAGAAGATGTTTTCTTCCACCTGCCTGACACTGTTGTCCGTGAAAATCGCATACCTTTTTAGGATTGCCTACGCAGCGCGCATGCGCTGCATAGGAGACCTTTAGCCGTCGTGCAGCTCTTTTTCAAAGCACATACTCGTGCTTGTGGCGGCATACGCCTTGCGGGAGTGCGCAGCGGCGCGCCACATGCACGAGTATGTGCTTTGAAAAAGAGCACACTGCTCTCCCCAGCGCGCGCGCACCACCCGCGGGTGCACCCCTCCGCCTCTCTCTCCCGCTGCAGCCTGCACGTTTTCACATCACTTTTTAGCGCGTGCTCTCTCTGGTTTTTGGGGGTTAGTTTGAATCATTTCCTCGGTGGTTGGCTTTTACCTTTTAACGCAATTTGTATAATAATTTGAATTAACAGCCTTATTAATTCTATTTTGGTCGCACTCTGTTTCTTTTTTATTTCTTTTTTTAATTTAATCTCAAACAGGACAAGGCAAAATTGGGTGTGACTTTTTCCTCGTCACTTCTTAACTCTATTGCCCCCCCCCTCTCTTTTAGTCTCTCTCCTTCTCTCTCTCTCCCCTCTCAAATTCTTTCTCTCCTTCATTCTCTCTCCTCTCACTCTTTTTCCCCCCTTCGTTCTCTCTCTCACCCATTTCTCTTTCTCTTTCTAACCTCTTCATTCACTCTTTATCCCCTTCTTTCTCTCTCCCCTTTATTCTCTCTCCTCTCGCTCCTTCTTCTCTCTCGCTCACTCTCTCACTTCAGATCCATCTGCCATTCCCTCTTCCATTCTTTGTTTCTCGTATTTGCTCCTCCGCTTTCATCCTCTTTGGACTGCAGGGTGTAAACACCTAGACAGCAGACAAGGAGCCTCTCGAGCGGTCTTATTACAGCGCTGTCTAATTATAATCTTTAACTGACAGTTTGTGTCTTTTGCTCAAATCACTAATCGATTTATCAAACTTTTTAAAAAACTATCAATTGTCACACATTCTATGTTACATGTTCCCAGCCATCCTTCATCCGTCTTTTCATTGTTTCTGCTCCCATCATAGTCGTGGGCTACTGTGCAACATCGGTCGTCTATTTTAATTTTATTAGACTCAAGAGACTGCAAAATGCTTGGCATCTTGAAAGTGGACTAGCGTGGACACCAATGCCTATTTGATGTGGCATGGCAGTTGCACGCATGTGGCGTGCACGGCTCCCTTTTTTTTTTTTTAAATTGGCCATTCACGCACGCAACACTCCCGGGCAAGAAATCTCAGGCTTGTTTGCACATTAGAGTGCTAAATTGAGAAGTGTCAGCAGGAAACGGACCACAGGCGCCACTGTGGCACAAGCCAGACAGAGCCATCCTCCTTGATTCCTGTTTCCCCTCAGCGGAGACTTTGTTGACACCAACACTTCCATCCCCCATAAGCCTGTCCTTTCAACTGGTAGATATTTACCACAGTGTTCTTAAAGGGCCTTAATTTTGTCCACAGTAAGGGTAAACGCGTGTAAAATAAACCACGCAAAAAACAAGCATTGGCATAGCCAATAGGTCTCGCCTTTGGGACCTTATAAGTATTTAGTTATGCAGCACAATATCATTGGTACAACAGCATCAACTGTTGCATGGCTAAACACTTATAAGGTCCCAAAGGCGAGACCTATTGGCTATGCCAATGCTTGTTTAACTGTAGCTCCTATGCACTGTGTGATACGGTTGCACACTTTCTGCCAATGGTCCCTTTAGAAGGCCCGGGCCATACGCTCCCAAGCTATGGCAGACTGGAGATATGCAGCCAAGTTCATGATCCGATGCGCTCTGGACACGGCCGACTCGTTGGGCAGAGCGGTTTCTTCGGTGCTCAGAACTGGCTTTTTAGGTGATGTCCAAGCCTCGCTTATGGACATGCCCTTTGAAGGCTCCCATATCTTCGGAGACAAGGCGGACTCAGCGCTGAGGCGCTTTAAGGATAGCAGAGTTATGGTCGGGTCCTTGGGACTTTCCATGGCCCCCCGCGAACACCTCTCCACCTTTTATGGCCACAGAAGGGGCTTCCAGCTTAGTCCTTACCTGTCCAGCCATTACGGTATGCAAGCTCCTCAACCTCTGTGTGGCCGAGGAGGTATGGTACCCCCCAGACCCTGTGGATCGGGCAGCCAGAGGTCTGGCCAGTCCACCACCCCCACACAGCCTCCAAACATCTTTAATAGTTCGCCAACCATCAGTGGGAGCCCGAATACGCCATTACCTGCGGAGGTCGATAACATCAGATTGCTGGGTTCTCCAGATTGTACGAAGTCTACTCCCTCCCCTTCGTGACTACCCCTCCACCCATAATACCCACTTGCGACAGGCTGACGGAGGACCATCTCCTTACTCTGCCAGAAAGTGACAGCTCTATTGGCCATGGGAACCATAGAAAGGGTGACAATGCCATAAGTAGGTCATGGTTGTTATTCCCGCTAGTTTTTGGTGCACCAAGGATGGAGGCCTTCGTCCTATCCTTGTCCTGGGCCCTCTCGATTTCTCCCTCAAGAAGTTCAAAATGCTCACGCTCGCTCAAGTCCAGTCTGCCCTGGACCCGGGAGACTGGATTGTTTCGCTGGACTTGCAGGACTCATATTTCCACATTCCCGTCCTGCCTGCCCACATGTGTTACTTTTTTTTTTTTTTTTTTTAAGTTTCAAAAACCTTTATTGAGATTAAGAAAAAATAAAAGAAGAAAAAATAAGGCTTGATACACAGCAATCTGCCTACATCCACATTGTAGTACAATCAAATAAATGGTCGCGCTAGCAACTCTTATAACACAACAAAAAATGTATAATATAGCAATCACCACTCCTTATTTTACTTTAAACGTATATATCCGTTTAATTAATAAATTCTGAACATTAAATGCAATTTTGGTCAAAGCATTAAGTGATGGCAACCTAATTGCTCAATCAAATTCATAGTACAATACATATATACAGTGCTCTTGGTGTGGGAACGGAAGTGTAGGATTGAGGGATGGGTAGTGAACATGTGAGTGAAGGACAAGGAAAAGGTATAGTGACATATATACATCAACCGTATTTCAATATAAGACCTCTTCAGCCTAACAAAGGTCAGTTGTTCCTAAATGTACACATGACTCTGGGTAAACCTCCACTGTAAGATTAATTCTGTATCAGAGCCTGTGAAGGACGTTTATGTTGTCAACGTTTCGACCCCTGAGAAGGAGGGTAAATTAGGTCCTCAAGGTGGGGTCTTCATCAGGACATGGCTAAAAAAGAGCACCTGTGAATAATCAGAAATGAGTGTAAGAAAATGCAAGTGTCTATATACAAGGTGAAAGCTAAAAGCAAATCAGGTAACGTATACCTACTTAGGGACACAGCAGGAAATATCCGCTGTTCACTCGGCCCAAAAGGGCTCAGGAAAACTCGTGGAAACTGGAAGAAACGCAATAGGCTCCCAAAAGAGTCCTAAAAATAAGAAGAAACACAGTCACAGGACTTGAAAAACGGGGGCTGTATTGCCTTACTGAAGGATCTGAATAGTACTACTTACTAATTCATCAATGAATGCAAATGAACTGCTGAGGTTATCCAATCTCTCGCAGTGGGAACTAATCCAAACAATCTGTAATGAACAGAAAAACAGACCGGGTGCACTCTGTGAGTAGTGAACCGAAATCTAAGAACCTACTAGAAAAGAGATAGTGTCCATCTGTGTGGACCTAACACAGGCATACATTGAATATCGGTGACTTGAGAAAATAACTATCCCATACATTAAAAGGAAAGAAAAGGGGATTAAGTGGCCCCTCTGCCCTGACTGTAAGAGTGAAGTCTGGTTAAACAATAGCATATCCAAACTAAAACTCTAGGGGGCCACACTATGGCCAGCACGTCGTTTCGTGATGATGACTAATGATGTGGTAAAAATAACAACGTTCGTGGGAAGGGCAAAATGATCGTAATTGAAAAAAATAATAAGATTGCGGAAGCCTCTACAAACACCTGGTAATTCAGAATCATTATGGCATGTGGAGCCCTGCTCCCGAAATCTGACCCGTCCCTGAGATATGAACGGGTACTAACATTCTCACAGTGCCTGAAAGGAGGGGGCGGGTTGGCGCTCGCTTACCTAGTCGCTGGCCATCCGGCTCAGTTGTGAGCGCAAAACTGACTGTGCGTTCTTATGAAGAACACGGCGTGGCGCGCGTGCACCCGGCCGTGCCGCCGCTAGATACTGTCAAAAAGGGGGCTCGCCTGCCTCCAGCCAGTCAGAGGAAGGAAATCCCTCGTCGGGCAATACCGGCGTGTGGGGATCAAACTTGAAACGGCTACTTCAGGTTCGAAACGTGCCTCAGTCAAGTCTGCATGAATCAACACACAGTTAAGGTGTGCGATGTCTAATGGTTTGAAAAAAAGATAAAGCGAGGCAAGGTCTTCATTATTGAAATTGTGTGACAGAAGAGGCTTTCAACTTATAATCAAAATGCTCAAGGTTATGTGAGATCTGTGAAAGATACGTTCTTAATCTGCAGTATTGGAAAATCTATACCTAACACAAATTTGTAAACACAACTTTGCCTGGGGACGTACATGAAAGCATTAATGACCTATACATGTGATAACATCATTATTTATAGGTAAATTAGCATTCCTTCGAAATATACACATCAGTCGCATATATCTACGTTTAGGAGGATGTGGGGACATGATTACAACACTGGGGCGCCCTAGTTGTGGTTTGGAAGCTTTATGTCAAAATTAACATGTTTAATGCATAAATATGCATATACAATGTTATAAGGAACCATGTTTTCAGCATTAGGACATCGCGGTGGCATTGTCTGTAGTGTGGGTGACAATCCTCAAGTCGGTCATACTGGCATGTATTTTAGTGCATTACACGTAAAGACATAGTTATCGTACCTCGTGCAAGAGCACAATGTTTAATGTGAATTATGATCCTATTGGATTGAAATCATTGGAACATTATATAAAACAGTCATTCTGCAGTCAATCCAGCTAATTGGGCATTGGTGCCATCTAATTCATTGAGTCCATTATTCACCGTATCTAGAAAGTACATCCATTTGCACTCTCTTACATTCAAAATGGGACCCAAATCCCCTCCCCGTGCTCCCAGGGACACCTTCTCGAGAACCAACCATCTCAATGAATCTGGTGTATGTGTGTAGGCCTTGAAGTGTTCGACTAATGGAGCCCCTATAGTGTTACAACAGATTCTACTGCAATGTTGCAGGATTCGTGTTTTCACTTTTTGTCTTGTTTGCCCAATGTATAGTAGGTTACAAGGGCAAACGATCACGTAGATTACATCACAGGAATTACAGTTGGTGTGGGCCTTCAAATCGATGGTGTGATGTTTGTAAGAAAAAGTTTTAGTTTCAATAGTCATCTTGCATGCTTTGCACTTGTAGTACCAGGCCCTCTTGCGTGCTCAGTTTGACTCAGACAAGCAATTCCTAGTAACGCTAGATATCGTATCACTTTATACGAGCATCCCTCAACAAAGAGCGCTGGAAGTTATGACACAGGCACTTGAGAAAAGACCCCAACCAGTCAACGTTCCAACGCAATTCATAGTAGAACTTTTGGAGGTAGCTATGATGAAGAACTTTTTTGTCTTCCAAAATGAATTCTTTATCCAAACAAAAGGAGTAGCCATGGGGGCGGCCTTTGCCCCAGATTTAGCGATCCTCTTTATGGATAACTTCGAGGACGACTATATCTTTTCTAATAACAACCCATATAGAATGCATGTTACTCAATGGTGTAGATACATAGATGATGTGCTACTGATCTGGTCAGGAGATGAAACTGAACTGAAGAGGTTTTTTGACTGGCTGAACAGTTGCTCTGATGACATCAAGTTCACTGCCCATTGGAATAGACATACCATAGATTTCTTGGACATTACTATCAAGGCAACAGAGGACTATCTTTATACCACTCTGTACAGAAAACCAGCAGAACGCAATACCTTGCTTAGATATACAAGCCATCACACTCGAGCCCTCCGGGATAGCCTGCCATTCGGCCAATTTCTCCGGATCCGGAGGAATTGTTCTCTAAAGGAAGATTTCTTTCAAGAATCCGATGACCTGATAACACGGCTAATTGAGCGGGGATATCCCAAAAGACTTGTGAAAAGAGCACGCAAGAGGGCCTGGTACTACGATAGAGAGGCATTAATAACACCCAGACAACGCCAGATTGAAAACAACCGAATGATCTGTGTCACAACTTATTGTACCAGGAGCAATGAAATCAAAAAAATAATAAATGGCCATTGGAAACTCATCGCAGATGACCTTGACGCCTATGGACCACCGTTGCACGCATTCAAAAAAGCTAAAAATATTAGGGATTATGTTGTCCGTTCCCTTCTGGACACACCACCAAAACCGACAATCCAAAGCATGTGGAATCTTCCAGAAGTGGTGGGTCACTTTAAATGTACCAAGTGCAAAGCATGCAAGATGACTATTGAAACTAAAACTTTTTCTTGCAAACATCACACCATCGATTTGAAGGCCCACACCAACTGTAATTCCTGTGATGTAAACTACGTGATTGTTTGCCCTTGTAACCTACTATACATTGGGCAAACAAGACAAAAAGTGAAAACACGAATCCTGCAACATTGCAGTAGAATCCGTTGTAACACTATAGGGGCTCCATTAGTCGAACACTTCAAGGCCTACACACATACACCAGATTCATTGAGATGGTTGGTTCTCGAGAAGGTGTCCCTGGGAGCACGGGGAGGGGATTTGGGTCCCATTTTGAATGTAAGAGAGTGCAAATGGATGTACTTTCTAGATACGGTGAATAATGGACTCAATGAATTAGATGGCACCAATGCCCAATTAGCTGGATTGACTGCAGAATGACTGTTTTATATAATGTTCCAATGATTTCAATCCAATAGGATCATAATTCACATCATTAAACATTGTGCTCTTGCACGAGGTACGATAACTGTCTTTACGTGTAATGCACTAAAATACATGCCAGTATGACCGACTTGAGGATTGTCACCCACACTACAGACAATGCCACCGCGATGTCCTAATGCTGAAAACATGGTTCCTTATAACATTGTATATGCATATTTATGCATTAGTCATGTTAATTTTGACATAAAGCTTCCAAACCACAACTAGGGCGCCCCAGTGTTGTAATCATGTCCCCACATCCTCCTAAACGTAGATATGTGTGACTGATGTGTATATTTCGATGGAATGCTAATTTACGTATAAATAATGGTGTTATCACATGTATAGGTCATTAATGCTTTCATGTACGTCACCAGGCAAAGTTGTGTTTACAAATTTGTGTTGGGTATAGATTTTCCAATACTGCAGATTAAGAACGTATCTTTCACAGATCTCACATAACCTTGCGCATTTTGATTATACGTTGAAAGCCTCTTCTGTCACACAATTTCAATAATGAAGACCTTGCCTCGCTTTATCTTTTTTTTCAAACCATTAGACATCGCACACCTTAACTGTGTGTTGATTCATGCAGACTTGACTGAGGCACGTTTCGAACCTGAAGCAGCCGTTTCAAGTTTGATCCCCACACGCCGGTATTGCCTGACGAGGGATTTCCTTCCTCTGACTGGCTGGAGGCAGGCGAGCCCCCTTTTTGACAGTATCTAGCGGCGGCACGGCCGGGTGCACGTGCGCCACGCCTTGTTCTTCATAAGAACGCACAGTCAGTTTCGCGCTCACAACTGAGCCGGATGGCCAGCGACTAGGTAAGCGAGCGCCAACCCGCCCCCTCCTTTCAGGCACTGTGAGAATGTTAGTACCCGTTCATATCTCAGGGACGGGTCAGATTTCGGGAGCAGGGCTCCACATGCCATAATGATTCTGAATTAACAGGTGTTTGTAGAGGCTTCCGCAATCTCATTACTTTTTTCAATTACGATCATTTTGCCCTTCCCACGAACGTTGAGTTATTTTTACCACATCATTAGTCATCACGAAACGACGTGCTGGCCATAGTGTGGCCCCCTAGAGTTTTAGTTTGGATATGCTATTGTTTAACCAGACTTCACTCTTACAGTCAGGGCAGAGGGGCCACTTAATCCTCTTTCCTTTCCTTTTAATGTATGGGATAGTTATTTTCTCAAGTCACCGATATTCAATGTATGCCTGTGTTAGGTCCACACAGATGGACACTGTATCTCTTTTCTAGTAGGTTCTTAGATTTCGGTTCACTACTCACCGAGTGCACCCAGTCTGTTTTTCTGTTCATTACAGATTGTTTGGATTAGTTCCCACTGCGAGAGATTGGATAACCTCAGCAGTTCATTTGCATTCATTGATGAATTAGTAAGTAGTACTATTCAGATCCTTCAGTAAGGCAATACAGCCCCCGTTTTTCAAGTCCTGTGACTGTGTTTCTTCTTATTTTTAGGACTCTTTTGGGAGCCTATTGTGTTTCTTCCAGTTTCCACGAGTTTTCCCGAGCCCTTTTGGGCCGAGTGAACAGCGGATATTTCCTGCTGTGTCCCCAAGTAGGTATACGTTACCTGATTTGCTTTTAGCTTTCACCTTGTATATAGACACTTGCATTTTCTTACTCATTTCTGATTATTCATAGGTGCTCTTTTTTTAGCCCGGTCCTGATGAAGACCCCACCTTGAAGACCTAATTTACCCTCCTTCTCAGGGGTCGAAACGTTGACAACATAAACGTCCTTCACAGGCTCTGATACAGAATTAATCTTACAGTGGAGGTTTACCCAGAGTCATGTGTACATTTAGGAACAACTGACCTTTGTTAGGCTGAAGAGGTCTTATATTGAAATACGGTTGATGTATATACGTCACTATACCTTTTCCTTGTCCTTCACTCACATGTTCACTACCCATCCCTCAATCCTACACTTCCGTTCCCACACCAAGAGCACTGTATATATGTATTGTACTATGAATTTGATTGAGCAATTAGGTTGCCATCACTTAATGCTTTGACCAAAATTGCATTTAATGTTCAGAATTTATGAATTAAACGGATATATACGTTTAAAGTAAAATAAGAGTGGTGATTGCTATATTATACATTTTTTGTTGTGTTATAAGAGTTGCTAGCGCGACCATTTATTTGATTGTACTGCAATACTTACCCAGGTCGGGTGGTTTTTTGTGGGTTACCCCGTTGATACTTTACATCCACATTGTGGCCGGCATTGCAGTAACATCTGTATGTAGGCGATATCTGAGTAGGGGGGGGAGATGCACAGCAAGCCGCCTACAACCCTATTGGGCCGGCTGCGTTATACGGGAAATGAGGGTATGCAGACAGCAAGTGCATTATACTCAGGCTGCGTTGAATTCTAGCAGAAAAATTACATTAAAACAATAAGAGCAATGGAAAGAGATGCACACACCAATACACAGAGATCGTCAGATGTGAGACACAGTTTCTGGCAATATCCAGACGATAAGTATTGACGGAGTGACTACCACGGTGTCCCGTCAGTCATTAGAGGGTAGGGGCGAGGGCACTAGGACCGTCAAGAGGGTGCCATGCGTCTAATGCGACGTCGTGTCGTCTTCGTCTGCTGTATGCTCTAATAATCTGAAAGAGACACGTTGGTGACAGATTCCTTACCTTAGAATATCCCCAGGCGTCAGGCTGGATCCGGAAAGTTTTTGCGTAGCAGTACCCTTGCGCGTCGGTAGGCGGCGTCGTGCGGCTCCGCGTCCGTCGTCTGCGTCGTGATCGCCGGGATGACGTCGCGGGCAGTACTTAGACGCCGCCCCTGCGTGCTGACGTCAGTTCTGTACACGACTTTCCGCGCCAGGAACGCAGAGCCATGCAAGAAGCTGACATAGGTGTCTGAAAAATACTAGGGCCCTGAAAGGGATGTCCTTAACCCTAGAAATCAGATCGCAGAACGGGGAGGATGGGTGGGGCGGTAAGGAATCTGTCACTAACTAACACGAAGTCGTGCCCTGACCGCCGGAAACTTCATCCGAAGGCTTTGCGAGAGCGGTCTCAAAAGCTGCTCGAGGTCCGGCAGTCGGCTCCGCGCCGCACCAAGCCCCGGTCCCGGGAGAGGTCGAGGGGCCGGTCGCGGAGTCCCCACCATTCGTCGGAATCCAAGTCTTCGCGCTCCTCCGGTAAGTCGAAGCACAAGAAGTCTAAGCGGCGTCATCGCTCTAAGACTTCGCCTCGCCCGTCTCGCGACTCGGCTGAGGCCCCTGTCGGCACCGTCCCCGCTGCCCCGGACGTGCCTGTCGAGTCACCCCCGCATTACCCGTCCTTCCCGGGTTCGGGGGCGACTCCGGCCCAAGTACAGGAGTTCCTGTCGGCCATGGCCCGCCTCTTCGGGCCTCAAGGTCCCTCCGGTGCGCCTTCGGGCCCCGCGGGCCCTGATGGGGTTGCTCCGGCGTCGCCGTCGACTCCGGTCCCGGCGCCGCCTGTCCCACCAGCCTTCATCTCGGCTCCGGCCCCGGCCTTGATCCCGGCTCCGGTGGTGCCGCAACCCCCATCGACGCCGGTTGACCTAACCACGCCTCCGCCGACGTCCCCGGTGCCGTTCCTGACACCGTCCGGGTCTCCGGACGGCGTCGTTCCCCGGTTCTCTCCGGCTCCGGACATGGAGCCGGACCGACGTCGGTTCCGGCGCCGATGAGACCTTGGGTCCCAAATGTCCCTCCTCCTCCATATTTTTAACCTGAGGAGGACCAGGAGAGCTGGGAGGGGTCTGAGGACCCTCTCACACAACAGTGCGAGTTTGACCCGGACTGGGTTGAGGAACTTGGGGATGCCAGTGGTCTAGACACCTCCCCTGACACTGGCATGCTGTCTCCTCCCGTGGCTACGGAGGAGGGGGCTAATTTTGCAACGGTGTTGCGTAGAGCTGCTGGAGCCTTAAATCTCCAGTTGCCTACTGTGGCCATCAGGACTAACCTCCTGACAGAAGTGCTTCAGCCGGCGGCTTCCTCTTCGGAGACTGTGCTGCCGTTTAATGATGCACTCACTGACGTTCTTTTGGGTGCCTGGTCCAAACCCACCACAGGGGCTCCTGTGGATAGGAACGTGGCCCGACGCCATCGCCCTGCTCCGGGCGACCCCCTGTTTCTCTCCCAACACCCCAACCCTGAGAGCTTGGTTGTCCAAGCCTCTGCCTCCCAAACCGCCTTCCCTACCGCCCCTCCGGATAGGGAATCCAAGCGCCTGGACCAATTTGGGAAGAAGGCTTTCTCTTCCTCCAGTGCTGGCTTGCGGTCCGTCAACACCGCTTGCCTCTTGGGCCGATATACCCACTCCCTGTGGGATTCGGTGCCGAATGTTTTGCCGCAGTGTTCTGAGGATGTCCAGACACTGCTTACCCGCGCCATTGCGGAAGGGCGAGATGCGGCTAAATACACCATACGTTGTGGCCTTGATACCGCCGACTCGCTGGGCAGATCGCTTGCAACGACGGTGGCGCTGCGTCGCCACGCCTGGCTGAGGACCACTGGTTTTTCGGGTGATGTCCAGAATACACTCATGGACATGCCCTTTGATGGAGTCGGTCTTTTTGGTTCAAAAGCAGACCATGCGCTGGAGCGTTTCAAGGACTCACGGGCTACTGCCAAGTCCCTGGGCCTTGCTGTTGTGCGCCCTCCGCTAACATCTGCTTTTCGCCCCTTTCGTGGCCACGGGAGGGGCGCCCAGTCACGTCAGCAGCCCGGCCAACGGCCCGCGCAGGAAGCGCCTTCGCGTGGCCGAGGACGTGGATACCGCCGTGGCGGTTCGGGCAACCAGCGTGCGGGTCAGGCCACCACCTCCAACCCGTCCACGGCCTCCAAGCCCTCCTAGTCCCTCCTTTCAGGTGCACAGCACGCCAGTAGGGGGCAGGGTCCGCCATCACCTTCACCACTGGCGTCCCATCACCTCGGACAGGTGGGTCTTGGACATTGTCCGAAGGGGCTACTCCCTCCCCTTCGAGACCACCCCCAGCCATGCCACCTCAATTCCACCGCATGTCAGGGGATCACTTGATGCTTCTGCAGAAGGAAGTCACGGCCCTCTTGGCCAAGAGGGCCATCGAGCATGTTCCGACCCCAGAAGTAGGGGCGTGGTTGCTACTCCCACTACTTTCTGGTGCCCAAAAAGGACAAGGAGGACATGCGTCCTATCTTGGACCTCCGGAACGTCAATCGCTTCCTCCGGAAGGAGAAGTTCAAGATGCTCACCCTAGCTCAGGTCTTGACTGCCCTCGACCCTGGAGACTGGTTGGTAGCGTTGGACTTGCAGGACGCTTATTTCCACATCCCCGTCCTGCCGGCCCACCGGCGTTACCTGCGGTTCACGGTAGGCCTCGAGCATTTTCAGTTCACCGTGCTCCCCTTTGGCCTTACCAGTGCCCCTCGGGTGTTCACGAAAGTGTTGGCGGTGGTCGCAGCTCATCTGCGCCGGGCAGGGGTTTCAGTCTTCCCCTACCTCGACGACTGGCTGCTGAAGGCGGGCTCGTCCCAGGCAGTCGTCTCCCACCTCCAGACTACGGCCGAACTCCTGCACTCGCTGGGGTTCTCCATCAATGTGCCGAAGTCGCATCTGATTCCTTCTCCACAGCTCCTTTTCATCGGAGCAGTTCTGGACACGACGCAGTTTCGGGCCTATCCTCCCGAACGGCGAGTCCGGGATATTCAGGCTATGATTCCGATCTTTCAGCCTTTATCCTGGGTTTCGGTACGGATGACCCTGAGGCTGCTGGGCCTCATGGCCTCCTGCATCCTGCTGGTCAATCATGCCAGATGGCATATGCGGGCTCTGCAGTGGGACCTGAAGTTCCAGTGGGCGCAGCACCAGGGCAACCTGTCCGATCACGTCCAGATCTCGGAGGGGGCTGCAAAACAGTTGCAGTGGTGGCTCTCGAACCGGCAATGGGTCATGGGCAGATCCCTCTCCCTTCCCCAGCCAGAGCACACAGTTGTGACGGACGCGTCCCTTCTGGGATGGGGCGGTCACATGGGAGAGGCGGAGATCAGAGGCCTCTGGTCTCCGGCGGAGTCCCGGCTCCATATCAACCTTCTGGAGCTCCGGGCGATCCGGCTTGCACTCAAAGCATTCCTTCCCTCTGTCAAGGGGAAGGTGGTGCAGGTGTTCACAGACAACACCACTGCCATGTGGTACTGCAACAAACAAGGCGGGGTGGGGTCGTGGACCCTCTGTCAGGAGGCTCTGCGCCTCTGGACATGGCTGGAACATCAGGGCATGTTCCTGATGGTTCAACACCTGGCAGGTTCCCTGAACGCCAGGGCGGACGAACTCAGCCGCAGGTGCATGATGGATCACGAATGGCGTCTTCACTCGGAAGTGGCGCAAGGACTCTTTCTACAATGGGGAGAGCCTTGGTTAGATCTATTCGCCACCGAAGAGAACGCGCAATGTCATCAGTTCTGCGCGTTGGAATTTCCAAGGCGGCACTCGCTCGGCGACGCTTTTCGTCGCGAGTGGAGTTGCGGTCTGTTGTACGCCTTTCCGCCTATACCACTTCTACCCAGAGTGTTGAAGAAGATTCGGCACGACCGGGCCCTAGTCATTCTTGTGGCTCCGGACTGGGCTCGAAGAGTTTGGTATCCCGAGCTACTCAGTATGAGCGTAGATCCCCCGATCCGTCTGCCTCTTCGGGAGGATCTTCTGTCGCAGCAGCAGGGGACGGTCCTCCACCCGAACCTGTCCAGTCTACACCTGCTTGCGTGGAGATTGAGCGGCAACAGTTGATTCCTTTCGACTTGCCTCCCGAAGTTTGTGATGTGATTCTGGCAGCCAGGCGTCCCTCCACTAAGGTGGTATACGCCTGCAGGTGGAACAAATTTGTGGCATGGTGCACAGCAAAGGCTGTGAATCCCCTTTCTGCCCCTCTTTCTGAGGTCCTTCTGTTCCTTCTTTCTCTGGCCCAACAGGGTTCTGCCCTGGGTACCATCAAGGGTTATCTCTGTGCTATCTCGGCCTTCCTCAGGCTCCCTGATCAGCCCTCCCTTTTCAAGTCCCCTGTTGTTAACTGGTTTCTTAAAGGCATTACACACCTCTTTCCTCCTGTTCCGTTTGTGATGCCTCAGTGGGACTTGAACTTGGTTCTTACCTTTTTAATGTGCGCTCCCTTTGAGCCTCTACATAACTGTCCTCTTCGTCTTCTGACTCTGAAGACAGACTTTCTGGTGGCCATCACCTCCGCTCGGCGGGTGAGTGAGCTCCATGCTCTATCATGCAAACCTCCCTTTCTGTCTGTCCATCCAGACAAGGTTGTTCTTAGGACGCGTCCGTCCTTCTTGCCAAAGGTGGTTACTGCCTTCCACATTGGGCAGACCATCACTTTGCCTACCTTCTTTCCGCCTCCGCATCCTTCCAGAGAGGAAGAGAGGCTCCACCGTCTGGACCCAAAACGTGCGCTCTCCTTCTATATCGACTGCACAAAACACTTCCGGGTGGATGACCAGCTCTTTGTTGGCTACGTGGGCGCCAAAAAGGTCGGGCGGTGCACAAACGAACCATCTCCCGCTGGGTTACCTTGTGCATCAAGGCCTGCTATTCTTTGGCTAAGAAGGAGCCTCCTGTTGGGCTGCGTGCCCATTCCACCAGGGCAACGGCTGCTACCACGGCTTTGGGCCGCGGTGTTCCGCTGCAGGATATCTGTCAGGCAGCTACGTGGGCCTCGCTGCACACGTTTACAAAACATTATTGCCTTGACAGTCGGGTCCGGAGGGACGGCTACTTTGGCCGTTCTGTCCTCCGGGACCTCCTTGTCTGATCTTTGTTCGCAGACCCACCACCGGGGTTTGTATTGCTGGGGTATCTATTCTAAGGTAAGGAATCTGTCACTAACGTGTCTCTTTCAGATGCACAAGTTACTAACTTGTGTAACGATATATCTGTAAGAGACAGTAGTTAGTGACAGATTCCTACCGCCCACCCATCCTCCCGTTCTGCGAACTGATTTCTAGGGTTAAGGACATCCCTTTCAGGGCCCTAGTATTTTTCAGACACCTATGTCAGCTTCTTGCATGGCTCTGCGTTCCTGGCGCGGAAAGTCGTGTACAGAACTGACGTCAGCGCGCAGGGGCGGCGTCTAAGTACTGCCCGCGACGTCATCCCGGCGATCACGACGCCGACGACGGACGCGGAGCCGCACGACGCCGCCTACCGATGCGCAAGGGTACTGCTACGCAAAAACGTTCCGGATCCAGCCTGACGCCTGGGGATATTCTAAGGTAAGGAATCTGTCACTAACTACTGTCTCTTACAGATATATCGTTACACAAGTTAGTAACTTGTGCGATAAGTGTGTAGCGGGCCCCAGATGTCTCTTGGACGTGATGAAGGGGGTTGAAGATCTGCATATGTATGTAGTTGCTCTTGGCAGTAGATCAAATCGTGAAGCCAGTCTTTAAATTTCGGCGCCCGTCCCCTGCCCCATCTACAAGCAACTCTCCGTTTAGCAAGGAGGAGCGCAAGGGAGGCGTACCTGCGTATTTTAATTGCTAGGGTTTTAGTGTATCCTAACAGGACAGTTGGGGGATCAGTAGGGATATGGACACCCGTCATGAGGTCCAATGCAGTCAGGACTTCCGTCCAGAATCCCTGTACAGGAGGACCATCCCAGGCCAAGTGCATAAAGTCCGCTCCCTCACACCGGCAGCGTTCACATCGAGCGTTCTCTCGTAGCTTCAGTCGGTGCATGCGTGCGGGAGTGTAATACAGGCGGTGCACGTATTTATAATGTATCATGCGGAATCTACTGCTTGCGGATATATCGCCCGTTTGTCTACAGCAATATGTCCATTGTTCCTCAGTTAGGGGGTGCCCCAATTCCTCCTCCCACCGCTGACGAGCCAGGGGGGACCATATTCCCTGGCGTTCTGGGCCGTGCAATATAGAAGTGACAACACATGTGCATGGGCGTCCTGTTGCAGTAACGCATGTAGCGGGGGCATGGGTGGAGGCTCTAGGGGAAAGGTGGGCGTGATGGACCTTATGTTTTGGCGGAGCCTTATATAGTAGAAACGTTCCAAGGGGGTGGGATTTGCATCCTTAAAGAATTCCTCGGAAGTACTAAATGTTCCCCTAGTATATAAGTGGCCCCAGGTGTGGATGGAGAGTTTACGAAGGAGCCGACGGCAGCCGCCTTCCTCCGTGACCGGGATGTCTATCCGCCCAGAAAGGGGCAGAAGCGGAGAGTACATTAGTGTAGTTTGTGTAGCTTTGGCGAGGTCGCGCCACGCGCTGATGGTGCAATGGACGGTGGTGGAGGCCAGGTGGCGCAGGACCGTTGGGATACTAAGATATGCAGTGCTTGGGGTGGGAGTCATATATCCATCTTCTATTGCAAGCTGTGGCATGAAGGGAGGGGGTTTCATCCAGTATGCGGCATAATGTGCCTGTGCACAGCTAAAGTATAATTCAATGTCTAGAAAGGCGAATCCTCTGGCGTCGAACGGCCATGTAAGTATGTCCCACCGAAGCCTAGCCTGTTTCTCCCCCCCCCCCCCATGCGAGTCTAATGAGTTGAGTCGTTATCGCCGAGAAGAAATGCTGGCTGGGAGCGTACGGGATATTCACAAAGAGATATAAAAGTTTAGGTAAAATCACCATTTTAATTATAGCCGTTCTGCCAGCCATCGACAGGGGCATCGCGATCCATCGTGTTATTTTGTCAGTGATAGAGTCCAGTGCCCGTCCATAGTTAGCCCGCATGAGTTCTTCGCGGCTGCGAGAAATGATTATCCCCAAGTAAGTGAGTGTCAGCGCTCCAATCGAGAGGGAAATCCGGATGGAACTTTTGTGTGGCAGCAGTAAGGGGATAAATCTGGGATTTTTTCCAATTGATGTTGACTCCGGCCAGTTGTCCATACAAAAGAAACAAACGAAGAATAGGATTTAGGCTCATCTCAGGGTTACGCAGGTATAGTGTGATATCATCTGCGTATAGGGAGATGAGTATTTGCCTTTCAGGGTAAATTATGGCATGTTCGCGGTAGTGTTGTCGGATTTTAGCAGCCAGGGGCTCGACTGCTAGGGCAAAAAGGAGGGGGGATAGCGGACATCCCTGTCTGGTGCCCCTGCCCAGCGGAAATGAGGAAGAGCGGAGTCCATTCACCATTACAGTGGCACGTAGGCCGGTATATAACAAGGTGATCCAAGCCATCAAGGGGGCCGGAAATCCCATGCGCACCAATACATAGGAGAGATAGTCCCATTCTAGGGAGTCGAATGCCTTGGTGGCATCTAGGAATATAGCAGCCGCGTTAGCGTCCGGGTCAATATCATGTAACAGTGCAAACAGGGTTCGCAGGTTATGGGCTGTACTTCTGGTGGGAACAAAGCCCGACTGGTCCGGGAGGACCAGCACCGGCATCAGAGGGCGAATGCGGTTAGCGATGAGTTTAGCTAGGATTTTAGCATCTGTGTTTATAAGGGATAAGGGCCGATACGAATCTAAGTGCGAGGGTGGTTTGCCTGGCTTAGGCTGAGAAATTATAAGCGCTTATCGCATGGAGGGGGGAAGAGCGCCAGTTTCACGGGCTTCCTCGTATACATGCCTCAATTTCGGAAGTAATAAGTGCCGGTATGTTTTATAAAATTCGGCTGGGCGGCCGTCTGGGCCTGGAGCCTTTCCTGATTGTAACTGCATAATTGCAGATGTGATCTCTTCGTCTTCGTGATGTGCCAGGAGAAGCTCCCTTTGGCCATTGCCTAACCAGGGTATGGCAGTATCCTCGAAAAATGGATCGAAATCTACCGGGGTCTGTCGGTGAGAGGTGTACAATGTTCTATAAAACCTTCTGAAGGCGGCGAGTATGTCTGAAGAATTTGTATGCGTCAGACCATCCTCGTCCTCAATAGCAAGCACTGTATTAGCAAATCGAGGGGGTCGAATAGTGGAGGCCAGGGCCCGTCCCGGTCTGTCCCCCTCGCCATATCGGCGAGCCGTATGGTATTTCCCTCTGAATTTACATTCACGCTCCGCTGTTTCCTGATAGTCAGTGAGTAATGCACGCAGGTGCGCCTGCAGTGCAGGAGAGGGTGTAGCTTGTATATCCAACTCGGTCTGTTTTATATCTGCCTCCAACTTTCGAAGTGTATTGCGGATATCTTTGAGTACTCCTCCACTCTTAGCCATACAGATACCCCGCATGGTGACTTTGAAAGCCTCCCATATTGTAGAATATTGCGAAACTGAGCCTTCGTTACGGAGGAAGAAATCCGTTCTCTTGCTCTATCTCATCCTTAAAAACTGGATCGAGAAGCGACTGCGGATTGAGGCGCCAGGAAAGGCATGAGGGTTTTGTCTGCGGTGGGCTAAGAGACAGTAGGACCGGGGAGTGGTCGGAGTAGGTGCGGGGAAGATACGAGGTATGTGATACCCAGGTCGCCAGGCCCCTATCTGCCAGTAATCGATACGTGACCAGGAGGAGTGAACAGTGGAGTAACAAGATCCCTGACGAGCAAGTGGGCATTGTGCTCTCCAGGGGTCTACCAGGTCTTGATCTTCATCAACAATATTTTTTAGAGCTATGTGGGCAGCAGTGTAATGGTGTGGTTGTGGGTGTGATCTATCTAGGTGCGGGTAGACAGTGACGTTAAAATCCCCTCCCCATATCAAGTATGTAGTGCCAATGTCCTGAATTTTGCCCCATAATACCCAAAAGAAATCCGGATCATCTGTGTTCGGGCCATAACAAGACGCCAGCGTAATAGTTTGCGCTAAGAGCCTACCCCATAAGAGAGTGTATCGGCCATGTGGGTCTGTGTAGGAACCGATAGGGGTGTTCGTGAGTGTATGTTTTATAAGTATCGCGGTCCCTCGAGAATAAGAGGAGTAGCACGAGAAGCCTCTATGGCCTGCCCATCGAGCAGCAAAGGAGGGGGAGGCATGAGGAGGCAAATGGGTCTCTTGAAGCATGGCACAATGGATGTTATGTCGGTCCAAATACGCAAGAATGTGGCGGCGTTTGCGGGGATCCCCCAGCCCGCGCACATTCCAAGTCAAAAAGTTATATTTGAGTGTGTTAGGACGGGACTCCATTGGGTAGTCAGTGAGTTAAAAAAGTCGTGCGCATCAGTATGTGTCATTGTGTGTCGCATCAGCATCTTATCGCAATAGCGTAGAACAATACTTAGAAAAAACATAAAAACATTTCCCATCCCGCCCTCCACGCACAACAGCAATCCCAACCTGCCGTGACATTTACCTCCCTCCTCCCATCCCGCTTCAAACGATTTAGTCCCAACAGGGGACTATGCAATAAACTAAGTCCCATTTCAGAAAAGTGTAGGGTTCACCTGGTGGGCAGCGGCCAGAGGGCGACCAGGTGCTCCTCGCAGTAACGAGGGTGTTTGGGGATAGCGATGGTAGTCCGGCATGGCAAGGGTTCGATATAGGCCATTGTTATTGTCAGTGTTGGCCCACGAAAGGAGGGCGGGCCACTCGCAGAGGTGCGAACATTCGATGTCTGCTGCCAGCTTCCCTGATGCGGATCCATGACAAAGAGTTCCATCCAGGCACACCCACCCTGCAGATTCTCCCTCCGGGAGATGCGGTCCGGTGAGGACAGATGTGCTAGCGTCTGATCCGCAATGGTGTACCGATGACAGTGCCCTGTAGGAACTATGTGGATTAGTGAGCACGGGGAAGTAGCATAGTGTCAATATGGTATGGAGCTAATAAGAGGTGAGTCGCCGGCGCGTGTGTATGATGCGGCTAGATCAGACGGAGTGTCTCGGGGTCAGCAGAAGACCCGGCGGCAGAGGCAGGGGTTCTCGTTGCCATATTGTGTAAAGCTATTCAATGTCAGATGCGCCTCTATGGTCATCTTCCTGGTTCCTCGGGGATGATCGGCCTTCCTGTGATTTAGGTATAGTTTTAATGAAGTCCAGAGAGTGTTGAGGATTGGTTAAGAAGTGTGGACTTCCCTGAGAGGTTATTTTTAAACGAGCTGGGAAGAGCATAGCATATGGGATGTTGAGCTGTTGGAGTTTCTTCTCGACTTGGAGGAACTTCCGCCTTTGCTCCTGCACGGCCATGGTGAAATCGGGATAGATAGAGATCTCCATCCCCTGATAGTTGAGATGTCCTTTTTCCCTGGAGAGCCGGAGGGCTGTATCTCTGTCGCGATAGTTTAATATCCTTGCTATGATGGGTCGCGGGGGGGCCCCCGGAGGAGGGCGGCCCGCCAGCGAACGGTGCGCCCTTTCCACCACAAGGACTGGTGAGAATGCCTCTCTGCCGAATAGGGTGATAAGCAGGCTTTCAACGTACGCCTCCATCTTCCCGGTGGCCGTTGACTCTGACACTCCCAGGATTCGGAGGTTGTTCCTCCTCGGCGGGACTCCAATTCTTCATTCTTGGCAGCTATGACTTTCAATACTTTGTCCATGTCAAGGGTGCGACTGGTGGTGGCGCTGACCGTATTCTCCAGGTCGGATATACGTCGTTCAGCCTTCGTGAGACGGTAGTCATGTGTTTCGACTCGGTGTAAGGCCATCCATTCTGGCTGACATAGAATCCATTTTGGACTCTATCGATGTGAGGCTCGACTGCATTACAAGCAACAGTTCTTTCAGATCTGCCGTGGAAGTTGCTGGAGCCTCCGCGTGGTCATCGTCTGGCTCAGATTGAGAGCGGGAGGTCTTCCGGGTATCTAAGGTAAGTTTCGGCTGTTTTCAATCAGGTTTACCCATGGTCGGTCGGTTGACTAGTCCCCGACTGGGTCGAGGGGGGTCCGCGTCTTTCTCCAGGTGGAGGTGTCTCACAAATTATGGCGTGAAGCAGGAGCGTCGCTCGATACGTCAGCAGGGGGAGGTAGGCCTCGCTATCTCCTGGCGGTGCTCCCCGTGTGCAGCCCCAGTGGTGCAGACTCCGGATGAGCAATGCGGCAAATCCCTCACGCAGCAGGTAGTAGCTGTCCACTCGTCCAGCAATGACAGTGTGTGGAATGCGGGTTACAGGGGTGGCCGCCGCGGCACGTCACCAAGCGCACCACAGCCCGCTGGGCCTGCACAATGCTCCACCAGCTGCTGCTCCTATATTCTAGCTCCCGGTGTCCTCGGCAGCGGAGTCGCGGAGGTGTACGAGCCTTCAGTGGGTGCTAGCACATAGGCTCATTGTGGTGCCCCACATAGTTCTTTCTGGTTATGGCGCTTTCTCAGTAGTATGCAGGCTCTGGTGCAGGCCCCCCCGACTCGTCGACTAGGCCGCAGGGAGGCCGGACTCAGCAGAGGGAAGCGGCGGTTTGGGTTCCCCTCCCGGCGCGGGAAGCAGAGATTCACGCCGCTCTCCCTGGGTCAGCGGGGGTCCCCAGATGGGCTTGGGAGCGCGGCGAAAGAAGGCAGGGTTTTATAGCGCTCCCGCGACGCGGCCTCAGCCGAGCAGGTACAGCAGGGGTCAGGCAGTCCCGCAGCGCTCTCCGTGCCACCACAGTTGTTCGGCCCTGGGGCCGCTGGTTTATCCGAAGGGCCGCAGTAGCGAGTCTCGGAGCCCCCAAACAAGGCCTCGGGCGGTGCGTGCAGCCCCCCGCACCGGGATAGCGGAGTTGGTCGGTACGTGCAGGGGCCGCAGCGGCACTCACCTCCGCCGAGAGGGCCCCTCCGATCTGCTCCAGGCGTCCCGCTCCGATCGGCCGTCACTCCGCCCGGAATCCACGTCGCGGCGGGCATCCAGCCAACAAGCAGCAGCGTCCAGGCGCTCCCCGGAGGTCAGCGGAGTGGGTGGTGTGCGCGAGTCGCGCCGCTGCGCAGCCACAGGCGCCCGGTCTCAGCAGCCAGCTCTCCTCTCGTGCAGGTCAGTCAAGGCTGCGCGGCATTCCGCCATTGCAAGAAGCGCGTTCTGGGAGGGTCGGCGGTGATTTTCGCTGTCTGTAGGGCGCGGCCAGGTGCTATATTGGGCTCATTATGAATCTTGGAAGATGACGGGTCTTGGGGAGTAGTCACCATCGCATGATGTGCCAGGATAGTACGGATTAACAACGGATTATGTCCCCGAACTGCAAGAGCCTCACATCGGTGCGGCCATCTTGCTTGGCGCCCTCTAGCGCCCCCCAGGTGTTACTTGCGGTTCACAGTGGGCCACAAGCACTTTCAGTTCGCCATGCTCCCCTTTGGCCGTATCAGTGCCCCTCGGGTGTTCACCAAGGTGATGGCAGTGGTTGCAGCTTATCTCCGGAGATCTGGGATACCGGTCTTTCCCTGTCTCCACGACTGGCTGTTGAAGGCAGGCTCGCCCCAAAAAGTCGCCTCCCACCTCCCGACTACAGTGGAGCTCTTGCACCCGCTAAGAATCATTATCAATGTGCCGAAGTCACACCTGACTCCCTCTTGGATGCTCCCTTTTGTCGGAGCTGTTCTGGACACGGCGCAGTTTTGTGCTTATCCTCCCGAACGGCGAGTCCAGGATATTCATGCTTTGATACCGATGTACCAGCCTCTATCCTGGGTTTTGGTGAGACTGACTCTGTGGCTGCTGGACCTCCTGGCCTCCTGCATCCTGCTTATGACTCATGCCTGCTAGCCTATGCAGGTTCTGCAGTGGGACTTTAAGTTCCAGTGGGCGCTTCATCAGGGGAATCTCTCTGACATGGTCCAGATCTCGGAGGGAACTCCCAAAAATCTGCAGTGGTAGTTAACGAACCGCAATTGGGTCAGCGGCAGACCCCTCTCCCTTCCCCAACCGGATCTGACAGTGGTGACAGATGTCACTTCCTGGGATGGGCGCGTCTGGGAGAGGTGGAGATCAGATGACTCTGGTTTCTGGCAGAATCCGGATCCACATCAACCTTCTGGAGCTCTGGCTGCCATTGAAAGCCTTTTCACCCTACATCAATAGAAGGCTAGTGCAGGTGTTCACGGACAACACCACCGCCATGTGGTACTGCAACAAACTGGGCAGGTGGGGTCGAGGACCCTTTTGTCAAGAGGCCCTGCACCTCTGAACATTACTGTAATGTCAGGACATATCCCTGGTGGTTTAACACCCGACAGGCTCTCTGAACGCCAGGGCAGACAAACTCAGCCGAAGATGTCTAGCGCATCATAAATGAAGTCTCCATCCGGAGGTGGTGCAAGGTCTCTCTCAACAGTGGGGAGAGCCTTGGTTAGATTTGTTCACCACCGCCGAGAATGCACAATGCCAGTAGTTCTACGCGCTGGAGTTTCCAAGTTATCTCTTACTCAGGGACCCTTTTTGTCTGGAGTGGTACTCTGGCCTCCTGTATGCCTTTCTGCCTATGCCACTCCTGCCCAGAGTTCTCAAGATCGGGAACGACCAGGCCCAAGTCATACTTGTGATTCCAGACTGGCTCAGTTTGGTATCCCGATCGGTTTGGCATGGCCATTTGTTCTTCCATTTAGGCAGCCTCTTCAGAAGGATCTTGTGGCGCAGCAGCAGGGGAGGGTTCTCCACCCAAACCTGTCAACATTCCACCTTCTTGCTTGAAATTTGAGCGGTGACAGTTGACAGCGTTTGACCTTCTGCCCGAAGTGTTACCTGTTATCTTAGCAGGCGTATAGAGTCTCGGTAGAGGGACACCTGGCTGCTGTTGGGGCAAGTTTGTGGCATGGTATGCAGAGAAATAGGTTGACCCTCTTTCTGCTCACCTCTCGAGTCTTTATTTTGTCTCTTCTCTTGCCCAGCAGGGTTCTGCTTTGGGCACCTTAAAGGGCTGTCTTTCTGCCATCTCATCCTTTCTGTTGTTGCCCGATCAGCCATCCCTGTTCAAATCCCATGTTGTAAATGGGTTTCTGAAAGGCCTGCAACACGTTCTCACCTTCCCCCTTCACCATTCCTCAGTGGGACCTTAAGCTCGTGCTCACTTTTCTGATGTGTGCTTCTTTCGAACCCCTGCACAACTGTCCTCTCGGGCTCCTTACCATCAAGATGACCTTCCTCGTGGCGATAACATCTGACTGGAGGGTCAGTTAGCTTCAGGCTTTGTCATCCAAGTCTACGTACCTGAACATCTTCCCAGACAGGGCGATTCCTCGCTCTAAGGCTTCCTTCCTGCCAAAAGTTGTCACTCCCTTTCATGTTGGCTACCCCATCACTCTGCCTACATTTTACACTTCGCCACATCCTTCTAAGGAAGAGGAGCGACTCCACCAACTGGACCCAAAAAGAGGGTTGTCGTTCTACCTTGTACCAGGTGAACAACCAGCTCTTCGTGGGGTATGTCAGGGCAAAGAAGGGGAAGACCATGCAGAAATGGACCATCTTTCGATGGATCGTGCTCTGCATTAAGATCTGCTGCGCATTGACCAAGAAGCGACCCCCTGAGGACTTGTGTGCTCAATCCACCAAAGCTAAGGCTGCGACCACTGCTCTAGCACACTGAGTTCAGGTCGTGGGCATATGCTGGACAGCAATGTGCCTTCTCTACACACGTTCACAAAGTATTATTGCCTGGACAGTCAGTTCCGTTGGGATGGGACCTTTGCTTGTTCGGTCCTGCAGGACTTTTTAGTATGAAACAGTTTCGCAGACCCACCTCCAGGGAGATATTGCTTGGGTATCTATTCTAAGGTAAGGTATCTGTGGCTAGAAGTCTATATCAGTTGAACAAATTACTTACCTTCAGCAGCGCCTCATCTTGTAAACACTCTGTCTAGCCACAGATTCCTTACCGACCAACCCATCGTTCCTGTTCTGCAAACAGATTTCTAAGGACAGGGCTGTCCCCTTTCAAGGCCCTAGTTTTCCACACCAGTGGTCAGGGTTCTTCGTGACTCTGCGCTCCTGGTGTGGAAGTCGTGAAAAGAAACGGACGTCAGTGTGCTGGGGTGGCATCTATATAGGCACCACACACATCACTTCCGGCATGAGCGACGCCACCTACTGCCGCGCAGGTATACTACTCCGGAAAGATTTCCGGATCCAGTCTGCCGTCTGGGGATAATTCTAAGTTAAGGAATCTGTGGCTAGATAGTCTCAACCAGATAAGGCGTTACTGAAGGCAAGTAACTTGATCTAAGCCGCATTCCTGTCTGTCTTAATCTCTTTTCTTGTATTTCTCCAAATTGCTCATTCCTTATTTCAAAGATCACAACCTCTCCTTTGAAACCATGTCCCTGAAACTTAACACCCAGCCTCCTCACTCTATTCACCCCGATAACCATTTGCATGAATTTGCATGGTCCCCACGAATGATCACACTTCACTCCTACTAATTGAATGTAACCCAACGAAACTGGAATACATACATGGGATGGTTTAATTGAGAGCACACTGCTAATCTAATAACCAGCTTATTACCCCGTGGCCTAGTGTTCTGGAGTAGCGTGTTAATCACCCTAAAGTGCTTCAATACTTCATCAGTAATAGTAAGAACTACATAAACACAATATCTGAAAGAGACACGTTAGTGACAGATTCCTTACCTTAGAATATCCCCAGGCGTCAGGCTGGATCCGGAAAGTTTTGCGTAGCAGTACCCCTGCGCGTCGGTAGGCGGGGTTGTGCGGCTCCGCGTCCGTCGTCGGCGTCGTGATCGCCGGCATGACGTCGCGGCCAGTACTTAGACGCCGCCCATGCGCGCTGGCTTCAGTTCTTTCTTTTTCCGCGCCAGTAAGCGCAGATCCGGATTGAGCAGTGCCCCAGTCATTTTTTGACTGAGTATTTTTGAGACTTTTTTGTCCAAGTTTTCGAGTCGTTTCGACTCCAAGGTGTCAGTAGGGATGCCCGGCTTCAAGCCATGCGAGGTCTGTAATCGCATGATGTCGATTACGGATCCGCACAGCGAGTGTCTCTTCTGCCTGGGGCGCGGCCACGACCCCACGTCGTGCCCCGAGTGTCGGTCCCTCGCCCCGAAGGCTTTGCGAGAGCGGTCTCGAAAGCTTCTCGAGGCCCGGCACTCGGCTCCGCGCCGATCGAGGTCCCGGGAGAGGTCGAGGGGCCGGTTGCGGAGCCGTCGTCATTCCTCGGGGTCGAAGTCTTCGTCTTCAGGTAAGGCGAAGCACAAGAGGTCTAAGAAGCGTCGCTCTAAGACCTCCCCTCGCCGGTCTCATGACTCGGCTGAGGGTCCTGTTGGTACCGCCCCCGCGGCTCCGGGAGTACCCGTTGAGCCGGCGTCGGCCTACCCGCCTGTTCCGGGTCTGACGTCGACTCCGGCTGACATCCAAAACTTCTTGTCGGCCATGGCTCGCATCTTCGGGCCTAAGTGTTACCCCGGTGCGCCTTCGGGCCCCAGTGGAGGTCCCCCTTCGGCACCACTGGCGGCTCCGGCGCCACAGGACCCCCTCGGATCCAGGCCTGGATTCCGGTCGACGCCAGTTGACCTGACAACACCTCCGCCGGCGCCGACCTCCCCGGTACCACTCCTGGTGCCGTCAGAAGTCCCGGACGACGCTGTCCCCAGGTTCTCCCCGGCACCGTACACGGAGCCGGATCGATGTCGGCCAACGCCGATGGGACCTTTCTTCCCTCCTGTCCATCCTCCTTACTTTTCACCTGTTTTGGAGGACTGGGAGGGGTCGGAAGACCCTCTCACAGCCCAATGTGAGCCTTATCAGGACTGGGCAGAGGAACTGGGTGATGCCAGTGGCCTGGACACCTCTCCAGACCTTGGCATGCTATCTCCTCCTTCAGTGGCTACGGAGGAGGGAGCAAGTTATGCAACGGTGTTGCGTAGGGCGGCCTTGCGCCTCGAGCTCCCTACAGTGGCTGTCAGGATTAACCTCCTGACGGAAGTGCTTCAGCCGGCGGCTACCTCCTCAGAGCCACTGCTGCCGTTCAACGAAGCACTTTCGGACGTTCTTTTGGGCACCTGGTCCAGGCCCACCACAGGGGCTCCTGTGGACAGGAACCTTGGCCCGACACCATCGCTCGGCCCCGGGCGACCCTTTGTTCCTCTCCCAACACCCCACCTCCGAGAGCTTGGTTGTCCAAGCCTCTACTTCTCAAAGCGCCTTCCCTACGGCTCCGCCGGACAGGGAATCCAAAAAACTGGACCAATTTGGGAAGAAGGTTTTTTCTTCCTCCAGTGCTGGCTTGCGGTCCGTGAACACCGCTTGCCTTTTGGGCCGTTATTCCCACTCTCTGTGGGATTCGGTGGCACAAGTGCTGCCTAAGTGTCCTGAGGAGGTCCAGACACTACTCACCTGTGTTATTGCAGACGGGAGAGACGCAGCGAAGTTCACAATACGATGTGGCCTAGACACCGCCGACTCGCTGGGCAGATCGCTTGCCACGACGGTGGCGCTTCGCCGTCACGCCTGGCTGAGGACCACTGGTTTCTCGGGCGATGTCCAAAACACCCTTATGGACATGCCCTTCGATGGCATCCGCCTTTTTGGCAATAAGGCAGACGGCGCGCTGGAGCTCTTTAAGGACTCGCGGGCTACGGCCAAGTCCTCTGGCCTCACGCCCTCCGCAGCAGTCTGCTTTTCGCCCCTTTTGTGGCCACGGAAGGGGCGCCCAGTCACGTCCATTGCCCAGCCACCGGCCCGTGCAGCAAGCGTCTTCGCGTGGCCGAGGACGTGGCTCCCGGCGGGTCGGGTAACCAGCGTGCGGGTCAGGCCACCACCTCCGCCCCGTTCGTGGCCTCCAAGCCCTCCTAGTCCATCCTTTCAGGTCCACAGCACGCCAGTGGGGGGCAGGGTCCGCCATCACCTTCACCACTGGCGTGCCATCACATCGGACAAGTGGGTCTTGGACATTGTCCGAAGGGGCTACTCCCTCCCTTTCGAGACTACCCCCCCAGCCATGCCACCTCAATGCCACCGCATGTCGGAGGATCATTTGGTGCTTCAGAAGGAAGTTGCGGCCCTCTTGGCCAAGGGGGCCATCGAGAACGTTCCGACCCCAGAAGTAGGGCGTGGTTGTTACTCCCACTACTTTCTGGTGCCCAAAAAGGACAAGGAGGACATGCGTCCTATCTTGGACCTCCGGAACGTCAATCGCTTCCTCCGGAAGGAGAAGTTCAAGATGCTCACCCTAGCTCAGGTCTTGACTGCCCTCGACCCTGGAGACTGGTTGGTAGCGTTGGACTTGCAGGACGCATATTTTCACATCCCCGTCCTGCCGGCCCACCGGCGTTACCTGCGGTTCACGGTAGGCCTCGAGCATTTTCAGTTCACCGTGCTCCCCTTTGGCCTTACAAGCGCCCCTCGGGTGTTCACGAAAGTGATGGCGGTGTTCGCAGCTCATCTGCGCCGGGCAGGAGTTCCAATCTTCCCCTACCTCGACGACTGGTTGTTGAAGGCGGGCTCGTCCCAGGCAGTCGTCTCCTACCTCCAGACTACGGCCGAACTCCTTCACTCGCTGAGGTTCTCCATCAACGTGCCGAAGTCGCACCTGATTCCTTCTCCACAGCTCCTTTTCATTGGAGCAGTTCTGGACACAACGCAGTTTCGGGCCTATCCTCCCGAACGGCGAGTCCAGGATATTCAGGCTATGATTCCGATCTTTCAGCCTCTATCCTGGGTTTCGGTACGGATGACCCTGAGGCTGCTGGGCCTCATGGCCTCCTGCATCCTGCTGGTCGATCATGCTAGATGGCATATGCGGGCTCTGCAGTGGGACCTGAAGTTCCAGTGGGCGCAGCATCAGGGGAACCTGTCCGATTACGTCCAGATCTCGGAGGGAACTGTAAGGCAGTTGCAGTGGTGGCTCTCGAACCAGCAATGGGTCATGGGCAGATCCCTCTCCCTTCCCCAGCCAGAGCACACAGTTGTGACGGACGCGTCCCTTCTGGGATGGGGCGGTCACATGGGAGAGGCGGAGATCAGAGGCCTCTGGTCTCCGGCGGAGTCCCGGCTCCATATCAACCTTCTGGAGCTCCGGGCGATCCGACTTGCACTCAAGGCATTCCTTCCCTCTGTCAAAGGGAAGGTAGTGCAGGTGTTCACAGACAACACCACCGCCATGTGGTACTGCAACAAACAAGGCGGGGTGGGGTCGTGGACCCTATGTCCAGGAGGCTCTGCGTCTCTGGACATGGCTGGAACATCAGGGCATGCGCCTGATGGTTCAACACCTGGCAGGTTCCCTGAACGCCAGGGCGGACGAACTCAGCCGCAGGTGCATGATGGATCACGAATGGCGTCTTCACTCGGAGGTGGCGCAAGGACTCTTTCTACAGTGGGGAGAGCCTTGGTTAGATCTATTCGCCACCGAAGAGAACGCGCAATGTCATCAGTTTTGCGCGTTGGAATTTCCAAGGCGGCACTCGCTCGGCGACGCTTTTCGTCGCGAGTGGAGTTGCGGTCTGTTGTACGCCTTTCCGCCTATACCACTTCTACCCAGAGTGTTGAAGAAGATTCGGCACGACCGGGCCCAAGTCATTCTTGTGGCTCCGGACTGGGCTCGCAGAGTTTGGTATCCCGAGTGTAGGAAAGTGGCTCTGTATATACTGTACCCAAGTAAGGTTCAGGGTGTACAGAGTCCACAGTCCCCAGAGGGTTGACAGAGGCTAAAGTTAGATATAACCTTACTCTCCAAAGTGGTAGCTTGGTCGAGCAGTAAGGCAGTATCAGAGGACAGTGTAAAGCATTTGTTGTACACACTCAGTCAGCAAATGAAGCCACACACTCAAGAACTGAACTCTAGGCCAATGGTTTGTATATAAAAAAATATATGCTTGTTTTATTTTAGAACCAACAATAGGATCAAAATATACTTTCTCAGTATGAGATGCTTTGGTTATTCACCTTACAGATAGGCAGTAGACTTTTTGATAGTGGTTATCACAGTTGGTGCAAGAGGCAACACAGGGTCAAATTCAATGCAACATTGAGCTCAATGGAAAATTATGCTTAATTACAATTGATTACTTTGCAGAGCACTTTTCTAACCACAGGACTGGATCCTGGATTCAGTCCTGGGACACTTCCTGTAAACAGGTAAGAAAAAGCGTTTTGGTTATTGTAGTGATTTTTGAAGAATATTACTATATTTCAAAAGCTGACACTTAGAAACTTTTCTGGGTAAAATTACCAATGTTATCCTATGAAAGGAAATACAGTGTGCAAGCAAAGTATGTTTACGTTACTTTTGTAATCCAGTGCTGGACTCTAGGTTCAGCACTGGGACATTTACTTAAAACAGGTAAGTAATTACGTTTTTGTAGTTTGTTCGATTTTTAAAGAATATTTGTAAAATACAGAAATCGACACTTAGAAGAAATTTCACAGAAAACCAGTCAATGGATCCCTATGAAAGAAAAGTGAGTTAGCGGTAAGTAACGTTGCGATTACTTTTTAGGGCCAGTGTTGGGCACTCGGGTCCAGCACTGAGGCCCCTTCTAATACTAGGTGAGTATTTTCGTTTTCGTGACTCGGTTGATTTTTGGTGAATATTCTAAAGTTTCAGAACTCCACACTTAGAAGAAATTTCGCAGAAAACCAGTCAATGGAACCCTATGGAAGAAAAGTGAGTTATCGGATTTCGGGTAAGTACTTGACTGGCAGGGTTAAGGTTCTGGGTAAGACTCAGGGGTCCCCCAGGATCAGGTAAGTACAGTTTTTACACCCTCAGCGGCACAGGGGCGGCCGGGTGCAGAGTGAGAAGGCCCAATGTTATCCTATGGCAGGCGGGGGCCCCGGGTTGGTGGCTGCTGGCAAGCAGGCCACGCGACTGTGGGAGCTGGGCTCCTGGTCACTTGCTCAGGGCAAGTAGGGAAGTAGGTTAGGATAGAGGTTGCACTTCCAGGGGCACTCGGGCGGCTGGGTGCAGGGTGCTTTTGAGCCGTTGGGCGCTCAATGTTAAACAATAGAGGTCGTGGAAGGTGAAGAAAGGCTGCAGGCTCGGGGACGGTGATTCTTCAGGGACGACCAACACTTCAGGAGGTAAGTTGGGGTCTTGGAGGATAGGTAGACACCCAGGAGTTGGGCACAGGGGGCCGTGGGGCGCCGGGTGCAGGGGTGTCTTTTGAGGTCGGGAAATCTTACCCCCTGCTGGTCGCGGTTGGAGGGGTCCCTTGTCCTGAGGCTGCAGGCGTCGTCTGGGTCGTCGAGGAGGGTCCTTGGCCACTGGATTCCAGGTCAGAATCGCCGGGGGACGTCCTCGAGGTCTTCGGTCACTCAGGCACAGGCTGGACTCGGCGGGTGCAGAGTGTGCAGGTTTCGCGGCTCCGTGCCAGGGCCGGGTCTTTGGTAGGTTTTCTTTTGAGCAGTACCACTGCTCGTGGGAGTCCCTGGGTCGAAGGCTGTAGCACAGAAGTCAGGTCCTCCGGGGTTTGTGAGGTTGCTGAGGCCGGGATTCCGCAGGAGCAGGTTCAGAGGTCGACAGGCCGGTAGGGCTGGGGCCAAGTCAGTTGTTGTCGCCTCCTTTTTAGCAGCTGCACGGCTGGTCTTCTTGCTTCGTCTTCTCTTCTTGTTTTCGGATTTGGGAACTCCGGAAGGAAGGTTCAGGGAGCCCCTAAATACTAAATTTAGGGGTGGTTACAGGTAGGTAAGGGCAGGGACCATTGGGTCCCTTCCCTGGGGTGGGTACACCCCCTATTCTGTTCCTCTCCAGTGGGAGGGGGCAGGAGCCTGTCCCTGGTTGGCCAGGTCCCCCATCCTCAAGATGGCGGGGACTCGAGTTTGTGCTTCACCTCGCCTCCCCCACCTTAGGGGTGGAGTTGGCAGAGGTGGGCACAACCCATTTCCTGCTTCTGGTTTTCCCGCCGGTTCTCCCGCCAGGAGTGGGGGTAGAACCAGTGGGGACCAGTTTGCTGGAAGCAGCAAATGGTCTGGGGAAACTCCAAAGGCGGCAGGCCTTTGAAGCTCCCCTGCCCATCCTGGGGGAGGAGGCTTTGGCACCTCGTCCCGGGGTGTGCATTGTTTCAGGCCCCTGAGAGCAGAGGCTCTCGACCCAGGGGTCCAGAAACATGTCTGGTGGTGGCAGCCTGGGCAGCCACTCAGTCCGGACACTGGAGGTCGGGTTGGTTTCAGGGGCATCTCTAAGATGCCCTCTGGAGTGCGTTTTACATTAAATCCCACACTGGCATCAGTGGGGGTTTAATGTGCTGAGAAGTTTGATACCAAACTTCTTAGTCTTCAGTGGGGCCATTATGGTGCTGTGGAGTTCGTAATGACAGACTCCCAGCACCATATACTCTTAATGGCAGCACTGCACTTACAATGCCCAAGAATGGACTTGGGCACTGTAGAGGCACAGGGCTCATGCCTCTATGCCCTCACCACTGGCATAGTGCACCCAGCTAGAGGGGTGGCTGACCTAGGCCAGGGCAGTGGCTTGTAGGCATGGCACACAGGGATGTGAGCCATGTCGACTCTTCACTTTTGTTCTGCACCAAGACACGCAGCCTGCAAAGGCAGTGTGTGTGTGTAAGGTGCAGGGTCCCTAAGGGTGGCACAACAAGTGCTGCAGCCCTTAGGGGCCTTCCCTGGTCACAGTGCCCTGGGTACCCATGGTACCATTTACCAGGGGCTGACCTGTGGCCAGGGATGTCAATTGGGTGTAGGTATCAATGCAATTTTAGGGAAGGAACACAGGCCCTGGGTACCTGGTTGGCAGGAGCCCAGGGCACACTCAGTCAAAGTACATCAGCCATTCAGCAAAAAGTGGGGGCATACCATGTAAGAAAGATGGCACTTTCTCACACCGAGCTACTCGGTATGAGCGTCGATTCCCCCGATCCGTCTGCCTCTTCGGGAGGATCTTCTGTCGCAGCAGCAGGGGACGGTCCTCCACCCGAACCTGTCCAGTCTCCACCTCCTTGCGTGGAGATTGAGCGGCAACAGTTGATTCCTTTCGACTTGCCTCCCGAAGTTTGTGATGTGATTCTGGCAGCCAGGCGTCCCTCCACTAAGGTGGTATACGCCTGCAGGTGGAACAAGTTTGTGGCATGGTGCACAGCAAAGGCTGTGAATCCCCTTTCTGCCCCTCTTTCTGAGGTTCTTCTGTTCCTTCTTTCTCTGGCCCAACAGGGTTCTGCCCTGGGTACCATCAAGGGCTATCTTTGTGCAATCTCGGCCTTCCTCAGGCTTCCTGATCAGCCCTCCCTTTTCAAGTCCCCTGTTGTTAACTGGTTTCTTAAAGGCATTACACACCTCTTTCCTCCTGTTCCGTTTGTGATGCCTCAGTGGGACTTGAACTTGGTTCTTACCTTTTTAATGTGCGCTCCCTTTGAGCCTCTACATAACTGTCCTCTTCGTCTTCTCACTCTGAAGACAGCCTTTCTGGTGGCCATCACCTCCGCTCGGCAGGTGAGTGAGCTCCAGGCTCTTTCGTGCAAGCCCCCCTTTCTGTCTGTCCATCCAGACAAGGTTGTTCTTAGGACGCGTCCGTCCTTCTTGCCAAAGGTGGTTACTGCTTTTCACATTGGGCAGACCATCACTTTGCCCACCTTCTTTCCGCCTCCGCATCCTTCTAGAGAGGAAGAGAGGCTCCACCGTCTGGACCCAAAAGGTGCGATTTAATTTGATCTAAACCGCACACAGCAGTTCCGGTTGGACGACCAGCTCTTTGTTGGCTACGTGGGTGCCAAAAAAGGTCGGGCGGTACACAAGTGGACCATCTCCCGCTGGGTCGTCTTGTGTATCAAGGCCTGCTATTCTTTGGCTAAGAAGGAGCCCCCTGTTGGGCTACGTGCCCATGCCACCAGGGCGACAGCCGTCACCACGGCTTTGGGACGTGGTGTCCCATTGCAGGACATTTGTCAGGCAGCTACGTGGGCCTCGCTGCACACATTTACCAAGCATTACTGCCTTGACAGCCAAGTCCGGAGAGACGGCTTCTTTGGCCGTTCTGTTCTCCGAGACTTCCTCGTCTGATCTTTGTTCGCAGACCCACCACCGGGGTTGGTATTGCTGGGGTATCTATTCTAAGGTAAGGAATCTGTCACTAACGTGTCTCTTTCAGATGCGCAAGTTACTAACTTGTATAACGATATATCTGTAAGAGACAGTAGTTAGTGACAGATTCCTTACCGCCCCACCCATCCTCCCCGTTCTGCGAACTGATTTCTAGGGTTAAGGACATCCTTTTCAGGGCCCTAGTTTTCAGACACCAGTGTCAGTTTCTTGCATGGCTCTGCGTTTCTGGCGCGGAAAGTCGTGTACAGAACTGACGCCAGCGCGCATGGGCGGCGTCGTCATCCCGGCGATCACGATGCAGACGACGGACGCGGAGCCGCACGACGCCGCCTACCGACGCGCAGGGGTACTGCTACGCAAAACTTTCCGGATCCAGCCTGACGCCTGGGGATATTCTAAGGGAAGGAATCTGTCACTAACTACTGTCTCTTACAGATATATCGTTACACAAGTTAGTAACTTGTGCTATAATACAATACAGTGGTCTGAACTAGAATGTCATAATGGCTCTATCACAACATTATTTTTTATTTTATTTACAGTTTAATAAAGCACAAAGAGACCCAAGGGTATCGGAGCACTGCACATAATGAAAGAAAAACCCATACCTGCGACAACGTGATAACTTGAAAAGATAAATCAAAGGAAGAGGAAAAACGATTTAGACACCTTCCCATGCCAGACAAAATGTAGTGGTTCAGCGCCCTTATTTTTTGTATTATTGATAGTTAAGCACAATTTTTTTTTCTTAGCATTTCATACACAAGGTACATATAATTCAAAATCTTCAATAGAAAATTCGGACAACAGATCTTTTGTTCGTATTCTTCTTCTTTAATTAATAAATAGGCAGTTTTCTCAAAAAAAGTTAGAATACACCATACAGTAAACCAAAGCAAGAATTTGTCTACTTGGACTTAAACTCACTTTGAATGCATATTCCTAGTTGCATTTGTAGGTCTCCTTGAACCGGAGTTTGTGTGTCCCAGCCCTGTGTTAACCTCGCGTTAAGTTCTCAGGATCCTGACTATTACTTAAGCATTGAAAGTGCAAGTTTATCAGGAAATAATTGATGGCACAGATAACACCGATATCAGCATAGATACAACGCTGAGAGGAACTGTAAATGGAGCCCTGAAGAAGTCTGTGAGGACGAAACGCGTTGGCTACGGTTACTGGTTTTAAGAAACTAATAAAAGAAGAATACGAACAAAAGATCTGTCATCTGAATTTTCTATTGATGATTTTGAATTATATGTACCTTATTTATGAAATACTAAAAAAGAAATTGTGCTGAACTATGAATAATACAAAAAATAAAGGTCCTGAACCATCACATTTTGTCTGTTTGGAGTTTTCTCCACTGGAAGCTGAAAGGGGTTGAACTTATGGTTCTGTGCACCATTTAGAAGTGTGTTAAATTGGTTCTCCAGTGGTGGTGGGTGTGGTATCACTTTGCCTTAACCCCTTTTTGTATTGTTTTTCCTTCCTAAGCCACTTTGGGTGAGGAGACACATCTCTCGTTACTCAAGCAGTCTGTATATAGCGCATGTGGCTTCTCCTAGCCGACCCCTCTGGGGTCTCCTGTGACCGATTGGTCAGGTATGAACCAGACAGTAGATCTTCTGGAAAACGTCTGTTAAATAAGATCATTTTGACATCTTTCTAAAAGGAAGCAAATGAGGGGATTGTCTGTTTCTAGAGACTGCAAGTTCTTGTGCCAAACCCTGAGAACCTGAGGTCATAACTATTTTTTATTTCCTAAGTCTTGGAGGTTCTAGCAGGATGGAGATAGCACTCCTAAGGGAGCGACCGCCCCCTTATTTCTTTAGTTTCTTTGCCAGAATTGTATGTGTTTCAAGGTGAAGGACCTTGTGGGTCAAGTAGGCTATTTTTAACTGGATCTTGGCTTCGAAAGGGAGCTACTGCATGGATTTGAGAGAGGGAGTGATGTGGTTGAAGTGCCTCACTCCTGTGGTCAATCTTGCTGCCACTTTGAGGGTTACCTGGAGAGGAGCCGTTCTTGCTTTAGGCAGGTTTAAGGTAGCATTCCCATATTCTACTCTGGAGATTACTAGGGGCTGTACTGCTATCTTGAAATCTGGAGATGGTATATATGGTTTTATCTTCCTGAGGAGATTCATTTGGACAAAAGCTATTGTTGTGGCTAAATGATGTGTGCCTGCATGTTGTTTTTGTCCAGCATCATCCCGAGGGACTTCATTGACTCGGATAGCAGGTTTTCAGTTGAGGGCACTAAGGTGGGTAACCCACGCTTCGGCTGGTGTTGAGCTGTGTGGTGGGGATATCAGTAGGAATTCTGTTTTTTGTGCATTCAATTTGAGGTGGTTCTGTGATCACAAGAATTGGGTTTTCAGCAGTGTGTTATTTAGATATCTTCCAGGGATGAGATCTTCCAGGGATGAGATCTTTTGATAGAGCAGTGTCATTTGCGTGCATGTCATAAGATAGTTTTGCTTGTTTGAGGATCTCTGTTAGAGGTTCCATATAGCAGTCAGCAGAGTATGGGACGGGGGGGATCCTTGCAGAACCCTGGGATGGGTTCAAAAGTGAGTGCCCTAATTTTAATTTGTTGAGATAGATTGTGGAGAAAAGAGGTGAACCAATGAAGCACAGTTCTGAACATTCCCATTCTGTGTTCCAGTAGCTCCAAGAGTCTGTTGCGACTGTGTCGAAAGCCGAGGGCAGGTCGAGGAGGATCAGTAGTTATGAATCATTCTGGTTGTGGATTTGGAGTGTGTCATCCATCATATGTAGGATTGTTGTCTCAGTGCTCTGCCCGGTCTGAAACCCCATTGGAACTCATCTAGCAGGTTGAATTTTTTGATGTGTTGGCATAGTGTGTTATGGACACATTTTTCCAGCAGCTTTGCGAGGAACAGGATATTACATACCAGGCAAAAGTTGTTTAGGTCAGTTGTGTTGGTGCCTGATTTTGTTTAGTGGAGGTGTCAGTCGGTTTTGAGCAGGCTGGGATTTTGCCTTGAATTAGGGAGAGGTTCACTATCATTGCCCAAAGAGGGGAGAAAAGAGGTCTTCAGTCCTTCGCGATTTTTGAAGGCATGCGATTACCAAACTGTGAGTTAAGTTTCATTGACAATGATTGTATGAATCTCCGCTTCGGGTTTTGAAATTGCTCCAAGTGATGGCTTCCATGATTTCCTCAGTGAATAACTGGTTGTCACCGGGAGGGTGGTAGACGAGGTGGAATTTGGCTAAGGATCTGCCTGCTGTGCAGACTTCCACCCCCACGTATTCACAGGAGGACAGGCTATCTCTTTGGAAGGGCGTTCCTATGAAGGATATACTGTGGATGCATGCAATCCAACCGCTGGCCTTCTCGTTGCGATCGAGCCTTATGATGGAGTAATTTGGAGGGACAAGAACATCTATTTCAGGTGAAGCAGTGTGGCAACCGTTTTACGTTCTCATATTGTGATAGTCTTTGATTTAAAAATCTTCTCGTAGTTAATGGTTGATTTCTAGTTGAAGATCCAATAAAACGGGTTTCACCTTGTGTAGAAGGTTGATTGAATTTAGTAATCTGATGGTTAGTAGATGTTTGCAAGTAAAGAAGAGCTCTGTTTATTAACTGTTTACGCTTAGCGTGTTATAATACATCCAAGCTTTTTCTGCTAAGAAATGATTGTCTGAAGTGAATGCATCTTCCCTGGGGATATTGATAAGCAAGCGATAGCATTCCGAATTGGAAGGGATGGTTTACCTCGAACAGCGAGTAAGCCATGGAGGGGTGTGTTATACTGATTAAAGAGAACAGAGAAAAGTATAAAATCTGGGGAACCATGTAAGTCACTGCTAGGTCTGACCTCCAAGAGCAGTCAGTCACAAACTTTTAAGACTCCTGGGAGTTATTATAACCTTTGAAAAACCTTCCCAGTCCAGTTCCGTTCAACAATCCGTAAACTGATTAGTCCTTGCTGCTCAAATTTAAAAAAAGAGATTCGTCAATAACCACATCAAATACACATACCACCGTGGTTTAAAACCTTCACATCAATGTGTATACCAAACTCAAAATATGAGAAAATGAAAAAAAATTGGAAAAAATGTGAGAGAGGCTCGAAAGCACCTCACGTACGCAAACCCACAGAGCTGCTGGATGGTACTCGCCAGTATGCCCACGTTATCATCATCGGTTGCTTTCGTAGCCTCAAAAAAGAATAAAGAAAAGGAGGTGTGTATTAGAATTCCACAGAGGTGGAAAGTCAAACAACATAAAGTGTGTGACAGACAGCACTGAGACTCTGTGGCTCACTCAGTGTTCACTCGTCCCCAACCGTGCAAAGGGAACCAAGTTCTCACGAATTAAAAATGAGGTATCACTCACATACAGCACATCCTTTATTCAATGTTGTGAGCGTCCTCAATTTAAAAAGCGAGCAGGTGTCTGGCCACTTTCACTTGCAAAAGGCCAACAGGTTTCGTTGCCAAACACTCTAGGCAACTTCGTCAGGGCTGTTGGGGAACTAATCTTCACCTGAGTCCTTTTTCACACCAAATCTGTGGTTATTGACAAAATTAAAAGAACGTGCCAATCATGAACAACCCTATGTACAATAAAAGTTCACAACCCCTTTTCCTCCAAACACACATTTACCGAGTGGCTGCTTGTGTCCATCGTACCTGCAACCACCTTCGGTAAAGGAACCTGCGCCAAATGGTCGCGTTGTACATAGGGTTGTTCATGATTGGCAAGTTCTTCTTTTTATTTTGTCAATAACCACAGATTTGGTGTGAAAAAGGACTGAGGTGAAGATTGGTTCCCCAACAGCCCTGACGAAGTTGCCTAGAGTGTTTGGCAACGAAACATGTTGGCCTTTTGCAAGTGAACGTGGCCAGACACATGCTTGCTTTTTAAATTGAGGACGCTCGCAACATTGAATAAAGGATGTGCTGTATGTGAGTGAGACCTCATTTTTAATTCGTGAGAACTTGGTTCTCTTTGCACGGTCGGGGACGAGTGAACACTGAGTGAGCCACAGAGTCTCAGTGCTGTCTGTCACACACTTTTTAGGTCTCGCCTACGCAGCGCGCATGTGCTGCATAGGAGGGCCTTTAGCCGTCGCTCTGCTCATTTTCAAGCACTGCACTCGTGCTTGTGGCAGTATCAACCTTGCGGGAGCGAGCAGCGGCGCGCCACAAGCACGAGTGCAGTGCTTGAAAAGTGAAGACTGCTCTCCCAAGCGCGCGCGCACCACTCGCGGGCTTGTTGTAGTCCAGGAAGTTTGCATCGCTGCGACGCTCTGGCCAGCTCGTCTCCTCTCTATCTGTGTGTGGAAGCAGTTGTAATGAATATTCGCGTTACCCCTGCAGCTGTTTGTTCTTTGCTGAATGCATGTCGTTTATTGCTTCCTGAGTTTGATGGTCTGCTTTTACGTGTATTCCACCTTTGCAGTCCCACGCAGGGGGTGGATTTTCTTCCATTGCGTGTGAGAATGGAGACGGGTCCGATCCGGTTTCTAGAAGGGTTGGTTTTATTACAGCGCGGTTTGGTGAAGCTAGTAACCAATTTCCATTAATACCTTTTTGTGAACCCGTCCCTGCTACTCGCTCATATCTACATTCTTAGAGGTCTTTCACCCATCTTCTTTGTCTCCCCCTCGAACTTCTACCCTCCTTCTCCAGCAGTCAATGTTCCACCCTCCTCCTTCACGTACAGCCCCCACCCCGCCAGCGTCATCTCGAGAGTCTTGCTGACTTACACAATACTTCAGTACAGTGCCCTGTTATAATTTCAGGGTAACCATCAAGGCACTAAATATGCTCGGGACAAACATCTCGCAAACCAGTTCGGCGATCCCAGACGCGCCTCGTCGTGCTGTCTGCGTCTATTTGACAGCGCGAGACACTTCTTAAAATAGAGCAGCGGTCGTTGAGCTCTGGTTAAAGCCCTCGTAAATTTTATTTTTCAGTGCAATACATCTGTTCCAAAACAAGCAGGGCCCTCTGCCTGTCGTTGCTGCTGCACACAGGCCCCGTTGTGCCTGCCGCGGTGAATCACTCTTCCTGCAGGCTGCTGAGACGGGCCCCTCTCCTGGGGCTGGCGGACGGCCAGGGCGGGCTGCAGCTGGGCCCTTACTGTCTGTTGTTCATGCCTGGGGGGCAGGATGGGTTGGCAGGGTTTGTCCGCGTGCACTCGCTATTATGGATGTTGCCTGTACCCAATTTCCTCTCGTTCCACGCCTGTACCCTGACCCCATCTTCTGCCTCTGGCTGTGGAGCTCTTCTCTCTGTTTCTATCTCGCCCCCCCCCCAGCAGCGGCCGCATTTAGTACCCCCTCCAACCATACACCCTTTTCCCTTCATGTCCAATGAACTGTGTTTCCGTCACTGCTCTCTCTCCCTGCCAATGTCGCCTTTCTCACCCATTGCCCACTGTCTCTGGCCCTTCTCCAATGTCTGTCTCTTCTTCTCTCCCTGTCACATCTGACCCGTCTCCAATGGCTGTCTCTTCTTCTCTCCCTGTCACCTCTGCAAGCGTCTCCTTTCTTCATGCCCTCCCATCCTTTGCTGACATTGTCACTCTCTGCTCTCCTCACGCGCCCTCTCTCCTGAAGTGTCAGTAATCGCGGCCGTTTCTCCCTCCCATCACGTCTCTCCCTCCTTCCCTCGCTCTGTCTGTAAAGCGTCACTGCTTCTCCCGTTCCTGCCCGCCGGCGGCTCCTCCCACTCTCTCGCTGTCTGTCTGACAACCTCTCTCCCATCCTGCCATCTCTCTCACGCTCTCTCCCATCCTGCCATCTCACTCATCCTCTCTCCCATCCTGCCATCTCTCTCACGCTCTCTCCCATCCTGCCATCTCTCTCACGCTCTCTCCCATCCTGCCATCTCCCTCATCCTCTCTCCCATCCTGCCATCTCCCTCATCCTCTCTCCCATCCTGCCATCTCTCTCACGCTCTATCCCATCCTGCCATCTCTCACGCTCTCTCCCATCCTGCCATCTCCCTCATCCTCTCTCCCATCCTGCCATCTCTCACGCTCTCTCCCATCCTGCCATCTCCCTCATCCTCTCTCCCATCCTGCTATCTCTCACGCTCTCTCAGATCCTGCCATCTCCCTCCGATCCTGCCATCTCTCTCACGCTCTCTCCCATCCTGCCATCTCTCACGCTCTCTCCGATCCTGCCATCTCCCTCACCCTCTCTCCCATCCTGCCATCTCTCACCCATCCTGCCATCTCTCTCACGAATGTGAAAGCACCGCATGGGCGCTCACCATGAATGTGAAAGCACCGCATGGGCGCTAGTAATTTGCAATGCAATGGGTCTCGCATTTGCGAGAGTTTAAGCTATTGCATTGCCAATCCACTCTCACTTACTAACTAACTAAATCTCTCACTCTATCACTAACTAACTAAATCTCTCACTAACTATCTCAATCTCACTCAATAACGCACTAACTCTCCTACTAATTCAACTCTCACTAACTCTATAAATACATAATTAACTAACTCTCTCACTCTCTCTCTTAATAACTGACTCACTCTCTCAATAACTAACTAAATAACTAACTACATCTCTCACTAACTAACTCAATAACTAATTCACTAACTATCTCACATACTCGCTAAATCTCTCTCACTAACTAACTAAATAACTAACTAACTCTCTCTCTCTCACTAACTAACAGGATAACTAACTCTCAATACCTCACACACACTAACTAACTCTCTCACTAAGTAATTTACTATCACTCAGTATCTTAAAAACTCACTAACTCTCTCACTCACTAACTAACTCTATAAAAAAATAACTAACTCCATCACTCTCATGCTTCTCAGTTCTCACACTGCACCCGTCCTCCATAGGTCCCCTATATCACTACCTTCGCTGTTTCCTTAAGGTAAAAAAACCAAATAACTGCTGTAGGCACTCTGTCTAGTCCTATCGTGGTTGTTATACCACTTTCAAACTTTATACTTTGATCTCCCCCTACAGGCCACTATATATTCTGCTATTTACTGTCGTTCTACAGATTTAATATAGTATGCTTTCTTCTCTAATATCATCAATATTTTAAAAAAAAACTGTTTAGTAATAAATACTTCTATTTTATATATGCCTTCTATGGTTCTCCTTTAATTTGCGCATTCATAAGGTTCACAAATGGTAAAATAAGCAGCTTTACATTCCTTCAACTCTTACACTAAAGGCTACTCTCCATAACTAACACTAGGATAGCTTTCAGTAAATGTTGTCTTTAACCTATTCATCAATAAGGGTTCTTTAAACAACTGCAAAGTGCACACTATAATTAGTGGTCAACATAGACCAGGCCAACCTCTCACATTTATAACAATACAAATTAACATTACAAAAACCATTCCTTCAAAACACTCTCTCAAACATTCACCTAGCCAATAGGTCTCGCCTTTAGGACCTTGCAAATGTTTCGCCATACAACAGTTCATAATATTGCACCAAAGATATTATACTGCATAACTAAATACTTATAAGGTCCCAAAAGCAAAACCTATTGCCATATACAATAAGACCTTATAAGTGTTTAGTTATCCAGCACAATATCCTTAATGCAACATCAATTGTTGCATAGCTAAACACTTATAAGGTCCCAAAGGCGAGACCTATTGGCTATGCCAATGCTTGTTTATGTTGTTTGACTTTCCACCTCTGTGGCATTCTAATACACACTTCCTTTTCTTTATTCTTTTTTGAGGCTACGAAAGCAACCGATGATAACGTGGGCATACTGGCGAGTACCATCCAGCAGCTCTGTGGGTTTGCGTACGTGAGGTGCTTTCGAGCCTTTCTCACATTTTTTTCAAATTTGTTTCATTTTCTCATATTTTGAGTTTGGTATACACATTGATGTGAAGGTTTTAAACCACGGTGGTATGTGTATTTGATGTGGTTATTTTTAAATTTGAGCAGCAAGGACTAATCAGTTTACGGATTGTTGAACGGAACGGAACTGGACTGGGAAGGTTTTTCAAAGGTTATAATAACTCCCAGGTGTCTTAAAAGTTTGTGACTGACTGCTCTTGGAGGTCAGACCTAGCAGTGTTTATAATTGATGGAGTGGGGGGCGGTCTGACTTCTTGATCCCCCTTTTTCTCCCATTGTGGATGTGATTTTGTACGGCGGCTCAGCCGTGAGAGCATAACTAAAATAAGCTGTTGGAGGAGCGTGCCGATCATAAACAGGAACCCCTTTGATAGGGAACATCTAGAGTTACTGTAGGTGTCAGTAAGTGCATTGAAATTAACACCGTAGTAACTGTGTGTGGTGTGACATGGCCAGAAACTGCTTAGCCTTCACTGACTAACAGATTGCCATAATACTGTCCGGTCCCTCACTGTTCCCTTAGACCCCACTAGCTAGCAATACAACAGCCAGGGAAGAGTGGGAGAAATTAACTAACACCAAGAAACGCCAGATTTGGGTAGCCCTGCATGGGGGCGTTGATGACGGAGTACCTTCGGGCAGGTGCAGCACCACCAAGCTTGCTCGTGAGGATAGATCCTAAGATCTTTCTTGAAGATAAACCGTTCCGAGTGGACTGGAGCTTTATAGCCAATAAGTGCACTCTGGATTGGTTAATCTTAATCATAAACACTGCTAAGAGGCTCAGTGAAGAGCTGTTGAAAGAGATCCTTGAATTGGAGCAAGCGATCAAGGGTGACACAACGATCACTGATGGTAAGGAGCAATTAGATCGCATACTAAGTGATTTGGCTGACTACAAAACATACATGGTAAACCAAAATATTAAAGATCTCAAAAGAAATCTAGAACGGTTCTCACACGAGTGGGCCTTCCCATATGTTGAAGACAAATATTACCAGGCCCTAGAACAGCAACAGGCTCAGAAATTTCAAAGAGAGGGACGCAGACCGGCAAGAAGAACTCCCTACAATTGGACATTCGATAATACAAGCAGTGAGGAGGAGGAATTGCGCGAGCAGCCTTCCACATCTAATCAGAACAGGGTTAGATTTACATCACAGAACATAGCTAGTAAAGATCTAGGGCCACTTTTAAGATCTTTTTTGGGCCAAGGCCAGATAGGCAACAGGGGAGGAGGCGTGCAAAGGGGAAGAGGAAGGGGGAGGGCCAATCAATTACAACAAACATGGCAGGCATACTCTCCTCCAGATAACGCACAGCAGAGGCAGGACACCGCAGCAATCAACCTTGTGAACAGTGTACAATGTGTAGGCCATACTCCTGCAATAGATACTGGGGACATAGTAGTGAATCTTTCTAACTATTCACTTTCTGCAGAGGAGTCAAGATTTTGAATAGGGGCTTGGGATTTGTCCCAACACCCAAGCATGACATCTTTAAATGTAGAACTGAGCTGTTTGAACTAATGAGAAAGATTAAGATTCACAAATCTCTTGCAAACCAAGAGGTTCAAGCACCATCAGTATTTTCTTCTAACCTACACCGCCCGTCACGCTTCTGTCCTAGTTCAGCAGTAGCCCAGAGATTGCTGTGTTCGAGCAACGTGTCTTTCAGGACATTGAGGCTTTGGAAGAGCTACATGAAACATCTCACCCTTGTAATATGAATAGAACTGACTGGTTGGCGGTTACGTCACTGCAGGACAATAAACTAATAACAATAAAACAAGCCGACAAAGGCGGTGCGGTGGTAGTCCTAAATACACAGGACTACGAAAAAGAAGTCCCTAGGCTTCTTGAGGTACGCACCAACTGCCAACCACTGGCACGTGATCCTACACCTCAACTCCAAGATACAATCTGGGCCCTGGTGGCAGACGCTAGGGAGAAAAAGTGGATAACTCACAAGGAGGCTGACTTCTTTGTGAATGTAAGACCTAGAATGCTGGCGTTTTACATCTTGCCGAAGATCCCCAAAGCCCAGCGTCCTCCACCGGGCCGCCCGATTGACTCGGGGATTCAATCGGTACTGGATCCTTTGTCCCAGTTTGCGGATTTTTTCCTTAGGGAATCTGTGATTACCCAACCATCATTTGTGCAGGATACCACTGATGTGTTGAATATCCTGAAGGCAGTAGAATATAATCCATCTACACAACTGTTGGTAACAATAGGCATTGAGTCTTTATACATCAGCATACCCCAAGATGCCACGTTGGTGGCAGCAGCGCATGCTCTTGGGGAACTGGAATGGTTCTATGATGTACCTCAAACATTTGTACTACAATGTATGGAACTCTCTTTAACCAGAAATTTCTTTGCATACAAGGATCAGATATATCTTCAAGTGTCAGGAACATCAATGGGGGCCACATTTGCGCCGAGTCTGGCCTCCATTTATGTGGGCCAGTTCGAGGAGAATGTGGTGTATCATGCCTCCAACCCCTTCCAGGAGAATATTTTTCTCTGGATGAGGTTTATAGACGATGTCCTCTGTATATGGACTGGATCAGAGGATAAGCTCTTGGAATTCCTCTCTTGGCTCAATGTACAAGATGAATGCCTTCGGTTCACTTGGAGTGTGAGCAGAGACACTGCTGTATATTTGGATGTAGACATCACAGCAGAGAATAATGGACTGGTGACGGCTGTACATCAGAAGCCTACAGACCAGAACTCTCTATTACACTACCGATCATTCCATCCCAGAGCCCTCCGCGATAATTTGCCTGTGGGGCAGTTTTTGAGATATCGGAGAAATTGCTCCTCAACGGGATCATTTATGGAGCAATCTGAAGACTTAGTGGTGAAACTTAAGAACAGAGGATATCCCAATAATGTGATTAAAAGGGCCAGCAAACGTGCTCTCAATACACCCCGGGAAGCACTACTGGAAAGGGTGGACAACCGAAAAGACCAGTGTGTACCGGTAGTAACAACTTTTGATCCTCTTTCGACCCAAATTAGACAGGTGATACGGAAGCATTGGCCATTGTTGGATACTGGGGGGAAGGAAATGCCACCCCCCCAGATTTGCCTTCAGAAGGGCTCCGAATCTGAAGGATAAATTAGTCCATACATGTCCGGATCAACAGAAGGAGGAGTCTGGCTTACCCACAGGACATTATCGGTGTGGTGGATGTTCGGTGTGTGGGCTTACTGAAGCGACAAAAAGTGTCCAACTTGTTAGTGGGAAAACATGGTACCTTAACCAGTTCAGTAATTGCAATACCACGCATGTTATCTACAGGATCACGTGTGTTTGTGGGTTGCACTACATAGGCCTCACAACACGGAAGGTTAAGGTGCGGATACAAGAGCACTTGAGCACCTTGAAATCAGGAAAGTTAACTACACGCCGCGTCCAACACTTTCGTGAATTTAAACATGATCTCAGGGATCTGAGATGGACAGTGTTGGAGAGGGTAGCGGGAGAAAAATACAACATAGATGATATCCTGGCCAGGAAGGAGGCGAAATGGATTTTTACTGAGAAAGTTGATCGCCAGGGTTTAAATGATTCCATTGAATGGAATAAAATAAGTTAATGACTTAACCATGTGTGAGGATGGTACACGTACTGACATCTTGAAGGAAGGCAATTATCCTTGATCTGTATATGGGTGTACCATACATATCATGTAAAAACTGGTGATTGATTCGGTGTATGAAAATTTAAAAAAAATAATACAATCCAGCTGGGTTTTTGTCCTCTTGCACTGCATATTATAATCAAATAATTGATGTTGAAATATAATTCAGATTTGAGAAATAGGGTTCAGGGCATCTAAATTGAGGACCATATCTTTATGTATGAGTTCACCACTCTAAGATGGCCGCCGTACTTGCAGTGGTTTACTGGCTGTGCGTCCGCATCACGTGGTTCCGGGCGCCATTAAAATAACATCAGCGCCGTGGACGGGTGTTCGGGAAGGACGAGCGAATGTGAAGTAAACTCACGAGTGCGGTAAGGGGGTTCCGATAGAGGGGCTCACGGGAAATGGGTTCAATTCAGTACTGTCTGATGCGGGTGGCACTCTAAGGGGAGTGTGATTGCTATCCGGAACTGGCTCATACGCATAAAAGTTTGTTAATGTGTTCCTCGCGATTTGCTACATTATGGTGACAAGGCGGTACGAGGTGTGTAATAGTGGCACTCGTGCCGCACAAGGGGATGCCTAGCGAGATTATCGGCCGTTAAGCTAGCACACTAATATGATATCAGAGAAAGCGGCTGTTTTTAGGCTGGAGACCATTTGAGGGACCTGGTAGTAGTAATGGGTAGTGAGTAGAAGGAGAAGTGTAGTACATATGCAATGTGACTATGCGAAGGCACGTGGCCTTTTATGAGTAATTCACTGTATGTGTGATTTCAGATGGAGACTGACAATTGCAGTCTTTAAGGTGGAACGCGACCATTTGGCGCAGGTTCCTTTACCGAAGGTGGTTACAGGTACGCTGGACACAAGCAGCCACTCGGTAAATATGTGTTTGGAGGAAAAGTGGTTGTGAACTTTTATTGTACATAGGGTTGTTCATGATTGGCACGTTCTTCTTTTTATTTTGTCAATAACCACAGATTTGGTGTGAAAAAGGACTGAGGTGAAGATTGGTTCCCCAACAGCCCTGACGAAGTTGCCTAGTGTTTGGCAACGAAACATGTTGGCCTTTTGCAAGTGAAAGTGGCCAGACACATGCTTGCTTTTTAAATTGAGGACTCTCACAGCATTGAATAAAGGATGTGCTGTATGTGAGTGATACCTCATTTTTAATTTGTGAGAACTTGGTTCTCTTTGCACGGTTGGGGACGAGTGAACACTGAGTGAGCCACAGAGTCTCAGTGCTGTCTGTCACACACTTTTTTATGTTGACTTTCCACCTCTGGAATTCTAATACACACCTGCTTTTCTTTATTCTTTTTTGAGGCTACGAAAGCAACCGATGAGGATAACGTGGGCATTCTGGCGAGTACCATCCAGCAGCTCTGTGGGTTTGCGTACGTGAGGTGCTTTCGAGCCTTTCTCACATTTTTTTCAATTTTTTTTCATTTTCTCATATTTTGAGTTTGGTATACACATTGATGTGAAGGTTTTAAACCACGGTGGTATGTGTATTTGATGTGGTTATTTTTAAATTTGAGCAGCAAGGACTAATCAGTTTACGGATTGTTGAACGGAACTGGACTGGGAAGGTTTTTCAAAGGTTATAATAACTCCCAGGAGTCTTAAAAGTTTGTGACTGACTGCTCTTAGAGGGCAGACCTTGCAGTGTTTATAATTGATGGAGTGGGGGGGGGCGGTCTGACTTCTTGATCCCCCTTTTGCTCCCATTGTGGATGGGAACCATGTAAGTCAAACAAGACATTCTAGGCCAAAAACATTGTGATGGCGACTTGGAAGAGGATGAAAAGTAATGGCCTCAAACTTTTACTGGCATGATTGGTTATTGTAGTCACATCTGACAGCCTATACTTGCATTGTGTAGTTTGGTCAATTCTGTGGCAAGGACTTGCAAAGACTAGCAAGGTACTGTCCTTTTCACCAACAGATAAAAATTGCTTTTGCACCAGGGAGAGCTATTCTAGTGTCTTTCTGGACAAAACCAACCTCTAATCACCTAATACGTTAAATGATTCAAGATGAGCTCAATAATTGTGATGTTTTTAATTATATTTGAAAGAAATATTATGTTTGATATTGTCTGAGAACTCTAGCACTGTGAGGTAAGAATCGCTTCTTTAAAAAAGGTGAATCCATGTTTTTCACAGTCATGGAAGAAAGGAATGTGAGGCAGGGATGTTAATAATTGTACCTAAAATTCTGAAAGGATTTGCAGGGTTTCATGATGATGGCAGAGGTGGTTTGCGGTCTGGAGATGAAGTGAAAGTTGAGTACTATTCTTGGTGTGGTTTCAGAGGCTGACTCTGCTTACTTGGGGCCTAAGAGGGTGCATTTACTTTTAGCTTGGCTAAGATGACGTCTTGGGTGTATAATACCTGGTTTTAAACGGTGGTTTGAATGTGTTAGTGTCTTTCCAGAGATCGAATTGTCTTTGTACCAGGGCCCAGGTTTGACTTAAGTATGTATAGAATTTTGACTGTTGGCATTAAATATCGGTGCAATTTTTATTTAGTTTAAGTAGAAGAGCTTTTGGTTACAGAAATGGCTTTTATATGTACACAAATCTTTTGCAGGGTTGGCCCTTTAGAGGGGTTTCATTGGATTTTCCTTTTAGTGTGAGTGATTTGGCGTTTAAAGAGCAAATGTCTTGGAGGATTTTGGGGAACATTCTGGCACACTTTCAGGAACTAATTTCATTGCAAAGGTTGATCAGGGTCAAAACTTTAGTGGGATAGTAAGCGAAAGTGGATTCAAATTCAAGCTTTGAAATTGGCGTCTGTCAAGTTATTGTGCATTATATCAGTTTGAGTAAAACAATACTGTTTCAAATTGAGATCAGTGGTTATTATGGCAAACTGAAATGAGTTTGAGGTTTCACCAGTCGGTGGTGACGGAGAATTGATCCATTACAGTGTCTTTAAGAAGTCCTTGCCTACCTCTAAGTCCTGCATCAGGCCATCCCTTTGAGACGTCTGGCCTGGATAATTTGTGCAATAGAATAGGTGCACAAGAGGTTTTGTTGGTTGCCTACTGAGCTTTCCCTCCATGATACAGTGCTTCAACTCACTTGAATACCTCTTGTTGTCCTATTTAGAAGGTCTGCTTGCTCTAGCAGGTGAATGGCAAAAAGCCATTAAAGTTCTTAAATAGCTCTGTGCAAGACCTTGGAACAACAGTTCTAGAGTATACAGCAAGAGGAAGTAAAGAAATGGGTGTATGTTTAGTAGGCCAAAAATCTGTGACTTCACGTTCCAAACCTTTGGTATGATTGGCTCCCTGCACAAAAGAAAAGACATCTTGAATTACTTTATCAGAGACAGTAGCTCTGCTAAAGCAGCAAAAAACCTAACGTATGTGTGTGTATGTGCCTTCATTACAGCCCCAGAGAGACACTGGAGGCTTAGACAACGTATAAAACCATTTTAGGAGAAAAGGGGCAGGGGCGTACATAAGGAATCCTGCACGACTTAAGATAGCCGTTAAAAATAAGACATCTTTATTTTGGAACTCAAGGCTAAGGAGTATCTAGAGCTTAGGCTAAAGGACAAAAGATTTAGAAATCAGCTAGTTGGGCTACCTAAGGGTTAAATGCGTACTCTGATTTCTGCCTGCCTCAAAGCCCTTGCTATATCCACATTTTGTATTTCTAGGTCTGTTTCGAGATGTCCTTTTTTCTTTGTTGATTTTCTCTTCTGTTTGTTCCCCTTTTTTTTTCTTCTCTCTTTTCTCTCCCCTCTGGAGGGTAGAGGGGGGTCTATATTTGTATGGCTAGGAAGGAATGGAGGCATGCGATCCATCATTCAGACCAGCGAGGGTCTGATTGCTTCCAATGGAGGGAGGGTGGGTGGGGGAGAGGAGGCGGTCGATGAGGGTGGGAAATGTGGGCAGGTACGGGTAGAGGACGGGGAGGTGGCGGCAAAGATTGGGAGGGTAACTGGGGGTGTTAACACAAAAGATAAGAGAAAATGTAAACATAAGAAATATAAGGTCTGTTTTCAATTATTCCTCAGTGCTGTAAGATACAGTACTATTTTAGCTGGTGAGATGTGGGCTGCTACATATTCAAAGGTCTTGAGTTAGGAAGTTACATATTGGTACAATTAATGTCTGTGGGTTGAATGACCGGTCCAAAAGGAGAAATGTGATAGATGGCCTAAAATTACTGAGCAGACATAATTTGTATGCAGGAGACTCGTATAGAAGGGGTGAGGAAATATTTATTTGAAACTCTGATCTACACTTTACTGGTACATACTATGCAGAGGACCACCACAAGGAGGATAGCAGTCTTGGCATGCAGGAATGTGAGTGAGGTGAAAAGGAAACTTTCTGACAATTATGGCTGTTGGGTTTTGTTAGAGTGCCGGGTGGCTGGTTTAGCTGTTACCATTTATTATATTTTTGGGTCTAGCCTGGATGATCCGGCAGTAATGGACTATATAAATACTGAACTGGCCTCATGGGAAACCCCGTAACACTTTGTGGGGATTTGAATACATATTGGAAGTGGTTTAGGATTGTCGTCATCTGGATATAATGTGGGTAGGAAACCCAGGGTTTTTCAGGCAGTACAGCAACTTCTGTCGATTCACTGGCTTGTAAATGTTTGGAAAAGATTAACCTAACCCCCCCCCCACCCCCCCCACCCCCCCTTTCAGGCTACACATTCTTTTCAGCCCATCACAAGAAACAAGTCAGATTGTATTATTTTTTTAATCTCTGCAATATTAGTCCGGGGGTAAAGTTTGAGAAGTACACACGGATATTTCTGGATCATTATCCCCTAATAATAGAAATGCAGATTTCGGCAGGGAAAGGACTAACGCAGACCTGGTCGTTAGGGAGTTGTGCTCTAATGTAGGCTATATTTACCATATGAATAGATGGATTCCCGCTTTTATGGAAGGTAATAGAGGTAGCGCCTTGGGTGATGGAGTTGTCTATGATGCATTCAAAGCCAGAATTAGGGGGGTGGGGGTGGGGAGAGATCAATTTTAGTTTGCAGAGGACCCAGACTCCGCTGTTAAAAGAAAGGTGTAAGGATTTGGGCTAATTGGAGGCACAGCTCATCAGCGCAGTTGCGGGCGGGGATGAACTGCAAGAGGTACTGCACAAGATCCCAGCAGTCAAAGCCAATATTAACAACATATATGCAGGGAAGGTAGCTGAAAAATATTTAGAGTGCAGGGCTGAGTGCTATGAATATAGTGAAAGGGTGGGCAAGGTATTGGCTCTTCGGACAAGCCAAAAAACTGTGTACGGAGACATACAGCAAATAAGAGACAAGGGGGCCAAGTGGTCACTTCCTCGGATCCGATCTTGGGGGTGTTTAGGGAAGGGGAGCTGTATTGGGCAGAGGATGCGCCTACTGAGGATGAAATTTAGCAGCATCTTGAATTTATCAATGGGCATAGGCTTGATGATGAGGAACTGGCTTCTCTAGATGGCCCACTTAAGGTGGAGGAAATCAAGGAAATGCTTAATGCATTACCAGCGGGAAAGGCCGTAGGCCCAGACAAATTTCTGTTGCAATTTTAAAAAGTGTTTCATTCTGTGATGGAGGAGGATTTAGCAAACCTCTTCAGAGAAGTGCAGGGAGGGCGGCAGGCGCCAGTCTTCTGGGTCTCTACCAACAATGTGGTATTTAGGAAGAAGGCTAAGCAACCACTGGAGCCTGGGTCATATAGACCCAAATCACTGATAAACCGTGATGCAAAACTGTATGTTCGAGGCATATGAGCTGCAGATCGTACACTGTGCATTAGATCGCCATCTGGTGTTGGGCTCGGATGCTTGCACTTTGTTGTTGTCTTGGAAGAGTCTTTTGTAGTCACGAGATAGGTGACTCCTCCTTTGGACGATAGTGCGCATGGGCATCGACTCCATGGTTAGATTGTTTTTTTCCGCCATCGGGTTCGGATGTACTTTGCTGCGCTCCGGATCGACACCGATCGGTTCCCCTCTCGACGCGCAGAAAACTCCCACCGTTCGACGGTATTGTTTCGACCGCGATCCTCTCATCGCGTCTCCACTCCAACACTGTTTCGAGTCCGGTCGCCGACGTTGGACCGTTGGGCGAGTCGACGCCCTCATCCAGCATATGGAAAGGACTCCATTTAAAAATGCAAGTGTGGGGCTAAATTCCCACACACAGATCTCCACGAGGTCTGTAATCTTTGCCTCTCTCCGGAACACGAGAGTCGACACTGCCAGGCCTGTGACTCCTTCAGGTCCAAAAAGACCATCCGTGATCGCCGGGCCCGACGACACGAAATGTCCAGGTCAGCCGCTCCCGCACCGGACGACATCTTCGACACAGGCTCCGACAACCCAGACACCGGAGATCTGCAAATCGACACCTCCGGAGCCGAAGACTCTGGGTCCGACGACCAAACCCTCACGCCGGGCCAACGTACCGTGAGTACTGACGTCGATGCCCCTCTCCCAAAGAAACAAAGGGCTTCGGTCACACCTTCGCCTTCCGGCCTAGGTCTGCACCATCACAAAGCTTCAGGAGCCCCGCCTTCCGGCTCGACTCCGAAGCACCCAAAGCCTTCTGGCAGCTCGGGATCGAGCCAGCCACATCCCGGTGCCGACAAACACCCATCGGCACCAAAGCACAAGGAACCTTCGGCGCCGAAGACCAAGGTCCCCGATGCCTCGACACCAAAGCCTAACAAACCTTCGGAGTCGACGAAAAAACTTTCGGTGTCGAAAACTTCACCAAAGGACAAACCTCGCAAGCATAAACAACACTCGGAGCCCAAATCTTCGATGCCGACAAAACACGCTAGCACTGAAGAACTCTCTGTTCCCATCGACCCAAAGCAGAAAACTCTGCACATTGACCCCACTACCGGACAGGTCCAATCCGTAATACCTCACAAAAGGAAGCTACAGGAACCAACAACACCTGAGCCACCTCTCAAGAAAAAAGACTCTTCCACATCACCTATAAGGTCTTTTTCTCCACCTCCACAACACTGTAGCCCTATTCACTCCCCGCCTCACTCTCCCCTACCTTTTTCTTCACCACAAGGGGATACAGACGGGGATGATCATGATGATGACATACAGTCACCTCACAACACAGATACTGATGACGACCTTCACAGTATCCCACCCCAGGACCCCTGGGACAATTATGATCTCCCAGATATACCCGTCCCTGACCCATACCCATCCAAACCCTCACCCCCTGATGATACTATAGGGTTTGCACAGGTCATAAACAGGGCAGCACAATTCCATGGTGTCAAGTTACACTCAGACCCCCTGGAAGAAGACTTTTTATTAGAAACTTTTAGCCAGCCTCAAAAGTCTACACATACTCTCCCTATGCTTAAAGGCATTATTAAACATGCCCCTGAGGTCTTCAAGGACCCAGTTAGAGCTAGGGTTCTTAACCCAAGGATTGAGAAAAAATATAAGCCTGCCCCTTCTGACCCCACTTATATTAAAGGTCAACTCCCTCTGGACTCTTTAGTAGTTGCTAATGCACGAAAAAGGGCAAACTCGCAAACTACTGGTGAGACACCACCACCAGATAAAGAGTCCAAATTGCTCGACGCATCTGGCAAGAGGGTTGCGTCTCAAGCAGCTAACATGTGGCGCATCGCCAATTCACAAGCCTTACTGGCGAGATATGACAGGGCACATTACGATGAGCTCGAAAAGCTCATTCAGTACCTTCCAGATCAGCATAAGACCAAGGCTAATGATCTCATACAGGAGGGCAAGCTTGTCACAAACACCTCAATAAAGTGCGCCCTTGACGCAGCAGATACAGCATCACGCGCAATAAACTCAAGCGTTTTGCTACGCAGACACGCGTGGTTACGCATATCAGGCTTTAAGCAGGAGGTACAATCTACCATCCTCAATCAACCCTTAGACCAAGAACACCTGTTTGGGCCTAATGTGGACACTTCTCTAGAAAAAATGAAGAAGGACACAGACACAGCCAAAGCTATGGGAGCTCTGCAAGCTACAACTAGTAGAGGTTCCTTTCGTCGCTCCTTATACAGAGGCGGCTCCAAGACTACTGCCACAGACACCACCTCTGCTAATTATAAAAATACCACCCAAACCTCCTCTAATAGAGGTTACTCCAGAGGTAATTACAGAGGTAACAACAACAGGGGTAGAGGACGCGGGTTTAACACACGCACCTCCCCTACCACCAAACAGTGACTTCCCTCCGTTTCCCCCGATCATTCCACTCCAGTCGGGGGAAGACTATCAAAGTTCCTACCTGCGTGGAATTCCATCACCACCGACAGGTGGGTAAGACAAATTATCCAGTATGGTTACTGCCTGGAACTCACTTCTACTCCTCCCAACATACCACCCAGACAGCGTCCCATGTCCACAGAACATCTAACGCTCCTCAAACAGGAGGTTCTCTCTATGCTCCAAAAGCAAGCAATAGAACCAGTCCCTCTAGAACATCAGGGCACAGGGGTTTACTCACTGTATTTTCTAATCCCCAAAAGGACGGTTCCCTCAGGCCCATACTGGACCTCAGACCCCTCAACTATTACATTCACTCAGATCATTTCCACATGATCACTCTTCAACAAATACTTCCACTACTCCAACAAGGCGACTTCCTTGCCACACTAGATCTCAAGGACGCCTATTTCCATATTCCCATTCACCCTGCGCACAGGAAATACCTAAGGTTCACAGTGGACGGACAACATTATCAGTTCAAAGTCCTGCCATTCGGGGTGGCAACAGCACCAAGGGTTTTCACCAAGTGCCTAGCAGTAGTAGCTGCGCACTTGCGAAGACAACACATTCACGTGTTTCCGTATCTAGACGACTGGCTAATAAAAGCCAAGTCACACAATCAATGTGTACAGCACACATTCCAAACAGTTCTGCTACTACACAATTTGGGGTTCACAATAAACCATACCAAATCTCATCTCCATCCCTCCTACATACATCAGTACCTAGGAGCCACAATAGATACCTCCAGAGCTCTCGCATACCCCAATCCCACCAGGATAACAAGTATGCAAGCCCTCATCAAAAAATTCCTACCTCAACACTACCTTCCAGCTCGAGTGTTTATGCAGCTAGTAGGAATGATGGCCTCGTGCATCTTTATTGTCCCTCACGCACGACTTCAAATGCGTCCCCTGCAAGAATGCTTAGCACGTCAGTGGAACCAAGCTCAAGGCCAGCTTACAGATCTGGTGTTGGTAGACAGCCGCACTCATCGCTCTCTGCAATGGTGGAACAAACAAAACATTTCCAAAGGGCGGCCGTTCCTAGAGCCAGTTCCACAGATAGTGCTCACAACAGACGCATCTCTCACTGGGTGGGGAGCTCACCTCCTTACCCACACAACACAGGGCAACTGGACCAAGTCACAAAAACTGCTCCACATCAACCACCTAGAATTATTAGCAATATTTCTAGCGCTAAAGTCATTCCAACTACATCTTACTCACAAAACTGTCTTAGTCAAAACAGACAACATGACAGCAATGTACTATATACAAAAACAGGGGGGACACACTCTCTGCAGCTGTCTCGCCTAGCGCAAGACATATGGAGATGGGCCATTCCTCAAAGCATATACCTCCTTGCAGAACATCTTCCAGGAGTTCACAATCACCTTGCAGATCTGTTAAGTCGACAGACACAACAGATTCACGAATGGGAACTGCACCCGCAAGTTCTGAAACCTTTCTTTCAAATGTGGGGCCATCCACAAATAGACCTGTTCGCCACACAAGAAAACACAAAATGCCCAACCTTCGCCGCCAGGTTCCCACACCCGTCGTCCAAGGGCAATGCAATATGGATGAACTGGTCAGGCAGATTTGCATACGCTTTTCCGCCTCTCCCACTCATTCCCCTAGTGGTACGCAAACTCAGGCAACAGTCTCTAACAATGATCCTAGTTGCTCCCACATGGGCAAGACAACCATGGTTCACAACACTTCTCGAACTCTCGGTGGTTCCACACCACAAACTGCACCTCTCTCCACACCTCTTAACTCAGAACCATGGAGAGATCAGACACCCCGATCCAGGTCAACTAAATCTGGCAATATGGCTCCTGAAGTCCTAGAGTTCGGTTACCTTAACCTCCCACCAGAATGTATGCATGTCATTAAGGAAGCCAGACGTCCCACTACCAGAGCTTGTTATGCAGCAAAATGGAAGAGGTTTGTTATTTATTGTAATAACCACAATATCAACCCACTAGATGCCTCCATACAAAACATTATCTGTTACTTGCTGCATCTACAAACATGTAACCTGGCATACTCATCCATCAGATTACATCTTGCTGCTCTAGCCGCATACTTACAAAACAGACAGCATTTGTCACTGTTTAGAGTACCTGCAATTAAAGCCTTTATGGAAGGCCTTAAAAGAATCATTCCCCCTAGATTGCCACCCTCTCCAGCATGGAATCTAAATATTGTCCTCACCAGGCTCATGGGTCCCCCATTTGAACCTCTGCACAAATGTGAGTTACAATTTCTTACATGGAAAGTAGCCTTCCTAATTGCAATCACCTCTCTCAGAAGAGTCAGTGAGATTCAGGCTTTAACCATACAAGAACCTTTTTACAAATCCATCGTAATAAAGTAGTTCTCAGACCAAACCCCAAATTCCTACCTAAAGTAATTTCTGCTTTTCACCTTAACCAATCAATAGAGTTACCTGTCTTTTTCCAAGACCCAGACTCTGTAGCAGAAAGAGCTCTCCACACACTAGATGTCAGAAGAGCCCTACTTTACTACATTGACAGGACCAAACCTTTCAGAAAGACAAAACAATTATTTGTAGCTTTCTCCCCACCACATAAAGGTAATCCCATCTCAAAAGCTGGCATTGCTAGATGGATAGTCAAATGTATTCAAATTTGCTACCAAAAGGCTAAACGCACCTTAATAATTCCCCCTAGGGCACATTCCACACGTAAACTAGGGGCTTCTATGGCATTTTTAGGGAACATCCCCTAAATGACATATGTAAAGCAGCAACATGGTCTACACCACATACCTTTACCAAACACTACTGCGTTGATGTACACGCAAAGCAACAAGCTGCTGTGGGCCAAGCTGTTCTTAAAACACTTTTTCAGACTACTGCAACGGATACAGGTGACCACCGCTAGGGGAGACACTGCTATACAGTCTATGCACAGTGTACGATCTGCAGCTCATATGCCTCGAACGGTAAATGCTACTTACCAGTATGCATCTGTTCTTGGCATGTAGAGCTGCAGATTCGTACACGCCCACCCGCCTCCCCGGGACCTGTATCTGTTCCAGCATAATCTTAATTAGATACATTCACATGGACATCTTTTTCTTCTTACTGACTCCATCTTTTCCCATCATGGCGAAAAACAATCTAACCATGGAGTCGATGCCCATGCGCACTATCGTCCAAAGGAGGAGTCACCTATCTCGTGACTACAAAAGACTCTTCCAAGACAACAACAAAGTGCAAGCATCCGAGCCCAACACCAGATGGCGATCTAATGCACAGTGTACGAATCTGCAGCTCTACATGCCAAGAACAGATGCATACTGGTAAGTAGCATTTACCTTTGAGTTATTGGCTTCACGGCTAAGCAGGGTTATCAGTACATTGGTATCTCCATTGCAACATGTTTTTTTTTTTTTTATCCCTGGTAGAGGAACCACTGACCACATCAGGCAGATAATTACACTGTGTGACAGGGCTATAGCATCAGATGATCAAATGGCTTTGATACTACTGGACGCCAAAAAGGCCTTCGATTTGTCGAGTAGGATTATCTGTGGGCTGTGCTCAAATGCAATCAGCTAGGCTTGGGCTTTGTTACAGCTGTTAAGGCTTTATACAGAAATCCAACAGCAAAATTGCAAATAATTGGGGGTGAGGGGTGGAGGCTTTTCAAATAAAGAAAGGGACAAGACTGAGCTTTTTATATTAGTTTGCTGTTATAACGAGTTAAACATGCCTTCAACTGTCTTCTGTGTTCTTCCCTCTGAATAGGTAATTTTGGGGACCGTTTCTTTGGCACAGATGCCCCCTCGGACTGGTACGAGAGTGATGAAAGTGGAATGGACTGCTAACTCCATGCTTTGGTGTATTCCCCTTCCGCTTCTTCAACCTACAGTCCTGCTCGGGAACCATGAAACATAGATGGAAAATTGACAATTGCAAAATCTCTCCTTTACTCCTGCCTCGCTGCAGTCAGATGGACACATACGTCCCTCGAGCCTTTCAACCCTCCTGTACTTTATGGAAGGAAGACCGTCTCAGCAATATTGCAGCCTCGTCTGGAAAATACTATATCCATTTATTTATTGTTTTTTGTTAACTTATTACCACTTTAGCCATTCCTTCTCTCCGTGCCAACTGGCCACCGATGATACTTTTCACCAATGGTATTTATGCCTCCTAATGCCTTGTCGGTCTAGACGTGTATTGCGAAAAGCGGTCTGCAAACTACAAATGCAAATAGTGGTAATCACAAACAGACGTTCATCGCACTTCTCCATTTCACTTCGACTTTAGGGGTACATTTAGAGATCACCCCGTCAGGTCTGTAGAGTACCAGATTATGCTGGGCTCAGCTGGCCTGTTATCACTCATTGACCACATGTGGGGAATGTGTGGAAGCAGCCACTCCACTGTCTCTCTCCAACAAATGCAGTATGAAAGGCATATGATTTGGATGTTTCCCAATTCTTCGCAGTGACCTCAAGCAACAGCATTCTTCCGTGCTTGATGAATTGCGTGCATTTGACCTCTTCCCCTTTTTTGTTTGGCCTTAAGCAACGATGCATCTTCTGTTTTGTAAAACTATATCCTGTTAAGTTGTTAGTGTCCAACTGATAAAGTAAGATTGGTTTCCAGTGTTCATGACATGCTTGTATCTGAAGAAACTTTATGATGAACTCGAAGTAAGACCTAAGTCTAACAAATGCTCCTGACTTAGAGGATCTCTACCTCAGCTGAAAGACACAAACTCGCTTGCAACTCTGTCAACAGAGTCTTAGGACAGAGGAGCAGCCTGAGGGAAAACTAAATGAGAAGGACAATGAAATCAAACCGGCCATTCCTATAGCACACATACTACTAGCATGAAAGACTGTATCAACATACACACCCACCTACTCTGTAGGTATCGTTTGCCTTTTCTTTTTGATTAAGGTGAGTATTTCAGGTACTGAAATTTCAAGTTTTCAAATTATTCAGACACAACTTGGACTATTTTCACAAAGCGCTCATGACCGTGCCTCCAGTTTCTCAACCACCCCGTCTAACTCTGTGCAGTCCCATGTATTGCCTGCTTGGTTGTAATTGTATGTATACTTTAGATAGACTAATTTCTGCATGAAACAAAATCGTCCTCTTACCTGCAGCAGGGTACGGTACACAACACGTACTTTACACTTTTGCAGGCATATCTGCACAGCGTCCTTCCCAAACAAGACTTCAGAAGTGCAGCACTTCATGTTCAGGAGGGCAGGGAGCTAGCTCAGCAGTAGTTTAGACCCTCACAGATACAACTGCCAGGTCCATGGCTGCTGGCGTTTTGATGCCTTTGCATGCAAGTCTCTGCTCTTCTGATCTGATGCACCAACCTGCTGTTGAATGGGAAGAATGTGGTCTCCTTCTCAAATGATGGGGTCCCCAGCAGTGTAAGGCAATAGTTTGTGTCACCTCAATGAGGCTTCAGTTCTCAAAACTGGTTGATGGGCCCTAACCTGTAGCCTTGCGTTGTGTTTATTAATTTTCATTTCTTTTTTAAGAAGAGCTCATTCTTACCTTGAAATGTGCAGTGTAAGTATATGTTGCATTCTGAAGAGCCTCCTGAAAACTCTTCCCATCAGGTTCTAATAGTTGAATTTAAAATTGTGCGCTAGTTCTCCTCGAGGAGAACGTGCAAAATCATTACATGTAGTATTTAAGTGTGTGAACCAGCTGAGCTGCAAGTTGAAATCCAAAACTTGAAAGATAGTGTTTGATGCAGTTGCCAGGAGGATGGCTATTACTTGACATCTTTACCTATGTATTGTGATGTCTGCAGGACATAGCCTTGTGGCATCCACCTTGTGGTATTGGATAGTAAGTAAATGAAGATCGCTTGAGGTAGAGAAATGCTAGATTACCTTTTTATCGAGCCACTTAGGGCAGCGGATTCCTTTTCAGTGGTCTGTGGTGCTTGGGAGAAAGTGATGCTCGTTCTCATAAATGAGGACGGTCATAAATGAATTATTGTGCTGGGTAATGCTTTGTAGTCATGAGTGATGTTCTTTTTAAGCTGTTGCGAGAGAATGAATGGTATTCCGGTTCACGTCATTAATAACTGGTTTGTAATTACCATTATCATAAACTTAACATCCACTTTGGAATTGTCTCCTGCATTGGATCTTTATAGATTCACATTATTTAAAAGATTATCCACCATCAGGCTGGGGGGGGGGGGGTTGCACAGGAAAATCACAACATGTAGAATTCAATGAATATTATATTGTTTGTAGCCCTTACTCATTGTTAGGTCTGCAAGGCAGCCAATGAGGTGGAAAGGCTTCGAATGTTGGCGGGTATTTAGATATGGACGCTGTTGCAGTTTGTTACTTACTTTTGTTACAGATGAGAGAATTTTAGAATATTTATTTTCTTCTGGAGAGTTTTCCAACCCCCAGTTGCAGGCCTTCCGGCTGTCACAGCAACACTTTCTGGATTGCTGAATCAGAAGAAAGTTTTGTGTGTTTTTTTTGTGCATTTTCTTTAATCAAAATTTTTGTAACTATGGTTTACTCATTGTTTGACTGACGTTTGTAATGCATTCACTGCTTGTACCCCGAATATTTACCCAAGATTGTGATGCTTGCCAGTCTCGTTTAGCAAAACCCTTGAATGTATAGAGGAGGTTGGTTTTGGCATCAATCAAGCTGCCTCATTGGGTAAAAAAAACTGCCAGAACTGATCCTCTTACTTCTGCATCAGTAAAGGGAATAAAACGGTGAAAGTTTCTGAACACACTGAAGCCTGTTTTGTGGAAACCATGTCTTCCCTACTAATGCATCTTCACCCTTGTCATATGTGCCTCTTAAATGAACGACTTTCTCATCAACGAAGCACGTTTTCACAACATTCTTGTTGACGGGATAATTAACAACTTTTTTCATTGACCGAGCCAGTGTCTGTGATAACATCCTCATCAACCACTAGAAGACCGTCGCAGGCAACCGCCTCTTCATGAACAAAGCATCCATCTTGTCCATAAGTTGGAAGATCCACTGATGGGAATTGTCCCTGATGACAACTTTGCTTTCTTCAGCTTTAGGTTTGAGAGTTAAATTGCCAGCCTAATTGTATGGCTGTCTCATTTACACTGCCCTCATAACTGCCTTAGCAGTTTCAAGATGTTCATGAGGATGATTCTCTTGAAGTATTGTCAAATCTTGGCCTCTTGGCCCCCACTTCTTCAGAAACCACGTGATGATGGTGCATATTTCCTACTTTTCATCCATTTACGTTACCACATTTCCCCTTGGCATGTTATCTTTATTTCTGATGATCACTCGTATATCCTAAGGTATATGGTTGCAGGAGAGAGTCGGAAGCATCCGACTTGTGAGGGTGAACTATAGATTAGAAAAACATATTTTTCAAAAAATGCTATCAGAGGATTTCATATCACCTGACTTCCTATGGGTGGACCCAGCAGCAGCAGATTTCTTGTCATCACTGCATGCAGTGTTGGACCTCAATTTTTAACAAGTTCCTTTCTGCAGGAATCCAATCTGTTTCAACCAGAGCACCTCCCCAGCCATCCGTAGCTCTGCTCTGACTATCTTTCTTTTGGGGGGTGTGGAGGGGGATTGACCAAGCACTGCATCAGCACATTTGGATCTTTCTGCCCAACGAGTTGACTCGTAAACAGGTAGGCTGTGCTAGACGCTCTGGATGACTACAGGAACGTATTTAAGGCTGCAAAGCCTTCCTCTACCAATGGGGCGCATGATGTTAAGTCGATCTTCTTTACTGGTGCAAACATAAAGGGCTGCACCCTCACTTTACTGCTCTATCAAATGACACTGCCATGTTTCATGCTGTTCCTGCTTTTGGGCCTCCGGTTCTTCTCAGTCTGAATGAATTTCACTGCCTTATCAAGGCACGCAGAGATCCAAGGTCCATCTCTGTCCTCTCAGCGCATAATCAGCAAATTATTGCGGCCTAGGTCATGTTTTGTGCCTGTAGCCATAGCAGCAACTGCTGAGAAGGTCACCATGGTTGTTTCTGAGAGCATCAATCACCATTTTAGGCCTATTCACACGGAGCACTCTTTGCAGGACTAGATGTGTGCAAAGACGCAACATGGAGAAGTGCCAAACGTTTATGAAACCTCGCTAGAGTGTCCAGAAGAGCAGACAGTGCTCAGGAACTTGTTTGAATAAAATGATTCTAGTTTCCTCCCATTTCTTCCTCATACGGTTGCTAATCTCAGTTCAATTCCTGTAAATCTGTGAAAGATTCTCACAAAGAATGTTGTTTAATTGTAATTAGAGTTTTCCAGTGTTTGGAGTCTCATACAATTTTCCTTGCCTCTTCAATTACTCTATGAAAATAGTCAGAAGTAAGGGCCCTTGAGATTAAGAGAAGTTCTAAGCCTCTACCCCTCACTTGCTGCAGTATAGGTACAAAAATAAGGCGCATAGGTTACAAACTGTGCTGTGTTAAATGCCTGCATGTTTGAACACTTCTCTATCTAATGGTGTACTTAGGGCTGTCAGCATTGGGTGGAATGATCTAAAGCCTACCGATCTATACCTGCACTGGAGAGCAAATAATGTTTTCTTCAGCCTTTAAAAATGCTAGACTTTAACAATTTGAGAGTAAAATTCTCTCCATTTGCTGTTTTCAGGGTAGGATGATCAGATTTGTGAATTGGTGATAAAACTCCTCGGAAGGTCCCTCTGGTCTTAGGATAATGGATTAAAAGCTGTTGGACATCCACTTGTGAATGCATTTGATGTGCACTCTGGCCTTCAGGTGTGCTCTTCACAAGCCTCTGAGATTAACATCTAAACAGAACCTGAACTGAATGGGCTATATTTGCCAGTAGAACTTTCTCCAGAGGGTGCAGTGTGTTAATTAAATGTTGCCTGGATCTGGAAGTATAAGTTGTGTAATTTGGTCTAATTCGTGCTCTAGGTTGGTGCTAAACTCATCAGTGTGTGGTATTTAGTTAGACTGATGTAGATTTGTTGTGTTGTCGGTTTCAAAGTATGTGCTGGAGAGCAGTATAGATCAGCACTACTGCCAAAGAAAAATAACCTAAACCAAACTGTGTTCTGTTGCCTGAAAGATGTGTGGTTGCAAGCGCTGTACTGTGTGCAAGTTTGTGCGAATCAGAAGTATGTACCCTCCTGTCTTGGAAGATAGCTCATATCTACTTCTAGAGGAGAAAAATAAATATTTCCCTAGTTAACACTTTACTGAACATGCACATCCTATGTATCTCTAATTTGGGAAATACCTGAACGAGTAAAAGGCTAGAAAATTACTTATTGCGCTGTAACAAGTTTAAGTTTAGTACTGAAAAAGCTTTTGTTGGTGTGCTGAATGCAGTTCTCTGTCATGGCAGGTTAGCAGTCTATACCAGACATTTTAGTTATTGGGGACATTTCTGTAGGAGGTTTTGGTGTATTTTTCAAATTTGCTGTAACTTTGTTTGACACGCTGAATGCACAGGTTGCTAATCTGACTCTCCAAGAGAGAAGCCATTAATTGCATTTCCTTTATCCCAGTGATGTGTCATGGGGTGCTTTCCAGTGATATATTAATTTTCTTTCTGTACTGTTTAGTGGGCTGTGCCATCAGGATAATTTTATACATGGTAATAAATGTGTGTAAAGAGTTCGTCTGTTTCCCATTTATTCACGACTGAGTTTTCGGGGATGACGTAAAGGATAGACAACAGCTGGCGATGGCACAAGTTCCAGTAATAGGACACAGCAAACTGAGCTTGCATCCACAGCCATTTATTCAGGAATATTGTGATATGCAGGAAATTCATCTTTACATTGATGCTTCTGCTCGGCACTAGCCGTCAGCATGATCACGTCAACTGTTGACTTGGGAATCACGTGATGAGGAAGAAGTTCATTGTAACAGGCGCTTGTTCTAAGAGTTAGCTCGGTGCCTTTCTTGCACCTTGGGGCAATTAGAATAAAATTCTTTGAGTAGGCAAGTGGGGAAACCAAAATAAAGCAAAACTAGAAATGGATACCTCAATTCGAAACCACAAAACCAGTAACCTAACTCGATCACTTTCTTTATCCCTAGAATCTTCATGGTTATGTATTTAGTTTGTTGTTATTTTGGACTTCAGGACAGAGGATGTTAGCATGTGTGTTTATGTATCTCTATACGGCAATCCTAGAAGAAAATCAGCAGAGCGACAGACAGTCACAGGGAATAAAGCAATCAGCGGATTATTAAAGCGTTAGCAGTGTTCTGAGAGCAGAAGTTGACTAGAACTGCGTTGTGATATGATGTTCTTAAAGAGGTGTCATCAGCGTTTTCCTAAATTGGAGCAGGGATTGGGTGGTCCTCATGGATCCAGGGGTGTGCGTCCAGATAATAGCTGCATTAAATGGAAGGCCTGTTACCTTGTTTTTTTTATTGTTGTCTTTCTCTGCTTGCATTCTGATGGTGTCCTGACTGCAGGTCTGCAAGGCAAGAGAGAGGGGCCCCACAAGTTAAGGGGATGAACCACACTACAGGATATTAACCACATGTCAGCTCAAACATTCATCAAGCATACATCATGCCTCAAAAATATACAATCAAAATCAGTACCACATAAGTATAAAAAAAAATGTACAGAGCTTTAATGCCGTATTCACACACGTGCCAATTCACAAGTCATTACATATGGTATATGTTAGCAATTGTGTAATAGTGTTTCCCTGTATGTGAATATATATATATATATATATATTTATCTGTATGTATGTTTAAAATCACTTAACATTACAGAGATTCAAGTAATGATGCATAACAACCCCCACATTACGCCACAAAAAAGAGTAAGTAAATAAAAGTGAGAATAAAGAGGGGACACCTTTGACAGACAGTTTATTGGTGACTGTTCACCGCATGGTGCTTGTTACAGGCTTTTCCACACATGCCCAGGAGGGAGTTTAAGAGTATTGACAGAAATGTTTATCCCTGATGAAGTCCTCTTGAAGGGACGAAACGCGTTGGCTGAGCTGCATTTTTGTATGTGAAATGTCTTTTGAAGATTCAAGTTTATGGTTCTTGTGTAACTATGGTTTGAGTGCAGAACTTTCCATCTTGGCGGAATGACATTATTAATTCAATGATCATATAATTGAATCACTCAAGTGCTCTATTTCTATTTAGTTGCGCTGCCTGCATTTTTGAGAATTGCTTCAAAAGAAGGTTGGGGTCCGTGAGCGGTAGGCCCTTCCGGAAAGTGTAGCTCTGTACTTTGATTTATATGTGAGTACACTTGTGCGGTCGTGGAGAGCCACCACTGCTCGTTTTTTAATTTTTGCTAGTTCCGATGTGCATTAAATTGCCAATGGGCATTGTTGACCCTGCAGCACATGGAGGCTTTCAGGGAAGCCATTCTTCAAATCTTTAGTCTACTTACAGCTCCCTCTGGCGACCTCGTGCCTCATAGAACTACAAGGACCTCCAGTTGGGTTACAGCGGGCATGTCCAAATCTGATGAAGTCTGCCCCAATCCTGATGCCAGTACAAGCTTCAACAACGGTCTCATGGTGCGTGCTGGTTTGTACCGCACTAGTTCCACTGGCCCTGACTATGAACCAGTGTGATGTGTGTGTCAGACCCTGAACAGACATCAGCGTGAACTCACCTGATGCACTATTAAAGAACTAAAGCACAACGGGTCATCATGCTACCTCGTTCTAACTCTGCGCCACTATCAAGAGGCTCCATTGTGCTCACCCCACGCTAAACTATATGCTTCCCATATAGCTTGATGCTGAGCTCATCACGTGGGCCACCAACAGAGGAAAGTGCCTCTTTTGCAGTGGTGTTTTGGAGGGCATTTGAGATAATCGAATTGCAGTCGCCCTCCATTGAGACTAAGACAAATATTCTAACTGAGATTGCCCAGCCCTGGCTGGCAACTTCGGAGCTCTTTCATTCAGTGACACCCTCATGGATCCTGAAATGGCTGTGTGGGTTAAACAATGTTTATGTTCGCCTGTTAGTTAACAAGTAGCCATGCGAGACAGACTTGCACCGGGGATCAGGATTTCCTCACCGAGCTTCCTACTCCAGAAAGTCTTATTGTGTAGGTTTTGACCTGTAAGGTTTATCCTAACTCATTTCCAACCAATCCCCAGAAAGAAATTCCAAATGTATTGATACCTTTGGCAAATTGTTTTCTTCTGCCAGATTAGCACTACGGTCCATAAATGCAGTCTCTTTTGGGCCAATACACATGTGAGATCTTGCCAGTGGTTCTGGAGGGCAAAATGTTATATGTGCAGTCCTAAACACCATAGACTGCAATGGCAGAGCAGTGTTGTGCTGGATTTTCTAGCAATGTGCTAGTATAGCTAATGCAAAGGGTAAAACAGTAGGGCCACAACATGCCTCTTGGGGCTACTAACTGCTGTGAACCAAATTCCCTCACCAGTTCTGCAAAATTTGGAGAATATTTCAAAGGGTTAGCCTATAGACAGTGGCAGACTTTCCCCGCCAGTGGTGAAGCAGCCCACTCAGCCCTTTTTGGTTGCAGATGCCGCACAGGGCAGCAAGGGCACCAGTCCTCCAACTCCTCATCTCATTCTATTACAACTACCAAACCGCTTTAGTTTGCCCTCAACAGCTCACATCCAACCAGTGTGAGGCAGGTTTAATCATTTCTCCCCAGATTGGCAATACATCATGTCTGACAGATGGGTCTTACAAGTTTTTCAAAGGAACTGCTGCCTGTCTTTCATTTTTTCCCCACCTGACCTTTCTCCCTAGTGAATTTCAGAGGAGCGAGCATCTGTCCTACAGGAGAAGATGCATCTCTTGTTCCCCAGTTCGCCATCGAACCTGTACCAGACTCCAAGAGAGGCGAGGGCTGTTATTAGCACTATTACCTCCTTCCAAACATATTAGGCAAAAAGGCGGCCCTGGTCCTCAGTGCTGCTTTTTGTGGGGAAAAAGGTGGTGTTTGGTGGCTGCACCGAGAGAGGTTGAAGTTCACACGCACAATGACCCAAAGTCTCTGCGCTCAGACTCAGTCGTCAGTCAGTGGGTATTTGTGCATTGGCTCGAATAGCGTGCACATGAGGAAAGTAAGGACAAAATTAAGACCCCGCTGTGATTTAACAAAGTGTTTAGGAGGGAATAAATGAGTACAAACTTTTAGAAACTTTGTCACAACAGGTGATTTGAAGATTAATGGTTTATCCGGTAAACATAAAAAAGCCAAAAGGACTGACTACCTTTAACGGTCCCACCATCACTGTCATCAACACCCAACACCTAAGGGGTCCGAGTTTAGGCCAAATGGTAGAACAATGAAATTAAATTGTTCATGGCCCACCTTGAACCGCAGATAAGGCCTGAGGGACTACAGGACGGGTATTTGAAAATCTGTCTCCGTAGCACCATGTCTACAGGACAATGGGCAAGATGCCTGCTGTTTGTATATGTGACACTTTGAAATGGGAGAAAATGTAAATAAGATTTTTATGGAATCCATATAAACATAAAGACACATGGCAGCCCTGTCATGGTGCCCTAGTCAAAGTATTTTGTTCAAACCATAGTATCTGGCTCTAAAAGAGCATTATGTGGTTTAAAGTCAATAAAGCTGGACGTGGGGGTGTCTGGTAACTGTGTGCGTGATGCTTACCCTTCAATAGCTCACAATGATTTTCACTGATCAGAAGAATCCTGCACCAAGTCTTGGGTTTCTTTGGACTGGGACTGGCAAGCAAATGTAATCCTCTTTTTTTCTGATGTATACTTCCATGTGCAGATTCCTCACCTGTCAAATATCCCAAGAAGGCAGACTGTATCTGAAAACTTTCATAGCTCTCCTGCTGACTGCATCTCTGCACCAGACATAGTGCTATGGTGACAACGCTGGAGCCTTAAAGCACCCACTGGGTGCACTGCCGTCAGTTTCATTTTTCCGTGCCCATCGACGTGGATCCAGAGCTCCCTCTCTTCTTCATCTATCAGAATAACCCTCGGAGATTGCTTTCAAATGTTATCTGCCTTAAAATCAGGATTCAAGCCCTGTCAGAACTGTGATGTAAAAATTTCCATTTCAGACATGTAAGAAGTATACCTGTGGTGCTTGGGGTCAAGACATGGCACATGGTCATGCAACAAGTGCAGCCTCCTATGCCGTGAAAGAGCTCAAGGCCAATTTGTTTGTGATGTGAGGAAATGGGGTGTATTATATGGTGTGGTTGTGTTGACCTCCGCGTGTAATACACTGCCAACCCATTTAGGTCCAGTGCTTTCGTTTGTTAACCCCTTAGCTCAACCCTGGGTAGCTGTGGCTCTGAGCAGTCAGGCTTAAACAGAGGGTCACGTATAAAGCATTTAAACACCACCAAAACAATTAAAGAAGAAATAAACAAGACATTTAAGGGATCAGACTCCAATTTATAAAAATATCATTTTTGATACCAAAACGAAAAAGATCCACCACAGGGTTCCGGAGATACAGAATTTAGAAGGTAGAGTAAATCAGCACTTTTTACTTAACCTCAAACAAGCATTGACAAATTCAACACATTGACACTAAAACCTTTTGAGAAACATTTTGAAGGAAAGACTTGGGTAAGTATCAATGCAGTTACTTTAGGCAATCAACTCTGCCAGGGAGCCAGCCAGGGGGACCAGCAAGGCCCACAGAAACGGTTACCTCAACAAGAAAAGCAGTCTCCAGTCCAGTTCCAGCGTCTGTGGCTCCTTGCCATTGTCTTCTATGGAGTGGTCCTGATGCAAGGGATAAAAGATGCTGTGCGATCAACGGGGGTCTTCTGGGGCTACTCCTTGGTCCAAGGGGTTGGTGTGGCGATCCTGGCCACAGGAGTCAACGTTCCTAGAAGTCCTCTCGAGATTGGTAGAAGTCCAGTCGCCCGGTTCAGCGGTCCTCTTCTTTTGGCAGTACCATGCCTTATGGGCAACCAAGCTGCACTCTGGCTCTCCTGGGTCCAGCAGACTCTGAGGGGGGAGGGGAGGGGGTCAACTTTTGAGCAACGAGTCCTGGTCCCTTGGTCTTCATGGAGGTGAGGAGTCTCAATCCTGTAATCAGGGCTACCAACTCGCCTCATCAGGCTTCAGCTGTTGTGTCCCTGTGCTGCGAACAGGAGGCCAGCCAACTGACCCTTGGAGTCCCTTGCTTCGACTGAGCTCTGGGGTCGACGACTTAACGAGCAGGACACAGAAGGCACAGTCCCTTTCAGTCCTCTTCTCCAGTCCAATGAGATCTGGGTGTCAAGGGTGCCCTTCTTATGCCCAGGAAGTGGCCTTGTGGGAGGTCACATCATTAGCCAATGGGCTACCAGGTTCCCTCCTGCCTGAGGACTTCTTGTGAAGTGTGGCATCTAGCTGTCCCAGAGTGCTTGATTCTGTCCACTCTTAAGATGGCAAAACCCCTCTCTTGGTGTGCAGAGCTCCCTAGCCCAACCCAGAGTTGTGGCTACCAAGGGGGCTAAACACACGTAAACCTTTGACAATTGGTTTCCTCTCTCGGTCCCTAGTGTGGGTCTGTCTGCCTAAACAATAGAGCAGCCCTTCTCCCAAGGGTTTCCCATTTGACCTACAAAGGTGGCTTCTCCTTTTGAAGCTCACCTTTTGGGTTAACACCTGTGTGGCTTTCTGCCAGGGAGAGGTAACGCCTCTCCCCGTGCAGGTTTTTATTGTGTCCTTTCCAGGGAGGAGTTTGCACGTATTTCCAGGAGTGCAGAATATTGTCTCGTGATTAGCCTCAGCTAATGACCTCTGTAAAACTGGGCAACAGAAGTTGCATGTGGCAACAAGTTACATTAATTTCGACTTTGGCATCAAGTTGCGCTTAATGTAACGTTTTGTTGGATACCTTGAAGTACCAACTTTGGTAGTCCATTCAGAAGTTAGCCCAGCTGAGTTGTCAGCATGTAACACTGTACCGGCCAATGGAGCTACCAATTTCTCTCCCACTGTACACAAAATTGTGGGGTTTTACTGCCAGAACATGTTAAACACATGTTCTACTTTACTAATGTCCTGCACTCTGCCTTAGGACTGGATAGGACTGCTGTAGGGATGGCTTACGCACATTAGAAAGGGAGTTTTGACTTTGCCATTGATTAAAATGGAAAAGTCGAGTTAGCAGTTTAAAACTGCTCTACCAGTCTTCAGTTGCAGTCTGGGAGACATGTTTTACCTTGTCATATTCCTAGTAGCACAACCAGTGCTGCAGCCCACACATGATACTTTAAGTTACAAGCGCTAGGTATCCCTGGTGCCATATACAAGGAACTTACAAGTTAAGCTATGCCAATTGGTATGGAATACCTCTGGGCCATCTGGAAGTTTCCCAGTGCCAAGCCCTTCACCAGTGGACATCCCTCCGGCACCACCAACACAGATTTCAATGCCGATATTGACACAGGCGGGTCCTCCAATTAAGCAGCCTGTAACTAAAGACAAATGAGTCCTGCAGAGATCCAGAAGAGAACCTAAAGTATTGTCAAAAAATAAAGATACAGGGAGGAACAATCGGACCATACCCACCAGCACTAATGATATTTGGCACGGATTCTGAACAAACTCAAGTTCCTGATCCAATCTAAGATATGGACGATAGTAGCAAGGCAAATAATCAGATTTCTTCCCCATCTTCGGACACAGTTTGTTACTTAAACTTGCAACAGGCTAGTAGATTGGATGCTTCCCCAGAGACTGAAATGGACCACCCATCAGCTCTCCCTGAAGTGGCTTCATTTAATGCAGTGCTGAGAGAGGCTGCTGATGAACTTTGTTTACCTACTGTTGAAGCCAAGTCTAACACTAAAAGAGGTCCTGCACCTTTCAGCCATCACCTCTGGGCTGTTCTATGAGGCGCTCAGGGACCGAGGGACAATTGCATGGGAGAAGCCATGTCTGCCACAGAAGTGAATTGCTTGGTTGCCAGGTCTTGGGGATCCAGTTTACCCATCAGTACACTGATCTCTGGACTTGTAGTTGTGTAAAAATACCTTAATAAAATAAATTCATGACAAAACTTTGAAAATTTGTTGTATCATTCCAGTAAAATAGTAAATAAAGTAGAATTCACCAGTATGGGGATTGTGGTAAATATTTCAGAGCGCACCTTCTGCAGTGAGCCACACCTTATTATGAATCGTGTTGCCACTTCTCAAATAGGCTGGGAACGAGACAGCTCTTTTTCACTATCTTGGGCTGCAGTGGAATTGTTGTTAGTAAACACACTGTCCATGTTGTAGGCACTCCCAAAATCCAGGAAAAGCTATTTTTGGTTCCAGGTTGTGAATTTGCCCTTAGTGGTTGTCTCATGGAAGCTAATGTCACAGCAAAGCAGGATTTTGTGATAGTTAGCAATTGGAATTTCGCCATCTGATAGCTGTGTGTTGCAAGGTCAGTAACTGTTGTACTATCTTGTTGGCAGGGTCGTGCGCACAAGCTTCAATTGTCTCAATACCTCCCTGATTCAACAGCACAAATGCATATGTCTGAAGGTGACAGATTAGAACAAGCTAGGACATTGACGCAGTCTCCTGATCAGACCAGAGCAAACTAAACCATTGTTGAAACCAAGGCAAGAATCAAAGTCTGGTTCCCAGAACACAAACAAGCAAGTTGAGGACATGATGGCATGTTGCCTCCTTTGACAAAGACACCCAGCAAAGTGTATCTGGCCCGTATCACTAAAATAATATCGGCCAAGCCTCAGGCCAGAGTGTGTGCTTGCATCTGATAGAGACATCTAGTCGCAGATTCCTTAACTTAGAATATCCCCAGGCATCAGACTGGATCTGGAAAATTTTGCGCAGCAGTACCTCTGCGCGCTGGGGGGCGGCGCTGCCTGGCTCCGCCCTGACGTCGTCCCCGGACATGACGTCGGTGGAGCCATATAGGACCCTCCCGGCGTGCTGACGTCAGTTTCCTTCTTTTCCGCGTTCCAACGCGGATCCGGGATTCAGCTGTTCCTCTGGCCTGTTTTTCTTCAGGCCCCTTTTTCGACGTCCTTTGGCGTCTGAACAGTGTGCGATGCCTTCGGGCTTTAAATTGTGCGAGACTTGTTCGCGCCAGATGTCGGCGTCGGACCCGCACGCAATTTGCATGTGGTGTCTTGGGTCGCACCACGCCCAAAGTCCCTACGGGAGCGCCGGATGAAGCTCTTGGCTGCCCGGATATCCCGCACGGCGTCTCCCTGACGTTCTCCGGTTGGTTCTTCTCTCTGCGTCCGCTCCCGCGAACGTCTACAGGTAAGTTAAAGCACAAGTCACAGAAGTCGAAGTCCTCGCTTCCACGTGACGATGGGGGCCATGGTGCCCGTTCCCTCACGGAGCCGTGCCCCCCGGAGTCGGCCTCCATTTACCCGCCCTTTCTGGGTACTGGTGCGACTCGGCCCCAGATGGAAGCCTACTACCAGGCTCTGCACTCCATCTTCGGGTCACCTACTATCCCTGGCGCGCCTTCGGGTCCCACAGTGGAGGTAGGCATTCAGGTTGGATCTCTGCCGGCGGGTTCGCCCTCGGCGCCGGCCGAGTGCCTCGGCTCCGGAGTCGTGCCGGCGTCTGGTCCCAACCCCGATGGGCGTTCCAGCCCCACGCCGTGCCATTCTGCCTTGTCTCTGCATAGCCCCTGGCGGCTACCTGCGTCGGCATCAGCGGCGCCGGCGGCACCATGCCTGTCGCCTCCTGGTCCTCAGGCCCTTTCTCCGCACCTCTTGGTAGTGGGGACGTCGCAGCCAGCTCGTCCAGCCGGGTCGCCCCTCGTGGAGGTCGACGTCGGTTCGACGTCGGAGCGGTGTCGTTCGACGCCGGAGCGGTCGCCGGCACCTGTTGATTCTCCGCTTCCAGAGGACACAGACCCGGTGTGCCCGGACTCGTCTCCATGCCGGTTGGCTCCAATGCCATGGGGGCAGTGGCCCCTTGTTCCTCCTGCTGTGGGACGTGTCAGCTTGCAGCCGTCCCCTACAGATGGGCTATTGTCGCCCCCCAGGACGTCCTCTGAAGCTGGTGCTTTGTTTTTATGGGGTGTTCGCAGGGCTGCAGCTGTTTTACACTTGCACCCTCCTTCTGTCTCCTTGTCCTCCGATCCGTTATTGGATCTCCTCCACCAGGGTGCGGTGGATATTGAGCCCTTGCTGCCTTTTAGCGGCTTGTTGTTCGACGCCCTTCTCGGGACGTGGGCACGGCCCTCTTCAGGAGATGCTGTCGACAGGGCCATTGCGCATAGGCATCGTCCGGCCCTGGCAGCCTGTTTGTCCCTTCAGCCTGGGGCTCACGGCCTCATAGTGCAGGTGTCTTTCGCCACGCAGCCTTCCTCTCCACCTCTATTGCAGCCTCCTACTAGGGAGTCTCGTTGGTTGGAGACATGTGGACGTGGTATTTTTGCGTCCGCTAGTTCCGCCTTACGTGCTCTGAACACGGCTTGCGTCTTTGCCCGGGCTTCTTGTGCCCTTTGGGACTCTGTGGAGTGTCTTTTGCCTACCCTCCCTGAGTGTACTCTGGCTGACATGGCTCGTCTCCTTCACGAAGGCCGAGAGATGGCGCGCTTTACCATTCGGTCTGCCGTTGACTCTACCGATTCGGTGGGTCGGGCAATGGCGAAGTCCGTTGCTTTGCGCCGCTTGGCTGCGCGACGGGGGTTTCCCCGACAATGTCCGTGACAGTCTCCGGGATTTGCCATTTGATGGTGTGTCCCTGTTTGACGCACATGCGGACTCTGCGGTTCACCGCCTTCTGTCTACCCTTCCGTAGTTTTTGTTCCGGTTGCGGTCCTTGTCCTCAACCTCTGCTTTGTTGTCTTTGCTCATGTTGGCCCTGGGTTCATGCTGTAATACCTGAACGGCCTGGGCGGCTTCTCGCCGTATTTTCTTTCTTTCATGCAGCAGGTCAGCTGCTTATCTTTCTGAGTCACTATAGCCTAGTGGTTAAGGTTGCACACCCTTACTCCAAGGGTTATGTGTCCAGAACCTGTGGTTTCTGAGTTTCAATTTTACGTCCTCTGTCTGAGCACACGCTCCAGAGGTGCCCCTTGTTGGGGTTGATACTTACCCTATCTGGGGTATTTGTTAACTATTGTATAGCTGCCTTCTTCCCACAGTAGTCTTTGTACGCTTCTGTGGGGTCCTTTTCACTAGGTTGTCCTGCGGCTGTGCCTGTACGTTTTAAACACTGCTGCTGCGGGCCCTTCCGGGACCTTCTTGCCGTCCATTTGTTGGGCTCTCCCATGGTGTCGGCTGCTGGTCTGTGGTACTCCCCTGCATCTTACCGATCCATTTCTTCAGGCCGGGAGGGCTTTCAGGTCCCTCCCGTCTCCTCGTGGTTCTTTCGCTGCGGCCGTTCCATCTGTGGCCGGCCTACCAGAAGGCCCTGTCGCTGTCCCCGAGCACGCACAGCTAGCTCAGCACTATCCTTGTGTGTTCTATAAGCGTACGATGCCTGCTCCCTAGTATGCTCGCTGTCATGGGCTGGTGCGTTTTTCCGGCAACTTTACGTTGCCTAGTTCTACTCTGCTATATCCATGCTGCGTATTCCTTTCGTGGTTGGACTTCGCTCTCCATGGTGGCGTTCTGGCCCCAGACGTTGATGCTGTTCATTGTCTTGTGCCTTGCTTTTTTGGCCACTTCCCCTGCTAGAGCTTCCCATGCCCCTGTTGCATTCCGCGCAGGTGTTATCGTGCTTCCCTTCGGGCTGCGGTTGCTGCTCTCAGCGGGAGTGTTCTCCTCAGACCATTGTTTGTCTGGTGGGCTATTGTGTGTATCCACTCTTGTTCCTCTGCTACGTTTTGTACTGTCTCATTCCAGTATTGTTCGGCTTCCCTGTCTGTCTCGTGGTAGACAGTGGATCTGCCCTACCGCCTGGCTCTGGGCATTGCTCTGTCCGGTGCCGCATGGCTGTTGGGGCTATGGTGTTTTTTCTTAACACACACACGCACACACACGCACACACACACACACACACACACACCCCCCCGTCTTGTCCCTCACTTTTCGTGAGCGCAGGTCTGCTCCGTGTGTTAGTTTTGCCGGCTCTCTTTCACACGATACGCCCTGGTGATGCGTCTCTTGTGTCTCAGCTTTTGCTCGTGGCACTTGATTGGGCCTTCTCCTTTCCATGGTGTGGTTCTGGCAGTACATACAGTTTCTCTTGTGTACTTCTGTTCCCCACGTGCGTGGCACTGGTTGTTGCCATTCTTTTCTGCCTTTTGCTGCCCGCCCTTTCGCGTGACCGGTGCAATGGTGCATTGGCAGGTCTTGTGTTTCCTGTAACACTGACTCATCTTGGGCGTCATCAGCATCCTTCCGCTGCTGTTCCCACTTCCACAGTGCTTCTTTCCCTGTCATGCATGTCCGTCCTGCCTACTCGGTACGTTCTTGTACCCTAGTTAGACCTTTCTCTTTTGACGGTCCATCGGATCCTATGGATCTCTCACATCCTGCATTTGGTTCCTCTCCGTTTACAGCAGGTATCCACTCTCATTCCGCACTGCCCTTCTGGTTCTGTGCTCATTTTCTCCACTGTTTAACCAACAGGGATTTCCTGCTGCCCTCGGCAGCTTTTGATGCCTTTGCCTCTCATTGTTGGCCACTCCCTCCGGAGTGTCCTGGTCCGATGTTGGCCACTCTGGCGGTGCTGCCCCCACTGTGTTTAGTCAGCTGGTTGATACTTCTGTTCCCTTGGGAACTTAGTGGGGTTCTGTCGCAGACCCGCCTCCTATGGGGTATGGCTTTATCTATTCTAAGTTAAGGAATCTGCGGCTAGATGTCTCTTATCAGATGTACCAGTTACTTACCTTTGGTAACGATGTATCTGGTAGAGACGTTGTCTAGCCGCAGATTCCTTAACGCCCACCCATCCTCCCCGATCTGCGAGGACCTTTTCAGGTGGGGTTTTCGGCTTTCGCCTCCTTTGGGGTGGCTTCTCCTTCTACGGGGCGGTGTCTTTCGCCTCCCTCCCCGTCAGGCTTATTCCTTTGATTTAATTGTTCTGCTCCCCCCAATCTCATGCTGGGGCGGTGGGTTCAGGTGTCCTTCTGCGTTTTCCCACATCGGTTTCCTCCAGTATGGGGCCTACTGGTGTTCTCTACCCTCCCACCCGCCTTCTCCGTTTACACTCCTACAGTCAATTAGTTTTGAGGTCTTTCTGGCCTGTTCCTCAGTCCGATAGTTCTATCACAGGGAACCGAGTCTCCCTATTTCTTTCTTTTCTTTAATCCTATGCTTTGGAGCTTTTTACCTGTCGCTCTCGGCTCTTTTCATTGCCGTCTTGCTTCAGGAGTGGGCATTCTCTCGCTTTTGCGGGGTTGCTTCTCAGTATACTGTTCTGCTCTTTTCATTCACTTCATCTGGTGCAGACTTTCTGTCATCTGCCTCAGTCTTACATTTATAAGTCAATTTCCCTCAGGGGTGACATTCACTTTGCTGTTGCGGAATGGCTTCTCAGGGTATGGCTCTGCTCTTTCCTTTTCAACGCCTTTCTGTTGACCGTGCTTCTCACTGTCGTTCATGGTGCTTTTTCTTTTTTATTCACACACTGTTCCCATATTCTCACAGTTTTGCTGGGGGCTCCGCGTTGTGGCGCGGAAAAGTTCCTCCGAAGAAAATTGACGTTAGCGCGCCGGGAGGGTCCTATATGGCTCCACTGACGTCATGTCAGGGGACAACGTCAGGGCGGAGCCGCCCCCCGGCGCGCAGAGGTACGCCTGGGAATATTCTAAGTTAAGGGATCTGCGGCTAGACAACGTCTCTACCAGATACATTGTTACCGAAGGTAAGTAACTCGTACTTCACCTGCTTTTCTGAAAGTTTACTTCAGCAAGTACCCAGAAGTGGAGGTAATTGATCAACCTCAAAAGGAGAAGTCCTATCCAAGTTCGAAAAGAGTCTGTTGATACAGGGTCTCCCTGCTGAGATCTGAACAGATAATGGTCCAACATTCCAAGGAGTGACTTCATGTCAGATCTTCCCATCACTTTACCCAGCCAATGTCCTGGAGAACCTGATCAACAAGTGCCTAACCAACCATCTTCCCATCACTTTACCCAGCCAATGTCCTGGAGAACCTGATCAACAAGTGCCTAACCAACCATCTCAACGAACACCAACTCCTTGATGCGACCCAATTCGGATTCAGATAAAACTTCAACAAAGAAACAGCCATCATCGCCTCAAGAGGTGACATCTGTATTATCCTGGACAGAAACATGGCAGCCCTTATTCTCCTGAACCCCTCAGTGGCGTCCGGTACTGTATTCCACTGCATCCTTATTCCACACTCCACTGGGTTTGCTCCTTCCTGATCAGTTAGCCTGCCCCCCTCAGACGCCAGCAAGGATTGTCACTCAGCCCAAACCCTCTTCAATGAATACATGACCCCGTTCGTCAGCATCATCCATGCCTAGGAAATTGACGTCCAATTTTACGCTGGCCGCACGCAGTTGATACACTCCCTCTCGGACAAAACACCCAAAACGTATTTGCTGCCTGCATGACCAAAATAGCAGACTGAATGAAGACAAACTATCTCAAACTGAACACGGACAAGACAGAAGTTGTGATTTTCAGAAAGAACTCCTCGCCATGGGAGTCCATGGTGGCCGGCTGAACTTGGATCTACACCAACCCCATTGGGATTGTCATCAACAGCCAACTCTACATGACTGCCCTAGTCAATGCTTTCACAGTCTCCTGCTTCCACATCCTGAAGATGTTAAGGAAGATCTTCAAATGACCCCACCAGCACCCACAAAACTGTCCCATATCACAAGCAAAATGGACTATGGAAAGTCCATTTATGCTAGAATCAGCCAGCAACTTATCAGACGAGCCAAACCATACAGAATTCAGCAGCTAGGATCACAGTCAACCTACCACACATCACACCGCACCTCCGGGAGCTGCACGTAGTCCTGATACACAAACTAGCCCAGTTTAAATTCCTCACATTCACCGTCAAAACTATACAAAACAGTTTCTGCTTATCTCAACAATCAAATGTCTCCCCACAAGACACCACTGTTCAGCTGGATTCCTCCTTGCTCATACTCTTTACAGAACTAGAGCTGGCAGGCATGAAGTCTCTTACATTGCTCCTAAAACAATCTGCCATTACACATCTGAGCCACCTCCTCAATTCTTTAATTCCACAAGAAACTGGAGGCATGGCTCTTCGAATAACTCCACTTTCCAGGCCTGGCCCACCCCTTCTTCAACACCGGGGTACCCTCCCAGGTGATAGTGCGTGATACAAATATTCATAACGTAACATCTTCAGTACCTGAGAAAATATCACCTTTAAATAGCCCAAAACAAATTGGGAAGTCGAGGAATGCATATGTATTGCTAAAATGGACAATAGCGAAATGGATATATACTGCTTTTTTTAAAGTAAATACTACAGATCATCCCACGCTTCTTTTAACAACACTCTAGCCTTGGTGCTTCTGGGTATGCACCAACCCACTAATCCAAGGCGAACTCTCATAGTCGCAAGCTTCTGTGAAATCTTGAGACACCAGCAAAACTGAAATGATCAAAATGTCATTAAGATCCAAAAGCCAGGCTCCATTTTGAGCATGTTAAATTAGTTTTTGTGCCTTTGCCCCACATGCCATTATCTTTTGTGGAACTCGTGAAATTATTAAATCATCCAAACAATGAATTTGATGGACACCTAAGGCGACATAAACTTGCTACAGGTTCTGTTATCTACATTACAAGGTTGGACAGTGAATGTGCAAAGTAAACATAGTCTAAATTGATATATTTCGGTCATACTGATTCATACCGGTTATGTCCTGAATTAGGTGGAAAGTCCCCTAATGTAGGGCAAAATTCAGTGGTGACCACGGATTCAGAAAGGTCTTTTCTCCAAGTTATCGTAAGGGGTCCTGCCAGACTGCTGCAACATCCATTCCTAGCCTGAAAGCAGATACAGAGAGAAGAGTAACTGAGCCCAGCTGATGTGTGTTTTCCTTCTGAGGGAATACGCTCTCCTGGCTGAAGCTGATAACCAGAGCCTGTCTGGTGTAAACATGGATGCAGTGCGCTAAATCCTAAGAAACTGTAGATGCAATTTAGCGACTCCATTCTTCCATAGTGTAGCGCATAGAAGTAGTCAGTAGGGTGTTAGGCTGCCAAGAATATTCCAAATATGTTAGAAATGTTTCGATTATTCTCACTATTAGTGACATGCATGAGTTTTAATTATATTCTGTCTGCTTATTACTCCAGTACTAAGCAAAAGGATTAGACTGGTGAAATAAACACTTTTAAATGCATAGTGTCTTTCGTTAGCACAGTACTTGTGTGTGATAGTCTAAGGAACAAAATTGGGTTTGAATTACCACTGAGTCCCTTAACCTTTTAAGGGAGTGTCAGTCACCCAGAAAGCATGGACACCACACTGACAAGTATGTTAAGTAGGTTTCTATGGGGCTACAATAACCAGGACTTTCACGCTCAAGCACTGGTGTGCTGAACTAACTTTAGGCACTCGTGCGTGGGAAAGTCAAACCTAGTAGAACTAGGCCAGAGCCCTGATATCGGCAGTTGGATCTTTTTAGACCTTTGAGTAGTCTTTCAATATACACACATGCAAGCGAACCATCATTATAAATAAACGAAGACAACCATAGTAATCGTGGTTACCTCCTACAGGGATAAGGAAGCGCCTATTCCTATAGATTTCTCAAGCTTGATTCTTAAAAGGTTGTTCCCCATCTGTGTTTTCCAAATTATGTTTTTTTTTAATCTATTTAATTAAAATGACAGCGCCACCATTTGCGATAGGCGTAAATGACTGAGAGGCAGTTACACAACATCTCAAGAGTAGAAGGGTCCCCAATAAGGGGGGCAGGGGAGTTACATTTGTAATAGCTGCACATGCAGCATGTACCGTTGGAAGATTTTGCTCATGGATGGTGATGGAGGCTATAGAGCCTGCCTGAGGGCAGTTTCAGAGTTTCAAACCGGCAGCACCACCTGCACACTTTAGGGCATACCAGCAGCTGGAAATCCCTTTGACTTACCAAGAGCACAAAAATTGGTTTGCGGCTGAGCTACCACATACACACACAAATGTTAGATTGGGTCCCATGAGTGATGAAGGGGCTGCATGGCCAGGACTAGCTGGATACGGATCACTGACATAATATCGACAACAAAAATATTGTATTGACAAAATATCGTCGTCATAATATCGACTACAATAATATCGACTACCAATACTTATTTAAAAAAATACAAAAATATTGAGTACACAATCGTATATAAAAAATATCGTACACCACAATATCGAAATACAAAATATTGTTAAATTAAATATCGTTTAATTTTAAAACGCATACAAAATATCAAATATTGAATACCAAAATATAGACATCAATATCGACTTTTTAACAATATCGACTATTGAAAAACTGGTCAATTAAATATATGTTTAGCACCAAATATAAATTCACATTATAAAACAATATAAAACACTTAACATAAAATAATCATTTGCAAACACAATATATAAAACTGAATTTTTTTTCTAAACTAACAATTACAGTAATAAAATAAAAGCTTTAAAATATATAATGCTTGCATCATGTCACATTCAAAACAATGTTTAATATATTTTAAAAAAGAAAAACGAAAAAATAATAACTTTCTACTAATAAGGTCTTAATTAACGTTTCCCTTATATGGAAACAAACAGCCAAAACAATTAACTTGAACGAATCAAATACTCACATTTTAAAATACACCAATAACATAAAGCAACCAATTAAATAAACACTATATAAACATGAAATGTTTGCATCTCTTTTACACTTCTAACCTACAATAAAGAAGGTGAAACTCTGCCCGACTGTTTCCTGAAAGAAAACTTTCATTACTGAAGAAATCTTTAAAACTGCACTAAGTAAAACTGTATTTAAAATATAACCATACTACTAGCCTTCATCCCTAATTATTTCTGAGACCTAATTTACTAATCTTTCATTGCTTACATTTATATCTGCTCTACAGATACCTTACAAAGCCAGAAAAATATTTTCAACATCCTCACCAATAAAAGAACAATCAATGTAAGTATATTATATTTTTTCCCAAGCTACCTAAAAATATTTTTCAAACTTAATTCACTAATATACATTTTATTTTTTGTCTATCTCCTCTACAGCCAACTGCAAAAGCATCCAAAATCATTTTATAAACACTAACCAACTAAATACAATTAAAAAGTAAGTATATCATTTTCAATTATTAAACACCCTTAAATACCCACCCAAATATCCCTTTTCCCTAAAAATCCCTATCATCTACAAACAATGTAATGAAATTATTAAAATGTTTGTTTTCTCTTCTCAACAGAAAATACATCAAGAAAATAGAAAATAAAGCTTGAAATTATTTCCTGGACGATTTTATTTACATCAAACTAAACATTGTAAGTATATTCACTGAAATGTAACTGTATTTAATAAATATGTGATATTTATTATATTAAAAAATTGTTTTTTTAATTTCCCTAGCATAAGACAAAACAACATGACTGAAGGTGCAGAATTTGTAATGTCACAAAAAAATAAAATGTTATTATGTTATATGGGGTATGTCTATACACAGGAGAAACAAATTGGCCTTAAAGTGTTTTGGAAGTGTAGCAAATACTACTCTAACAAATGCTATGGAAGAGCTACTACTCATGAAACTACGGTTCTTTCTGTAAAAGAACATAATCACCCCCAAACATAACGGAGATTGAGGTTAGAGATGCTCTTGAAAGTATTAAAGAAGCAAGCACTAGTACTGATAAACCAACCACCCAAATACTGAAAGAGCAACTATTAAAAGTACCTCAACATGCATCAGGACAATTGCCCTCCATAGCTTCTTTAAAAAGAACTATTGCCAGACAAAAAAAGCAACTACAAGTACCATACCTGCCCCTAAAACGTTTGCAGAATTAAGCATTACTCACACTAAAGAACCATTTATATTTTTTGATAACAATGCCCTGATAAAAGAATAATTATGTTTGCTACTGCAAACAATTTAGTTAAATTACAGCAATGTGACACCTGGATGATGGATGGAACTTTCAAAGTCTGTCCAAAACCATTCTACCAGCTGTACACAGTGCATGGATTGTACCAACATTCAAATATTCCATTCATCTATGCCCTATTACCAAATAAGCAGCAAACTACCTACATAGATATACTCACTAAAATAAAACAAGAAAGCAATAATTATTTTCCTTCAAAAATAATTATTGATTTTGAATTAGCCATGATAAATGCTATACTAAAAGATTATCCACACACAGCAATCCAGGGTTGCTATTATCATTTTAACCAGAGTCTCTGGAGACATCTACAAAAATCAACCCTAAGGGGCCGATTCCGATTCGGGCCGGAAATCTCTCCGACCGAGCCGGACCCGGAGAGATTTCCGACCGAATCGGACCGTAGCAGTCCGACCGAACGAGTACGATGCGTTCGCATGTTATCGGACTCGAGTCGGTCGGACTCCCATTGAAGTCAATGGGAGCCGGTCGTACAACGCGTACGCGGGCTCCCATTGACTCAATGGGTGCGAGGCGAACAAGGGCGCCCCCTACAGCGGGTACGCGTCGACGCGGGTCGTGCCGTACATGCACAGGTAGGGGGGACCCATGGGTCCCCCCTGTGTGCGACTCGCGCGGCTACGCGTACAGGGGGGTCCGACACGGACCCCCAAAGTGCGGCTCCGACTGCTCTTTCGAGCCGGACGGCGCGAGTCGGTCGGACTGCTCGCGGCGCGCATCGTACTTACCCGGCTGGGGAACGTCTCCATTGCGCGGTGCGAGTCGTGTCCGAGCGAGTCGGTCGGAGCGCTTGAGTCCCGCGAACGAGTCGGTCGGCGATTTCGCGAGCGCTCGCATCGTACTTGCTCGGCGGACGCACGTACGAATCGGTCGTGGAAACAGGGCTCCGAATCGGATCCGGTAAAGCCAAATCAGATTCGGAGCCCTACCGGCCGAGATCGGAATCGGCCCCTAAGTGTACAATATGCTACAGACAGTACTTTCGCCTACCAAATTAAAAAGCTAATAGCACTAGCATTTGTACCTGTAACTGATGTAGCAGAGCACTACAATATTCTACTAGAGAGCCCCTATTACAAAAGGAACGAAGACAAAATAAGCCCACTACTAAACTACTTTGAGGACACCTGGGTGGGAAGACTGCATAGATCAGGGCATAGAAGGCAACCTAAGTTCCACATTCCTTGGTGGAATGTGTACCTAAGTACCTTAAACAAAGACGCCAAAACAAATAATAGTGTTGAAGGATGGCATAATGCCTTCCAAGCAACAACAAGCAGAGGTAAACCTACCCTACAAAAACTACTACAATCTATACAAAAAGAACTAAGGGGCCCATTAGGATGGCGGGCAGAAGCACTACCGCCGTGCTGGCGGATGCAAAAACCACCAGTTACCGTCGGCACGCAGCAGTCCACACGCCCGCCCGATTACGATGCGAAAAGTCAGCCAAACACCGCCGGCAAGCCAGCGACACCGTCCGCCATCAAAGTGCGCCCGTACACGTAGCGGCGCAGCCCAATTGACACACACCGTCCGACGAAATCACGTACCGCCCGGCGTACAAATTACGATGCCGCAAACAAACTGATCCCACGGCTAAGAGAAACCGTACGTCAAACCGAAGCGGTAACACGAACGCCGAGCACGGACACCGAAGAAGCGGCACCCCCGAGCATGAATCCAGCACTGCAGGCCCTCCCTATGCTCTATCTGATGCACCACCAAGGACGCAACGTACCGCGAAGACGCAGGTAGGCACACACACAACAAGTGCACGCAAAGCGCACACAGTGCAAGGGCGGAAAAAGCGGACAACCCCCCACCCCCGCGTGTACACGACACATCTACCATAGCATCCACATATGACACACAGGCCAAATTGTAACATCTCGTAACACATGTGTACACACCACCTGGGACTAGGAACCAACGACCCCGTCACGGCCCCAAAGCGGCGATGACGCTGCCACACATGCGCACAATGCAGAGGCCAACCGCAGCGCCATGCATGCGTCGCACACAGACACAGGGACACAACCAAGCAGCACACACACCAGCCCCACCCCGAACGCACATGACACGTGACAGGCCTGCCACAGACATGTCCCCAACGCCCAATTCACGGTCAACACCCAACGTCACACAACCGACGCACACATGTCAGTGAAGTCACGCAACAGCAGGACACACCCCAGTGTAACAAACATGGCGAAGCACACAGCGGCGGCAACACCAACTAGGAGAAGCAGGGCCCCTTCGGGAAGAGGAACGCCAGTACCACACTGAAACACCCATACCACCCTGCACACATGAACAAGACATACAAAATGGAACACCAAAGAGCCCGGGGACCGACAACAGGTGGCCCAAGAATAACATTCACACACAAGGCCCAACGCAGAGCGGAAAGGCAGCCTGCCGCCCACACAAGGGAGAGCAGACAGCACTGAATGACCTTCCATTCCAACTCCGAAACCACAGCCCTACGAAAGAAGCCGGTGAATACAGCCAATTTTCCAATAAATGACCAACACAGGCATGCAGAGGAGACCGACCACAGGGCAGATAGCGCATATCACAGAAGAACACTACGGACGGGAAAGAAAAAAGAAAACACTCCCCCATGTCGGCCCCATGCAAGTTATTTGGAAGGAGTCACACATCACTGACCTTGAACTGTCTGAGAAGCATGTGGGATGAGGGCCCGTGTCCTCCGCACAAGCCAACAGAACACAAGTCCTGTCTCCCTACGACTACACAGAGCTCACAGCAACCTCGGAGCGTGCACATTGCAGACTGCACACACAGCCGGAGCACGCCACCACAACGCACCGCTGCAAAATTGCACTCGCAACACACCTACCCAACTACGCCGGACAGGTCAAGCTGTACAAAACCAACCTGATACATATATTGGGATGCGAACTCCTGTCCCTGCTGAACGTAAGTTACCGACTAACTTACCGCATCACATTGTTCAGCTGCGTCATACCCGTCTTCTACTGTCGGAGGTGTCCCTACCAGCATCCCGTGGAGATGTGCCTCTCCAACCCGGCATGTCTAAAGGCGGACCTGCTAGCACTACTCCTCCCTCTGGACGCACACGACAGGGCCTGCTCTGCCTATGGGGGCATGGCGTATGTGGCCAACATCGGACCCGCACTGAAATGGGACCACTGTGCCTCCACACGACGGATCATCAAGCACAGCTACATCGAATGTCACCCAGCATGCCCCATCATGCTCCTCCAAGGGACAACTTACGAACAACACCTTGACATCCACCATCCGCTACATTGGCTGGCAAACATGTATACCACCAATGACATGGAAGCCCTGCTGGACGGCATCGCATACCTGACAACCTGTAAATTCGTCGGACCCCAACGCAAGTTCCCCAATTGACCTATGATGTCCAACCCCGCACCCATGCTTAGCTTCCGCACGGACTGGCCAGTCACCACCACAACAGCCATACCAAACGACCGGCAACAATTACCACACCATCAACGACATCGCCATGACATCGGACATGACCGGGACATGCACACTGTTCCCCATCACATCCAGGAACACCGCATGCATCGTGGGAGGCAGTGGCATGGGGTCTGTGTATCGCACCCACATGGACGGAACTGCACGAACAACCAGGACACGACATGGATCCAGCTCCCATGGACACACACACCGCTCAGTGGACATGAATAGGTCGCCTGGAGTCTGTGGGTGCTGCACCCCTCCCACCCCCGCCCCGGGAATCCCATACCAGGACCTTTGCATGGACGACAAGTGCATACAACGACAACACGACCCCAGTGACTGTGACATGTCCAGTAACCACCACATTGCAACAACAAGTGGCACGCCGCTGCATGCACGCAAGCACATGCCCTGATGTCATCTCACATGCACGCGTGCATGAGGAACAACCGCAGCAAACCTGTCACATGGAACTGAGATGGACTGTGCCCATGATGCCAAGCGGTCTGGTAGGCTACTTGTATACCGTCTGTGTCAAAGTCCGCAGCTCCGCAGCTATACGTAAATGTACATTAGCACAGCCTTGGCCAAGCAGATGTAACTCTGAAGCCCACATCCCACATGCAACAGCCAATCACATGTAACCCCACACCCTATCCCATTTGTAATCATGCTCAGTATATCCTCAACATGTATTCCGCTGCCAGTAGTGTCCACTATACTGCATCACAGAGGACAGAAGACTCAATATAATGTTTGAAACCAAAACTGTCTCCGCTGACTCATTTCACAAGTACGAATGAGAGAGGATGAGAGTATGTGAAGTACACGGCAGTCGTGACATGACCATGTAGTCCACTGGTATTGGATGTCAACGCAAATGAGTAGCACAACTGTGGAAGACACACGTGTCGTGTGAAGTCGTATGGACGCAGTGCTCAGGTGGGTGGGTGTGACGGGTAGATGCGCACATGCCAAGTTGGAGCACGCCGTGTTGGGAGGGGTCATGAACAGTACACCACCGCTTCCCTGGGCATTGTGAGAGGACACCTGTCGGGGGGGGGAAGTGAACACGTGTGTGCACAGCAGCCGGGCACACGAACAATGCGGTACCAGGCGCACACGTCAGCCCACCCTCTGTGGACAAGCTGGATCCTGTTGTGCGCCCGCCATGCCCCTTGACAAGGCACACACAGCCCCAGTCGACCAGGTGTAACCCCAACATAGTCAATCCGCACAGGCGATACAGGGCACGGGATGGCAGTGGAGCATGGTGTGTGAGAGGTCTCCTCGCGCTCCTCCTGGTCATATCACGCAGGCAATAGAACCTCAACGTGTAGCATGGCACAAGTCAAATGGAAGTGTAGGGGGACGCACCACAGCACGAGCAGCACTGACGTCACGGGAGGTGGCTCGCACCATCCCATCCATTGCCCATTATTCCAACCACGCCACATGCCATTGCGACAAAGTGCAAGCGCGTGCGCCACCACCCCCGAGCCCTCCCCAGAGAGGCCAAAGAGTGAATGTGTGGGCCATCAGCTACAGACGGACGCGGCCTGGCCGCAAGGGCAGCCACAGCCACTGGGTGTCGCAGGTGGCGGATCCGGAAGGCGAAGACTGTGATGCATAGTCCATGCAGGCCGGGTCACCATTTGGGGCACCACGCAGGTGGACGGTGTCCCGCCACACATCATACCCTGAGACAGCCCACTCGTGCAACTGGACCCACACATACACTCCTTGCCCTCTCTGGTGCGAGCTTGTGGCTGCCTGTGCAAGCGCTAGCCTCGCAGGTGCACATGCATATTGGGGGAGCGAGGGGAGGACATGAGGGCTGGGGCGAAGATGACTGTATCACTGTCAGTGAGTACAAGGGATGACCCAGATGTGGAAAGGAAGAGACGTGTCCCGTGTGTACTGCAACTAGTCGCCAATCCAACTACCCCCATGTCCGGAATGTAAGCCCGCACCTAGGCCCGCCCATCCGCCACATCGAATATACCACCAGCACAACAACCTTCCCATTCGAAACACTGACGGGGGGTGGCGACCAGTGAACAATCATGTGTAGCCTACCCACGCGTACATGTGGGCCCTCCATGACCCATGTCACCTGCGGCAAAGTCATGACATGCGCAATGAGGGAAGTGAGGAGAGCTGTCCGCCCCACGCACAGAAGGTGCATCAGCTCCACAGACCCAGCAGCGAGTCCAGCAGGGGTCACGTGCAGGGGCAGCTGTGCCTGGTGTGAAGGCACATGCATATTGACAGCACATCGACCAATGTGTAGTCTGCCCACATCTACAGTCCATCATCATGCGGACATAGGAATTGAACACAGGGCAACACATCTTAGTGGGTGCACCAACCGTGACCAACAATGCGCAATCATCGACGTACCCGCCCTGTGCATGGCCCCCCACTCAACGGAGGCACATCCAGTGCCACCATCCCACACACACAACCCTTCCACGAAACATGGTGTGTCCAATGGTCAGTACAGAGTCAGCGCCCATCTGGGGGATCCTGAACAGGAGACACATGCACACACATGCCAGCTCCCACTATGTACGTCTGCCACCTGGCACGTGCAATGTAACCTCACACCTGTGACGTGTGACTGCAAGCACACAGCCGTCTTGGCATGGGGCTGTCAATGTGGACACCTGTCAATGTTTCGGGAGGTGTGATCCGTACAGTGCTGTACATAGGGTGCAGTGCTGACACCTACTACTGTCTCATATCCCCTCGTGCCACAGGTCCCACTTGTTTTGGCCGCTCAGCCTGTGCCCACATCGTCGTCGTCGTGTGCCATACTCATCCAGCCTCGGAAGCAGTGCCATGCTCAGCAGACATTCATGCTGCCGTGCCGTCCCTGCTTGACAGCTGGGCTGTGACTCATGTGCTTGCTCAGTCATGTCAGTGATGTGAATGCGAAATTGCTATGTGTTGTGTTGCTTTGACATGTGTCCACTGCCATCTTCCCTAGGCGGAGACCGAACATTGACCGCCCATACCAATTGCTGGCGGACATGGAGGATACTGAGGTCATAAGGAAGTTTCGGCTGGACAGGCCAACCCTGCATCGACTGTGTGCCATGTTGGAACCCCATCTCCGTCCCCGCAGGGTGTATCCGACAGCATTCACCCCCACGGCTAAGGTGATGGCCGCCATGCATTTCTTCGCCACTGGGTCATTCCAGCACACAGTGGGCAGTGGAGGAGGGATGTCCCAGCCCATGTTCAGCAAGGTGCTGAGGGATGTACTGGCAGCCATGATGCTGTACCGAAACAGGTACATCAGATTCCCCAGGGCTCGTGAATTGGCGGCAGTGAAGGGTGCATTCTATGCCCTTGGCAGGATCCCACACGTCGTTGGTGCCATTGATTGCACACATGTTGGCCTTGTTCCACCACAGGCCACTGAGCACCTGTACCGCAACAGGAAGCACACGCACTCCCTGAATGTGCAAGTGGTGTGCCTTGCGGACATGGTGATAACCCACGCGTGTGCAAAGTTCCCAGGCTCGGCCCATGACGCACACATAATGCGCAACAGCATCTTGCCACGACTGATGTCCAATCTGCAACAGGATCGTGGCTGTATTGTCGGTGAGTATGTGGAGTGGTGTAGCGTGCTGGCTGTGCGATGCTGTCCCCTGTCCAGTTGGAATAGCAACGGTTCTCTGTGTCCCTCACACCCAGGTGACTCTGCGTACCCGAATGGGGCATGGCTGCTCAGTCCATTGAGGAATCCTCGCACCCCAGCAGACGATCGCTACAATGAGGCACATGGGAGGACCAGACGTGTGGTCGAGCGTACCTTTGGCCTCCTCAAGTCCAGGTTCAGGTGCCTGGACCGCACCGAGGGTGCGCTGGCGTACTCCCCACAGAAGGTGTGCCAGATAGTGGTGGCGTGCTGCATGCTGCACAATCTGGCCATTCGGAAGCAGATCCCCCTCATTGTGGATGACGGAGATCAACCAGGGCCCCAGCCCGCAGACCAGGACAGCTCGAGTGAGGAGGACAGCGGAGAGGAGGAAGCTGGGAATGTGCGCCAGCAGCTCATCGCCCGCTACTTCACTTGACGGTGAGTGTCCATGTACGACGGCTGATGTGTCTGTATTTGTGCCGGTGTGTGTGTGCTGTGTCAGGGTGGCCTTTTGTTCACTGCGTGCTGTGTGTCAACGCTCCATGCCCAGGTTAGTATGCCACTGATGGTGGGTGTGGCATTGTGCCCTATTGCTCTGTGCGATGTGTGTACATTGCTTGTAGTTGTTGACATGTACTCTGTGATGGGTGTGTGACACACTCATTGAATGTGCTCCTGTTCTGTCTCCCACCCCTAGGTCCCTACAGGCCCTCCGGTTCCATTGCCATGCCACGCATCAGGTGCCGTTCCGCTCAAGGTGGCCGTTGTATTCCGTACAATTAAAACACAGGGCACAGACAGCAGTTTGTGGAAGAGGTGCATTTATTTCAAACTGTAACATGTGATTGTGTGTAAGGTGATGACAAAAGTGGTGCGTGCAGTGACAATGAGCTGTCGGTCATGGCTGCGTGATGCTCAGGGTGTACCCACTGGTTCTATGTCCATAGTCCAACACACACATGCCATCCAGATGGCTGTGTGGAGTGGGATCGTAGTCCAAGTCAATGCAGTGGGTGGTCAAGGAAGGCTGGCTGGCTGCCTCACTTGCGTCTGGAGCGTGCAAAGTCCTCCCGGGAGATCGGTTTCCACTTCGGACGGCCCCTTCCACGTTTGCGTGGGGGGGTGCCTGCTTGCGACATGCTGGTGGTTGAGGTGTGCTCACTGGCTGTGGACGCAGGGGAACTGGACACTGCTGCTCCACCCTGCGCCCCGGCAGGTGGTGGCGGAGGGGAGCTGCTGTCCCTGGCTGTGACCTCACCGCCACCACCAGCTGGCCCATGAGGTCCACGAGTTGGCCCATACGTGCGTCCATGGACCTCAGCACCCCCAGCACCTCACGCGTGTCTGTAGCAGACCTGGCCCATTGTCCTTGGGCCTCTTCATAGGCCCCAAGGACTCTGGCCATTTGAGGCAGGACATGGCTCCCAGGGGAGACTGGCGTTTCCCTGACCCTCCTCCTCCTACCAGTCCTGCTGCCACCGGCCTGCCCACTAGCCACATTGCTCACCACGGTCCTCGCCCTGGCTCCCAGGGTGGATCCAGTCGTCCGGGCCACCACCTGCGCTGGGGCTGGGGCCAGCGAAGACGTGGTGGCGGTTGCGGCAGTGGTAGTGGCCGCAATGACCGTGGGTGTGGCCGCAATGACCGTGGGTGTGGCCGCAACGACAGTGGCAGCAGGGGGCTGGGAATGTTCAGCAGCCCTGGATGATGGGTTGGTGGGTAGGAGGGGTCCTGGGGAGCGGCTGGGCCCTGCCACACTAGATGGGCCTGCTTGGTGGTCCGTGTCCGAAGAGGAGGACAGATCCTCCACATCCGTGTGTCCTCGTTGGGGGCTTGTAGGCTGGCTGTGCTGGCTGCTGTCTCCATCCCCAGCATCCAGCAGTTCGTCACCTGTGGAGAGAATGAGATTTGTTATTGTGTTGCACCTGGCGAAGTCTGTATTGGTTGTCTGACATTCTCCGTTCGTGCACTCTCGTGCACGTGTGTCCCGGAGGCGGGTGTGTGGCTGTACAATCTGTTGTTGTGTGTGCTTGGCAATGGGACTGTGTGCTGTGCACATGTGGCATGGGACGGATTGGCTATGCCGATGGGTGTGTTGCTGTGCTCCTACTTATTGTGACTCTGGTGTATGCGGGCTCCAGGCCCATCCTGGGTCTGGTTTGTACTTTGCTTTTGGGGTGCATATGGAACACTTAGGAACGCATATGGCAACATGGGGGTCATGCCCCAGAAACGCATTTGGGATGGAAAATGCTTTTGGGGTTCAAATGGAACGCTTAGGAACGCATATGGCAACATGGGGGTCGTGCCCCAGAAACGCATTTGGGATGGAATATGCTTTTGGGGTTCAAATGGAACGCTTAGGAACGCATATGGCAACATGGGGGTCATGCCCCAGAAACGCATTTGGGATGGAATATGCTTTTGGGGTTCAAATGGAACGCTTAGGAACGCATATGGCAACATGGGGGTCATGCCCCAGAAACGCATTTGGGATGGAATATGCTTTTGGGGTTCAAATGGAACGCTTAGGAACGCATATGGCAACATGGGGGTCATGCCCCAGAAACGCATTTGGGATGGAATATGCTTTTGGGGTACATGCTGTGAGCCATGGGTGCCGAACGTGACTTGTGTTGTGGCAGCATGACAGTGCATGGTCTGAGGTGTGTGCATGCCTGACATGCCCTGCATATTTGCTGTCTGTTGTGATTACTGGACATGGCATTGGACGCATCGTTATGAGTGAGTGATGGTTGTGTGCCACCCGACGTATTGCAGTTGTCCCATCTCCTTGGTGTGCGTGCTGCCCTGTGCCATGTGCATCACTGCAGTGCTCGGGGGGGGTGTGGCCCATGTTGTGTGTTGTTGCTCACAGTGTGGCGTGCGCTTCATTGACTTCTGGCACATGGTTGGTCATGGGCATGTATCTTAGCGTGACTGCTGTATGTGTGGCAGCTGTTCGGATGACATGCCTTTCATGAGACTGGGGCTGACGGATGGGATGGATGGTATGTTGTATGTGCATGGTGTGTCTGTGTGTTTGATGGGTTCAGTGGTGTTCGTGTGCATTTATGTTGTTCCGCTCTGTTGCGTCTAGTGTTGTTTGTCTTACATAGGCGTAGTTGTGGGGTGTGTGGTTGACAGGCAGTAGGGGCTACATGGAGAGGACTTCAATGGTGTTTCGGTTGTGTGTGATGGGTTGCACAGTGGCTGCCGTGTGGTACTATATTCAGTGTGGCTTGTGCATGCAGACGTGGCTCCTTGGGTGTTGCTGTGTCTGTGATGGGTCATGTGGGGTGTGAGTCTGTGGTTCATGTCCGTGTGCACATTGTTCACTTGTTCGTGACAGTGGGCGGTGCTGCGTGTTCGTCTGCTACGTGACATGTCCCATGTGTTGGTCGTGTTACGGTCCTCATGCCTCCAGTAATCCAGCCCTGTCCAGTTTCCCACCTGCAGGTTGTTCGTGCGTGCACTGTACTGGATGCCACATGGTTCTAAGCGGGGGTGCTCCATGTTGCAGGTCTGTGGGGGTGGGGGCGGTGTTGTGGTTCGTGGTGATGGCTGGACACCCACTGACACCGATTGTTGTGGACCGTGATGTCTACCTTTCGGCTGTCGGTGTGCACTGCGGTGGCTGACACGTGGCTGTGGGGTGTGGGGGATGCTCCTCCTTGCTGTGCTGTGGGACTAGGGGCCTGGTGTATGTTGTACTTGAGCTGTCCACCCTCCCACCCACTGCACTTTGTGTTCCTGCCACTTACCTGTTACTTGTCGGTTAGTGCAGCTATGGCGGACACATGGGTGTGGTGGGTGCTCGTTGTGGCGCTTCTGGCATACTTGGGGACCTGTTGGTGGTTACGTGGCTGGCTGAGTGTACACATGCCCCCATGTATCTTACAGTTGTTAGGTTTGGGCTGTGTGTGGTGGTGTCTGTTGCATGTGTGTGTGATGTGTTGTGTATTGTGTGCTGGACATGGGGGTGTTCGTCCCTGGGAGCTGTGGCATGGTGGTAGTGCATGTGAGTACATAGCGGTGTGCTGGTATACATTAGTTTGTACTTACCAGCCTCCACTCCCCCTGGTAATCCGGTGAGGATCTCCGGATGTAGGATGACTCGCACCTTCTCCTCCCACGCTTTGAAGGTCTTGAACAGCGCGGGATTCCCTCCGCCAGTGACGGCAGCCAGCTCTCTGTTTTTGCCCTCCTTCTTCTTGACCAGGCTCTTGACGTCATTCCACCGTTTGTTAATTTCTACTCTGTTCCTGGGCAGGGTCCCGACTGCATTGACCTGGTCTACGATCCGGTTCCACATTCTGTTTCTGGTGGCTAGTGGTGTGTGCTGGACCAGGTTCCCATAGATTTGTGGGTGCACCTTGATAATCTCGTCGACCATGACCGTCAGCTCCATGGGCGTGAACTTGGGCATTCTTTGTGGTGCCATGGTGTTTGTGGTGCTGGTGCGGTGTGTGTTGTGTAATGTGCAGGGGGTTTGTGGTGCCGGTGTTTGGTGGTGGTGGTGGTGGTTGTGATGTGTGCGTTTCTGTGGTGTGCTGCTGTCCTTGCTGTGTCACTGTGTCCTCTCCTCTCTGGTTTGCAATGTTGCAAGGGGTTGTGGTCTGTGGGAGTGCTGCTTTTGTACTTACCTATGTGGGTGTGTCCTCATGGTCTGTTGTTTTCAGGTGTGTTGTGTCTGGTGTTCTGGCCTTTGTAGTTTTTGTTTGTCCAGGGGGGGGTGTTTTCGGAATGTGTACTGTGCTTGTGTATTTGTGCGTGCCTTGCTGTGTGGACTTGTTGGCCATGTTGTGTGCGATTGTTTTTGTCAGCGGATGGTTTCTGTGCAGGGTCGTGGCCGCCATGGCTTCTGCCGTGTCAATTTTCATCGGCGTTGTTTGCGCTGGCGGGCGGTATATTTGTAGGTTTGCCGCGCTCATGGCGGTGCGATCGTAATTTCACGTGCGGTGTGTCGGCCGTGAGGGCGGGCGGTTTTGTGTTGTCGTGCGTGTTTCCGTCCGTGGCGGGCGGTTTGACTCCGACTCGGACGAGGGCGGGCGGTATCTTGTGTGATTTTTCCGCCGATGGCGGTTTTCGGTATGTGTCATCGTAATGGCGTGGTCGGTGTTCAGACGGTGTGTGCGGGCGGATTTTTGCCGCTTTCATGCCTGGCGGATTTTTTTACGCCGGGTATCGTAATGGGCCTTCAAGCTATCAAGAATTACGGATGGAACAATCTGTAACTCAAATATGTCCCAAATTAACTAAGCAAACTAAAAAAATGTTTGAGCTACTGCAAAGTCAGATTACCCTATACCCATCAACAAGAGGCCTAGATTACCTATCCCTATTAGCCAAAAGCATGTTGTATACTACATTTCCACAGCTATTATACATTTTTTCGTTCACAAAACAAACACTTTACACATATATTAATATTATATTTTCACAAATATTGTCATATATATTTTTTTAATTAAAAAAAATATATTTATAAATAAATAATATTTTTCAAAATATACTATATATCACAATTAATTATAACAACATTTCCCACCCAAATTAATACAAAAAAATAAACTTACGGTTTATGTAGCTGTAGAAGATGTATTCCAACAAGTAATAATCCTTACATCTGTCTGTTAATCCATGTTAATGTTTAAAAAAAAAAAAAAAATCCAACAGGTCCAATATAAATCCATCCTGGCCAAATCCAAGTAACGGAAACCCTCAAAAACCCGAAAAAGATATAAAAATATAAAAATCGCTCCAGGAAATCACGAAAAATAAATAAAGTGTGATAATAATATTAGTTTAACAAACTAATACACACTTCTTTTTTTTTTTTTTTTAAACGCGTCTGTCTCCAACGATTAAAAGTAACCTGCAAAAAATGTTGAAAGCATACCCACCCACACAAATACACCCAAATACATTCATTAAATACAATAACATTAATTTATATTAACAAAACAACACATATTTAGTCATATTAGCGTCTGTCTACACTACGCCTCAAACACTAACTCACGACATCTCACTAAAATATAACTAACACCTACAACACATCAAAAACGCGACTAGCTAACAAATACAATATATACATCCTAACTAGACTCAAACATAAGTATTAAGTTAGATAAAATAATTAAAATTCCCCTTACCTTCCTCAACGCGACGCAGCTTCCAACCGCGAGCTTCTCCGGTCCTGAATGACCCAAAATAACAGTACGTGGTTACAAAATAGTCCCTGTGAAATAAAAATGGCTGCTTAATAAATGTAAAAAAAAGGAATAATGTTAAAAAAATGTATTATAGTAAAGTGTAAATGTTACATATATTTTTCTTATGTTGTACAATTTTTTCTCTATTTAAAAATTAGTATATATTTTATTATACTTTGTAAAGTTATAATAATAATTAATATAAAAATATATTTATTATAATTATATATGTATTTTTTTAAATTATATTATTAAAAATACATAATTATATACAAATGTAAAACGAAACTTACCTGTTTAAAAAAATTGTTTCATGCAATACAACAATGTAGTAATTAATATTAATATTTTATATACTAATATTTAAAATTTTATTTACATGTAATAAACTGATTTTTTGAAAAAGTTAAAGAATATTCACTACAGCATTATAATGTTACAATATTAAATAATAATTAAATATACAATGCTTTGTGTATATATATATGCCAAAAATGTTTATATTATTTGTATAAATATATTATAATGTTCCAACAACTCTTGTAAAATAATAAAAAAAATATGATTTGTATATCAAAATATGAATACTTGTGTTATAAAATATGATTATATCATAAAATGTTCTTTTCCTTAAAAAATTCCATTAACTAATGTATGTAAAATAATTTGTTCCTTAAATAAAAATTTACATATTCTGTTTTTATTAATTTGTATTCCATACTATAAATAAAAAAAAATTTTTTTGTCTTTCTACCTACTTATACAAAAATAAAGGTTATTTGAAAATAAAAAATGTCTAATTTTTTTTATATGTATATATTATTCAATATTTTACTAAAATATATTAATTTGATAAATGTACCATTTTAATTTACTATAAATAAGCATAATGTTTTTTTACTAGTAAATTATAAACTATACATCAATTACACAATAAAAATACATTATCACTGCACATAATAAAACACTCATATTTCTTCACATATAAAAACACATACTTTAATTTTCCTACAACTCTTTATATAAAATTAATAATTACACAGCAAATAACATATATGTAATATAAATTTTTTAGATAAATTATAAATAAATTAAAAATATATTTGTACATAAACATATATCACTCGCTATTCCCAATACAATTAAACAATAATCAGGGAAGTTGCTAAACATTAACAATATATAATTTACTCTTCCCACTGCAGTTAGGATTAAATCACAGAAGGTGCTGAACATTAACCATATATAATTTACTATTCCCTCTACAGTATGTTTTAAATAAGTAAAGGTGCTGGACATTAAACAAATATAAATTACTATTCCCACTGCAGTAAATATTAAGTCAGAGAAAGTGCTAGACACTAAAAATATATAATTTACTACTCCCACTCCAGTCAGTATTAAGTCAGGGAAAGTGCTAAACACTAAAGATATATAAATTACTATTACCACTCCAGTCAGTATTAAGTGAGAGAAGGTGCTAGACACTAAACATATCTAAATTACTATTCCCACTTCAGTGACTATTAAGTCAGAGAAGGTGCTGGACATTAAAGATATAAAAATTACTATTCCCACTTCAGTCAGTATTAAGTCAGGGAAGGTGCTGGACATTAAACATATATAAACTACAATTCCCACTCCAGTCAGTATTAAGTCAGGGAAGGTGCTGGACACTAAACATATATAAACTACAATTCCCACTCCAGTCAGTATTAAGTCAAGGAAGGTGCTAGACACTAAACATATATAATTTACTATTCAAACTCCACCAAATATTAAGTCCAAGAAAGTGCTGGACACTAAACATATATATAAATTACTATTCCCACTCCACTGAGTATTAAATAAGGGAATGTGCTGGACATTAAACATATATAAATTACTATTCCCACTTCAGTTAGTATTAAATCACAGAAGGTGCTGGACACTAAAGATATATAAATTACTATTCCCACTACAGTCAGTATTAAGTCATAGAAGGTGCTGGACACTAAACATATATAATTTACTATTCAAACTCCACCCAATATTAAGTGAAAGAGTGCTGGACACTAAACATATAAAAATTAAAAATCCCACTCTAGTCACTATTAATTCAGGAAAGGTGCTGGACACTAAACATATATAAATTACTATTCCCACTCCAGTCAGTATTAAGTCAGAGAAGGTGCTGGACACTAAACATATAAAATTACTATTCCCACTCCAGTCAGTATTAAGTCAGGGAAGCTTCTGGACACTAGGGGGTCGATTCCGATTCGGGCCGGAAAAAGCACCGACCGACTCGGATCCGGAAAAAATACCGACCGACACGTACCAGTGGCGCCCGACACGCCAAGTACGATGCAAGCCGCGATAAATCCGACCGACACGTCAGGAAACCAAGCCGACCGACCGACCCGCTCGGAAAATAGCAATCCGGCCGGAAAAACACGCGAATCCAACCGACCGACACGCACCCGGAACAAATCCGACCGAATCGTACCCGCCAACTCCAACCTGCAAAGTACGATGCAAGGCGCGAAAAACACGACCGAGTCGGACGGAGGACAAGCCGTACGACCGACACGCATACAAAACCGAGCCGAAGCAACACAATACACCGCGACCGACGCGTACGCAGCATACAAAACTGCACAAACACAGCGTGAACGAAACGGAAAACACCGTACGAGACCAATGCAGGGTCCGACTCGGTCACAAGAACGTTTCCAACATACACAAACAGCACAAAGGAAAAATCAACCAAAAAAAGCCCAAACAAGCAATTACCAAGCCAATAAATACTGGGGGGTGGGGACAGAGAACAAAGACACACCAACAACTCCACCTATATAAAGGACACAAATCACTACCATGAGCCTTTGCAAATGCCATTCCACTGCCAGCACCCAAGAGAAAGCAACCACACACCCACAGCTCATCCCTCACACAAGCCACACACCAGCAGCACACCAACAAATACCTACCTCACATACACCCAGCACAACACACACCCACACACCCTCACCTGCACACCAACACACACAGCACCCACTATCACCACCCATCACCATGCCCCCCAAGAAGAATCCCAAGTTCCTAGATAGTGAATTGGAAGTCATGGTAGACGAGATCCTCAGGGTGGAGCCACAGCTGTTTGGCACTCTGGTCCAACAGACCCCCATGTCGCAGAAAACCAAGATGTGGGAGAGGATCATCAACAGGGTGAACGCCCAATCACCATGTCGGCGCACAAAGACCGACATCCAGAACAGGTGGTATGACGTGCGCAGGAGGGTCCGGGAGCTGCTCAAGAAAGACTACCACCTGAGCCAATACACCGGCAGTGGCCCTCCTGCCAAGCCAGTATACCTCAGGCCCTGGGAGGAGAAGGTGCGGGCCATCCTTCCGCCAGTGAGCGTATATGGACTAGAGGACATCCCAGAGCCTGGTGAGTACACAACAAATGTACACAATAAACTGCCACAAAACACACACATCACTGTCAAGGGGAGAGTCAAACCATGCACTCATAGCAATTACACAGCAACTAGAACAGAATCATCCCAAAATGTGTATGTCAGTCAGATAAACACAACACATGCCATCAAAAAAGTCACATCCAACTGTGCCAACACATGTACAAACACAACCACAACTACAGCTAGGCAGTGGCACAAATAGAACTAACACACACATCCACACATGTAGCCACCACAACAACACCAACACACAGTGAAGACCACTCAAAGGAAGGAATTCTGTGTATGCTGGCCAAGTCAGTGTAGCCAATAGCATCATGGGAGTCGCAGTCACACATATTGCCCCCCCCCAACTGTCCCATCAACACCACCATGAACCATGCGCACATCACAGGGAGTGGAGAAGGACTCACAAGATGGCTGACACTGGCTACTGCTGTGGGGAGCACAAGGCCCTGCTGCCAACTGTGCACCAACAAACAGCAGGACACCACTGACTGACATCCTGAGAGACAACTTACACTCCCTGCAATGCAAGCACGTTCCATGGTGGGATATCCGGCTGGCTGGGTGGGAAGGGGGACTTGCAGCACTGACCATAGTCACCAGCACCTCCCCTCACACCCCCCCCAACACAAACTCCACAGTACCCACCTGGTAGAATGCAATGCCCTCCATCCTAACACAAGATCCCACAAAGCACCACCACCCTGGGTTATGTTGTGTGAAGCACAGGGACACTCTTGGGACTCTTAGCCAAACAACTGCCAGGACAACACTCCCAGCCATCCTGTCAGCACAGCCAGCCCACCCCACAGGGAAGCAGAGTCAAAGGAAGGAAGCATGGGCATGCTGGGAAGGGGGTGGAGGCAATAGCATGATGGGAGTCGTAGTCACAGACATTGCTCAGCCTCACAACTGGCCCATCAACACCACCCTGAACCATGCTCACATCACAGGGAGTGGAGAAGGACTCACAAGATGGCTGACACTGGCTACTGCTGTGGGGAGCACAAGGCCCTGCTGCCAACTGTGCACCAACAAACAGCAGGACACCACTGACTGACATCCTGAGAGACAACTTACACTCCCTGCAATGCAAGCACGTTCCATGGTGGGATATCCGGCTGGCTGGGTGGGAAGGGGGACTTGCAGCACTGACCATAGTCACCAGCACCTCCCCTCACACCCCCCCCCAACACAAACTCCACAGTACCCACCTGGTAGAATGCAATGCCCTCCATCCTAACACAAGATCCCACAAAGCACCACCACCCTGGGTTATGTTGTGTGAAGCACAGGGACACTCTTGGGACTCTTAGCCAAACAACTGCCAGGACAACACTCCCAGCCATCCTGTCAGCACAGCCAGCCCACCCCACAGGGAAGCAGAGTCAAAAGGAAGGAAGCATGGGCATGCTGGGAAGGGGGTGGAGGCAATAGCATGATGGGAGTCGTAGTCACAGACATTGCTCAGCCTCACAACTGGCCCATCAACACCACCCTGAACCATGCTCACATCACAGGGAGTGGAGAAGGACTCACAAGATGGCTGACACTGGCTACTGCTGCGGGGAGCACAAGGCCCTGCTGCCAACTGTGCACCAACAAACAGCAGGACACCTCTAACTGACATCCTGAGAGACAACTTACACTCCCTGCAATGCAAGCACGTTCCATGGTGGGATAACTGACTGGGTGGGTGGGTGGGTGGGAAGGAGGTCTGGCTGTCAACCAAACACAATCAATGCAGACCATGTTCACACCCCAGAGAATACATAGAAATGCCCAAATAATGCAGGACAATGTGCCACACCAATATCAACCCCTGACTGTGACGACTTAGGACAATACAATGTACAGGCCCGCACCCCGAGGCACAGTCACAACTGTCAGGTGTGTCAACCACTGATGCCTGCAGAAACATGACATACATTGTTTGTGTCTCCCAAAAACAGGTGATGATAGGGACACAGCAGCAGACGCTGAGGAGTCCCAGTCCCAGGCTCAAGAGGATGCCGAGCTCACTGGCGTCGTACAGCCTCTGTCCTCCTCGGACGATGAAGAACAACCTGGCACATCCGGTGCAAGTCAACATGCTGCACCAGCAGGACCACCAGCTGCAGCACCAGCAGGTCCACCAGCTGCACCCCCTGCACCCACCCCTCCAACGACTGTCACCACGAATACCATCCCTGCCGACATGGACAGAATAAGGAACAACACCAGCGCAGTGACCCTGGACCAACCTGGGGCCATGGACACCACCACCACCACCAACCCCCAAGGTGGACCAGGGTTATCTGTGCGTGCAACTGCACACACTGCACATGTCAGCAGGGGTGGTGGGAGGGGTGGGAGACAGAGGTCGCTGCTTGCAGACGTTGCTGGTGTGCATGAAGACCCACAACTGGTACGCATAGCTGATGCGTACCAGTCCAGCACCGGAGAGCTCAGCCAGGTAGTGGGGCTCCTCAGAGACATCAAACAGCAGCAGGCTGCCCATCATGCCCGCTTGGACTCCCACATGTCCCATGTGGAGTCACACATGTCACGTGTGGACTCCCACATGTCACGTGTGGACTCCCACATGACCCGCGTGGAGTCCAAGTGGGATGTACTACATGAGATGACGGCGGTGCACAGGGACATTTTACAATGCCTCCGCCAGATGAACAGCAACCAGTCCACACCTCCCTGTGTGCCAACAACATCTGGTACCGAACAAACTGCAACTGCCACAGGGAGGGAGGAGGACTCTGGCGGAGAGTCCCCTGCACCGCAGCAGCCTGCACTTGAGGGCCCCCCCCAAGAAGAGGGGTCGTCCGAGGAGGGGAAAGTGAGAGGCTGATGGCCAAGCGCAACTCCCAGGAAGCCTGAACCTGTTCTGGATTTTCGCCTTTGTGCACAGACTGTTCACCCTGTTGATGGCAACACTACTCCCACACATTGCATGGGGAGTACAAGTTGGAACAATGTGTCAGACAACTGTGGCCCCGATACTGGGGATCCTGTCTACCTGGACTTTCTATTCATCTAGGAACTTGGGATTGCAAGATTCATGTACAGCACAATCCATCCTATGCACTATTATCACAGATGTATCACAATAAACACAATAATACACCATACTTGCCTCTGTCGTGATTCCAACGTGGGTACTGTTATGGGGATGATGAACAACAAAATTACACTGTGTATGCGAACTGCAACAGCAAGGACAACACAGGCATGTGAGTACAGGCAACGTGACACATATGAGGGAGACACACCACCAGGGCTACACAACACATACACACCTAGGCCATCTGACTCATTGCCTACACTGATGTTGCCAGGGAAGACGGTGCAATGCACAGACACCACACCCATTCCCAGTTGTAGTCAAGTAGCCCACAGGTGCAGTAAGCAAATGGCAGTCAAATGTGTGACCACAGACAACGCACATCACTAAGTGAAGCACAGGTTTATTACACAGTAGCAACATGCCGTAACCACTACAGATGCAAGGTAACCCCACCTGGTAGCGGGCACACAGTCAACAACTGTAGACAGAAGGAAGTCCATGGGTGTGGCGCACATCACCTGTAGGGACACAACAGCTACCAGCCTGGATGTGCAATCACGTTGTCGGTGGACACAGTTGACCAAACGAATCTGAAAGTACCCTGTGAAGGACAGAAATGACACACAGTCAAAAGCAATGGAGTACAGGACAGAACAGCAAAACTCATGCACAATACATGTTACAAGATACCCACCCAGAACCAAGTTAGCATGTCAACACTGTTGGGGAGTACAGCCCACCTGTCACCACACATCGCAACACACATCCAGTCAAGTAGCCCATGGACACACTCCAACAGCACCAGAGCACCACCCACACATCATGCCAACTCACATCATTGACATGACACCTCAGGATACTCACATTCAGCTAAAGAAGTTGGTGATGAGCTGTGTGCGGACATCACCATCACCATCATCATCATCATCATCGTCACTGGCATCGTGGTCCAGGCCAGGATCCTCCACAGGTGGCGGATGTTGGTCATCGTCATCCTGGATGAGAGGCAACTCCTTCCGCACTGCCAGGTTGTGGAGCATGCAGCAGACGATGATAATCTTGCACACTTTCGCAGGGGCATATGGGAGGGACCCTCCGGTCTTGTCCAGGCAGCGGAAGCGGCTCTTCAGGAGACCAAAGGTCCGCTCAATCACTCTCCTGGTCCGACCATGTGCCTCATTGTAGCGCATCTGGGCAGGTGTCACAGGGTTCCTGAGGGGTGTCAGCAACCACGGCATGTTGGGGTATCCCGAGTCACCTACGGACAGACAAGTGCACATCAGCTGACTTGGAAAAGTGGGCGGAATACTACAGATCAGATCACACACAATGGCACAAAGTCAGTACACACCGACAAGCCAGGCACGCTGGTTCTGCATCTGTGCCATCAACCTGGGGATGCGACTACTCCTCATCACAAAGGCATCGTGTGCTGAACCAGGGAAACGGGCACACACGTGTGTGATGGTCATGTCTGCAAGACACACCACCAGTGCATTGACCGAGTGGTAGTGCTTGCGGTTCCTGTAGGCCTGCTCCTGGGCCTGTGGTGGTACCAAAGCCACATGTGTCCCATCAATGGAGCCAATGACATGCGGCATCCTCCCCAGGGCATAAAAGTCACTCTTCACGTCAGTGAGTCGTCGCAGTCTAGGGAAATAGATGTACCGGTTCAGGAAGAGCAACATTGCCGCCAAGAAATCGCGGAGCACACGGCTGAACATGGTCTGTGACATCCCACCAGCAGACGCCACAGTATGTTGGAAGGTACCGGTGGCAAAGAAGTGTAGGGCTGCCATCACCTTCACCTTGGGGGTCAGCGCTGTAGGATACGGCCGGCCAGGCTGCAAATGTGGGGACAACTGCACTGCCAAATCCTCAATCAGCTGCCTGGTGAAGCGGTACCGTCGGATGCTGTCCCGTTCCACCATCGTTGCCAGGTCTGGGAATGGCCGATGGACAGCAGGAGCCCTGCAGTGCAGAGGAGAAGTAAGCAAGATCGTCAGTCACCCCACATATGCGGCATTGAACACACTCAAGATCCCAACATACATCATCATGAGGCACAACTACATGAAGTGTGCAGTACCGGAACGACATGTATGGTACATACATGGCCAACATCTGTCAACACGGTCCTACAGGTGGCATCAATTTGTCCCAGGTTGGCCCATTGGATATCATGATGCTGTGTCACAGTCACCCCCAGTGACATGTGAGGACAGATGTGCCCCAGGCACCACAGCTCAACGACAGGCACATTCCCAGGGACCCTGTAATGCCACATGGACACTGGCATCACCTGGAGTATCATGTGTACACCACAACAAAACAAACATGACCCCCACAGGTAGTGGCCACACTTGCCATGGCAGGAGAGCCATGGACGTCTGTGACACACACGCACAACATCAGAGTCCATGCACACACAACGTGGATGTGGAGACTGTCTCCCATTGTGCACATGAAATCAGAGACATTGTAAACACTACATGCACAAAGACTGTGGAGGGCCATCACTATTGTGCCACTGGGACACCCTGGCTCAAACATACCGTCCCACATGGGACTCACGGGGTATGTGACATGACATACACAAACACCACTGTGAAATGTGACCATGGCACATGCACAGATATGAACAGTTGCACATCACAGTGGTCACGTACACGTAACACCCAGGATCCTGTCCCCATTAACACGTGCACAGCCTGGGGGTGGCTGCCCACAGGTGACACCCACAGGACAACATGTACACCAACATACACACAATAGGAAATGCAGCCTTACATGCCTTATGATAAGGTTTGGACAGGCTGTCGTGATGTAGGTGTGCCCCTCACTCCCTGGGAGCTATCTGTGGCTGGCATATGTCCATCTGAGACAGGCATGCTGACATATGCCAGTCACATGTACAGTGATGCGTTGAACAGCAATGGACCGATCGGTGCCTCCGGCCGGCCCATTGCATTCAATGTGTGCGGGTACGCGTTGTACCCCTGTGCGCGTTGTACAGCAATGGACCGATCGGTGCCTCCGGCCGGCCCATTGCATTCAATGTGTGCGGGTACGCGTTGTACCCCTGTGCGCGTTGTACTGCAATGGACCGATCGGTGCCTCCGGCCGGCCCATTGCATTCAATGTGCGGGTACGCGTTGTACCCCTGTGCGCGTTGAACTGCAATGGACCGATCGGTGCCTCCGGCCGGCCCATTGCTTTCAATGTGTGCGGGTACGCGTTGTACCCCTGTGCGCGTTGAACAGCAATGGACCGATCGGTGCCTCCGGCCGGCCCATTGCATTCAATGTGTGCGGGTACGCGTTGTACCCCTGTGCGCGTTGTACGTCAATGGACCGATCGGTGCGCACCCATTGACAATGGGCTTGCCTGGCAACGGACGCGTTTTCGAATATTCGAACGAGTCGGTTGCTGGAAAATCAGTTGGTCACCCACAACAATGTTGCAAAATCATGTATGTCATGAAGTTGAAATTTTGAAGGATGCTGTGGGCGTGTTTTGGTGCTGCTATTCCATGGATTGGCCAGATTCAGAAGATGCAAACGACTTGGACCTATCACTTTGGACACAAGGGACAGTATCTGCCTCTCCAGCACATATATATTGCTGCATGTTCCCCTGAGAGCCCACTTGCCTGCACTACATGCTCCAGGACGACATCTGCCACTGCACTGCTGCTGTCTCTGCCCCTCTGGACCCTGCAATGGCACGTACTGTGGAGAGAGCCCCAGCCTTCAGCCTTGAAGAGAACCAGGCCCTGCTGGACAGCCTACTTCCACAGTACAGCAAGCTGTATGGGACACCAGGGGAGCAGGTGAGTGTTCTGTGCACTGCCTTTCTGAATGTGCATTTTGTCTGACTAGCAAGGCTGAGAGTCAGCACACCACTGGCTAGCAGGCTCACTGAGTAGTTGTCACCCCCATAGTGTGTAGTGACTTGCACTGGACAGGTATGGTGCAGTGACAGTGCTTCTGAACAGGGTTTTACTCCCCATGCAATGATACCATGTAGTGACTTCTGGAAAACTGTCCATGGGCAGCCGTGCACTGCCTGGGTACACCATGTGCCCCTGTGATTGCGACATGTATATGCAACTGTGTCATGCACGGATATGTTGCATGTGTAGTAATGTCCTTATCACTTTGTCATCCTGACAGGCTTCTGCCCATCGGAAGCATGAGATCTGGAAGGACATCGTCCGGGCTGTCCGGTCCGTGGGGGTCTACAAGCGCCGGATCCGCAACTGCCAAAAGAGGTGGCAGGACCTTCGGGGCTGGACCCGGAGGATTGCACGGGTCCAGCTGAAGCTGTCGCCTCCTCGCAGGAGGGGCGGAACACGGACCCTGACCCCCACATGCTCAGGATCCTGGCGGTGGTCTTTCCAGACCTGGATGGGCAGCTGAAGGCCAGAGAGCAGCAAGGAGGGGGTGAGTCAAAGACTGCACTGTGTACTCTGTCTAACATGCTATGTGCCCTCCTCGGGCCAGGTTGAACTGCCACAGTACAGCAGTCATGTTGTCCAGGAGCCATGTCCCTCTATTGTGCACTGCCCACTCCTCATCTGATACCCAGGTGTGGCCCTTACATGCAGGGAATTCTGTCACTTAGGACTGTGTCCTTGCAGTTTGCTTGACTCAAGGTGGGAGACAGCATCTGTTTCCCTGACTCTGTGGTGGGCATCATGGGTGGGTCCATTGCTTACACAATGCCTGTATTCTGACATGTATTCAGCGTGTTACTTTGATCTGTGGTCCAATTGCTGAGCTGATCCACCACATGTGGCTGGGGTACCTGGCACACACCCATGCTGCGGGTGGGAACAATGTTTGGGCCCCAGGAGTATGTATATGACGTGTGTCACACATACTTAGCCAGCTGCCTACAGTCCAGGGCTCATCCCTCATTCATGTGGGGCTGGACAGTCATGCCTACTCCAGGCCATACAATACACTCTGTACTCCCACTCCCGTGTATCAGAGGACACATTGTGCACAGTGATTTGACCCCTCAGGTGTCTGCCTCTGTGTCAGTGTGCTGTGGATTAGTCGCCAGGACTGCTGTGGAGTTTCTTGGTAGGGGCTCAGCATGCCACTGGAGATGTGACCATAGGAGACGATGCTTGTGTGACACATAGGTGTCTGATCAGCTGCCCATGCAGACTGGGGCATGTAAATGTGAAGTTCAGGCAGCTGTTCCCCATGCACAGCAGAGTGTGAGGGGCTCAGGTTCAGAGGGTAGTGTCACAGGTCTCCCATATGTCCAATAGGTATGACCTGGACAGATGAGGGTTAAGAGGATGTGTTGTGGGGGATGTACATGTGCACTTGTGCAGCTCCAGGACTTGCATTCCCCATGACCTACTATTGTGACACAGTGCAGAGTGTTGTTGTCTGGCTGCAAAGTCATACATCACTGAGACAGTGATGTATGACTTTGCAGTCATGCCTCCGCCATGGCATGTGTCTACTGATTGGTGATCCTGCAGGGGAGTGACATGTGCTACATGCACACCATAGTGGCGCTGGCTATCAGGACATGGGTGCATCATGGTGTCTGTCGCTGGTATGCATCACATGCATTTCCTATTTGACTCTGGGCATCCCTTACATCCGTGAACCTGTACTGACTCAGTGGCAAGAGCTGTGATGTGTCCACACCGTGTCCTCTGCACTGTCCAACTACTGTGTACTTGGTGCATGTGTCAACACTGGGGTGTTGCAATCCAACAGACACCAGACAGATGGGTGCAAGGCCATGTGGGATGTGAGTGCCATGCTTGGCATCAGACTGACAATTGACTTCTCCTGTTCAATTAGGGCACTTTTAGCAATGTACAACTAATGATGCCAGGGCTTGCTCTGTAATGTGCTGTGCTCACAGTGGTGTGTGCGTTTGGTGCAGGTGACTGATGTCTGTCTGTTTCCCCATTGTTTGCAGATACATCCACGGCCACGGAAGGGGACAGCTCCACGGACCAGGAGGAGCCGGAGAGCCAGACTGGGTCAGCAGCCGAGGAGTGGTCGGAGGGACCCAGTGGCACGGAGGGCGAGGGGAGCCACACCGAGGAGTCCTCAGCAGCATCCACCTCAGCTGAGGACCAGAGCAACTCGGAGGATGACTCCCTTGTGGAGGCGGGTGTCAGCAGCCACCACACCCCAGCTAGTGTTGCTGTCCCCGCCACCACCAGCACCACCACCGCCCTCCCATCGGCTCCCATTCCCCAGGTCCGTGGAGGCTCCCATGTCCGGGAGCGTGTCTCCTTTGGGCCAGGCACCGCACCCCCTGCCCCTGTGTCCCCTGCTGCCCTGAGTGAGGAGTCTGTGTACCTCCTTCGCCAGCTCCATGTAGGGCAGACAGCCATGCTGAGTGTCCTCCATGCGCACACCGCGCTGTTGACTCAGCTGGTGTCGTTCATGGAGGGCATCTCATCGGGCATGTCTGACCTACAGAGGGGCAATAGGTCCATGGACTCCTCCCTGACGGCAGCAGTGTCCCTCCTCAAACGGTCCCTCACCCCTCCTGCCTCTGCTCCATCCACACTCCCCAGCACCTTACCCATCCCAGGCACACACACACTGGCACAGGCACACACCAGCACACACACATCCAGCACACTGACACACACGCCAATGACAAAACGCACACGCACGCACATTCAGGGGACTGAAGCCAGACTCACAGGGGATGGGGCCCTGGAACACACACACGCATCCACATGCACTGCGCAGTCCTCAGTTCCCTCTCCCTCCAAAGCACCCTCCCTTGCCTCACCTGCAACCCCAAAGTCACAGCAGCTCTTCCTCTGTGACCTCGGCCTCTTCCCCACCGATGAAGCTGCTCCAGCATCCCGGGGGAAGAGGAAGCCCACCCACACGGAGCAGAGTGCCCCTCGCCCCCGGACACCCTCCCCCAGGCGCAGACGGACTGAGGCCCCCACCCGCAAGTCCCCCGGAGTGCTAAGAGCAAGACCCCGCCACCGCCCTGCAGCTCAGGCACAAGGTCTCCGTCCTCCATCCCTCAGGCCCCCACTGCACAGGTGCCCCCACCACACCCTGCCCCAGGTTCCCCCACCCACAGATATACCATCCCCAAGATGCTCCGGCCTTCTCCCCCTGCCACTTGCTCTCCCAGCACCACACCCCCGCTGCGCTTGTCTGTGCCACTGATGTGGTGAGGGTGTCCTCCCCCTCTGTCCAACCCACCTTGCCTGTTCCCCATTCTCCTCCCCTGGAGGTAGGCACTGCAGTGGAGTCCACTACCGCCCTGTCTGACTTGGGCACTGCAGTGGCGGACCTGTCCACCCCATCTGCAGGGTCCACTGCAGTTGTGCCGGCACCCACGACATCTGTGTCATGCCCCCAGTTGTGCCGGCACACACCATGTCAGACACCTCCACTGCAGTTGTCAGTGGCTCTCCAGCACCCACCACCCCTTCCCTGACTCCCCTGGTGAGCCCTGATCCTGTCCCTGCGGTGCCTGGCCTGCCCCCCGGTTGCCCCTCCTAGTGGATTGTCCCTGGTATTGTGCAGGCATGCGTAGGGTGACATCTGCCAGTGTCACCCTGTTTGAACTTTGACAATGGACTGGCCATTGGCCTTTGCTCTAATTTCTTCTGGACGTCGTTATCAAACAACACATATGCTGAATAAAGCAACTTTCTTTTCTCTAGTGCTCATGCTTCAGATGTACATGTTGTTGGTGCAGCTAACCATGCCCTTGCTGCAGTGATGGTGATATCTGGTCTCATGATTATGAAGTGTTACTGTGCAGGAACCCATGTGGTCCAGGGGGAATGTGTCCTATCATGTGGTGTATCCATGTCATCAATAGCAGCATCTGAGGGTGTCATGTGTTCAGTATTTGGCAATGGGTTTCCTACTTACATTGGCAATTTCATATCTGTGGCTTCCACCCCTGCACATCTGTTGTGCCTGCCATCGTTGCATTTGTCTACTTCCCTGACCGTGTTGCCATCTCCAGTGGACATGCAGGTTTGGGCATCAATGGGGAGGGACTCATCCGTGTAGTCAGTGCAACATTGCTATACAAGTGTGTTGGATCTGTGCTGATGATTCCGTTGGCACATCCATGACCAGGCTGATGTGATGGGAGCCCTCATTTGGTGCTAATTGTTGATTGTGTGACCAAGTGCTCAGCTGACATGATGGGGCCCTACTGAGGCAACATATGGCACAGCTTTCCTCACACAGGAGTGGAGTCCCCTCATGGCAGTGTGTACACGTGTGACATTGCCTGCGCCCAAGGTGTGTGTTGTATGTGCATGTCTGTGTGTTCACTTCCATTCATCTGCGCATGCTGTGATCCCTAGTGTTGTACCTGTTTGTGATGCTTGCTGACTTGAGCTATGTTCCCCCAAAGTCTTCTCCCTGTGTTCTCTGTGATGTGGGTGCATGGCACATTACTGGTCATCAGGGTGTCACCCATAGGTGTGTTTGCTGTCAGGGCAGAGTTTGTGTGCAGACGCAGATGGGTCACAGTCAGGTTTCCCTTTGGCACTTGTTGTTTGCCCCTGTCATGTGATTTCCAGTTTGTGTTATCTTTCAGTGATTGTGACACGTTGTGTGTGTGACTGCTGGCACTCCTTAGGGTCCGGGCTGCAATGTTGGTAGTTGTGTATGTGTGTTCTTTGTGGGTGACCTTGGCTTCTTCATTGGTGTGTGACTGTGGCTGGGATCCCATTGGTCGGTGTGGTATTGCCGTCATGTCCATGTACAGCGTAGTGTGCAGTGTGTCAGACATTCAGGAGTCTTGTTGAGTGTCCATGTGTGATGTGTTTCTACACCTTGGTTCCCACCCACCACCCTGGAATAGTCATGGGTGCATGTGCAATGTCACCAGTGCATGTGTACTTCACTGCTGCACATTGTTGGAGGTCGAGGGGTGTGGTCTTGAGTGTGTGCAGATGAGAGTTGTTGCCCGGCTAGTCCCCTGCCTCCATGTTGGCCTTGGCTTACTGGCCATGCTGATTGATTTGTGCTTGTGTAGATGTGATGGTAGTTAGTTGCTCAGGACACCTGACTGTGGTTCACAGTGTGATCGACATTTAGCTTTGTCATCACAGTGGTATTTTTATTCAGCCCAGGGTCACCACATTGTGGGGGCCCTGGGGGTGGTGCTGTGGTGTGTCTGTGACTTGCTGTGTCAGTTGTTGTTCCTACGTGCCTGTCTGACATGTGTGTTTTGTGCTCCCTCTCACCTGTCAATGCCTGCTTGCCCACATAGGGGATTTGGATCCATGAGTTACCTTAGTGTGGCAGTGTATGCACATCTGTATGATTGGTATTCAGCTCTCCTCATGTGTTGTGTTGTTGCCTGGGGACACTGGCACCCCCACCCCTCACCTGCTGTGTATGATGACAGTGTTGGTCTGCCTGTTTGTGTTTGTGCATCTGCACCACTGCATTGGCATATCTTGGGTGTGCCATTGGCTGTATGTTGTTTGGTGTGTTTCCCCTGCTGTCCCTGGGACTCCTAGGTCATCGGTCAGCACAGTGATCATGGTTTGTGTGTCCCATTGCTGCCATGGTATGGTATCTGTTCACCTCACATCTGCTGTCTCCACAGGGTATCTGCATTTGTGTGCCCATTGGTGCAAATATGTGGTTCTGCATTCTGATGGTCACTTCTGTCATTGTGTCATTGATGACTGTTGACGGTCTCAGCCCCCATGGGTGTTGTTTGTCTGCACATGGCCAAAGGAATGTTTCATTTGCACTGCAGTATTTGGCTCCCCCAATTTATGTTGCAATGGGACACATACACTACTTTGCCACAGATGAGTTTTTGGTTCTGTGACCAGGAATGATCCATGCAGTTTGGCAGTTGCAGCTCTTTCTTTGTCAACAATTACCTTTTGGTCACTGTGATGATGAGGGTGTAGACCCCATTGCCACAATGGTCAAAATGTGCTTCAGCTATGGACCCCACACTTACCTTTTGGTCACTGTGATGATGGGGGTTTAGACCCCATTGCCACAATGGTCAAAATGTGCTTCAGCTATGGACCCCACACTTGCCTTTTGGTCACTGTGATGATGGGGGTTTAGACCCCATTGCCACAATGGTCAAAATGTGCTTCAGCTATGGACCCCACACTTGCCTTTTGGTCACTGTGATGATGGGGGTTTAGACCCCATTGCCACAATGGTCAAAATGTGCTTCAGCTATGGACCCCACACTTGCCTTTTGGTCACTGTGATGATGGGGGTTTAGGCCCCATTGCCACAATGGTCATGGGCTGCTTGCATTGTGGGTGCCACACACATATACGTGTGGCACATGTGCTAGGGGGTCACATTGTATGTTCAAAGTCATGTTCGGTGTTGTAGGCATTTGACACAGCCTGCTCACACGCTTGTCATGGTGGTGGGGGATGTCTTAATCTTGCATTCCCTAGGTTGTGGTGTGCTTGTTGTGTCATGCATTGTCCATCCTATGAGTGGGGGTGGTAGTAGTGGTAGGCATCCAGCCCCCTGGCTAAGGGTGGTAGTAGTGGTAGGCTTCCTGCCCCCTGGCTAAGGGTGGTAGTAGTGGTGGGCATCCTGCCCCCTGGGTGAGGGTGGTAGTAGTGGTAGGCATCCTGCCCCCGTGGGTGAGGGTGGTAGTAGTGGTGGGCATCCTGCCCCCTGGCTAAGGGTGGTAGTAGTGGTGGGCATCCTGCCCCCCTGGGTGAGGGTGGTAGTAGTGGTAGGCATCCAGCCCCCTGGCTAAGGGTGGTAGTAGTGGTGGGCATCCTGCCCCCTGGGTGAGGGTGGTAGTAGTGGTGGGCATCCTGCCCCCTGGCTAAGGGTGGTAGTAGTGGTAGGCATCCTGCCCCCCTGGGTGAGGGTGGTAGTAGTGGTGGGCATCCTGCCCCCGTGGGTGAGGGTGGTAGTAGTGGTAGGCATCCTGCCCCCTGGCTAAGGGTGGTAGTAGTTGTGGGCATCCTGCCCCCTGGGTGAGGGTGGTAGTAGTGGTAGGCATCCTGCCCCCGTGGGTGAGGGTGGTAGTAGTGGTAGGCATCCTGCCCCCTGGCTAAGGGTGGTAGTAGTGGTGGGCATCCTGCCCCCCGGGTGAGGGTGGTAGTAGTGGTAGGCATCCTGCCCCCTGGCTAAGGGTGGTAGTAGTGGTGGGCATCCTGCCCCCTGGGTGAGGGTGGTAGTAGTGGTGGGCAGCCTGCCCCCTGGCTAAGGGTGGTAGTAGTGGTGGGCATCCTGCCCCCCTGGGTGAGGGTGGTAGTAGTGGTAGGCATCCTGCCCCCCGTGGGTGAGGGTGGTAGTAGTGGTAGGCATCCTGCCCCCTGGCTAAGGGTGGTAGTAGTGGTGGGCATCCTGCCCCCTGGGTGAGGGTGGTAGTAGTGGTAGGCATCCTGCCCCCCGTGGGTGAGGGTGGTAGTAGTGGTAGGCATCCTGCCCCCTGGCTAAGGGTGGTAGTAGTGGTGGGCATCCTGCCCCCCTGGGTGAGGGTGGTAGTAGTGGTGGGCATCCTGCCCCCGTGGGTGAGGGTGGTAGTAGTGGTAGGCATCCTGCCCCCTGGCTAAGGGTGGTAGTAGTGGTGGGCATCCTGCCCCCCTGGGTGAGGGTGGTAGTAGTGGTAGGCATCCTGCCCCCTGGCTAAGGGTGGTAGTAGTGGTGGGCATCCTGCCCCCTGGCTAAGGGTGGTAGTAGTGGTAGGCATCCTGCCCCCCTGGCTAAGGGTGGTAGTAGTGGTAGGCATCCTGCCACCCTGGCTAAGGGTGGTAGTAGTGGTAGGCATCCTGCCCCCTGGCTAAGGGTGGTAGTAGTGGTAGGCTTCCTGCCCCCTGGCTAAGGGTGGTAGTAGTGGTGGGCATCCTGCCCCCCTGGGTGAGGGTGGTAGTAGTGGTGGGCATCCTGCCCCCTGGCTAAGGGTGGTAGTAGTGGTGGGCATCCTGCCCCCCTGGGTGAGGGTGGTAGTAGTGGTAGGCATCCTGCCCCCTGGCTAAGGGTGGTAGTAGTGGTGGGCATCCTGCCCCCTGGGTGAGGGTGGTAGTAGTGGTGGGCATCCTGCCCCCTGGCTAAGGGTGGTAGTAGTGGTGGGCATCCTGCCCCCCTGGGTTGGGGTGGTGGCGCGCATTCAGGCCCCTGTGTGCATATGTGGCATTGGTGATGGGCATCCCGCCCCTATGGTGCTGCTGTTGCTGGTGTAAGTATATTCAGATTCCCAGTGTATGTGTGTGATGTGTCGTGTACGTGTTGTATGTGTTTTGTGGTTGGTGTCTGACTTACCTTCTGCGCCGTACGCGTCCGTGCCTGTTCCGGTAGTAGATGTAGAATATTGGTATGATTGGGACGAAGGGATTCATGGTTGGTTCGTGTCGTTCGTCCTTCTCGTTGCTTCGCGTCGTCCTCGTCGCTTGGCTTCGTCCTCGTCGCTTCGCTTCGTCCTCGTCGCTTCGCGTCGTCCCTCGTCGGTGCTGTGTTCGTCTCGTAGCCGTGGATCGTGTTGTGGCGCGATTCGGAGCTTATGTGCGCCTCTCCCGGATGCTTTGACGTGCCGTGCGTAGCGACGGGTTCGGCGCGTACGGAAAGCGCATCGTACTTGTCCGGCCGGACGGGGCTGCATTTTCCCTTCCGTGCGACTCGATTCGGCGTTTCCGGATTCGCCTCGGTCGGAGAACAGGACCTGGTTTGGGTGAGTACGGCTCGGCCGGAATTTTTGCTGTTGTGCGCATCGTACTTGCTCGTTCGGTGTGCTGTACGGATCGGTCGGGAAACTGGCTTTCGCATGGCTTTTTTCCCGACCGAATGGTATTGGGTGCGCCTCCGACCGAGATCGGAATCGGCCCCTAAGTTTGTTTTCTTCCCACTTCCATACATTCTCTAAGACTGTAGCTTTTGTCATCTTCATTTATCTTTCCTATAAAGCCATTATCTATGTCTTTTCTGCAGGTTGCATTAAGCAAGTTATATTGTTTTTGCAAGCCTTTACACTATCTACAAGCATATATGGAAAGAAATAATACCAAGCTGTGTCCATCATTTTTGTATGCGGGTGTAAATTCATGCTTTCTATTAAAGACACTCTAGATAGTACTAAATCATACTTTGAATAAAAGTATTCGAAATGCCCTTGTCTATAAACTAGTGAAAGCAAAATACTACAGGAAACTGCCTATGACAACGGTATATGATAATATGTAACTTCTTCAGAAACAGAAGTAGGTAAGTGTGCACAGACATAGCAATCGTTAGCATCCATAGCATTAGTAAATTCTTGAACTAGCCTTGAATATACATTAGTAGAATAATCGTCTTTCTGATAACTCACAAATGTTTTAGTGAAGAAGCCATCCCTAATATTCTGTGTGTATGAGTGTCATTCATGCTTAGTGGCTCCGAATCATGTGTTAGATAGAAACCCTATTAGTACTATTGTGATCATTGTAACTTTTATTACAAAAACCACACCCATAATACATCTACATTTATTTCTAATGCACACATCATACTGAGTCAGTATTTGAATAACTTGCTGTAGAGGATTAGTAGCTGCTCTTCTTTGAGGCTGTTACATTTCTTTTTAGTACATTAGTTCCCTAATAGAGAATCCTTAACCCTAATCCATGTGCTTCTAAAATGTTATCCCTATTCTTCTGCAACTTTCTTCTCTGACCTAGGTTAATGTTCTGTAAAACAAATAACTAAACAAAAACATCTAACAGGAACAAATCACAGTTCTTCTTCATTTAGCATTGAGTTCTACAGCTCCTAATGTCTTTTTATTTCAGGGAGGTTCAAATAGGTCAGGATTCACGTTGCACAGATCTTCCAAAGTAACATTCAGTGCTGCATTTACATAGTAACACCATTCAGGTGCTGAGTACCTTCTGCAAGGTGCTGGGGTCCTCTTAGATCTCTTTATAAATTGATGATTTGGATCAAGATCACCTTCACCTTCACCTTCTGTTTTACTTTCCTCATGCACTGTTTCTCGAATCTGTGCCTTTGATGAGCTTCTCCTTAGTCTCTCTTTTCCGAGACTTCTTGGCCACTCTGCTTGAGGACAGAGTCCTTTTATCCCAGAGCTTGTTCCTTCACCGGTGTCGTGACTGTTTTCTTGCATTGTTTCACAGATGCTTTCAGTGTGTGATTTATTCTCTGTCTGGTTGTCGTTAGAGATTTCAATGACACTTTGAGTCACCTCAGGCACTTGTACTTGTCTCTCAGTTTGCAAATCTTCACCCGTTTCTTCTCCTTGTGCTCCCCTCTGTATCTGGAAAGGTGCTGGTGCTGCAGGTCTGGGTGGTCTCTTGACTTGTGGCACGACCACTAAAGCTCTTCTTCCAGGATCATAGACCAAAGGCACTTCTTCTTGATTGCTCACTTTCTTGGTATGTGACGCATCCAGCTCCAGATTCCAGCACATTTAACAGCAGATTTTGTAGTCAGTATGACTTGAAAGGGGCCATTCCATCTGGGTTCAAGACAAGTCTTCCAAATGTGCTTCTTCATTATGACCCAATCACCAGGATTGAGGTTGTGGCACTGGTTTTGGTGAGGGTCTTGTATGGCAGCTGATACCTGAGAGATAGAATGAACTAGGTCAGCCATTGTCTTGCGGTAGTCCAATATCATATCATCTGTGATATTCACAAGGGCATTTGCAGGTACAGCAGGCAGTCTCATAGTCCTTCCCATCAATATCTCGTGCGGAGATAATCCTGTCTTCCTGTCTGGAGAACTTCGAATGCTCATCAGCACCAAAGGTAAAGCATCTGGCCTCTTCAGGGACCTTGAAGCACAAACCTTCGCCAATCTAGACTTGATGGTTCCATTCATCTCCTCAACTATGCCAGGCGCCTCTGGTCTGTTATTGCAGTGTAGCTTTTGTTCCCTTTGTAGAGCAGCACATAACACATTCATCACTTCATTGTTGAAGTGTGTTCCTCCATCTGACTCAAGAAGGACCTCCATCCCAAATCTTGGTATAAGCTCACATAATAACAGTTTAGCGACAGTCAGACTGTCATGTCTCCTCTTTGGGTAGGCTTCCACCCATCTCAATACAGACAATCACCAGGATGTATCTCAACCCGTTATGCACAGGCATCTCGATAAAATCCATCTGCATTCTGTTAAAGAGACCACTTGATCTCCCTATGTCTATACTTCTAACTTGTGTTTTTCCTACTGCATTTAACTGTTGACATGTAACACACCTTCGGCAAATCCCATCAGCAATCACTCGGAACCTGGGATTGCACCACCTTTTTCAAATTTTTCTCACCATGGCATCTCTTTCTAAGTGTGTGTAGCTAAGATAGTGCTGTTTCATTGAAAACAACAATCTATCAGGCAGCAATGACCTTCCGTCTGCTGACATTCATGTCATTTATGTTCGTTACACATCCTGATCTAATCCACCCATTCTGTTCTGCTTCAAACACATTTTCCTGTACCCTTTTCAGTTTCTCCCAAGTATCAGTGATTTCCATTAACACTGCAAAAGAGCTGACTTCTTCAGATTCGCATGTGAACGCTCCATTAAATGTACATGCTAACAGTGCACAATGCCTGGCTACTGAGTCACCGTAACGGTTGCCTATGGCAACGTACCCGCTGCCAGTTTGTTAAGCTGGACATTTTACTACAGCTATTTTGCTAGGTAATTGAAGTGACTCCCGCAAATTTTTAACGTGATGTCCATTCCATATAGGAGTACCTGTGGAAGTAAGGAAACCTCTCTGCTACCATAATTGGCCAAAGTCATGCACCACACCAACCTCATATCGGCTGTCAGTAAATATGATGAATCTCATTTGTACAGTTAGACTGCAAGCTCGGGTGAGGGCAATTAACTCAGCTACTTGTGTGGAAAAAACAGACTGAAATCAGGAAGAGTCTATCACATCATTTATGGAGCACACTGCATTTGCTGCGCTTAGTGTGCTTTAATTTCCTCTTAGGCATGAACCATCTACAAATAGTACATGGTCAGGCTCATTTAGTGGTTTATCCTTAATATCAGGTCTGGGTTTATCACATAGTTCCGTGACACTTAGGCAATCATGATTGACTTCTGCAAATGTTTTCATTTTGCTCAGTCACAGGCAGTAGTGTTGATGGATTTACCCCATTACATAGCTTTATTTAAAGCAACATGTTCAGAGGCCAATAGGTTTTGCTCATAACGAGTAAGTCTATTGTGGGTGAGATGTTGTGTCTTTGTTTAATCAATAATACATCCATAGAGTGCAGGACCATGACAGTTAAAGGGTATCCATCACTATATTCTCGTTCTTTTCCAGACTAACACTCACCGCGGCCACTGCCTTAAGGCAGCCGGGAAGACCTGCTGCTACAGAAACAAGTGTGGTAGAAAAATAAGCCATGGGTCTTTGGGCTCTGCCATGAATCTGTGTCAAAACTGAGAGAGCGCACCCATCCCTCTCACTGCAAAACAGTGTACATTCTTTTGTATAACGATGCATTTCTAGTGCAGGGCGCAACACAATTTCTCTTTCAGATCTAGAAACTCTTTTGTACATTTGTTGTCCCATGGAAGCGTATCAGACACATCTCGGTGTGTCAACCTCAGTAGAGGTTTTGCCATCAAGGGAAAGTTTGGTATTCACTGTCTACAGTAACCAACCATTCCCAAAAACATCCTGACTTCCTTTTGTGTTCATGGTGGATTCGTCTGTAAGATAGCTTCCACTCTCTCTGATGACACCTTACTAATTCCTTTCAGAATAATGTGTCCCAGATATTGAAGCTCTTTTTAACAGTACTGCAGTTTCCCTGGAGACACTTTGTGTCAGTTCCTTGCCAGGTGATTCAAGAGTGCAATGGGGTTGCATCTGCAAGCATCACGTGTTTCTGATGCTACAAGTAGGTCGTCTGTATACTGAACAAGGGGAGACTCACATGGCATTTCCAAAGATTCTAGATTTCTTTTAGGATCTGATTAAAGACTGATGGACTCTCTGTATACCCTTGAGGGACACAACACCATGTTATTGTCTTCTGCTGGAGTGTAAAGGCAAACAAATACTGGCTATCTTCGTGCAAGGGCACTAAAAAGAAAGTCTGACATAGATCAATGACAGTGAACCATTCTGCAGTACAGGGAATTTGGAAAAGCACAGTGGCAGGATTCGGTACCACGGGACAACAGGGCACTACAATTTCATTAATTCATCTCAGGTCTTGGAGGATTCTATATTTACCGTTGGGCTTCTGTAAACCAATAATAGGGTAATTACATGAGCTTACAATGAACTCCCTCAAGATGCCTTTTTGTAACATGTCTTCAATCACCTGGTTTTATCCCTGCAATAGTCTCTGAAGTCAAATGATAGGATGGTGTTCTAAGGTAAACAGAATTTGGATTTACTCTGATTTGGACTGGTTCTACACCTTATATGAGTCCAATATATTTCGCTATAAAAGTCCCATACTTCTGCATTGACTGTATCTCTGAGGTCTTCAGGCAATTCAGAAATGGTCAGTAAAGGGAACATTCCTACTTTAGCATTTTGTCTTTTAATTTTAAATTCTACATCTTCATCATAGGTCTGGGAAGCGACACCGACCAGTGTGCAGTATATAGTACAATTTAACTTGCACAAAGGTCTCTCCCTAACAAATTTACTGGACTTCTGTCACAAACAACAAATCAGTGTTTTTCGTCAAATGTTCTGATTTTTACGGGGATTTCTTCTGAAATCAGATTTGAAAATTGTCTATTTGTGACCCCAACTACTTGGATTGTCTGCCCCAAGAGAGGTTAGTCTGGTACTTCCACTGTTCTGACAGTGGAACGGGTAGCTCCGGTGTCGATCAAAAATGTCACATTGTGACCTTAAACATTTGCATATACATAAGGGCCACTCTGATCTACCTTTAAGACTACACCAAGTACGCCATCTTTCTCCTCTCTCAGGCACCTTCATTGGGAATTATCAGAAGCTGAGCCATCATTTTCGAACAAAAAGAATTGTGTCAAAGCATTCTGACTAGGCCTGGGCAGAGTTCGTGAAGTTCCCCTATGCGGAACTCCACAAAGTGACCAAAGAACTCTGGCTCGCTATGCAGAGTTCCACAAGCGGCGGAGTGCGCTTGGTCATGCCGTTCAAGTGATTTTCAGCACCGGGTGTGTGGCCCACGCTGTAAAATCATCGCGAACAGCCCAATGCGCAGCGCAAGACGGCGTTGCTTCTTTTCTTGCCTCTCGAGTAGATTTTCACCCGCGTTGAAAAAGCTGACCACCAGAGTTGAAAAATCTTGCTCGGAGGTGGATTTTCCTCGTCCGCTCTCCCCAACTTGACAATGGCGAGAGCGAGCGGGGAAAAAACTCCGCTCCGCAGAGTGGAGTTTTTCAGAACTCCGTGTGCTGCACGGAGCGTGAAGTGCAGAAAACTCTGCAAACTCCGCGAACGAAGCAGAGTTCACTGCCCAGGCCTAATTCTAACTTTGATTTTGGAACTGTGGAATAGCATTCTGAAACTGATTTGTATTGAAGTTCAGCATTTGAATTAAAATTATCCTGGGATTCCCCATTGGTGCAGGAGCAGGGGGCATTATTTGGGCTTGGCTTTGCATGGAAGTTTGCATCCGCTGCATAGGCATTTTTAGAACTGATATACCTTGGGGATTCTGCATAACTTCTCAAGAATTTTCAGGATTATATTGACATTCTCTTTTCCAGTGCCTCACCCTATGACAGACGTGACAAACAGTAACCTTTTAATTGCAGCAATATCCATTCCCAATCCCGTACTTATGGGAACACCCCTACCTCTGCTGTGGCGCATATTTATTCCTCCTTGATTTCCTCAAAATTCAGCTTGTGGCACAACAACTCCTTGCATTGTTCCCTGATTTCCTGTAAAAGACGGGTTCTGAAAACCTTTCTGTGCTAATAGTGTGACTCTTTTAATTTTTAACCAATCCGTATCCTTTGGAGGTATTCTCCCATTCAAAATGGTAATAACCGCTTCATATTTCTACATTACCACTTGTGATGGTGCATTTGTCCCTTTTTCTCTAGACGTTTCTCCCTTCGGCCATTGTACTGCAGTCTTACATTCTGCCCATAAATAAGCTGGCACCACAATGTCAAAAAACATATTCAAGTCAATCCACAACACTTTTGAAATCTTTATGAACCTTTCCACTTGTGCACACCACTGCACCGGCTTATCTCTCAACTTTGGAAATTGTTTGTAAATGCTGTTAGGTCACCTCTATTCCATAGCACATGTACATAAGTTGCTCCAGCTATTTCTTTCAGTGGATAGACTGTTGCTTCATCCTCACTAGGCTCATCCTGTTTTACTCCTATTGCTGCTTCTTTCTTTTTCTTTTCATGTTTCTTCATCCACCTGAGTTCACATTTCTCCACATCCTTCCATTTGCAAATGCATTTTGTCAATTCTATAAGGTGCAAACACATTCCTGTAATTCTCATATTGTCTATAGCCTGATCACCCAATTTGAACTTATAGCTCCGATGCAGGCTTACATTGCTGGTAAGATACACATCCTACTTCTTTGCTATCCCTGCCAATCTGTTGTGCACCATAGCAGCCCTTAGAGGAATCTCCCTGCACAATTAAATTAACTATTTTCTCTGGTACTGATCTACGTGATCAAACTCCAGGCATTACTTGATTATTTCTTCTAATTCTTCCATCAATTTTGGAATGTCAAATAGTGTGTCCTTTCTAGTGTCTAATTCTTTAAAGGGCTCTGTGACTTCTACCTTCTTTTCTCTTGTGACTTCCTCAAGCCATGCTGGTAAATATCCATCCTCATTGACTCTCAAGTCACTAGACGCTGATGGAGTTGTAAGGACTAGGGTCCCTCCTCCATCTACCAAAGCCTGCAAAGTTTGTGGGGGACTCCACAGAAATAACTGTGAATTTTGGGTTGTCTGTATACTCCCAACCGCTGATGTTGTTAAGACTTCTGGCCTTCTTTCAATCTGGAGTGTAGCGCTTGCAACCACTCGAGGTGCAACTGGGACATTCTCATTAGGAACTAAAGCTGGTGGTCGTCTCACAACTGTTGGAGCAATTTGTAAAATTTGTAATGGTCGTTCCATTGGAAGTGGACCTGGGTCCACAGGAGCAGTAGCTATGGTCTGACTGGCACTTGCACTTAACTCTCCTGGGTCAGAAAAAACAGTAGGTGATGGGGATTGGGAAGACAACATCTGTTCTAATATTTTGTCTCCTGAATCTGACTCATCTCTCTCTTGTCTAGTAGTATCCTTACTCTTTTTCGCAGTTTCTTATGTAAGTACCGGATATAAAAAGGCTCCTTCAATAATGCCCTTTCTCCATCTACGCTGTTCCTCATCCCATCGAGCATTTGCATAATTCTGCATTGCTCTTCAAGTCCTTCTCTGATATTTCTTCTTCTTCCTTTCTCTCGTAACTTTTCCCCAAGCATGAAAAGCCTCATATTGCATGGGTCGAGGTGGTGGCTTTATTTCGTGCAATTTTTCCTTCAAGTGACCTAGGATTCTGGTATTAGATGTCCCATACCTAGGAAAACTCAAAGCACCCCTATTTTCCGTAATCCTACTCCATTGTCGAAGCCAAGGGCATGAATTTAAACCATGTTCAGTAGTTATAATGTATGCCAGAGGTCCCTCAAGAGGGGCCTCATCACCTTTGCATACAGGAAAAGTGACATCCTCTCTTACCAAGTTCTTAAAATCCTTAAAACATTTCATGATGACAATTTAATTTTCAAAGATTTATGTTAAGCCGAATGTTTTGATTCTGTTTCACACACGTCAAATTTTAGTTCCCCAATTAAATGTCAGCTATTATTTTCATACTATCCACTACCAAATCAAACAACAGTACTCAAATTAAAGAGATCCAATCTAAGTGCTACACTGAAAATCCACTAACCAATAGCAGCACGAAAGCACATCAACAGTCCAAAAAACTATGACGTACAATCTCGCTCCTCGCAGTAGGCACCCTCCTTTACAATTTTACTTGCATTCACACACAACTTACATATAACTTTGTGGCATCCTTCAGTTCTTGGGTGGAATCTGGAACACTGTATGTGTGGTCCAGATTCCACAGAAGGACGGTTGGCTCAGGCTTGATTAGGCAGCTTAATCCTGCATCTCCTGGAACAAATAAAATAAGGAAACTTACAGAGTATCCTGTCATCTGTTAGCGAAGATTCTTCACTGGCGACGAGTGGAAATTGAACCCTGAAGACTTCAAGCCTGAAGCCCTGCATCCCTTGCAGATCGTGAGGCGGTTGACAACCTGTCGTCATTAAGTTCGTCAAGAATTTGTTCCGCTTACGGACCTCGGTGTAACAGAGGCAATCCTGAAAATCCCGTCATTGTCGATGCCTGTGGTGAGACTTTAAACAATTTTGTGTATAATTACTATCCGCGCGTTGGAGTTTAGCCGGCACTTCACGCACGCGCTGATCCACGCTGCCTCGTGCGCTCGCACGCTTCATTCCCTGGCAACCCGATCCTTTTATGACGCTGCACGCCTGCCTGCCGTCAAATCATTTGTATGTTGCCTAGCGCTTACGTCACAAACGGCGTTGCCCAGCAATTTCTGCTCGCTATCTGTTTCAGTCTCTGCAGTCCCAGTCTGACCTGACAAACACTGCTTTGATTTCAAAAGCGTGTGTCAGTGCGAGTTTATTATCGTGTGTGTCAGCGAGTTCAAGTTTACGCTGACACACACAGCTCAATTACTGCTTGCCGAGTTTCTTTTTCATTTTATGTCACCGCAAGTCCAAAACATCGCTGATACACACAGCATAGCTATTGTGTTATTTCCACAACGTGTGTCACGTTTAAAAAAATTTTTTTTTGCATCAAATGTCACAGCATTTTTAACCATCGCTGACACACACAGCACAACGCATGTCACTAAGAATTTATTAACTAAACATGGTTGTTAATTAACAACTTCTCAAGCTTGTATCTGGTTCATACACACTTTAAACTATAATATCAGTCACCATGGAGGGCATTGGTGCTCCGCCCCCATTTTTAGCTTCTCCAGGTGAACCCCCTCTGGAGTGGAAACAGTGGAAAGAAGGCTTAGAAGCCTATATTGAAGCAATTGGAGGTGATGATTATACTGACAAACGCAAATTGGCTATTTTAAAACATTGTTTAGGGGCCGAAGGAAGACGAGTATTGAGTCATTTACCTTCCATACCTACAGACAATTCCAGCGATGACGACAGTGATGTTTATGATAATGCCATTAAACAGCTTGACAAACAATATGTAAAAAAATGAATGAAGTTGTTGCGCGACACAAGTTTCTTAGCAGACAACAATTAACCAATGAACACATAGACACTGTTGTGAATGATCTAAGATTTTTGGCTGCCAAATGCAACTATTCTACGTTTCATGATCAGATGGTACGTGATCAGATGGTACATAATGTGGCTGATGCGAAGTTGCAAGAAAAGTTACTTTCTGCGGATGACTTATCCCTTTCCAAAGCTCTTGACATTGCCCATCGCTTCGAAGATATGAAGTTAGGAATGAAAGAACTGACAGACAAGAAAAATAGCGCATCTGAGGTGCATATTGTTAAGAAGAAATTCATTGATGAAAACACTAACAACAAATCTATAAATAAACCAACTTCTTCTTCTAGCTACAATTTAGAAAAAAAAGAATATATTTGCTTTAAATGTGGAATTCCGGGACATTTAGCCACTGATAAAAGATGTCCAGCAATTAGTCAAGTATGCAGATATTGCAAGTCTAAAGGACATTATGCCAGAATGTGTAGAAACAGGAACAAATTTAGAAATAATAACATGGGAGTTAGGAATTATAGATCGGAATATGTCAAAGAAGTTAATAGTGATATTGATGAATCTGAATATTTATTAGCTGTGTATGAAATTAATGATAATGGCAAAGACGCACCATTTTGTACGATACAAATAGGTAATAAGGAAGTAAAAATCATGGCTGACTCGGGTGCGAGACACACTCTGATTGGTGATGAGTGGTTAAAAGAATTTCCTGATGTACGCCTTCTTCCTCCTGACATCAAATTAGTGGGTTATGGTAAGAAACCAATTGAAGTTTTGGGGTTTTTCACTTCTGATCTTACTTTTAAAGGTAAAACTATATCTGCTAAAGTTTATGTGGCTAAAGAGGGATCTTGTCTTCTGGGTTGGCCACAGCAGCGAGACTTAATGATCACTTTAGATCCCAATCATCCGGATCAAGTATTGGGTTATTCTGATTTGATTCTTCAAGTTAGTAATTGTGCCACGACGGAATGGGAGAAAATGTTTCCCAAGGTATTTTCCCCTCAGTTAGGATTATTGAAGAAGTTTGTGCCCAAAATAATTTTAAAACACAATACCACTCCCAAAGTCCATAAAGTCAGGAATATTCCTTTACTATTGAGAGATGCTGTTAAGAAGGAATTAGAAAGATTACGTCAATTAGATGTCATAGAAGAAATCGAATCTTCTGAGTGGCTTTCGCCTGTTGTTGTAACGTGCACAAACCTAACGGAAAGGTTAGGTTATGTGTGGACTTAAGAGATCTAAATGCTAATGTATGGGTAGACAGACATCCGCTACCAAATATTGGCGAGATGTTTGTTAAACTCAAAGAGGCCACAATATTTTCCACTCTAGATTTATCAAATGCGTACCATCAGATAGCATTACATGAAGATAGCAAACAGTATACTTCTTTTATCACAACTGAGGGGGCCTTTAGATATAAAAGAATGCCTTTTGGGCTAATTTCAGCTTCCTCCGTATTTCAGAGGGTAATGCATAAATTGTTTAAGGATATTAATAATGTTTTGTATTTTCAAGACGATATCCTTGTTTTTGGAAAGAATGCTCAAGAACACACTGAGATTCTACACAAAGTTTTGTCTATTCTCCAAGACAATGGTTTAACTCTAACTAAGGAGAAATGCAAATTTGAGGTAGACTCCGTTGACTATTTGGGTCATTCCATCAGTAAGAATGGTATTTCTCCTAAACGGAATTTAGTGAAAGCTATTGAAGAAGCTCCCGAACCTCAAAATAAAGATCAGTTGAGGTCTTTTCTAGGTTTGGCGGAGTACTACGCTAAATTTATTCCCACATTTGCAGATAAAACAGTGCACATGAGGAATCTAATGAAAAAGCACCAAATGTTTGTATGGGACTTGAAATGTACTGATGAATTTTCTCATCTTAAAAAATGCATATCTTCGGCACCTGCCCTGTCTCCATTTGATACTGCTTGTGAATCTGTCATTATTTCGGATGCCAGCAACGTTGGCATTGGAGCAGTGCTTATGCAAAATCAAAAAGGGCATCTTGTCACCATTGCATTTGCATCAAGGCCAGTAAGAGGTGCTGAAGATAAGTACTCCACACTTGAAAAAGAAACACTTGCTTGTTGGTGGGGCATTGAATATTTTCGTAAGTATGTGTATGGTACGGTATTTAAAGTTAGGACTGATCATCGTCCTTTGGTAGACTTATTTACAACTAAAGGGTGTGGGAAAGCAACACCTAGAATTGCCAGATGGCAATACAAATTACAAGAATTTCACTTCAAGGTAGAATATATTCCTGGGGTAAAGAATGTACTGGCCGACTGTTTGTCAAGATTGCCTGTGAAAGATGATAGTATCATTATAGACGATGGTGAATGTGAAAGAGTTGTATCCATATGTGAAGTGTCTAATGGGTGCATAAAAGAAGATCAGTGGAGAACGTCGTGCAATAATGATGAGGATATTAGCAAAGTTATGTCTTTTGTAAGATCTTCCTGGCCCAAAAAAGCTGATTTGTCTCAAAGTCTGTTACCTTTTCATCATGTCGCACAAGAATTGTCCATTCAGGATGACATTTTGATGAGGGGTCTACAGTTGGTTGTGCCTCGTGATTTCATAGAAATTGTCTTAGATATGGCACATGAAGGACATCCTAGTATGACCAGTATGAAGAGGAGGATAAGGAGTGAATTTTGGTGGCCTGCTGTTGATAGGTGCATCGAAAGAAAAGTTAGATCTTGTATTGAATGCAGTATTAGTGACAAATCACAAAAAACACTTGTTTATCATCACTCACCTGTTTCAAGACCCACGCAGGTGTGGGAGTGTGTGTCACTTGACATAGCTGGACCAATGTGTTTGGGTCATAATCCTTTGAATGCCATTGTTTTAATTGATCAATTGTCACAGTGGCCTGAAGTTAAATTGGTTCCACATGTTACTTCCAAAGTTGTTATTCAGTTTTTAAATGAGATATTTGAGAAGGAAGGTTTTCCCGAAATGTTACTAACTGACAATGGTGTGCAATTAACTTCTGTAGAAATGAAATCATTTCTTGAGAGTCATGGTATTACACACAAGCGTTCTTCAGTTTACTATCCCCAAAGCAATGGAATTGTAGAAAGATGGATAAGAGTATTGAAAGAAGGACTACAGCTTGCCATTAGCAACGGACAAAATTGCCATGATGCTATTAAAAAGTTACTTTGGAATTACAGGAACACACCCAGAAGTGAAGGGGATATATCTCCCTTTGAGAAAATGAGAGGTAGGAAGAGTTTATGCAATTTGAGTCAGAGATGGATGAGGGATCTAGTATACAAAGGTGATGTGATCAGGAAACCTGTCATAGATCATTTCAGTGTTATGGACAAAGTTGCAGACAATGTTTCCTCTTGTCCTTTGCAAGTCAATGATTGGGTACGTGTGAAAAAAGGGAGAATTGTGAGGACAGGTGAGTCTCGGTTTTCTGATCCCATGAAGGTGGTCAGGGTTGGAAGACAAGTAGTGGAGTTGACCGATGGAAATGTTTGGAGTTGGTCCAAAGTTGTAAAAGTTCCAAGGTGGTTTTCTTCGAATGATGTTTACTCTGGGTTTCGGCCTTTGCGTGACCACAAGGCACCGCGTGTAAATATGAATTGGCGGAAAGGTATTCAACGACGTCCCAGCTATGGGAGAAGTCATGTTAATGTTAGACAGAGACAGGCACCCATATGGTGCAAAGATTATCATATGAGTGTATAAGTTTGGCTATACATTGTTTTTGTTTTTGTTTTATTTTCATTATTTTCATGTATCCAGTTCATTCATGTCTTGCTCTATTATATTTTGGTGTTTCATGATTACATGTTATATATTTATTCAAGTTGCTGTATTTATTGAATCTTGTAAATGTTCTGTGAAGATGGGGGATGTGTGGCATCCTTCAGTTCTTGGGTGGAATCTGGAACACTGTATGTGTGGTCCAGATTCCACAGAAGGACGGTTGGCTCAGGCTTGATTAGGCAGCTTAATCCTGCATCTCCTGGAACAAATAAAATAAGGAAACTTACAGAGTATCCTGTCATCTGTTAGCGAAGATTCTTCAAACTTCTTTAAACAACTTCTTGTTTGCTCCACTAAAAGAAATAAAGTTTTACGACCACTTAAGAGTTTTCTACACTCGCAAGTAAAGTCTCGGCAAGCGAAAAGTCACACAGATCAATGTAGTTTCCCTTCATTTGTGCAATAAGGTTCCACTAACATTAACCAAGATCAATCAAACACAACAGCTTGTCCCTACGTTATCGGTGCAAGTGATGGTACCTCACACTCCACCTAAATCTCTGACAATAAGTTTAAGGTAATTTTTATTATCCTGGGATCTTTCAACTTCAATGAGTCTGAACTCAACTTCTTATGTTTATGTTTATGTTATGTTTATGTTAGGGAATTTATTAAGCGCACGTATACCAAAGGTCTCTTGGCGCTATGAGGGGAGGGAGAACTTTCCTGAGGAATACTAACAATAGGCTAAAGTGAACAACCAAGTTTTCAGTTTTTTTCTGAAAATGGTGTACTCAGATGAAAGTCTGATGTCTATCGGGAAAGAATTCCAAAGTGTAGGGCCAAGAACAGAAAAATGGGAACCGCCCGTTCTCTTGCGCTTAAATCTAGGAATAGTCAACATAGACATTGTGGCGGATCTGAGATTTCGTTTGGGTAAGTACCTTGAGATCTTTGCAGATATGAATTTGGGGCCCTTTTCGTGAAGTGCATTGAATACCATGCAGCCTGTCTTGAACATGAATCGCTGGGTCACCGGGAGCCAGTGTAACTGCTTCAGAAGAGGTTTAGTATGGCAGTGTCTCGGTTGCTGAAAGACCAGCCTAGCTGCTTGATTTTGAATCAATTGCAGCCTATGGGTCTGATTAGCAGGAAGCCCTAAATAGATGGCATTGGCATAATCCAGCCTGGACATGATCAGAGCAAGCATGATAACCATGCTTGCTTCCCTGGTGAAGAATTTCCTGATTTTCCTGAAGGTCCTCAGATGGTAAACACAAGAGGAAGTAACCAGGTTGAGCTGTTCATGCATGGATAGCTTAGCATCGATTTTAATCCCCAGACTTTTAACTGAATTTTTGGAATAGGTGGAGTGCCCAAAGCAGCTGGCCAGTGTACTGGCGTCCACTGATTGAGTCTGTTATTGGAGATGACTATCTCAGTTTTGTCTGAGTTTAATTTGAGATAGTTATGACTCATCCAATCTTTGATGAATAGCATAGTATATTGGAAGAAATCCTTAGATCCCTCCGTCTCATCAATCGAGAAAATCAGCTGCATGTCGTCTGCATAATTATATACCTTCACTCCCCTGGTTTGAAGAGCATGAATCAGAGGACAGATATAGATGTTAAACAGGTGCGGTGAGAGAGATGAGCCTTGCGGTACACCACATGTGGTGTTGCCCCAGGCTGATTTAAAGGCTGCCAGCCTGACAGACTGAGTGCGTTCCTTTAAAAAAGAGAGCATCCAGTCCAGCGCCTCTCCCCACAGGCCCGCTGCTTCCACTCTATCCGCTAATATGGTGTGATCCACGGTGTCGAAAGCGGCGGATAGGTCTAATAAAACCAGGGCCTGTGTACACCCCCTGTCTGCACCCTCTTTCAGATCATCCACTACACTCAAGATAACTGATTCAGTAGAGTGTGAAGGCCTAAAGCCTGCCTGATGGGAATCCAGGAAGTTAGTCTCTTCAATGAAGGCAGAAAGGAGATTTGCAACATGTGCCTCCAGTATCTACGCCGGGTATGGGAGGAGTGATATCGGTCTATAATTAGTCATTAAGCTAGGATCTACTCCAGCTTTCTTTTGCAGCGGAACCAGCACTGCCTCTTTGAAAGCACGAGGGACCACTCCCTGCTCCAAAGAGATGTTAAGAAGGGAGAGAAAAGTGTCCGGAAATTGTGTGAAAAGATCTTTTGAATCCTAGCAGGGCAGGGGTCATTAGGGGAGCCAGATTGTATCTTATTTCTAAGTTCTACTAGCCGATCTAAGGTAACATTTTGGAAACTAGACAAAGTTATGGGATTAGTATATCGCTTATGTAATTTCCAGTCTTGAGAGTTAGAGGAGATAGATTCCTGGATGACCTTAATTTTGTCAACAAAGAAAGTATTCAAGTTGTCGCATAAAACTTGTGAAGGAGTAATGGCCAATGTGATGCGATCAGCACTAGAGAGTTCTCTAACTATTTTGAAAATATCTTTGGATTTATTTTCAGAGCTAAGCACCCTATTTGTGTAAAAGGCCTTTTTAGCCTCCACAATGGCAACTTTATACTCAGTTAATGCTTTTTCATACCTTTTCCTATCAGTTGATGAGCAGCTTCTCCTCCATTTCCGTTCCGCCTGGCGGGTTTTAAGTTTTACTAGTTTTAACTCTGTAGTGAACCAATAAGAGGTTTCATGCCGCCGCGAGACCCTCTCTTTCCATTGTAATGGGGCATGTATCTCACAAGCCCATAGTTGCCAGTTGAAAATAGCTCTTTCCATCTCATTAACATTATCTGTTATAAGCGGGAGAGTAGATTTCAATGTATTGAGGAACCCTGGTAGGTGGACACAATTCCAATTTCTAGTCAATAATTCCAATTTCTAGTCAATAATTTTGTGTCATTCATCGATTTACATAAAGATAGGCCTTCTTCTCTTAATCAACTTCTTGATTCCCCTGCCTCTCACACAACTCAAAAGAAAATACACTCACAACCGTGACACTCACAACCATGACATTTTCACCCTATTAATACTTACACTTCTAAACCGCAACCGCCAAACTGCAACCGCCTTCGAATTCCACTCCGCCACACCGTCAGGATCTGGACACTGGAAACTGGAATCAGGGTTTGTTTTAATATTGCTTAGATGCTATTTTTATTGCTCCATTCAGGGTATAAACCATATCGTCTGTTACCAGAAACAGACGATATGGCATATGGATTGGCAAAAATCAGGATTTTGGGAGCATAGATAAAGTCTTGAACATCCCATAAAGGGTTGTTCTGGAAACACAGCTGAGTTCCCCACAGCTGCAGTAGCAACTGCTAAAAATAAATCAGTAATAAAGGAATGATCATTGCAGTAGCATTGATCAAGAAGAGTCAGGATAAAGGAGGGGAAAGTTACTGTCAGCAAGGAGGAGCAGGAAGTGGATCGAAAAAGAGTCAAAAGAGGGTCTCTCTCCCTAACTTGGAAAACTCAATTTTAATATAAAATCCACAATAATGTAATGAAACTTTGTAGATGTATGATGCCTTCAGCCAATGGGAACCAATCATTCGATGGTGTTGCCAACATCCCTGCTTCTCCTCCCGATTCCCACAGTAAACATTGATGTTGGTACATAGTAAATCTAATGTTGCAATAATGGTAACATGGAGGAAATTTCTCACGAGAGCCTTGTCACCTGAGCTATTAGCTGTGTTCAATGTCCAGTTGTGAATACAAGTGGTAGTCAATTGCAATGAAACAAATCTATCAACAATGTTCTGGTTAGGCATACATAAAATATATCTAGCAGTCTATTCATTAAGAATCCACAGCAAAGTTCATTCTTAAAGCAGGATGATCTAATATGGTGTGATGAAGCAAAGGAACATAATCTTGAAGTCATCACATTCTTTAATAAGATGCTGGTGCCTGGCAAAATTTTTCTAATAAATGTCTATTTAACTGTGAGCAAGAGTTGAGAGAAAATGGTTTGGGCCTAGATACAGAGGCACATTAAATATGATAGCCTACTACATTTTTGTTTTTCTTCATGTTATTTATCCTACACGTTTAAAGCAAGCACATTTCCCTTACGTGTGATTTACTTATGAATTCTTTTAGCAGAGTGTAAATGCATTCTTTAAAATGATTCTTACAAGTTTAAAGCAAGCACAATTTCCTGCAAGATTATGTCTGCAAAGGTTTAAATGCATTCTAAAGTAAAATTCTAATAGAATATGCTAGTCCAAATTTGATTTTAAAATTTATTTCTCAAAATGGAAAAGACAAAATGTGTGTAGGCATAAGAAGGAAGGTAGCTGAATATAAAATTAGGACGATGCAATATATGGCCATGAAGATAGGGACAGTTCACCACCACAAGTTTCCTTTTGTAGCAGCTTTAATTCGGGGCTGCCCATCAAGTATGAAGTTTCACATGGAAAATGATGGCAACATATTGAGATTGTTGAAGTTTTGAATGGTTCTGTTAGAGTGGCTGAAGGGGGGATATGGAATCTGAAGAGACTGGGATGATGTCACAAAAGGCTTATCTAATGGATTTCCTTAGGTGCAAATGCCTTATATCTGAGTGGGTTCTGGTGATTGACAAGAGAGGTGATGTGGACAAAAACAGTGATGTCCATAGACGTGGTGATATACTCCTCCCAATGTTAACCCTGATGTTTCTCCCCTTGCAATGTCAAACATTTTAAATTTGTTTACTTCCCCTGGTAGGTTGCTTTGCCTGGTTCATCTGGTAGTGCTGAGATAAGGCATATGAGAACTAGGACACTTTCTGATACACTGAGAGATTACGTTCTGTTAGAGTTTCTTCTTTCTCCAGTTTCCCTGCACCCTGAAACTTCTCTTTTTTCTCTATTCTTTTCATTCTTCTTCTCTTGCATATTAATGCTAAGGGGAAAGGTGTGTGGTTATCAGGCTATCTCCCCATTTCTGTGTGGAGGGTCTGGCTGGAATGGGATGTCATCCATGTATGTGTGTCACTCAAATCTAAGAATGCTGTAGAGTGGAATACAGAATTTTAAGCAAAGAGTTAGTTGAAGATTGCCTCCTACCTTGAGACACCTTACCCTGGTAGCCTCCTGTCATTCCTGTGTTCCTGCTGTGAGGGGGCGAAGCCATGCCCTGACTGATCCCATGCACCGCTGGAGAGACTACAACTCCCAACAACCTCCTGCTTGCCACACGCGCATTAAAGCGCAACGCCGACCCACGGCATGGGCCGCACATGTGGACGCGCCCGGGCAAAGCCCAGGCGAAGGGCGGGCCCATCCACGCCCTACAGCACCTGGAAGAAGCTGGGCTGGGCCAGCCCTCTAACATTTCGGCCTCCACTCCAGCGACCTTCCCAACTAAAGAATGGGCAAACGAAAGGTCAAAGCAGCCGAACAAGGGGGGGAAATCATCATCACCTTGGACTCCTTTTTGATGAGGGCGGCGGATGTGCTATCCAAAGAAATTGAACTTACCGAACGCCGCCTTTCACTAAAAGAGGTAAGAATTATTCCCAATTCTAGTGGAATGTGTAATTTAGCTGAACCGTCAATTACTAATATTGTGACTCTGGGAGACACCCCACTCATAAGGGCCCTTTCAAGACTTTCCTAAGTGGACGGTAGCCCTGCAGCAGAACCCCTGGGGACAAGGAAAAGGGGAAGAGTTAAAAACACTGTGACTATTAAGCTGGCTAAATCCAGCAAAACCGTACAGTCGGAATCCGCAGTTAGACCTAATCTACTGTCTTGTACTGATGAACTGTGTCAAAGAATGGAACAGGTTTTCACAGTAAACTTCCAAACGGTACTGTGTAGACTAACTAAAATAGAGGAGAACTTAGCCTTACTCTCCAACAGAGGGGGTGGTGTCATGCGGGGGGGATCCCAGAGAAAGGAAATACTCAAGGTCAACCACTAACATATGGTATCCCCCACCCGCCCACCACTGGGGACAACTACAGCAAGGGACAATGAGGGGCAGGGTAGACACCCTAATCATCTGAATCAACAAGCACAGACTACGAGCACTCAAAGGACCCCCATAATCTCCCCTCAGATATCTTGCCCCTTGCAGAGGCAGCCTCCTATAAAAGCAGAGCGGCTTCATTACCAGAGTGCAAGGGCCCATAATATGCCCAATGGGACTAACGTAATTGATGGAGGGGGTTTGGCCGATAGACCTGACAGGGGGCCCACGAACCTGCTGAGGGAACTGAGACCCAAAATGGTATTGAGGGTAGATCTTTCCCCAGCGGCCTGCCCAAATGCAATTATCCTCGCCAATACTCCCGAGCTGAAAACCACACAGTTAGAGTCTACAGAACAACTAATGGCCAAAGCTCTACACTGGATTACCAAATTCAATACAGGAACACAAAAGCTTCATAACCATACAATTATGGCTAGGAGAGTGTCCTGGGTTGGTTATGCGCCCAAACGCATAAAGGGAGACTGCATAATTGATCATTTTAATAGCCGATGAGTGGTAGGGGATTTACTGAGTACACTGCCTAACATTCCCCCATCAGATAGTCAGATTTTTGTGCTCCCCCTAGGTTTCTTTTACAAACCACTAAGGCTTAATGCAAATGAACAGGTCAGGGACAGATTTGCTAATATTCCTTATCCCCACATGTTTAATTCTGACCCTGTGTGAGTGAACATAGATGTGAGTAACAGATATGCTCCATTGGAAGGCCTTGACGAATGCATTGGTCAAAGCCCCAATAGTATCACCTAGGAACAATAGTACGGTCTTTAAATTGCAAAATGAAGTTAACTCAATTGGGGTGGACATAGAAGGGCTAAAAATAGTCACCTGGAATATAGCTGGCTATAGACCGAAAAAAGATAATCCAAATTAGCTAGCTTTGGTGATGAATTATGACATAATATGCTTACAAGAAACATGGGAAATAGGCCAGATCCATTTGGACGGCTACTGCTACTTTCAGACAGCAGTGGCCCCCTCTGGAGCTGGTCGAGCGAGTGGGGGCATAATAGCCTTAATAGCAAACACAGTTAGGCTCAAGGTCTTAAACTTTTTAAATGACCCCCCTTACTATCATATTCTGCTTTGTGAAGGTCATAAAGTGTGCTATTGGATCCTGATTAACTTTTATAACAATAACTTTGATGGCAATATGGCAATGGTGGTGGATGCATTGGAGAAAGATATTATCACCCTTATGAAAGCTCATCGTAACTCTCTTAACATACTATGGCTGGGTGATTTTAACGCCCACAGTTGTTATAAGAAGGGTACCTCAGTTTGTGGATTGACTGATGGGGAGGGGGAAGCCATCCCACATTTTGTCCATAATGAATATGGTAATGCATATAAGAGATTGCTAACAGTTAACAATTTGGAGATAATTAACACAGTCTTTTAGAGCATGCGTTTTCTTCCCTGTCTCACGGCTCGACCATTGATTACATTCTTGTGTTGGAATCCTTTAGAGGGAAATGTAATCATGCGGAGTCTTAATTTCTTGCTTTTAGTGATCACGCAGCTATTACATGTCAAATTAATTGGGGAAATAGACGAACCCCTCCTGATGATAGACTAATAAATCCCTCTAAAGCCAGAAAGAATGGAATTGTGCTGAAATGGAATAAGATTGACACAACAAAATTTACCCCTAGAGACATTGCTCAAATAAATCTGGAGGTAATGACCTGCCAAGATGTAAATTCTGCCGAGAGGGATATATTGTCAACCTTTGAGCGGATCCTACGTGAAATTAAAAGTAACTTGCTTCGACCTATCAGCCCCAATAGGCCAGAAACTGCACTTTGGTTTGATGGTGCCTGTGCAAAGGCACTAAAAAATCTCCACGCTACCCTCAGGAGTAAGCTGAGAGTTATTGTTTTAGTAAGGTTTCTGTGCTTTTTATATAAAAAAGCTAGGGAAGATAGGATGTGAACCATGAAGGAGGAGGCTTGGGATAAATTACATCAGGCAGCGGTGTCAAAGAATAGCAGGGACTTCTAGAGTGTAATTAACGTCCCACTCTTCAAAGATGAAACAGACATTAATCTAGAACTTTATATGAATGAGGAGGCGTGGGGAGCTAATTTTGAGAAAATCTTTGGAAAGTCAGGGGAAGGAGCGCTTCCTGTATCTTGTACCCTTCATACTGCTCCTGACGATAGTATGTCCTTTGATTGAATTGAATTGAATATAAGCTTTGTAAAGCGCGAACTTAGCCCAGGGGCGTCAAGGCGCTGCGGAAAGGGGTCAGGATACAGAGGTGCCCATGATGAAAAGGCTTACAAATTTGAAATAGTGAAGAGCCAGGTCTTCAAGGCCTTACGGAACAGAAAATGGGTTTCCAGAGCCGTGATTGAAAGAGGAAGGGAGTTCCAAAGTTTTGCCGCAGCCAGCGAGAAGGCCCTACCGCCCCATCTGGCTTTCCTAAACCTAGGGACTATCAGAAGGTTCTTGCTAGCAGATCTTAGCTGCTTCGCGGGGACATATCTCCGAAAGAGTTTTTTAATGCCTTCTGACCCCAAATTGTAGAAGGCCTTGTGTACCTAGCACAGGGCTTTGAATACAATTCTCCGACCCAGCGGAAGCCAGTGCAGATTGCTGATAGTGGCCGAGACAGAGTGATATTTGGGAAGGCCCATCACCAGCCTGGCAGCAGCGTTCTGCACTAGTTGAAGTCGATGCACAACCCCTTTATTTATCCCCACATAAAGGGCATTACAGTAGTCTAATCTAGACAACACAAGGGCCACAACTGCCTGTTTCCGCGAGGAAAAGGAGAGAAATTGAGAGATCTTTCTGAGGGTCCTTATAATCCCAAAACAGGTAGAAACTGTTCTATTTATTTGTGGGCCGAAGGAAAGGGAGGTGTCAACTATGATGCCTAGATTTTTGGCACTAGGGCCAGGGCGGGGGCAGGATCCAAGCGTATCGGGCCACCAGGCCTCTGACCAGATCTCCTGATTGTTTCCAAAAATTAAAACCTCAGTTTTATCCCCATTGAGTCTTAGATAGTTCTCTACCATCCAGGAAGCCACTGCCTGCATGCAGTTTTTAAAATTTGCCGCTGATGCTTCAACACTGTCAGTAATAGTAATCATGATTTGAGGCTCATCAGCGTAGGATAGCACTTCTAGCCCAAAAGATCTTACAACCCTAGCAAGAGGGGCTACATAAATATTAAAAAGGGTGGGACTCAATGAGGATCCCTGAGGGACTCCGCAGAACAACTGATTGGGAGCTGAGAAGAATTGGCCCATCTTAACTTTTTGCAACCGATCCATAAGAAATGAGGTAAGCAAATTAAGGGCAGAGCCCTCAATCCCTATTTCCCTGAGCCTCCCAGCCAAACTTAAGGGAGAAATAGTATCGAAAGCCGCCGTAAGGTCCAGAAGGATCAGTAAAGTAGTGTGACCGTCATCAACCTGACTTCGGATGTTGTTGAGTACAACGGTTAACGCCGTCTCCTAACTGTGCTCACTTCTGAACCCATGCTGCGAGCCATCGAGCAGCTGGTGATCCTCCAAATAGGAGCTGAGATGAAAGTTTAAATGTTTCTCCAGAATTTTTGCTGGGACTGGCAACAGGGAAATCTGACAGAGATGAGACGAGAACTGGACCAGTATTGCAGATCTTAGGCCCCTGGTACCGATGGGGTTCCCACTGATTTCTTTTTAGACAATCAGGAGCTTTGGGTCCCACTACTGACTAATGTTTTCAACGCTATAGCCAAAACTGGTACTCTCTCCTCCTGGAAAAAGACTGGCATAATCCCCATCTACAAAAAGGGAGAAGACCTCACCCAAAAATCAAAGATCCATTTCCTTACTTGATGGTACAGCCAAATTAATGGGCTGACTATTATTGAATAGGTTGGAGGCTTGGCTCGGGAGAGGAACATACTAATTCCCTGGCAGTATGGTTTTAAAAAAGGAAAAGGGACAATCGGCCAATGCCTCAACCTAAACTTGGGTATCTCTAAATATACAGTGGCCAAGAAAGGCCACTGGCCTTCAGGGATTTATCTGCCGCTTTTGACTATGTCACTCATTCAGTGCTATGGGCAATTATGGAAGGCATGGGCATAGAGATGACTATAATAGTGTTTATACGTGAAATGTACTCACAAGCTATGGCTTGCGTTCGATTTGGGAAGGACGGGGAGTGTACAAGACAATTTGGCATCTTTCACGGTGTCAGGCAGGTTTGCGTACTCACGTCATTCATGTTTTCGATCTATACTAATGGTGTGGAAGCTGCTCTGGCTGGGTCTACCACAGACTTCCCCATAGTAAACTCTGCCCTAGTTCCGATACTCCTCTATGTAGATGATGCAGTGCTGCTAGCTCGGACTGGTATTGCACTACAGAGGCTCATAGGGGAGTATACAAAATTCATGAACAATTTGGATCTTCAGGTAAATGAGTTGAAATCTTTCATACTCGTGGCATGGGCGAGACCGAAGAAACCACCAAAATTGTACATAGATAGGAGAAGGCTGGAGGCCGTGGACACCTTCTCCTATCTAGGGGTCTTATTCTACAGCAAGAATACTTGGTTAAATATGGTAGCCAACAGAGCGCTCCTAATGGAAAAGAGCATCAGGGCTATCTTTAGATTCATAAAAAGTTAGGATTCAAACCACTGGAAACAATAAAAAGGTGTTTGCGGCAAAAGATATCTCTGCTGCTATGTATAGGGCAGCTGTATGGGGAACGGTAGACATAGCAACTCTTCAACGAATAGGGGACGGTTTCCTTCAAATTCCTTAAAAGATTTGTAGCTGTTCCTCAAAGTTGCTCTAATTATAATTGCCACATTGTGTTGGATGTACCTAATATCACAGACTATATCCACATAGCACCGATTTTGCTGTGGCACTCAGTGTGGAGAAGGGAAATGGTAAACCTTACCCAGGATATTTTGAGAAATTGCTTAAAACTTGCTCAAGTAGACATGATTACATGGTTGCACTATATCAAGTGCACTTTGAAGTCCTTCGGCCACCATAGGCTATTTGAGAACCCCCCCTAGCTGCTTGACTGTCCCGAGGGCTAAATTAAAGGGATTACTCTTAGCTAAGTTGGGAAGAGACAGGTGGGAGTTTAATTGCAACAAGGCTACGGCTAGACAATTTCAGATAGCCCCCAGAATAATCATTGATACATCTTCCTATCTAACTTTTGTTACAAACTCCAACATAGATTTTTACTAGTTAGATTTCGATTGAATTACATCCCACTTATGTTAGGTTATCCCACAATCCCAGAAACTGATATGCATTTTATATTTTTTGCAAACTGTATATTGAGGAAAGGAAAATATATATGTTTCCACTAATACGCAGGCTTAAGCTCAGGCACTGCTGCCCAGCCTTATACTTCTCACAAATGTTAACTGATCATTTTACATGTCACTGCTTAGCTTCATTTTTAGGTCTCGCCTAGCGTTGCAGCGCATGCCCTGCTCGCTCTGCGGGATCTATTGTCGTCGAGTTGATTTCGGAAGTGGAGTGGAAGCTACGCCCATCCTTTCTATTGGCCGGCATCATCCTTTATGGTAAATGCTGGCCTCTGATAGAAAGTGAGGCTTTTTGGTGACCGCCCTGTCTCCTTTAGGCCCCGCCCACCCGGACTGGATCGTTTGCTTGTTTTATTTCCAGTGCAGTCAGATCAGCCCCTGCGTCCCACCCGTACAGTTCGCAGTCCTCACCCTGCTCTCTACCAATGCCTATTGCCGACCTACATCACGGTGAAAGCTGCAGCTCCCCTGAGAAGTTGTCGAAGGTGGTGGGCACGTACTCCGTGGGGTACCCGTTACTGGTATAGCTCACCACCAGGCTGGTCTTGCCCACGGCGCTGTCTCCTACCAGCACGCACTTGATACGGCGCTCGGGTGGTCCCCGGCTCCCTGCTTCGCGGCTGACAGTCCGGCTCCATACTCTGCGCGGGGGAACTGGGGGCACCTCGCCGGGCGCGCTGATGTAGCCCATGGGGGCCGTTGCGCCCTGCTGCTGCAGGTGCGGAGGCATCGGCCACAGGGGGCCGCGACCCCAATGGCTGCGCACCCACTTATGGTCCAAGGTCCTCCCAAAACGGCGGTGGTGCCAGCGGGGCCCCCGTCGCTATGCTCCTCAGCGGCAGGAGGCTTTCTTCCGCCTCCTCCTCTCGCAAGCCCAGGAGCAGGCGGTAGGCATAGTGCGGCGGGGCGCGCGGTAAGGACTATTGTGGAAGGCGAATCGTTGCTTCCCGTTTACAACGCGCGGGATTTCTACATAGTGGGCGACTGCACTTTTACTGGTTTGAGAATGCCTCCTCCTTTCCAGGTACATAGTGGCCATTGCCCGATGGGCCGGCTGCTGATCCCCGGCGATGGCTGCTCCCCCACCCCCAAAAATCAGTTTAGCGAGTGCATGAAATGTTTTTGTTGTGCCGCTAGATCAACCCAATTAATCAGCGATCCATAACTGACTAACCGTTACGCTTTGTTTGCCGAGTAGTTTGCCTTTTCAGGGGTAGTTTGAATATAATGTGTTCCACTCAACTTGAATATGGTCCAGGTTTCGCCATTTTTGTCGCCCCGCCATGGAAGTGCATGTGGTGACCACTGCCTCCATACCAATAATAGTCTGATGTTGTTGTAATTGCCGTTCTTGGCAATCTCGTTATTACGGAGCATCGTTGGCCAGATTTACAGAATTGTCATTAACATTGACTGTACCACATCCATCATCCACTGAAACCTCTTTAATCCCCATATATGCGTCCGTTCCTTAAGTGGATGCTGAGAAAAACAAATTCAATAAAACACAACAGGAGTGTAACCCATAGACCAGGTTGAGATCTGGGTAAATGCAATAAAACTAACAACAAAGTCTCAACCGGATTTAATGGAAATTAATATTATTGTATGTTCAAAACATTACAAAAAGGCAACAGAAAGAAGAAGGGAGACTCCAAGTAATTTGTTAAATGTGCTCATAGCATCATATATTAAAACCACATTTTATACATGACAGTTATATCAGCACTGTAAGCAAAAATGTAAAGGCAACCCAAAGAAACTTGGTGCACGTTGTGCTCGTGACAGTAAGTGACGGCGCAAGTGACAAGTGGAACATACAGTGGTAAGCGCAAAGTGATAAGGTGATCTAAAATATATACAAGTTTAATTGGTTCAATACAATAATTTTCAAGTAATTTGAACAAGATTTAGGACAATTCTGTGAACCAATACTGAATATGCGCCATTAATTGCACTGACAAAGTCGGTCGACGGCGTTTCGATCCTAGTTAATCTGGATCATCATCAGGACCGGGTAGCCCAAATTATAAGTACTGTAAACCACAAGAGTCAGAATTCGATATTATACCGAAACAAGGGAGCAGCGCTAAAAAACGTCTGCGAACGATTACAGGACAGCCGAAAGTGCTTGGTTAATTATCAAGAGTAGCGTAGGAAAGGTGCATGGTCGGAGCCCCGATCCACTGCAACAAAGGTAGTTGGGGATTCCTAAATATTTCTGTAGATTTACTAAATCCGTTAGGTAGCTGAGTATCGACCGGGCCGCCACATATGTGTACGTTGTCCTCCGGTGTCTCGTGGACCCCAGGTTAGATGTGCAGGACATCTAACCTGGGCTTCTATTGGAATTCTATAACGCATATTAGCAAGCCCATTATCGCCGTTTAAGCGGCAGTTTCCTGCCGCTAAAACGGTGATAATTTTATCGCCGGTCTTGCTAATATGCCCCTAGGTTTGTGTATATTAATAAATGCTCCTCTTGATCAGCAACGCCCTCCTTTTCACCACAAGCGCCATTTTACAGCACCATTTATTCTCAAAACACAAAATAAATATGGATAAACACCAATGAGTTGGCCTAAAAATAAATATGGATAAATACAGACGGAAATGTTTATAAGTCGGTGAGCACTATTTTCTCAAATGCTCTTCCCCTATTCCACACGCAACATCGCAGCACCTGCCCGCTTTTATTTTAATAGTAATGTATTTATTCAAATTACTGCGCTGTCCACTTTGACTATAGCGGCTGCGCCTATTTATTATACGGTGCGGTCCGCTTTCACTTTAGCAGCCATGCTACAGAACCTTTTGAAATTATTTTTTTCCCCACTTTAGGTGAAAAAGCCATATCGCTTTCACTCGGCTGCGCCCCTTTGTTTAGGCGCTCCTTACTGTAACCTGAATATGTGAGCAGCGTCTAAAAAAGGGGCACTGCCACTATTATAGTGGTCTCACATTTGCAAAAGTTTGAGCTCTTGGCATTAAAAATAATGCCTTTTATATATGTGTTGCTTTTAAAAACACATAAAAGGCATTCTCATTTACAATGCCAATAGCTTAAACTCTCGCAAATGCGAGACCTATTGCATTGAAAATCCTTGTTATGGTCTGCTATAAAAAGTAGGAGACTGCACCAGTAACCCGGAAAGCAGGATAGTGAAAGAGCAAGGGGGTCAAAGTGTACTTACTCAACATAGAATAGGGCAGGTTTTATACCTAGATATTATCTGTTTTCCTGCCTTAAATTTTAACCTCAAGTTTTACAAATTATATACAGCAATGTATTCTTTTATTATAATGTACCATTTTTAACACTTTGTATTTAATTGTATGTAAAATGCTATTTATGAAATAGCGAAATAAAAGAAAGAATTTTATTGAATTGAACCTTACCCTGTTGCTCCTGTGATATTTATACCAGTTAAGAAATGAAGGCTTCGTTCACCTCCACAAATATGACTTTCATCTTGCTTCAATTCACACAAAATTGCAAACGTATCTTGGAATCGAAGCAGTAATAACCACTGTTTGTAATATAATGACTGTGTTAATGTTCTGATCCCTTGCTCAAAATAGGTAAAGGTAAAAAGAATTGCTAACCATCAATCAAAAATGGCACTCAAATTAGGTTCTTATATTAGAAAGAACAATAATCTACTACCTTGACCCATGCTTTCTGTTATATAGCACTGAGCACAAGGCTTCTACTTCAGTACTGAATGGGAAGCACAATTAAAGAAGCAACCTAGGTCAAATAATCAGCTAATAACATATTTACTTTACAGTCGGTGAATTATAAAAAGGAATTGACTAAAAATACTATAACAAGTATACATTTCAAACTACAACTTGCAATAAGCCAGTTGCCCTATGACGCAAGAAGCTTAAAAGAACGTTCAAAAAGTGTCCGATGAGATCCAAATAAGATAGCAAATATCAAATAAAATCCTGACACAGATGAACTCCTTGCGGTGAAACAGTAGTTCTACCGGGAAGGTGTCTTCTTAGGATAAAGAGTCTGAAAAAACTTAAAGAGAAAGAAGGAACTGTAAATAGCTGTGCTATACCCACTTGATGTGTTGTATCAGTTTAATACGGGCTGGGCTTCCCAGAGAACCATTTAATTCTCACACCTAATCATAGTGACATAAAACAACTATGAGCATTCTAAAATTAATGAGATAATTTCCTGAACTTAGGGCCCTATTTATCAAGGAGGTTGCGGCGCATTTGCAGCACGCAATGTGGTGCAACGGCGATGCAACCCCAGAATGTGATTTATCAAGACACGCAAGGCCACTTTGCATGGCCCTGAGTCGCTTGATAACGCTGCGTTGCGTTACTCTGCCTCAGAGAGATGGTCCATGGGCATTGCATGGGTGTTCCTGTGCAACTCCCATGTATTTTGACGCATTCCCAGATTTACCAATACTGGTAGACCTCGGAATGCACCAAAATGCTATGCATCCTGAGGGGAGGCGTAACTAGGAGAAATATCTTTATTTCTCTTTGTTACTTCCTCTTTCTATGTGTGCTGCACTCTGCAGCACACATAGATAGAGGAAAATGCCTCATGGGATTTTTTTTGTGCAGGAAGGTGTCCATTCCTGCTGAGAAACAATCCTGCATGAAACTTAGGCACTCTTGCAGGGGTGCCAGCGATGGCCCTAGGAGTCCATTGTGTGCCAGCTCAGCGAAAAGGCAGGAATTCACTGCATTGTGATAAATAGAGTGCATTTTTGCCCTTTCCATGTAACGCAGTGCAGCAAGGTGACTTGCTGCGCGGTGTTACTTTTACATAAATATGCCCCATAATTCAGTGATTCCTTCTGAACTACTAACATGGTGCTTACTTCTTAGTAAGAATTGAGGCCTAGATCGAACACGGACAACTTGGTCGTCGGAACTGATAGCTTCAAAAATCTGGGCCAGGAGGGAGACAATAATGGAGTGGTGAATTTCTATGTTTCAAATCAAAAGAGTGAAGTACCCTACCATTTTTTTTCAGCCTAAGCAGAAGTTTTCCATCATTGCCTAAAAGACTACTTATACCGAAATAACAGCAGCAATAGTGTGCAACATAACTGACACCTCTGTGATTGACAATGAGGACTGACACCTAAGGATCGAGATCTGTTCATGGCATACCCTTAGAAATCAGATACCAGTGCATGAAAAACTGCATGGGACGCACCCCCACCACTCATAACACCTACCCCAGGTGGAAGGATATGGCAGCTGTGCCCGATCTTAATCGAGAAGCGTCAGTTTGCAGACCTAAGTTGTCAGGGGATCTAGTAGTAGAAAACCAATGCTTTACGCAGTGGATGTCCATCCTGAGGGACCGCTTTGCGTCCCCCGGCCCACAAAATAACCGACCGCTCAAGAAACCCTCTGCCCCATGGTACACCCAAAACCTGAAAGAAATACATAGCCACTGCAGGATCCTGGAATGTAGATGGCGACAAAATTATGAACAGGCTGAATAAACCAAGTTCAAAACAGCTCTTAAAAATTACCACCACCAAATTAAAGGGGCCAAAAAATCTTACTTTACTGAAATGCTCAAGCGAGCAAACTCAAATCAAAAAACTATCCGTAAGATAGTCAACTCCTTCACTAATCCCATATCCTTGAAACAAGAGATCCCCCCCATCACAGTCTCTCAGTGACCGTATAGCGGAATATTTTGAAGGTCCAATCACTACAACAAGATTTCCCAGCACCCCCTGTCTCCTCCGTTAACAATAATGGCATTTTAGATAACAACAGACCGGCCGTTCAAATGTTTGGGTCTTTTAGCCTAGATCAAACTCGCCAGGCGACTCTTGCTGTCAAATCAGGTTCACCTTTCGACCCTTGTCCCCCCTCAATTCTACATGTAATGATAGACACTGTCAATCCAGTCATAAATAAGATAATCAATGCCTGCCTGTTATTAGCCAAAGTTCCCAATGGATGGAAGCTGGCAGCGATCAGAACAACCCAAAAGAAACAACTCGCCGATACCACCATCCTTACCAACCTTCCACCTATCTCCCTATTCCCATGTCTAAGCAAAATCGCTGAAAAACTAATTAATTCCCAACTTATGACCTTCCTGGAAGGAGCAAATATCTTACACCCTAACCAATCAGGTTTCATACCTCAACACTCCACGGAATCAGCCCTACTGTACACTTCTGAACCCTTAAAGCCGCACTTGATCAAGGAAAGAATGCTGTATTGGTCTTACTAGACCTATCGGCCGCATTCGATATGGTCTCACGTGCCATCCTCTTGGACCGTCTCAAATCCTACGGTATCTCATATCTTGCCCTGGCCTGGCTCAAATCGTTTCTGCAAAACCGCAGACAAGTCATCACCCTTGGGCAATACCAGTCAGCAGAAAAACCCCTGCTTTCTGGGGTTCCACAAGGGTTCATCCTTAGCCCAGTGCTCTTTAATGCCTAAATGGCCCCATTGATTAGTCTGATATCGTCCTTTAACATTGAGACCATCTCATATGCGGACGACACGCAGCTAGTCTTGGTTCTAGACAAAAATACCACACTGGCGTAAGAAAACCTCTGTCAATGCCTCACAGCGGTTTTTCACTGGATGAAAACCAACCACCTAAAATGCATTTCAGAAAAGACAGAAATTATGCCTGTGGGGAAAGGAAACACCTTCTCCCCCAGTCTATGGTGGCCATCTGACATTCCCCCCCACTAATACAGTAAAGGTAGCCATAAATTTGGGAGTCAAATTTGACGCAACCCTATCCTTCCACCAGCAATCATTAGCAGTAGCTGGGACCTGCTTTCACATGATAAAATCACTTAAAAGTTCTTTGACTTACTCCCCAGCTTGGCTAGACAAGCAGTTGCAGTGGCCCTAATTACATCTAGATTGGACTACTGCAAAAGCCTCTATGTGGGCGCCAACAAGTCGGTCCTACATAAACTCCAGATGGTACAACACACAGCTGCCCGCCTAGTACTAAAATGGCACAGGAGATCATCAGCATCGGCTGCTTTGGAAGCATTACACTGGCTACCTATTCATAAAAGAATCCTGTTCAAGATTCTGATAATTACCTTCAGAATCTTCCACTCCTCTGGTCCTCTCTATCTCAGGCCCAGGTTTGCGCGCTATGTACCTCACCGTATTCTTAGATCATCTAACGCCAATCTGCTAAAACCCCCAGTGTTTAGATGTGGCTGAAAAAGGGGGTAAATCTCTTGCAGTGATCATCTCCAAAGCCTGGAATCAACTCCCCAACCACCTTCGTCTTATTCAATCAGAAACTCTTTTCAGAAAGGCCCTGAAAACTTGGATTTTCACAGCCCCTGATGCACTATGCAATGCACTCATCTAAATCACTTCTCCACCTTTGTCTACCCTGTCTATCTAGCGATTCACCTAGAGCCATGATACTCCTCGGAGTGATAGCTGCGCTCTACAAATGCCTGTTAACATAACATACTGCCGTAATTTCCCACCAACTTAAAAACACTAAAAATTATATGATCACCTTCTTAAACTGGTATAATGTAGTGTGCTTGGGTAGAGGACAGTTTCATTCTACCAAATGTTATAACCTTCAACAAAAAGGCAACAAAGGCTTTGTTTCGTCTCCGTCTGGTGGGATGATTACGCTAGCAAACAATTTTGATTTCTAAGTCTTTTTTCAACGTATGGTAAGATATTTTAACCAGACCTAACTATAACGTCACTTTAACCTTTGTTTTTTCAGTGAATATATACATATATCCATTGCTTATTCTTGGAAATTTTCGGGGTGATCCTTTAAAAGCGAGGGAGGAGAGAAAGGGGAAGTCCCAAAATGCATTTTTCACATACATTTTTCCATAGGAAAATTAGATACAGCTACAGCCAAAACCACTGAACAGAATGACACCAAATTTGGCAGCAAACTAGAAAGCGTGCTTTTTGTGATTTGGTTTAAATCCATTCAGTAGTTTCAGAGATATGAGAGGTTTAAAAATATAGAGATCTAGGGACACAGATCCTGCCGGTAACTCCGCGGATCCTTGAATTCACAGTATGGATCCTCGAATTCACAGGATGGCTCCTCAAATCCGCATGATGGATCCTCAGATCCAAACCCAAGGAAAAAAAAATACACCCACTCATACACCAAACCCCGCTGCACATGGCCTTTGGCTGTGCGTGGCATGGGGTTAGGTGAATGTGGGGGGGTTGGCTGCTGGGCTTGGCCTTGCGCTGCGGTGGTTATATTAACGTCTTGTAATTGTAAATTACTTTACGGTACAAAAAACTGAAATTCACTGAAAAAAACAAAGGTTACAAGGACATTATAGTTAGGTTGACGTTTTACCCCCATAAAACCATAGAAATTCAGCAGTTATAGTTATACTTATAGTTATATTTATCTGAAGAAACTATAACTTGTGCTATTAAGTAACTCAAGGCAACAAGTCATAGTATCTTAACGTATTGCCACCAGTGCTGCCTTGATTCTTGTGGAGTCGGAAAGGAACTGTTGAAATTAATAAATAAATATAAATATATAAATATATCCCACTGGCGGTCACCAGTAGGTACTTATAGTTAGGACCTAGTTTCCATAGGAAAATAATTTTCAACTTGCTTATAAGTTTGGTGCCGTTTGACAAATCTTCATGAAATTTAAAAAGAGAGAGAAGAGGGTAGGGTAGGAATACCGTGACCTCTAGGCCTGGTGCTGGGGTCCCCTATTTGCTTGAAATTTTTTGAGGTGAAAATGATGACGCATTTGTGAATTTGCAGTGACAAAAAAAACGCGCTTTCCCGCGCTTGATTAAACATTGGCCCCCGGGCGGGCCAAGTCCCGGGGGCTTATTTATATTTTTAATAAGGGGAGGGGACATACAAGGCCCACCTCCACATGGTCAATCTGGGCTCCGGGCACCGCCACCCCCCTGGGGCAGGCAGATTAAACACATAGGCGGAGGAGGGCCACACAACACTCCTCCAGAGGCTCTTATGAACCCCAGGGACCACCAGCTCCCCATGGCTTTATTAAAATAAAGGAGGAGAGCAGCATGGACCCACTCATTGCCTGTAAGGGCCCCAGGGAGCAGCACCTCCCCAGGGCCACAAATATAACAAAGGGAGTGGGGTCACACAGCCCCTCCCAGGTCATGTATAGCCACACGGACCACCACCTCCCTGGGGCTTCCTTACTTTTTTAGAACACCTCCTGGTCTGTGCATGGCCCCATGGACCACCTCCTCCCCGGGGCAGGCCATTGAAAATGAAAGGAGGGTGCAGCGCTCCCCCGCTACAGGAGCCATTAATGGCCGCGTGGACCGCCAAACCCCAAGGCTGGTTCCCTATCTCTCGAGGTGCCCACCCTCGAGAGACAGCAGTCTGCTTTCGCTTGGCGGGAGCTTTGACAGCACCCGCTATGTGAGAGCAAACTGTAAGTCCGCTCCCACTTGGCGGGAGCAGGAAAACTGCTGCATCTTTGCTGGGAGCGGACTTTTCATCTGTTTAGCGGACAGGAAAACATGAAAGAATTGCTCTCACAGGCAGGGAGCAGCATTTTTGACTGCTCCCTATGTGTGGGAGCAATGCTGGCTCCCGCTGGAGGTGGGGAGCTGGCAGGGATCGTGTGGGCATGGATGCTCCCCCCATGGTTCCCAATGTACCACACTGGGTGCCCTGGGTGTGCTCCAGGGCACCCAGGATGAAGGGCCTGGCCAGGGGGATGGGGTGCCTGCAGAGGGTGGCCATGCAGCCCCCTCCCCCATTACGTTTTGGGCAGGCCTATGGGGATGGGTCCCCAGGGCCAAAATCAGCCTGGTGAGGATGCCTGTGTGGCCCCCATTAAGATTTGGCCAGGCTAGGAGGATGGGGTCACCAGACTCAAAATTGGCCCGGGAAGGATGGCCGCGCGGCCCTTCTCCCCTTGTATACATTTAAAAAGAGGGAGCATGGTTCTCCCTTTTATTTACCTTGAGTATGCAAATGCTTAAAATCATCTGCAAGTCTTGCTTGTTTGGCCCGCCCCATTTTCCTTAGTAGTATGCAAAGGTCTTCTCGCCTTTTCCCATGTTGATGAACAGTTTACCAAAAGGCCCCCGTGCATGTTTCCCTCCAATATTGGTGATGCGTTCTTGATGCAGAGGAATACGAGAACATTCCCACCAAACAAACAAACACTTAGTGAAGAGGAAGTACCTCTGTTTGGTGGAAAATCACCTCTTTGTAGTATTGTCATGTTCTCTTGACGAGGATTCATTTCATCACAGACTTGTGATTGAAGACACTGCAGAAACAATCACATTGCCAAACTTACCTGCACACAAGGTCACTAGAGACATTACCTCATGGTCGTTTATGCAGCTGTAGTGTAGAATATGCACTAGACATTTTCCCAACGAGGTAGCACTTACTAATTAACCAGTAGAAAGTACTCCTGTTGGATAGACATTTTCAGCAAAACTATTGACTCTTCTTGGAAAAAATTAGCTCAGTTCTGGCTCTGATGCTAATTTTAACAGAAATTAAACCTCAACAATAAGCAAAACAAATATAAACATAGCAGGTGCCTCAGATGAAGCTCCACTTTTGTAAAGCACAAAAATCCTAACATCTTGGGCTTGGCAAAGGCAAAGCAAGTGTGTTTCCTCTCGTATTCCATATTGAAAAACAATCTAAAATCCTTAATGGAGGTGAATGCATTGTTGATCTATTGGAGCGCAATCTGATCTGCAGTGTCTGTGATAAATAGTTTCCCTCTTGTCATCAGAGCAAAGTCCATGATTCTCCCTTTTAATTACCCTGAGTATGCAAATGCCCATAATCATCTGCAAGGTTCGCCCGTTTAGCCCTGCCCAGTTTTCCTTAGTAGCATCCAAAAGTCTTCCCGTCTTTTCCCACATTGATGGACAGCTTACCAGCTTCTGATCGTGTTTCCCGCCGATTATGGTGACGTGTTCTTGATACGGAGGAATTTTGAGGACATCTCCACCAAACAAGCAAGCACTTGCTCCAGATAAGTAGGAGGAAGTACCCTTGTTTTGTGGAGATTCCCCTCTTTGTAGTCTCATCCTGTTCTCCAGACGAAGATTCATGTTATCACAGAATTGTGGATCAAGACGCTTGAGGAACAATCACATTGCTGAAATTACATGTACATAAGGTCAGAGTAGACACTTCCTCTTGGTCCATTACGCAGCTGTGGTATAGAATATGTACTAGCTATTATCCAACATGGTGGCATTTGCTAATTAACTAGTAGAAAGTACTCTAGTTGGGTAGACATTTTGTGCAAAACTGTGGACTCTTGTTGGATAAAGGGGCAGATGAGGTTCTGTTCTGGCCCACTCACTCACACAGCTACTGACACACCACACAGACACTCAGTCACCCACTCACACACCCATTCAGACACTCTCGCACACACATACACTCACAGACCCACACAGCCACCCAAACACCCACTTACACACCTACTACCACATCCACAAAACCACTAACACAGCCACTCACAGACCCATACAGCCACTCACACAGTCACTCACACACCCACATAACTACTCACACACCCACTCACATGCCCATACAGCCACTCACACACCCATTCACACCCCCAACAAACTACTCACACACCCACTCACAGACCCTTGTTTGATCTATTTTGTGATAAACTATCGACTGCTATCAATGATACACTCAATTGTGTAGGCATTTGTTGGTCTTTAGCCAAGGCATCATATAGTCTATGTGTTTTCATAAGTTTCATGTTTGTTTTATGATTGACCACCAGTCGTAAATGTGAGCATACGTATTGTGTCACAAGGGAAGTTTCTCGTTATCATTTTAGTGATTTGATTGATGTTTCTGTTTTGTTCGTTTTGGGGTTGATGACCAGTAACGGGTTTATTTTTGTGTTTACATCCCTAGATGGTTGTTGGACCTGGCTCTTTTTGCAGGGTTATCCCCATACTTTTAGCCTTCTTCCTCCTATTTTTTCTGACCTGTTTATTTGGGCTTTTGAAGTCTGTGCACTTTACCACTGCTCACCAGTGCTAAGGTGCATGTGCTCCCTGTGTAAATTGTGATTGTGATTGGTTATCCATGATTGGCATATTTGATTACTGGTAAGACCCTAGTAAAGTGCACTGTGTGTGCATAGGGCCTGTAATTCAAATGCTACTTGTGGGCCTGCAGCACTGATTATGCCACCCACTAGAGTAGCCCTGCAAACATGTCTCAGACATGCCACTGCAGTGTCTGTGAGTTTTCAACTGCCAGGTTGACCTGGCAAGTGCACCTGCTTGCCAGGCCCAAACCTTCCCTTTTTCTACATGTAAGGCACCCCTAGGATAGGCCCACTGTAGCCCCATGGGCATAGTGCAGTGTATATGAAAGGTAAGGACATGTACTAGTGTGCTTTACATGTCCTGGTGGTGAAATACTGCCAATTTCATTTTTCACTATTGCAAGGACTATCTCTCCATTAGATTATCATTGGAGCTGCCTTGTAACCTCATACAAGTGTAACTTCCAATCGGGAAGAGAGATAGAGATTTGGAGTTTGGGGTCCCTGAACTCACAATTGAAAAATACATCTTTTAGTGAAGTTGGTTATAAATTACGTGTTTGAAAATACCACTTTTAGAAAGTGGCATTTTCTTGCTTTACCATTCAGTGCCACTACCTGCCTGTGGAATACACGTCTGGTTTAGACTGAACGTTGGGGTGTTTGTGCATTCCCTCTAGACAGTCACACAAAGGGAGCTGAGGTGTCCCCTGTATATCCTGATGTCCCATCACTAGGCTGATGTATCTTCCTGAGCTAGAGTAGTGGGAGGAGTTGTCACTGACACCTGAATAGGTCTGTGCCTGTCTTCACTCAAAGCTGTCTTAACCCCCCTCTAGTGTGTCAGGACCCAGGTCAGGGAAAGGCAGGGTCTTGCGCACTACAAAGACTTTCATTTGAAGTTGGCCTGCATCAAAGGCAGAAACTGGTATAAGTGCTGGAGCTGTGACACCATAACTTCAGAACACTTCTGGACTAGGAGGAGATTCTGCCAAAAAGAAGAGCTGGAGAAGCTGCACGAGGGGAACTGCCACTCTGCTGTGTTGTGCTGGCCTACTTCTTGCTGCATCTGTCTTGGGAAGGGAAAGGACTGAACTTTGCTTTCTGTATCCTGCTTGCCATGGTTCTCCAAGGGCTTGTTTGTGCTTGCCTCCTGTTAAGAAGTCTCAGGGCCATCAAAGGCTTCACCTGCAGCCCCTGAACTCCTCTTCTGTGAATTCTGACCTGCCAAGTGGTGCCAATTCCAATTTGTGGCCCTTGGAGGTGGATTTGCTGCAAAGACATAAGAAAATCCATGCATCAACCTTCAGCACCTGATTTCCTGATGCAGCACCGCCGTGCTGTTGAAAAACCAATGGATTGCCGTGGTGCGGCCAAAGAATCGACGCAGTGCCTGCTGTGCGACGGAAAGATCACCCCGGCTGGAGTCCTGAGCACGGTGTCTCTGACGCCTGAGACACCCGTTCCGACTCCAATGCAGGCCCTGCTGTGCAGCTGAAGAAATCGGCGCATCACCTGCCACGCAGCTGGGAAATCAACGCAGTGCCTGTTTTCACTGCCGTCGCATCGACCCAGCACATCCGGATTTTCTGCGCATCACCCCTGTCCACCAAGTTCTTCATCGACGCTCCCCTGACAGCAAGGAATAGACGTATTACCTCCCCTGGCAGTAAGAAACCAACGCATCACCTCCCCTAGGAGTAAGGAACCAATGCATCTCTTTGATTTTCCAGTACCTCACCACCCCTGCGCCTTTTTTTGTCTTTGATTTTGACGCATCCCAGGTACTTTGTGCTAAAAGTGATGAATCCATAGTTTCCTATGGACTGAACTAATTTAAACCTTTTAAAAGTGATATCTTTGCTTATGTATAATTGATTTTTGTCATTTTGGTCTTGTTTTATTCAGATAAATGTTGGTTATATTTCTAAAATGGTGTGGTGTCCTTTTGAAGTGTTTTCACTGCGTTACTGTGTGTTTATGTACATATGCTTTACACATTGCCTCTGAGATAGGCCTGACTGCTCATGCCAGCTATCAAGGGGTTTAGCAGCAGTTATGTTGGGTGTGTAAATCCCTTACCTTGACTAGAATACGTTTCCCTACTTGGACAGGGTGCAAGTCACTACCAACTAGAGACCCCTATTTCTAAAAATGGTACAATAACAGGAATGTGCCCCAGATGAAGGACCTGGAGGTCTGAAATGTATTGGGGCAACAAATCAAGTTCTTGTAATCAAAGAAGTTGTTCACTCCATGTTGTAATTGGATGCACTGGTTTATGTTGAAGGATTCAATGCATTAACAGTGCTGACAGCTGTTGAATCATTCAAAGATGAGGTATAAATTCGCGTAATGGAAAAGCTAATGAGCGTGGTAGTAATCATTGAAGCTCTCACAAGCGTTACAGTGCCAGTGCACCCTGGGACTGCACTTACAAGAGTCCAGCTATTCAGTGACATTTTCACGATTCACCAGGCAGCACATTTTGCAGTTTGTAGTCACTCAACCCTGTGGAAACTGGGGCAGAAACAAGTATGGTGAGAAAGGTGGATACGCAATATAAAGAAAAATATAGGGCCAATGATACGTTAGGATGCAAGACACACTTTCATACTGTAAATGGGTTTCATGCTAAACATATTTGTTTACCTTACGTTTTTCAATGGCAGCAATCAAATGGGGATTGTGTGTTTGAATTGGGACTTTCAAATGTGGCAGGTATTTTTCCCTTGGAAACCCTACCAGCAGCAAATAGTTGATGTATGTAAGTAACAGAGGATGTAGACACATGGTTATGGTGGGTACAGCTGGCCCAGGGCACGTTCACCCGGCCCTTTTTATTTGCAGGGTCACCAGACTGGTGATGCCTGTGAGTGATGGGTGTGGGGTGGGTGTAAGGATAGCCCTAGGGAGGGGCTGCTGCAGGACATGTCCTGCATGACACCACATTCCTTCCAAAATCCAAAAGAAAAGACAAAAAGTTCAACTTGTGGAAACAAAACAAAATAAACTGGATACCACATAGTCCATCAGTCTCTAGAGTCAATCAGCAGGGCATCAGTCGATGCATGGACTGATTGAGCGGGCTGCGTCAGGAAATCTCTGCTCACATTTATAATTTAACCTGAGTGGTTCAGTGTTAGACTTGGCATCTTTTGGCGTGTTTCCCCTGAGTTTTTGCTTTCTGACCTCCCGGTTTTGACTCTGTTTGTGCTGGCTTAGTGTTTCTGCGCACTTTTTCACTGCTGACCAGTGGTAAAGTGCAAGTGCGCCTGTGGTAAAATGAGTTATGGATTGGTGTTTCCATGATTGGATATTTGATTTACTTGTTATTCCCTAGTAAAGTGCACTGAGTGTGCCAGGGCCTGTAAATCAAATGCTACTAGTGGGCCTGCAGCACTGATTGTGACACCCACGTGAGTAGCCCTGAAAAGGTAACTCAGACCTGCCATTGTAGAGTCTGCACGCAGTCTGGTACTGCCATGTCGACTTGGCAAGTGCACCCACTTGCCAGGCCCCAACCTTCCCTTTTCTTACATGTCAGCCACCCCTAAGGTAGGCCCAAGGTACCACTGTGGGCAGGGTGCAGTGTATGTGAAAGGTAGGACATGCCCTGGTGTGTGTGGCATGTCCTGATAGTGAATTACTGCCAATTTCGTTTTCACTATTGCAAGGCTACCTGTTCCCCATAGGACAGAATGGGAAGTTTGTTTATAACATCTTATAAACATAACTGGCCCTGGGAACGAGGTAAGAAAATAAAGTTTATTATGCCTGAACTCAGAATCTAAAGATGCATCTTTTAGTGAAGTGATTTTTACATTCTGTGTTTGAAAATACCACTTTTAGAAAGTAGGTATTTTCTTGCTCAGTCATCCTGTGTGCCTCTGTTGGAATGTGGATTGCCTGTCTGGGTTTTGGATGACAGAAGGCTGGGGAGCAGGAGTGGCTCCAGATAGTCTAGGTGGGTCAGGAAAGGGCTGAATAGACCTGGGCTGCAACTGGGGAAGGGGGAGGAGATCTCCTTGCACCTCAAAGGGCCTGGTCTGCCTCTGACAATGTCGTCTCCACCTCCTGCCAGGAAGTCACACCAGAGAAGGCAGAACTGGTTCTGGCTGGGCACAGACACTCTCTGCCTAAAGGATCAAAGGATTTTTGAATATAAATATTGGGGCCCAGACCCCTGAACTTTAGAACTCTTTTGGATCAAGAAGACTGCCAAGAAGAAGAGCCGGAGAAGCTGTGAGGAGGAACTACCACTTTGCTGTGTGCTTTGCTGTGTTGGCCTGCAGTGGCTGCTTCTGTCTTGGGCAGTGAAAGGACTGGACTGAACTTTCTGCAATCTACTTTGTGAGTCTCTCCAAGGGCTGGAGGTAGAGCCTGCCCCTTGTTCAAGAAGTCTCAGGAACAGCAAAGACTTCAAGCTCTTCTGCCCTCAGCACTGGGGACTGTGTGTTTTGTGCTGCAACCGAAGAAAAGCAACTCGACGACGTCTACGACGCCGCTGCAGACTCCGTGTCCTGAAGGCACCACAGAGGGCACCGATGCAATGCCGCACCGCGACCCTGGTCTCACCGATGATGCCTGCTGATGCCGCCACCGAGTCGCTGCTCGCACCGCGACCTGTGGGCACTGCACTCCGCACTGCTTCATGACAACGCCTTGGCACCGCAGAGGGCAACGCCGCACCGTGACCCTGGTCTCACTGATGACACCTGCTGATGCCGCCACCGAGCCGCTGCTCGCTCCACGACCTGTGGGCACCACACTCCGCACCGCCTCGCTTCACGATGACGCCTGGGTATCCCCGACAACACTGCTCCATGTCGAAATCTACACCGCTGCTTGCACCGTGGTTCGAGGGCACCGCTCGTAACGTTACACGATGCTTGCCCTCATCCCACACCACAGCCTTGACCTACCGACGCTGGCGACATCGACTCCAGTTCGTCAGCCGACGACAGCGCTTCAGCAACGACGACGCCGCTGCTTGCACCGTGACCTGCCAGCACCGCGATGAGCACCGCCTTCATCTCGCACCGCGACCCTGGTCTCACCGACGACGCCATCCGACGCCACCACCGAGTCGCTGCTCGCACCGCGACCTGAGGGCACCTCACGCCGCACTGCTGCACTTCGCACCGCAGCACCCGGTGCCTGCCGACGCCAGCGCTCCTGACTTCAACAGAGAGGAGATCGATCTGTAATGCGTGTGACTTCGAGGGCCCCGACAACTCCTGCACCGACCTCCGGAACCGACGCCTGCGGACGCCGGGTTTTCGGAAGCTCAACGAGAGGTTGCCAATGCCCTGCATTTCTAAAAGGTACTGTTTGCGGGTCTTCCCGACACCGTATTTGGCTCGCGACGCAGCAGTCAGCCAGAACTGTTTGGATTTGTTTGCTCACGACACCGTGATAGCCCCGGACGGAGCTATCGACATCAAGGAACTGTTTTTAAAGCATATTTTGATAACTGAAGATTTTTAAGTACTGTATTGTGGATCTTTATTGTTTTTGGTCTTGTCTTAAGTATATAAAAATATTGGATATTTTTCTAAACTGGTGTGGTGTCCTTTTGTAGTGCTTACACTGTATTACTGTTGGTTATGTGCTAATGCTTTACACACTGCCTCTAAGATAAGCCTGACTGCTCGTGCCAAGCTACCAAGGGGGTGAGCAGGGGTTATTTTAGGAGTGTAACTCCCTTACCCTGACTAGGAAGAAGGGTCCCTATTTGGACAAAGGTGCAAGCCCTTGCCAACTAGAGACCCCCATTTCTAACATTGGTTGTCAGCGGTGAGGATAGGACTTTGCGTTTGCACTTGACTTACAGTGATTGGTGTGCACTACTACCATATCGCAGACCATTACGTGCCACATACTGGTTCTTTTTCTTTTGGCCTATTTTTGATTTTGCCAGTTTGAACTTGCTACTTCATCATGCCGGAATCAAGAGCATCATCCGTTGCATCCCTGGAAATTGCCTTTGAGGAGGATAGGTTGGAAGCCTACAATGTTAGGGAATTGAAATCAATTTGCAAAAACCTAAAAGTCCAAGTCAGAGGCCTCACTAGGAAGGACGAGCAACAAAAGGCGCCGAGGGCCTGGGTAGCAGCCAGACATGCCAGCGAGCAGTCTGGTGATCTCAGTGGAGAGGCGGAGGAGCCTATTCCTAGGGTGGATGTACTTTTGGGAGGGGGGGGACCCTCCAGGCCAGGCAGCAGTGGCCTGTCCCCAGAGGAGCTGGAGGACACGCGGGAAGCAAAGAAGTCCGAGTTGGAGAAACTCAGGATGGAAAGTGAAAGGGAGGATAAAAGAATAGCCATGGAGGAAAGGAAGATGATCTTAGATCATGAGCGAAGTCTTAAAGAGCTGGAGCTAAGGAATAGAGCCAGTTCAGATGGTGGCAACAACTCGTCAAGACAGGCAGACAGAATTGTGCACATCCCTAAAAATGTAGGCAAAGAATTCAAGAAGGGGGATGACATACAAAGGTGGTTTCAGGGGTACGAGGCAGCAATCCACATGAATGGGGTCCCCAAGGAGAATTGGGGAGCAGGATTGTGGCCTCTCTTCCCAGAAGAAGCAAGGGATACTTTAATAGCTTTGGGTAAGGGGTATCACCACACCTATCTAGACATGAAGGACGCCCTTCTCACTAAGTATGGTCTTACTCCTGAAAAGTACAGGGATCAGTTCAGGTCCAGTAAGAAGTCTGATGCCAACACTTGGTTGGAATGTGTGGATGTGTTTTGCCGGTCACTGGATGGCTGGGTGAAGGGCAGTTATGTGACAGATTTTCAGGGGCTCTACAATTTGATTGCATGGGATCACTTGTCTAGTCTATGTTTTGCAGATCTGCGCCAGCACCTAGTTGATAGTAAGCTGACTGACCCCAGGAAGCTTGCTATGGAGGCGGACCGCTGGGTGAGTACCAGGGTCCACAAGAAAGCGTTTGGGGGAGACTCAGCCAAAGGTGGGCAGGGTCCCCAGCAGAAAAGTGGGGGGACAAGGGTAAAGCACAGGAGTTCTCTAAAGGGCCCCAAATTAACACCCAGGGTAAAGGTTCCCATCCCCCGGAGATAAGAAGCCAGGGGTCTCCTCAGGAAAGCCTGCTGAGACCGGCCCCCGCAGGTGTTTTGCATGTGACCAGGTGGGCCAAGTGTTCAAAGGGGGCTCAGCCACCCACCGGTGGGCAGTCCAAGGTGTTGGCAAGTGTAGCACTTGGGGAGGAGGAGTACCCACAGGAGGATGGGGATCCTGCAGAAATGACCCTCGTCTCACTAGGGGACAGTGAGATGGTCCCAGGAAACCAGGTGCCCCCTAACACTAAGAAATACAGCACCTGGGTGACCATCAATGGGAAAAGGGTAGAGGCTCTCAAAGATACTGGAGCCAGTGTGACATCAGTCCGGTGTCACCTGGTCTCTGAGAAGCAGGTAGTCCCAGGGGCATTCCACCAAGTAATTGCTGTAGGCAATTCAGAGTGCCAGTGTCTGGTGGTGCAGGTTCCCTTCGAGTGGGGGGGGGGTCTCAGGTCCCTTGAGGGTGGTTGTGAGCCCTTCCATGCCTGTAGGTTGTCTGCTAGGTAATGACCTGGAGCAGTCCTTATGGAAGGATGTTGAGCTCAGGTCTCACTTGGAGATGCTTGGGTTGCCAGAGTGGGCATGTGTGTCCACTCGGTCAATGGCGGCCAGAAAGGGGGATCAAGAGGATTTGGAGCCTGAAACAGTGGCCCAAGTCCTTGCCAAGAGAAAGGGCAAGGGGCGCGGGAAACCGGCCCCTGAAGTTCCCACGGACCGGGAGGAGGCGGACCTTGAGGCGGACGCCCCGGTGCCTACAGGGGAGCAGGTAGCTGAACTGGGGGACATCTCCGAGCTGACCCATTGGCAGCAAGAAGGGGATCCCACCAGGGAGGAATTCTGCAAGGAGCAGAAAGTGTGCCCTTCTCTGGAGGGTCTGCGGCGGCAGGCTGCAGACCAGGCAGCAGGTGATCAGTCTGGATCACATTGGAACTACTGGGAGAATGGTCTCCTGTACAGTGAGCCTAAGGTCGCTGAGCCTGGGTCAGCCCGTGTGCTGGTGGTACCCCAGCGCTTCAGGACCTTCCTACTGGGTCTGGCTCATGACGTGCCTTTGGCAGGACATTTGGGGCAGGACAAGACCTTTGACAAGCTTGTCACTCACTTCTTCTGGCCCCAAATGCGAAGGCAGTCAGATGGACATTGCAGGTCTTGCCAAAATTGCCAGGCAATTGGTAAGAGTGGGAGGAAGGTCAAAGCTCCTCTCTAACCTTTTCCAGTTGTTGGAACACCCTTTGAAAGGGTAGGGATGGACATTGTGGGGCCACTGGATCCCAAGACAGCCATGGGCAACAGGTACATCCTGGTCTTGGTGGACCATGCCACCCGGTACCCGGAGGCAATCCCTCTCAGGACAACAACGGCGCCAGTGGTGGGCCGGGCGTTAATGGGGATCTTTTCCCGCGTGGGGTTCCCCAGAGAGGTGGTTTCTGACAGAGGGACCAATTTCATATCCAAGTATATGACATCCCTGTGGAAGGAGTGTGGTGTAACCTACAAGTTCACCACCCCTTACCACCCACAAGGTAACGGTCTGGTGGAGAGATTCAACCAGACCTTGAAGGGCATGATTAAGGGTCTAACCAAACCCATGATGCGTAAGTGGGACATCCTCTTGCCATGCCTTCTCTTTGCATACAGGGAGATGCCACAGAAGTCTCTTGGGTTCAGTCCCTTTGAGCTTCTGTATGGTCACCCTGTGAGAGGACCTCTGAGTTTGGTCAAGGAAGGCTGGGAGGCAGCTCCCAGGAAAACTCCCCAGGATGTGTTTAGTTACATGCTGACCTTCAGAAACCAAACTGCCCGTTTCAGGAAACTCGCTCAGGCGAACCTGGAAGCAAGCCAGGAAGAAATGAAGAAGTGGTATGACCAGAATGCCACTCTGGTCGAGTTTCAACCTGGGCAGAAAGTGTGGGTCATGGCCCCAGTGGAACCTTGTGCCTTGCAGGACAAGTGGACTGGGCCATTTGAGGTGGTGGAGCGCAAAAGTGATGTCACCTACCTGGTGGATTTGCGGGCTCTAAGGAACCCTTTGAGGGTCCTCCACGTGAACCGCCTCAAACCCCACTTCGAGAGGTCCGAAGTGAGCATGCTCTTGGCGACAGATGATGGGACGGAAGAGGAAAGTGAACCTCTCCCTGACCTCCTGTCTACCAAGGAGCACGATGGGTCAGTGGAAGGTGTGATCCTCTCCCCTACACTGAGCCCAGAACAGCAGAGCGATTGTCACCAGTTGTTGGGACAGTTTGCCCCCCTGTTCTCCCTGACCCCAGGTGTTACTCACTGGTGTACCCATGACGTGGACACCGGTGACAGCCCTCCTGTGAAGCACAAGATTTACAGGTCAAGGCCAGCATTAAGGAGGAGGTCTCTAAGATGTTGGCGTTAGGGGTGATCGAGCCTTCCAACAGTCCTTGGGCCAGCCCAGTGGTCTTGGTACCAAAGGCTGCTGCACCCGGTGCCACTACAGAACTGTGGTTTTGTGTGGACTACCGTGGGCTCAATGCCGTCACCAGGACTGATGCACACCCCATCCCCAGAGCTGATGAGCTCATTGATCGGTTGGGAGCTGCCAAGTTCCTCAGCACGTTTGACTTAACGTCTGGGTACTGGCAGATTGCCTTAACCGATGGGGCCAAGGAGAGGTCAGCATTTTCAACCCCAGAAGGACATTACCAGTTCCGGGTGATGCCCTTTGGATTGAAGAATGCCCCTGCCACCTTCCAGAGGTTGGTCAACCAGGTGTTGGCTGGGCTGGAGGATTTCAGTGCCGCCTACCTGGATGACATCGCAGTGTTCAGTTCCAGCTGGGAAGAACACTTGCAGCACCTCGGTGAAGTGTTGAAGGCGCTGCAGAGGGCAGGCCTCATGATCAAGGCCAGTAAGTGCCAGATCGGGCAAGGTTCGGTGGTGTACTTGGGATACCAAGTAGGAAGCGGCCAGGTGGCGCCCCTATAACCCAAGATTGACACCTTTCTGGCTTGGGAGCTCCCCAAGACCCAGACAGAGGTGAGGGCCTTCTTAGGACTCACCGGGTACTACAGGAGGTTTGTTAAGGGGTATGGCACCATTGTTGCCCCCTTAACAGAGCTGACTTCCAGGAAGCAGCCCAAGAAGGTGATCTGGACTGAGTCCTGCCAGAAGGCTTTTGATGCCCTGAAGGCCGCCATGTGCACGGCACCCGTGCTCAAGGCACCCGACTTCTCCAAGGAATTTGTTGTGCAGACTGACGCTTCAGAGCATGGGGTGGGAGCGGTGCTCTCACAACTGAACGAAGAGGGCCTAGACCAGCCTGTAGTCTTCCTTAGCCGGAGACTACTCCCCAGGGAACAGAGGTGGAGTGCCATAGAAAGAGAAGCTTTCGCTGTGGTCTGGGCACTGAAGAAGCTGAGGCCCTACCTGTTTGGGAATCACTTCCGGGTTCAGACAGACCACAGGCCCCTCAGATGGTTGATGCAAATGAGGGGTGAGAATCCAAAACTGCTGAGGTGGTCCATCTCCCTACAGGGAATGGACTTTGCGGTGGAACACCGCCCTGGCACAGAACACGCCAATGCAGATGGTCTGTCCAGGTTCTTCTGCCTTAGTGAAGGGAACTCCCAGGAGGTTGGGTTGTTCTCCCTACTTTCAGCTGGATGGGACATGTGTTAGACTTGGCATCTTTTGGCGTGTTTCCCCTGAGTTTTTGCTTTCTGACCTCCCGGTTTTGACTCTGTTTGTGCTGGCTTAGTGTTACTACACACTTTTCTCACTGCTGACCAGTGGTAAAGTGCAAGTGCGTCTGTGGTAAAATGTGTTATGGATTGGTGTTTCCATAGTTGGATATTTGATTTACTTGTTAGTCCCTAGTAAAGTGCACTGAGTGTGCCAGGGCCTGTAAATCAAATGCTACTAGTGGGCCTGCAGCACTGATTGTGCCACCCACGTGAGTAGCCCTGAAAAGGTAACTCAGACCTGCCATTGCAGAGTCTGCGCGCAGTCTGGTACTGCCATGTCGACTTGGCAAGTGCACCCACTTGCCAGGCCCCAACCTTCCCTTTTCTTACATGTCAGCCACCCCTAAGGTAGGCCCAAGGTACCCCTGTGGGCAGGGTGCAGAGTATGTGAAAGGTAGGACATGCCCTGGTGTGTGTGGCATGTCCTGATAGTGAATTACTGCCAATTTCGTTTTTCACTATTGCAAGGCTACCTGTTCCCCATAGGACAGAATGGGAAGTTTGTTTATAACATCTTATAAACATAACTGGCCCTGGGAACGAGGTAAGAAAATAAAGTTTATTATGCCTGAACTCAGAATCTAAAGATGCATCTTTTAGTGAAGTGATTTTTACATTCTGTGTTTGAAAATACCACTTTTAGAAAGTAGGTATTTTCTTGCTCAGTCATCCTGTGTGCCTCTGTTGGAATGTGGATTGCCTGTCTGGGTTTTGGATGACAGAAGGCTGGGGAGCAGGAGTGGCTCCAGATAGTCTAGGTGGGTCAGGAAAGGGCTGAATAGACCTGGGCTGCAACTGGGGAAGGGGAGGAGATCTCCTTGCACCTCAAAGGGCCTGGTCTGCCTCTGACAATGCCGTCTCCACCTCCTGCCAGGAAGTCACACTCAGAGAAGGCAGAACTGGTTCTGGCTGGGCACAGACACTCTCTGCCTAAAGGATCAAAGGATTTTTGAATATAAATATTGGGGCCCAGACCCCTGAACTTTAGAACTCTTTTGGATCAAGAAGACTGCCAAGAAGAAGAGCCGGAGAAGCTGTGAGGAGGAACTACCACTTTGCTGTGTGCTTTGCTGTGTTGGCCTGCAGTGGCTGCTTCTGTCTTGGGCAGTGAAAGGACTGGACTGAACTTTCTGCAATCTACTTTGTGAGTCTCTCCAAGGGCTGGAGGTAGAGCCTGCCCCTTGTTCAAGAAGTCTCAGGAACAGCAAAGACTTCAAGCTCTTCTGCCCTCAGCACTGGGGACTGTGTGTTTTGTGCTGCAACAGAAGAAAAGCAACTCGACGGCGTCTATGACGCCGCTGCCGACTCCATGTGCTGAAGGCACCGCCGCAACGCCGCACTGCGACCCTGGTCTCACCGACAACGCCTGCTGACGCCGCCACCGAGCCGCTGCTCGCACCGCGACCTGTGGGCACCGCACTCTGCACCGCCTCGCTTCACAACGACGAATTGGTATCCCCGATGACGCCGCTCCATGCCGAAATCTACACCGCTGCTTGCACCGTGGTTCGAGGGCACCGCTCGTCACGTTACACGATGCACCGCCCTCATCCCGCACCGCAGCCTTGGCCTACCGACGCCAGCGCCATCGACTCCAGTTCGTCAGCCGACGACAGCGCTTCAGCAACGACGACGACGCTGCTTGCACCGTGACCTGCCAGCACCGTGACGAGCACCGCCTTCATCACGCACCGCGACCCTGGTCTCACCGACGACGCCATCCGATGCCGCCACTGAGCTGCTGCTCGCACCGCGACCTGAGGGCACCGCACCGCTGCACTTCGCACTGCAGCACCCGGCGCCTGCCGACGCCAGCGCTCCTGACTTCAACAGAGAGGAGATCGATCTGCAACGCGTGTGACTTCGAGGGCCCCGACGACTCCTGCACCGACTTCCGGAACCGACGCCTGCGGACGCCGGGTTTTCGGAAGCTCAACGAGAGGTCGCCGAAGCCCTGCATTTCTAAAAGGTACTGTTTGCGGGTCTTCCCGACACCGTAGCTGGCCCGCGACGCCGCAGTCAGCCAGAACTGTTTGGATTTGTTTGCTCACGACGCCGTGATAGCCCCGGACGTAGCTATCGACATCAAGGAACTGTTTTTAAAGCATATTTTGATAACTGAAGATTTTTAAGTACTGTATTGTGGATTTTTATCGTTTTTGGTCTTGTCTTAAGTATATAAAAATATTGGATATTTTTCTAAACTGGTGAGGTGTCCTTTTGTAGTGCTTACACTATATTACTGTTGGTTATGTGCAAATGCTTTACACACTGCCTCTAAGATAAGCCTGACTGCTTGTGCCAAGCTACTAAGGGGGTGAGCAGGGGTTATTTTAGGTGTGTAACTCCCTTACCCTGACTAGGAAGAAGGGTCCCTATTTGGACAAAGGTGCAAGCCCTTGCCAACTAGAGACCCCATTTCTAACATTCAGGATATAGACACTGGCTCAGAGACGTCAGGGACCTTCTGGCAGCATACCGGATGAAATCATGTCCATAGTCTGGAGTTGGTCCACTCTGCTGATGCTCTGGATGTTTTGTGGTTGGTGTCAAATGTTAAAAAACACAGAGTGCATCAGGAGTGTTGTTGGAGTCCTTCACAAAACTCCCATCATGAATCATACATTGGTGATGTTGTTTAGCTTCCTGAAGACAGTCTTGTCATTCTCCAACCTGTTGGAATCTCTGCTGCAAGGCGTTCTTAAATCCTGGAATCTGATGGGGCAGTGTCTAGTCCAACTCTCGAATTTGTGGAGAGCTCTTGGATCGGTTACCATGGGACTGCACGTTGCCTGTGCTGGGGCTGCATGTGCGCCACATCTGGGATGCTGCAAGACTGCCAAAGAGCCACTGCCTAGTCGTTTGTGCAACCGCAGGGGTAGTTGGGTCATGGTCAAGACTCGCTCTCACCACCTGGATCAGGATGCAGGCAGGGTAAGCAGGTAGTCGCTGGCTGACTGGTTCTTCAGAGAGTCACTAATACATGTTATCTGTTAGATAGCAACATTGTTGACTCCACTCTGGTTGTTTGATGCTCCATAGGTGGTAGTAATGACACACTATATACAGACTGGCATGATGGGGTTGCCAGTTGTGTGGTGGACCTGTATGACAGGTGGTGGCAACTTGCTTTGATGGTCATGGGCTTCCTGGGTCGTCAACAGCTCGGAGTGATGGTGGCCAGTTGCTTACACTCTTTCTTTGCTGAGGCACTTATATCCTTCAGGCTGGATACTCTGGGTTGCATAGCCACCGGTTATAAAATCTGGATGGTTTTACTGGGAAGCGTGGGAAAAAGCGCTGGAAAAAGCTGCAAGCATTCACAAACCGAGTCTCTACTCGGTTTGTGAATGCTTGCAGCTTTTTCCTGGTTCTCACGCTGGGCTTGGAGCACAGACTTGGTTTGCTCAAGCTTGTGTCCTAATTCGGGTTCTCCCACTGGGCTTGGGGCAGAGACTTACAGTTCTCCCGCTGTGCTGTCACCAGGCTGTCCTTGTTTCACCTCAGTGGCCTCTTTGTGTGGATTTATGCCTTCCATTCATGGCTCAAGTACTCTCAAGTGCTCCTTCCAAGCTTGGCTACTCTTGATCTTCCGTCCTTCTGGGCTTGGTCGATCATGAGGTTTCCTAGTGTGAAACAGCAGGTCACACTTACACTTCCTCCTCTTCTTTCTCCTTGGCGCTTCAGCATCCACCTTATTTTCAATGATACATTTGAGACTTCTCATTACTAGAGTCTTTTCTTCTGGGTGCAGAATCATGCACTATCTTCCGGATGAGACTTCTAGTCACTTGAGTTTTGTTTCCTTTGGTGTGCAGCGGCATGCACCTTCTTCAGGGCTGGCTAAGCAGGGCCTCTCAGTGGTTGATTGTCTCTATAGTCTGGCCAGTTGCCTTGGATGTTGGGTTCCAGCTTAGTGATGAGGCTAGTCGCTGATCCTGTTCTCGTTTTCTTCTTGAGTGCTGTGTGGCATCTGGAAACATTTTGCGTGTTCCATCTTCAGGGACCTTCTCTTTATGATACAATGCTAGCTCCTTGAGGCCTTGTAGTCCTTAGGCATTGTTAGTGTGGGTGTGGCACAGTGTGCTTTGAGGGTGCGGGATGATGTGGTCCTAGTGTCTGGACCACAGTTGTGGCACTGTGTGCTACCATCCACCTGGTCCAGCCTCGCTTTCCTTTAACCTTCTCTTGCCTGGAGCTGTGTCCATTTGCTTAACTTGGACAACCAATGTGGTACCTCTAGGGATCTCAATATCTTTAATGGCTGGCACCTCGTGATTTGGGTGCCTTCCTAGGATGCTTTCACATCTCTGTCATGCTGAGGCAGTGTCAGATCGCTCGCCTCCCTTTTGCTGCTCGGCTCCTCCAAGTTGAGGCAAAAGGCTCCTGTTCGCTACCTCTGTGAAGTTGGCTCTCTGGTGGTACCACAATGTAGTAGTAGTCTCTCCGTCTGGCTGGTCAGACCGTACCTGGGTGTCACCGTTTGCTGTTTTCAGTTCTTGGCTGGTGTGGCTTTGTAGGCCTTGCCACCCTTATTCATTTGTGTGGTCTTTCTTTGGCGGTGTTGGCAGGCGGCAGCTTGGTGCAGTGCAACTGTTCAGTATTCGGAGTAGCATTTGATACTGCAGCTGTTGTCCTTGATGGAATGTGTATTGTAGTCAGTTTGTGGGCTTTAGGCTTTTGGCAGTCTTACTTTTGCTGGGTGTGACCTGTGTGGGGCTTTGTGCCCCCTATGTTTGGTGTTTGCCTCTGCTGTGCCAGTAAGGTTATCAGGTGGCTGGCAAGGGGTGCGTTGTGCTCTCAACTCTCGCTGTGGCTTCAGTTACTCTCAGTGACACTGAGGGGGCAAGGGGCTGCTCTGCCTTCTTGTGTAATTGGGTTTGTTTGAGTGGATTAAGCATGGCTTCCTGTAATTGAAGGCGGAAGCTTCAGTCCAGGCAAAGATGAGAGAGGTGGGGAACTGTTCCCAATGCTGCAGGTAAAGGGTTCATTGAGGTGAGGGTCAGCTCACTTCGCTTCTCCTCCAGCTCACCCAGCTGCTCTCCTGCAGGCATCTCTGTGCTCTCTTTTTATTATTATTATTATTATTATTATTATTAATAATAAAGCATTCTTATAGAGCACACAGCTACACACAACAGGCTTCCCGGCACCCACAGAACAAGTGAGAACATGCACCGTTTGGATGAAGAGGTGAGTTTTGAATTTCTGAAACTAAACAAGTTTTTGTTTAATCTGAGATGAATAGGAAGAGAGTTCCCGAGCTTGAAGACAGGTAGGCAAATAAGTGACCCCCACCTCTAGCTCTCTTGACTCTGGGAATGGTGAGAAGGAAGAGGTTGTTTGATCTCAACTCTCTGCGGGCACTGTATGGGGTAATGAGGTGCCGAAGGATATGTGGGCCAGGTAAATGTTTTATCCTATGGGCGATATATAAGGCCTTGAATAGTATTCTTTTGTTTATAGGCAGCCAATGGAGTTGAGCAAGAGCCGATTGTGCTGATTGCATTCTGGGCAAGCCCAGCAGTGCTTGAACCACGGCATTCTGAGTAACCTGCAGCTTTCTGACAACATATGAGGGGCTGCCTAGATAAAGAGAGTTGCTGTAGTCCAGACGGGAAAGTACCAGGCCTAGGACCACCGTCTTCCAACATTCCATAGGGAGCCATTTGATCCTCTTCCTAAGAGATCGTAAGAGGCCAGAGTACATGCGTGTAACTTTCTTTGCCTGGAAGCCCATGGTTAGATCTTTATCTAGAGTGACTCCAAGGCTCTTTACTTCTAGTTTGGGAGTGGGGCACTCCCTCAAACAGAGGGGCCAGTAGAATTGATACCAGAGTGAGGGATTTTTTCCAATCACCATTACATCTGTTTTGTCCCCGTTTAGCTTGAGACAGCTTGTCACCATCCATCTTGTCACCTGTTCCAGACAGGTTATGTTATGTTAATAAGCTTTTAAAGCGCACTTCTACCCAAAGGTGTCCTGGCGCTAGCCGATGCCTAACTGGATACTAAAAAAACTATAGCTCAAAAGGCTATTGGGAAAACAGCCAAGTTTTGAGCCCCCTCCTAAAGGAGAGGAGTTCAGTGTTATTCCTGAGATGTGATGGCAGATTGTTCCATGCTTTAGTCAGTGTTCGGTGACAATATGGGTGTCATCCACATAAGACGTTGTAGAAAAACCTAGCGCACAAATGATGTCTGATAAAGGCCGGATGCACACATTAAAAAACATAGGGATCAGCAACAAGCCTTGGTGCACTCTGCACTCAAGCCGATGTGTCTTCAAAAAGAAAGGCCCTTTACTGACCTTAAAGCTCCTCTTAGCTAAAAACGAGGTTATCCACTTGAATCCTATTGCTGTGACTCCAATTTCTTCTAGCCTCTTACAAAGAATTGAGTGGGAGGCTGTGTCAAAAGCTGCACTCAAATCCAGAAGAATGAGCGCAGTTGACCCACCATGGTGCAGTGTCTTTTTAAGGTCCTCGTGGCCAGTAGGAGGGCTAACTCTGTACTGCAGCCAGATTGAAAGCCAGCCTGTGTCTAGTGCAGTAAATTGTTAGAGTCCAAAAAGTCAGAGAGAACACCATTTAGCAGTTTTTCCAAGTGGGCGAATAATCACATGTTTCCATGTGTACAGAACACATCTGCTCTCCAGGGATAGATTGTAGATGACCATTAGGGAAGATATAGCGGCCTCTCTACCATTCAGTAAGATGTCTATGGGAGCCAGATCAGAGGAGTTCCCAACTTAACTGTGTTTGCTGCCCTTAGAATATCTTCTTTAGTCGGTTTTGGGAATGCTGATAGTTCCACCGCAGGCTTTTCAACTATATCACTGTTTTTGGTTTTGATAAGAGGGTCTGATGTTCCTCACAAGGAATCGTAAACAAGTCTGACCTTTCCTAAAAAGTGTTTGGCCAGCTGCTCACACCCTTCCTTGGAGAAGGGGGGAGGGAGGGAGGCAGATCTGCAATGTTTGGTTTTAGAAAGGAATTGCCAAAGGCATGTTTCTCTGGAGGGTTGTGAGTACTGACTGATCCATAGTATTTTAACATGGCGCTGCAGATTGCGTGCTGATTCTTTTTTAAGGCCTTGTTATAGCTTTCCTTGCTATCTTCATCATGCTAGCATCTCCATTTTCTTTCCTGTCTTTTGCATTCCTTCTTCAGCTTTCTTATCTCGGGCGAGAACCATTTGGCACTGCTTCTAGCAAAGGAAGGCCTGCAGGCATTCTTGGAAATTAGGGTCTCTAGCATCGAGTTGATCCATTCCTTGAAGGTGCCTAGGGGCAGAATTGTCTAGGGCTCCTTTCCAGCTTGTGATGTCCAGTTTGGACCATTGTCTGGTGGATTTTGCTGGTGTTCTATTAGGTTTGGTCCCTTTCGTTATGGGGATAAAAAACTGAGCCAGCAGGTGATCTGGCAGTGAGACTGGCAAATGGGCCTTCACCACCATAGTTAGTGGCGGCTGGTGACATTTAAAAGTGGTAGGGTGTAAAAGTTGTTGATGTATGTTGCGTCGTCAGCGAGCGAAGCGAGTAATTGCAAATGTCATAAAGGGTGTTCAGGGGATTCTCTCCCAAGAACATTTTTTTAAAAGTGGGAAAATCATGCATTTTTAAAGCAAATTTGATGAAGTAAGACGGTTTATAAAGCAATTGTGATAGTGTAGGCTTGAAATATTTAAACACATGAAAAATACTCCATATGTTACAGAAATAAAATTGGTTAGTTACCGTAGTGTGCAAAATTTACAGTGCAACAAGCAAGGTTTCTAATTATCTTACCTGCACACATGGTTGTCTGGTCTGTCTACTATCTGCAGGAGAAACACCCCCTCTTGTTTGCATTGAGCCCACAATCTGTTGTAATAGTGATAGGCTGATGGATACACATAAACTATTGTGAATTGTGAAATGCTCAGAGCCTGAAGAGTGTAGCTCGTGAGCCCAAGAGTACACTGTGCAAGGCAGGAAACAGAGCCAGGGGGCAGGTCGCGAGAGAGGAATGTGGGGGGCCCACTCCACACCAGGTGCATGAGAGGGATGCCTGCTCTTTATTCGCTTCACTGCCAATTTACAACTATTTACCGCCTCTCACGAGTTTGTTCAGGCAGGATTAATTGCTCCTTTTTAACGAGGAAAGTTTGATTGTTTGGCTTTTTATACCATTCGCGGTTTGTGTCTGTTCTCTCTCTAAAGCTCGGCTTTGTGTACAGCTGCTAGGCAAAAGCCAGATATATGTTTCCAGTGACTGAACTCAGTGACCAGGGTAACTATCTGACCGGGGCTGCCTGGTCTTGTACATGGGAGGACAGGAACATGCAATGAAAGGAGGAGGTGGAGCTGGCAGGAAGTAGATACGAGAGAAAGGAGGGGGTAATAAAGGAATCAGAGGAAGCAAGAGATGAGGGACGAAAGGAGAGACTGTTGAAGCAAGGGGAAGAGGCATTGAAGTAAAAGAAAGAAATTGAGACAGAGAGGCATGGAGGGAGAAAAGGAAACAAGCGTGAGGTAGAGGCATGGAAGGAGTAAAGGAAGGAAAAGCACGAAAGAGGCATGGAGGAAGGAACGAAAGTAAAGGAGAGACAGATGCATGGAGGGAGGAAGTGAAGCCAGGGAGGGATAGAGTCATGGAGGGAGTAAATGAAATAAAGGGGTGATGGAGGCATGGTGGGTGGAAAGGAAGCCTGAGAGGGGTAAAGACTTGGAGGAAGGAAAAGAAGTAAGGAAGAGAAAAAAGCACGGAGGGAGGGAACAAGAACGATACGAAGGCTTAGAGAGGGAGGAAAGAAAGTAAAGGAGACCACTGTCAGCCTTCGAGATTAGATGACCAGCGTGAACAGGGGAGGCCCGTGGAAACAATTGGCACACGGGACAGGAGGAACCCGCCGTTCCACAGGCACAGATAACAGTAAATTATAATGTGGCCGTTCAGGCTGCAGTGGAGGCCCGTGGAGACAATTAATTAACACACTGGATGGTACAAACACAATAATACATTTGAAATAAGAGGTATATCGCTCGCGCCCCCAGACAGGATCTTTGTGCGTGCTTCCATTGTCTTATTAAACACATTCCGCCTCAAGGAGGTTGCAAAGAAAGAAACGCTGTTTTAATATTCTGGAAACTAATAAATTAAAAACCCAAATATATATATATACATATGTGGTCGAAACGCGTCATCCTGACTTGTTAAGCAATAAACTGATTTATTTAATCTCCAACTGGTGTCTGTGCCCTTGTTTGGCCCACGACGGTCGTGCATTGGGATCCTGGTTTCATATATATATATATATATATATATATATATATATATAATATATTCACTGAAAAAACCATAGGTTTTAGGGACAGTTATAGTTAGTTGGACATTGCACTCGTACAAAACCCGTGAAATTCCCCTGTTATAGTTAGTTCAGCTAACTATAACTCGCGCCCCGCAATGCACTGCTGATGACGTCACATATTACATCACTCATGACATGGTCAGTGACATCACTGATGACATCACTGATGACATCTCAAATGACATCACTGATGACATCACTGATGACATCATCCAGTGACTGTGTGTTTCTGTAAAGTTTAAATATGTTTAATATATATAGGGAAAGGCGTATTGAAGAATGAGTGGGTGTATAAGTGTCTGAATGGATGGTTTAGTACGTGAGTGACTGACTCTACAAGTGAGTGATTAAACGTATCTTACTGAATGCATGGGTTAGTGACTAAACTGTGTGAATGTCTGTATCCGTCTGTTTGTTGGTGTGTAAGTGGATGCATGGATTTGCGAATAGCTACATGAGTGTCTATATGGGTTATTGATTGGTTCTCAGAGTATCTGTATGGCTGCCTGAGTGTTTGTGTGGGTGGGGTGTGTGTGACTCTATACATAGATGTGTGAGTGGGTGATTCACTGGGTGCATGATTTCAAGAGTGCATCTGTGATGGACTGCTTGGGTGGGTGAGTGTGTGTATGGGTGTGTTAGTGAGTGAATGTATATCTCAGTGGTACATGTGCGAGTAACTACATATGTAAAAGGCAGTATATATGTGTGTTAGAGTATTTAAATGGCTATAAGTGAGAGTGTGTTATTGTGAGAGTGGCTGTGTGGATGCGTGTGTGCTTGTATCAGTTATTGTATAAGAGCGTAAGAATGTTCTAGTATTTGTATGAGTAAGTGAGCTGGTGTGTGTATAACTGTATAGGTGAGTAAATGGGTGTGTGATTAATTTTTGCATGACTGACTAGGTGTGTGAGTACCTCTATGGATGAGTGGTGGTGTGTGAGTGTTTATATAGGTGTATGAGTGCATATGATAGTCCTGTACTGAGTGACTGTAAGTATGAGTGACTGTACAGGTGAGTGAGTGGATGTGTGTGTAGACCTAAGAATCAGTGAGTGGGTATGTAGTTTTTGGTGTTGGAGTGTCTATGGTTTTGAGAATGGCAGTCTGTAATTTAGAGTGGGTGTATCAAAAGTTATATTAGGGTGTGAGAAGATGCATGAAATTATCACATGGATGATGTCATCAGTGATGTCATTTGAGATGTCATCAGTGATGTCATCAGTGATGTCACTGACCATGTCATGAGTGATGTAATATGTGACGTCATCAGCAGTGCATTGCGGGCGCGAGTTATAGTTAGCTGAACTAACTATAACAGGGGAATTTCACGGGTTTTGTACGAGTGCAATGTCCAACTAACTATAACTGTCCCTAAAACCTATGGTTTTTTCAGTGAATTTCAAAGGTTTTTTAAATGCTAATTTCTAACTATAACGTGTCTGAAACCTATGGTTTTTTCAGTGAATTTCAAAGGTTTTTTAAATGCTAGTTTCTAACTATGCCAACAGAGGTAGGACATGTGAAAAAAGAAGAAAAACACACAGAAAGAAGCAAAAGATGTGCAGAAAGAACCAACAGAGGAGCAGAAAGAGGCCTTGTTGCAAAATCATCCTGTGCCCACAACTTTTTCAGACGGGTACTGGTGGTAACTGACTCTGACTAACCAGAGCCAGTGCGCGTTTGCACAATGGTGAAGGGAGGGGGGGCCTGAGGTGACATGTGTGCAAACGCGCCCTGTGGCGCGTTTTAAGTTACGGGATTAAGTCCCCTTGAATCCTGAGGGTCCCTGGGGCCCAACTAGCCCCCCAGGTACCTACAGTTAGGACCACAGAGCTGAGTTGCAGAGAGGCGTTCGAGGCCACGCACCTTTTTCACCTCTCTGCAACGCAACTCTGTTGTGCTTACTGAAGGTACCTGGTGGGCTAGTTGGCCCCAGGATTCAAAGGGAATTAACTCCCTAAGTTAAAACGCACCACAGGGCGTGTTTGCGCACATGTCACCTGAGGCCCCGCCCCCTCCCTTCACCACTGTGCAAACGCGCCCCGTGGCGCGTTTTAAGTTGGGGGATTAGGTCACCTTGAATCCTGAGAGTCCCTGGGGCCCAACTAGCCCACCAGGTACTTCCAGTAAGCACCACAGGCCTGCGTTGCAACGCCTGTAACAAATTGTGCAGTTGTGTTTAGGTATTGAAGAGGGTCGTGCTGGGGGTAGTGTTTTAGGGTTTAGGGTAGTGCAGTGGTGTTTGTGTAGTGTAGGGGGTCATGCTGGGGGTAGATTTAGGGTTTAGGGTAGTGCAGTGGTGTTTGGGTAGTGTAGGGAGTCGTGCTGGGGGGGGGGTTTTAGGGTTTAGGGTGGTACAGTGGTGTTTGGGTAGTGTAGGGGGTCGTGCTGGGGTTAGTGTTTTAGGGTTTTAGGGTTTAGGGTAGTGCAGTGGTGTTTGGGTAGTGTAGGGGATACTGCTGGGGGTAGTGTTTTAGGGTTCAGGGTAGTGCAATGGTGTTTGGGTAGTGTAGGGGGTACTGCTGGGGGTAGTGTTTTAGGGTTTAGGGTAGTGCAGTGGTGTTTGGGTAGCGTAGGGGGTACTGCTGGGGGTAGTGTTTTATGGTTTAGGGTAGTGCAGTGGTGTTTGGGTAGTGTAGGGGTTCGTGCTGGGGGTAGTTTTTAGGGTTTAGGGTAGTGCAGTGGTGTTTGTGTAGTGTAGGAGGTCGTGTTTTAGGGTTTACGGTAGTGCAGTGGTCTTTGGGTAGTGTAGGGAGTCGTGCAGGGGGTATTGTTTTAGAGTTTAGGGTAGTGCAGTGGTCTTTGGGTAGTGTAGGGGGTTGTGCGGGGGGTAGTGTTCTAGGGTTTAGGGCAGTGCAGTGGTGTTCGGGCAGTGTAGGGGGTCGTGCTGGGGGTGGTGTTTTAGGGTTTAGGGCAGTGCAGTGGTGTTCGGGCAGTGTAGGGGGTCGTGCTGGGGGTGGTGTTTCAGGGTTTAGGGCAGTGCAGTGGTGTTCGGGCAGTGTAGGGGGTCGTGCTGGGGGTGGTGTTTCAGGGTTTAGGGCAGTGCAGTGGTGTTCGGGCAGTGTAGGGGGTCATGCAGGGGTGGTGTTTCAGGGTTTAGGGCAGTGCAGTGGTGTTCGGGCAGTGTAGGGGGTCGTGCAGGGGTGGTGTTTCAGGGTTTAGGGCAGTGGTGTTCGGGCAGTGTAGGGGGTCATGCTGGGGGTGGTGTTTCAGGGTTTGGGGCAGTGCAGTGGTGTTCGAGCAGTAAAGGGGGTCATGCTGGGGGTGGTGTTTCAGGGTTTAGGGCAGTGCAGTGGTGTTCGGGCACTGTAGGGGCGGTGCAGGGGTGGTGTTTCAGGGTTTAGGGCAGTGCAGTGGTGTTCGGGCAGTGTAGGGGGTGGTGCAGGGGGTGTTGTTTCAGGGTTTAGGGCAGTGCAGTGGTGTTCGGGCAGTGTAGGGGCGGTGTTTCAGGGTTTAGGGCAGTACAGTGGTGTTCGGGCATTGTAGGGGGTGGTGCTGGGGCTGGTGTTTCAGGGTTTAGGGCAGTGCAGTGGTGTTCGGGCAGTGTAGGGGGTCGTGCTGGGGCTAGTGTTTCAGGGTTTAGGGCAGAGCAATGGTGCTCAGGCAGTGTAGGGGGTTGTGCTGGGGTGATGTTTCAGGGTTTAGGGCAGTGCAGTGGTGTTAGGGCAGTGTAGGGGGTCGTGCTGGGGGTGGTGTTTCAGGGTTTAGGGTAGTGCAGTGGTGTTATGGCAGTGTAGGGGGTCGTGCAGGGGGTGGTGTTTCAGGGTTTAGTGCAGTGGTGTTCGGGCAGTGTAGGGGGTCGTGCTGGGGTGGTGTTTCAGGGTTTAGGGCAGTGCAGTGGTGTTCGGGCAGTGTAGGGTGTTGTGCTGAGGGGTGGTGTTTCAGGGTTTAGGGCAGTGCAGTAGTGTTTGGGCAGTGTAGGGGGTCGTGCAGGGGGTGGTGTTTCAGGGTTTAGGGCAGTGCAGTGGTGTTCGGCCAGTGTAGGTAGTCTTGCTGGGGGTGGTGTTTCAGGGTTTAGGGCAGTGCAGTAGTTTTCGGGCAGTGTAGGCGGTCGTGCTGGGGCTGGTGTTTCAGGGTTTAGGGCAGTGCAGTGGTGTTCGGGCAGTGTAAGGGGTTGTGCTGGGGCTGGTGTTTCAGGGTTTAGGGCAGTGCAGTGGTGTGCGGGCAGTGTACGGGGTTGTGCTGGGGCTGGTGTTTCAGGGTTTAGGGCAGTGCAGTGGTGTTCGGGCAGTGTAGGGGGTCATGCTGGGGGTGGTGTTTCAGGGTTTAGGGCAGTGCAGTGGTGTTCGGGCAGTGTAGGGGGTTGTGCTGGGGGTGATGTTTCAGGGTTTAGGGCAGTGCAGTGGTGTTAGGGCAGTGTAGGGGGTCGTGCTGGGGGTGGTGTTTCAGGGTTTAGGGCAGTGCAGTGGTGTTCCGGCAGTGTAGGGGGTCGTGCAGGGGGTGGTGTTTCAGGGTTTAGTGCAGTGGTGTTCGGGCAGTGTAGGGGGTCGTGCTGGGGTGGTGTTTCAGGGTTTGGGGCAGTGCAGTGGTGTTCGAGCAGTAAAGGGGGTCATGCTGGGGATGGTGTTTCAGGGTTTAGGGCAGTGCAGTGGTGTTCGGGCACTGTAGGGGCGGTGCAGGGGGTGGTGTTTCAGGGTTTAGGGCAGTGCAGTGGTGTTCGGGCAGTGTAGTGGGTGGTGCAGGGGTGGTGTTTCAGGGTTTAGGGCAGTGCAGTGGTGTTTGGGCAGTGTAGGGGGTCGTGCAGGGGGTGGTGTTTCAGGGTTTAGGGCAGTACAGTGGTGTTCGGGCATTGTAGGGGGTGGTGCTGGGGCTGGTGTTTCAGGGTTTAGGGCAGTGCAGTGGTGTTCGGGCAGTGTAGGGGGTCGTGCTGGGGCAGGTGTTTCAGGGTTTAGGGCAGTGCAGTGGTGTTCGGGCAGTGTAGGGGGTCGTGCTGGGGCTGGTGTTTCAGGGTTTAGGGCAGTGCAGTGGTGTTCGGGCAGTGTAGGGGGTCGTGCTGGGGCTGGTGTTTCAGGGTTTAGGGCAGTGCAGTGGTGTTCGTGCAGTGTAGGGGGTCTTGCTGGGGCTGGTGTTTCAGAGTCTAGGGCAATGCAGTGGTGTTCGGGCAGTGTAGGGGGTCTTGCTGGGGCTGGTGTTTCAGGGTTTAGGGCAGTGCAGTGGTGTTCGGGCAGTGTAGGGGTCGTGCTGGGGCTAGTGTTTCAGGGTTTAGGGCAGAGCAATGGTGCTCAGGCAGTGTAGGGGGTTGTGCTGGGGGTGATGTTTCAGGGTTTAGGGCAGTGCAGTGGTGTTAGGGCAGTGTAGGGGGTCGTGCTGGGGGTGGTGTTTCAGGGTTTAGGGCAGTGCAGTGGTGTTCCGGCAGTGTAGGGGGTCGTGCAGGGGTGGTGTTTCAGGGTTTAGTGCAGTGGTGCTTGGGCAGTGTAGGGGGTCGTGCTGGGGTGGTGTATCAGGGTTTAGTGCAGTGCAGTGGTGTTCGAGCAGTAAAGGGGGTCATGCTGGGGGTGGTGTTTCAGGGTTTAGGGCAGTGCAGTGGTGTTCGGGCACTGTAGGGGGCGGTGCAGGGGGTGGTGTTTCAGGGTTTAGGGCAGTGCAGTGGTGTTCGGGCAGTGTAGTGGGTGGTGCAGGGGGTGGTGTTTCAGGGTTTAGGGCAGTGCAGTGGTGTTTGGGCAGTGTAGGGGGTCGTGCAGGGGGTGGTGTTTCAGGGTTTAGGGCAGTGCAGTGGTGTTCGGACAGTGTAGGGGGCGGTGTTTCAGGGTTTAGGTGTTTCAGCACTAACCATAATTTCTATTTCAAAAAGAACCCCTCATTTTGTTCCTTTTTAAATTAAATGTTTTAAGTGTTACCGGTTTATTCCAATCAAGATGGCTTCAGGTGTGCCATACTTTTGTCATAAGTAAGGCTGTTAGCGCTCTAGTTGTTCTTTAGAACACTCTGGGAAGCTGCAGTAGAACACAAAGGCATCAACTGGCAGGCTGCTCCTGTTGAAATATAACAGGAAGATATTTGAGATCACACTTGAAATATGTCCTAATTTTTCTTTCTACAGCACTAACCATAATTTCTATGACAAAATGAACCCCATCATTTTGTTCCTTTTAAATTAAATGTTTTAAGTGTTACCAGTTTATTCCAATCAAGATGGCTTCAGGTGTGCCATACTTTTGTCATAAGTAAGACTGTTAGCGCTCTAGTTGTTCTTTAGAACACTCTGGGAAGCTGCAGTAGAACACAAAGGCATCAACTGACAGGCTGCTCCTGTTGAAATATAACAGGAAGATATTTGAGATCACACTTGAAACATGTCCTAATTTTTCTTTCCAGAGCATTAACCATAATTTCTATGACAAGATGAACCCCATCATTTTGTTCCTTTTTAAATTAAATGTTTTAAGTGTTACCAGTTTATTCCAATCAAGATGGCTTCAGGTGTGCCATACTTTTGTCATAAGTAAGGCTGTTAGCACTCTAGTTGTTCTTTACCAGCTTTAGACCTCGTTCAAGATTCATTCCCATGACTATGAGAGACTCAATAGATGTCTTTAATGAATTGGTAGTAAATGATTTAAAAAATCTGGAGAAATGCACTGGGTTAAAACATACAAAATGGTCACAGCAGCAAAGAGAGTGTATGGACCTTATTAAGAAATTGTCATCAAATAATGACTGTATTGTGCAAAATGCTGACAAAGGGGGGAACATAGTCCTATGGGGCAGGCAAAAATATTTGGATGAAGCTTACAAACAGCTTAATAACAAAAATAATTATGCTAAAGTTCCCAGTGATGCAATGACAGCTAGCCATCATTTGTACAATACTCAATTACAACAGTGGTATCAACAGGGTCTGTTAACTCATGATGAGCTGCGGTATCTAGAGATCAAAAACCCGGTTGTTCCAGTCTTTTACCTAATACCCAAGGTTCATAAAGATTTGAACAACCCACCCGGGAGACCAATTATATCAGCCATTGGGAGTGCTTTAGAAAATACCTCCAGATTTGTTGACTCGTTTTTATGTCCAAAGGTGAAGTCATTACCCTCGTTCATTTTGGACACGGGTGATTTTTTAAAAGGCATCTACGATCTGCCTTGGGAAGATGATATGCTTTTAATGACCATTGATTTAACCACGCTCTACACGAGCATCAGACATGAGGATGGGCTCAATGCCATTAAATATTATCTAGGAACAAGACCGATTTCATTATGGTCTCATACACAAATGTTGTCCAACATGGTGGAAACCTGTTTAAAAAACAATTTTTTTCTCTTTAACAGGGAATTGTTCCATCAGCTATGCGGTACTGCGATGGGCACCTGCTTCGCTCCCAGCTATGCAAATTTGCATATGAGCTGGTGGGAGGAGCAGGTGGTCCGGAAGCAGTACCAGGAGGAGTGGCAGAATAATATCCTCCATTGGAGCCGGTTCATAGACGACTTATTTGTCGTCTGGAGAGGGACTGAATTAGCAGCCAGACAATTTGTCCAAAAACTCCAAACAAATAGTCTTAATTTGAAATTCACAAGTACTATTAGTGCTAGTGAAGTGAATTTTCTTGACCTTACAGTCTATGTTAAAAATGCTAATTTGCATACCAAGATTTATCGGAAACCAACGGCTGGAAACACGCTGCTGCATGCAACTAGTTTCCATCCCAGTAACCTGATTAAAAGCATCCCCTATGGGGAATGCTTGAGAACGGTACGTAATTACAGTGAACCTGCCACTACAGAGGCAGAATTGAAGATCTTACATTCTCGTTTTAAAACACGTGGTTATGATGAGGAATGTATCCAGGGTGCAATCCATAAGGTCAAGCAAAAAACAAGAGAAGAAATCCTGTTCCAACAATCTGAAACCAGTAAACGTGTGCAGAATAAAGCAGATGGTATGAATGATTGTAGAATGATAACAACATATAATAGACAACATGGCCAAGTCAGAAACATTCTAGCGAAACATTGGCACTTGATTAGGAATGATCCAGTGTTAAGTAAAATTGTACCTAAAAACCTTTGGTAACGTTTCGCAGAGCAAAATCATTCAAGCAAATGCTTGTGAGTAACATGGCACCTCAATCCAAGATACAGCCAATTAAACAATCTTGGCTGCAACGAAAAAATGGGTTTATTAAATGTATGAAGTGCAAGGCATGCCAGCATGGTAAAAACACAACCAAATTTTTGACTGGATGCTCGGAAATTGAGAAGAACATCAGAGGCCAATTTGATTGTAAAACTGAATTTGCTGTGTACGTGTTGACTTGCCCGTGCAATCTTCAATACGTGGGCAGCACAATTCTTCCAGTTCACAGAAGGGTGCTTCAACATCTCAGAGCTATTAAGCATGCAGACAAAACATACCCTGTAGCCCGCCACTTTGCTACATGTCATGAAGGCAGTGTGGCTGGGCTTACGTACTTTGTCATTGATGCAATCGCTCCCAGTGTAAGAGGGGGTGACAGACAAAAATGTTTGAGAAAATTAGAATCACGCTATATTGTAGAGCTTAATACCAAAACACCAATGGGCCTCAATATGGAGGAAGACCTGCATACACATTTATAACACAGCAGAAAAGGGCTCTCAACAGTATCTGTACTGTGTAATATAACTAATATGTAAACTTTCCTGAATTTCCGTTTTAATTTAATTTATATTTTAGGTTTTGTTAGATTGTTTTAATGTAGGTAAAAGCACTTTTTTGCACTTTATCGTGAAAAGTTACATGGTCGTGAATGGTAATGGACAACAAAAGTGATATGCCCACTGGGGCTAAATTAGAAGTACCGTAGCACATGAGGCAATGTATGCCCATTTGGGTATTTGAGCAGTTTAATTATAGAAATTTTGAAATTAATAATTAAGAAATGAATTTATGATGCTCAATGTGTATATAATAGCGTTATTTAGCATTTTATTATTTGATCATTTGTTTCCACGTTTGTGGGGACTGCCTTGTATTCAAAAACTATGAGTCTGTTGTCTAATCCACTGCATCTGTAGTTTTCACGTGATTGAGTCACATGCACAGCATAAAAATGACGGTCTCTGGCAAAACAAAGTTGGTGAACAAGCCTGCTGGTTCAGGCGAAACGCGTCCGACACAGCCGCTGATTAAACCCTGTTTTGAACTGTCTAGACATTGCGTCGTCGTTCCTTTCGTGGTGAGGAGTTTGTGTGTGTATATATATATATATATATATATATATATATACATTATCTACTGGCGGTCGCCAGTAGATAGTTATAGTTAGGACCTATTTTCCATAGGAAATTCACAACATTCTATTTCCAATAACTTTGGCGCCAGTTGACGAATCTTCGCGAAATTCTCAAAACTCGTGGGGCGCTCCGGTCCGCTCCTATCCTGAAAGCTTCGGGGTGATTCGGCAAGCAGGGGCCGAGAAAAAAGGGGGGTCCCAAAACATGTTTTCTCCATGTTAATTCCCATAGGAAATTTTAGACACGGCTACAGCCCGAACTGCTGAACGGAATTACACCAAATTTGGCAAAAAGGTAGCACTTGGTTCAGAAAGCGACCTTTTTTTAAATGGTGTAAAACCGTTCAGTAGTTGCGGAGAAATTCAAAAATAAGAGTCAAAAAATCAATTTCCCATAGGAAACTTTAGACACGGCTACAGCCCAAACTGCTGAACGGAATTACACCAAATTTGGCAAAGAGGTAGTTCTTGGTTCAGAAAGAACCCTTTTGTTAAATGGTGTAAATCCGTTCAGTAGTTCCTGAGAAAATCAAAAGTAAAAACACATATATATCTGGGCGGAGCCTAACCACACATGTCATCGTGAGATCTGATTGGCTGTCAGCACTTCATCCTGGAATTGCTGGCAGCCATCTTGGGACCAATATAAATGATAGTACCCCTATGAAATGCATTGTAGTGAATCGAAGATTTTGAGGGTTACCAAAAGGAGAACTATAAAGGGTGATAACAGACTTTAGTTACATTAGAATTCATTTGTTGATGGTACCATACTAATTTCAGGAATTGTGGTGTGTTCTAAGGTGATTTTACCCTGTGAGAAACCTCCTGCTGGGATATCATGAATCATGTTTGAGAGAAAACTATTTTCACATGCTTGTCCCATACAGTTTTGGAAGGTGCTCCAGAAGCTAAAATGAGAGCATATTTTCTGTAAATTCACATTATCTTTCTCAGTCATGTGAGAATGAAGTCTGACATTCTCAGTAAAACATGTACATCCAACAAGGGCAGAGACTGTCAGTTGATTCCTTTGTGTTCTACTGCAGCTTCCCAGAGTGTTCTAAAGAACAACTAGAGTGCTAACAGCCTTACTTATGACAAAAGTATGGCACACCTGAAGCCATCTTGATTGGAATAAACTGGTAACACTTAAAACATTTAATTTAAAAAGGAACAAAATGATGGGGTTCATTTTGTCATAGAAATTATGGTTAGTGCTGTAGAAAGAAAAATTAGGACATGTTTCAAGTGTGATCTCAAATATCTTCATGTTATATTTCAACAGGAGCAGCCTGTCAGTTGATGCCTTTGTGTTCTACTGCAGCTTCCCAGAGTGTTCTAAAGAACAACTAGAGCGCTAACAGTCTTACTTATGAAAAAATGATGGCACACCTGAAGCCATCTTGATTGGAATAAACTGGTTACTCTTAAAACATTTAATTTAAAAAGGAACAAAATGAGGGGTTCATTTTGTCATAGAAATTATGGTTAGTGCTGTAGAAAGAAAAATTAGGACATGTTTTAAGTGAGATCCCAAATATCTTCCTGTTATATTTCAACAGGAGCAGCCTGTCAGTTGATGTCTTTGTGTTCTACTGCAGCTTCCCAGAGTGTTCTAAAGAACAACTAGAGCGCTAACAGTATTACTTATGACAAAAGTATGGCACACCTGAAGCCATCTTGATTGGAATAAACTGGTAACACTTAAAACATTTAATTTAAAAAGGAACAAAATGAGGGGGTTCATTTTGCCATAGAAATTATGGTTAGTGCTGCAGAAAGAAAATTTAGGGCATGTTTTAAGTGAGATCTCAAATTCTATTCTATTTCATTAGAAAATTCTGACATGCAGACTGAAACAATCACTTTCAATACCAGCAGTGACACATCTGAATGCCTTCTTGATGGAATCAAAGTAAAAAACTGAAAGCATTTCCTACTGAGGAGACTGCAGTAAATGACGAAATTAGGAAACTTCATAACAAATAAGTCTCCCAAGATGGCCACCAGAGAAAAAAGAGCCCAAATGTAGCACAAATATCACCCAGATGTAGCCCACATATAGCCCAATGACAGAAGTGTGCAAAACACTTTTTATTTTTAGTTTTTCTGCAGTTTAATATAGTGCAAACTGGTCAGGTATTGGAGCGTTACATCTTACTTGGACCCCTTATTGCGTATTTTGCACGAAGTACATGAGATTGATCTTGCGAAACATTGACCTTTACGATTCTGTTAACCTGAAGTTGCTCTGAACCGGGCTTTGTAACACCCGTTTTTACCTACTGGTTTTAATGAATTCTCACTGTATTGTATTAGGAAAGAGGATTTACTGTTTCTATGTACACTTTTATGATCTATGTTTCTAAATCAGATCAAATAAAGTTTAATGAATTCTATAGCAGGACGGAGGCGAGGATTATGCATATCTTTCCTCACTTTATTTCCATAGCAGTTCAAAGAAAACGTAACACAACAATCATTAAACAAAAGACTACACAACCCATGAACCATTAGGGGGTAGTCTCCAAGGCAACTATAGTCCAATCATATCACAGTCCATCGTATATAATATCGTGACGTCCCTTCCGCTTCCTCTTTCTTCAGTGCTCGTCAGTTAAGTGCATTCCTTACATTCTTGGCTTAATCTGACGTTGTTGCTGTTTGTATAGCGGTTTCTTGTGCACGTTATTAGCATTATTGCCTTGGTATTGTTTCATATTCCCTGCGCAGCAGGCTCTTGCCCGAGCGCGTTCTCCCCTCGCAGTTTCTCCCGCTGTGTGCTCTGCGCGCGGTGAGATCCTGTCAGGCGCGTCTGGTCCGAGCGAGGCAGCTCCGTCGAGCGCTCCCGCTGGTCTTTACGCGCGTTTGGGAATCCGGTCACTCCTTTAGTGTCCGCTTGATTCCCGACCAACCCTTGCCTAATTTTGACACCGCTACGCTGTGATTTCCCCACACGGCCACGTTAGTGACCAGCGCCACATGGTGGTGGTAATTGGTATTGCGCCTCAGTCTATTCTTATAACAGCTTCGGGGAAAGCCCAGCTGTTGGAGCACCGGCGAGGGAGCTGCCTTAAGGATTTTAAGGGCATTTGTTCTGTGCTCACACCCTCTGCTATCATGTCTTCTCCAGAAGACCATTTTTACTCCTCCAACCAGGAAGTGGAGGAGGAATGGCCCCCCAACTTCTCCCTCCAGCAGTGGACCAAGCCCCCTCTCTGGCTATTTCTAGGGCGCTGGCTCCTCTTAGGGATCAGGTTGATAAGCTGGCGAAAAGCATCCCTGGGGTGTTCAGTGACCCAGATCTGGTGGTGGCAGGTCCCAGTAGCTCCCAGATGGGGAATAAAAGGGCCGTTAAGCATAACGCGGGGCACTTGTAAGGATTTGATAAACTTACGGAGACCTTCCTCAAGAGTGCGCGAACGCTAAAACATGCACCCTGCCGGGAGGAGGAGGGGCCCAGAGAAAATTGCGACACTGTTACCACTATTGTAGACCCCGACGGTGGGTTTCCCTTAGAGGGAGAGGGTGTATCAGAGGACGATTTCTCCTCCGATGAGGATAAGGACTCGGGGCGTCCCTGGCGTCCAGAGTCCCACTCCTCTCAGTCCCCGGTTGGGGACAGGGTCCACTCGGACATGTTCGAGCCTACCCAAATTTACCATCCTAGGTCAGCGGAGTGGACACCTGATGCCAAATTGGCAGAGTATGTGGTGGGGAAAATCCATCAACCCCTTGAAAGGGAGGTCAGGAATAGGATGAGGGGAGAATGCCCCAGGCCCCCACTGAAGGGTAAGGTGGCACACACGCCTGAAATTGATGAGAAACTATGTACCTTTTTCTCCAAGTATATGAGGGATCCCAAGAAAGGAATTGATAGGTCTTGGACGTGGTAGGGCCCTTGACCCAAATTATTCAATTGACGGAGCGTTCCAAAGAGTCAGGATCCCCTTTGTCCACGGATATTGTGGCTGGTTGGGCGCACTACCCAAAACCCTAAAACACTACCCCCTCCACTACCCAAACACCACTGCACTACCCTAAACCCTAAAACACTACCCCCAGCACGACACCCTACACTACCCAAACATAACTGCACTACCCTAAACCCTAAAACACTACAACCAGCACGACTCCCTACACTACCCAAACACCACTGCACTACCCTAAACCCTAAATCTACCCACAACACAACCCCCTACACTACACAAACACCACTGCACTACCCTAAACCCTAAAACACTACCCCCAGCACGACCCCTTTACTACACAAACACCACTGCACTGCCTTAAACCCTAAAACACTACCCCCAGCACGACCCCCTACACTACCCAAACACCACTGCACTAACATAAACCCTAAAACACTACCCCCAGCACGACCCCCTTCACTACCTAAACACAACTGCACTACCCTAAACCCTAAAACACTACCCCCAGCCCGACCCCTTCACTACCCAAACACAACTGCACTACCCTAAACTCAAAAACACTACCCCCAGCACGACCCCTACACTACCCAAACACCACTGCATGACCCTAAACCCTAAAACACGACCCCCTACACTACACAAACACCACTGCACTACCCTAAACCCTAAAACACTAGAACCCAGCACGACCCCCTACAGTACACAAACACCACTGCACTACCCTAAACCCTAAAACACTACCCCCTACACTACACAAACACCACTGCACTACCCTAAACCCTAAAACACTACCCCCAGCACGACCCCCTACACTACACAAACACCACTGCACTACCGTAAACCCAAAACACTACCCCAGCACTACCCCCTACACTACCCAAACACCACTGCACTACCCTAAACCCTAAAACACTACCCCCAGCATGACTCCCTACACTACACAAACACCACTGGACTACCCTAAACCCTAAAACACTACCCCCAGCATGACTCCCTACACTACCCAAACACCACTGCACTACACTAAACCCTAAATCTACCCCCAGCATGACCTCCCACACTACACAAACACCACTGCACTACCCTAAACCCTAAAACACTACCCCCAGCATGACCCCCTACACTACCCAAACACCACTGCACTACCCTAAACCCTAAAACACTAACCCCAGCATGACCCCCTACACTACCCAAACACCACTGCACTACCCTATACCCTAAAACACGACCCCCTACACTACACAAACACAACTGCACTACCCTAAACCCTAAAACACTACCCACAGCATGACCCCCTACACTACACAAACACCACTGCACTACCCTAAAACACTACCCCCTACACTACACAAACACCACTGCACTACCTTAACCCTAAAACACTACCCCCAGCATGACCCCCTACACTACACAAACACCACTGCACTACCCTAAACCCCCCTACACTATACAAACACCACTGCATTACTCTAAACCCTAAAACACTACCCCCAGTACGACCCCCTCACAACACAAACACCACTGCACTACCCTAAACCCTAAATCGATACCCAGCACTACCCCCTACACTACACAAACACCACTGCACTACCCTAAACCCTAAAACACTACCCCAGCACTACCACCTACACTACCCAAACACCACTGCACTAACATAAACCCTAAAACACTACCCCCAGCACAACCCCCTACACTACACAAACACCACTGCACTACCCTAAACCCTAAAACACTACCCCCAGCACGACTCCCTACACTACCCAAACACCACTACACTACCCTAAACCCTAAATTTACCCCCAGCATGACCCCCTACACTACCCAAACACCACTGCACTACCCTAAACCATAAAACACTACCCCCAGCCCGACCCCCTTCACTACCCAAACACAACTGCACTACCCTAAACTCAAAAACACTACCCCCAGCACGACCCCCTACACTACCCAAACACCACTGCATGACCCTAAACCCTAAAACACGACCCCCTACACTACACAAACACCACTGCACTACCCTAAACCCTAAAACACTAGAACCCAGCACGACCCCCTACAGTACACAAACACCACTGCACTACCCTAAACCCTAAAACACTACCCCCTACACTACACAAACACCACTGCACTACCCTAAACCCTAAAACACTACCCCCAGCACGACCCCCTACACTACACAAACACCACTGCACTACCGTAAACCCAAAACACTACCCCAGCACTACCCCCTACACTACCCAAACACCACTGCACTACCCTAAACCCTAAAACACTACCCCCAGCATGACTCCCTACACTACACAAACACCACTGGACTACCCTAAACCCTAAAACACTACCCCCAGCATGACTCCCTACACTACCCAAACACCACTGCACTACACTAAACCCTAAATCTACCCCCAGCATGACCTCCCACACTACACAAACACCACTGCACTACCCTAAACCCTAAAACACTACCCCCAGCATGACCCCCTACACTACCCAAACACCACTGCACTACCCTAAACCCTAAAACACTAACCCCAGCATGACCCCCTACACTACCCAAACACCACTGCACTACCCTATACCCTAAAACACGACCCCTACACTACACAAACACAACTGCACTACCCTAAACCCTAAAACACTACCCACAGCATGACCCCCTACACTACACAAACACCACTGCACTACCCTAAAACACTACCCCCTACACTACACAAACACCACTGCACTACCTTAACCCTAAAACACTACCCCCAGCATGACCCCCTACACTACACAAACACCACTGCACTACCCTAAACCCCCTACACTATACAAACACCACTGCATTACTCTAAACCCTAAAACACTACCCCCAGTACGACCCCCTCACAACACAAACACCACTGCACTACCCTAAACCCTAAATCGACACCCAGCACTACCCCCTACACTACACAAACACCACTGCACTACCCTAAACCCTAAAACACTACCCCCAGCACAACCACCTACACTACCCAAACACCACTGCACTAACATAAACCCTAAAACACTACCCCCAGCACAACCCCCTACACTACACAAACACCACTGCACTACCCTAAACCCTAAAACACTACCCCCAGCACGACTCCCTACACTACCCAAACACCACTACACTACCCTAAACCCTAAATTTACCCCCAGCATGACCCCCTACACTACCCAAACACCACTGCACTACCCTAAACCATAAAACACTACCCCCAGCATGACCCCCTACACTACACAAACACCACTGCACTACCCTAAACCCTAAAACACTACCACCAGCATGACCCCTACACTACTCAAACACCACTGCACTACCCTAAACCCTAAAACTCTACCCCAGCACGACCCCTACACTACCCATACACCACTGCACTACCCTAAACCCTAAAACACTACCCCCAGCATGACCCCCTACACTACTGCACTACCCTAAACCCTAAAACACTACCCCCAGCACGACCCCCTACACTACCCAAACACCACTGCACTACCCTAAAACACTACCCCCAGCACGACCCCCTACACCACCCAAACACCACTGCACTACCCTAAACCCTAGAAAAGAAACCCCCACCCCATGCCCAATCCCCCTTACCTCTCACTCCTCGTGGTTCCTCTCTCCTCGTGGTTCCTGCTTCACGTCATCTCTGAGGGGCGGTGCACGTCATTGTGAGGAAACGGAACAGCCTCTGTTTCCTTACAACGACATGGATCGTCTACATGTTTTTTAGAACGCATGGTCATTTACCATACATACCGTTACAACAAAATTCGTTGTAAAGGCATGCGTGGTAAATGACCATGCGTTCTAAAAAATGCGTAGTAATGACTTCGTGATGTACAACGCATGCGTGGTAATGCATGCGTTGTAATGGTATCACAAAGTAAAAAAGTCGTTGTAACGGCTGTTTACCGATCGAAGCTGGCCCCTGTTCTTCAGTGAGACGTTTATTTGATTAATTAGGAGGAAGGAATGTGGTTTTTGTACCGAAAAGTGCATTCCCGGCTGTTGTATTGTGAAAGTGTCCGCGTGGCCTGGTTTCACTTCCGGTGAGAGAGTGGAAGAGTCTGTTTGGATATAAAGGAGTTCTGTTGTTGGACGGGGCCGGCGCGACATGTCATCAGAATACATAGCTAATGGAAAGCATCCTCCCTGAAGTGTGGAGCAGTGCCATGAGAGGTCAACGAGTGTGCGTCCCACCGCAGTATGACCGTACCGCGTGACCCATGTGCCGCCTCCAGGGTACGGGAGGCAGAAGCGGCATCGCAGGTCCTCTTGAAGACCGTTGTAGCACTAATTCTACATTTTGGTACTAGGGCATTTTAACTTCGTTGTTCCTGCCAGATACAAAGAGAAGATCCTGTGTTATTCAGTGCCCTTGTTACCTTTTTTGTGGGTTGTGGTGCTTGTCACTTCGCTGCCCCGCCGGTGCACACTACTGGGCACCCCACCTCGTGTGCCATCTGCAGGGCCTCTGCCCTCGGATCACTGGTTTCGGTTTCTGGAGTGGCAACATAAACAGTTGCTCCCAAAGGACTAGCCTGAACACTTAGGTGAATATCCCCTGCACCAGCATTCCACAGAAATTCTTTCCTAGCTCTCCCATGTCAACGAGGCCGTCATAATAGCACGACTCCGCTCGCGACATCGTATGACGTCATCGGAGCCATAAGAGGACCTCGTCGACGTGCTGACGTCAGTTCCACCCATTTTTTCCGTGCCACCGAGGCAAACAGGGGACCGAGACATTTTCACATGTATACATAGTATAATAAATATATATATATTCACTGAAAAAACCATAGGTTTCAGGCACGCTATAGTTAGAAATTAGCATTTAAAAAACCTTAGAAATTCACTGAAAAAACCATAGGTTTCAGGCACGTTATAGTTAGAAATTAGCATTTAAAAACCTTAGAAATTCACTGAAAAAACCATAGGTTTCAGGGGCGTTATAGTTAGTTGGACATTTCACTCGTACAAAACCATAGAAATTCCCCCGTTATAGTTAGTTCAGCTAACTATAACTCGCGCGCCCGCAATGCACTGCTGATGACGTCACATATTACATCACTCATGACATGGTCAGTGACATCACTCATGACATCACTGATGACATCTCAAATGACATCACTGATGACATCACTGATGACATCATCCAGTGAATGTGTGTTTTTCTGAAAATTAAATATGTTTTATATATGTATATCTCAAGGTCGATGGAAGAATAAATGGGTATATAAGTGTCTAAATGGATGATTATTTTTTTTGTAAAATTGATTGTATAACTGACTAAGTGTATCTTAGTGAATACATGGGTTAGTGAGTAATGTTTAAATATGAAAATATCTGTATCAGTCTCTCACTTTGTGTATAAGTGACTGCATAGGTTGGTGAGTAGCTACATGAGTGTCTATATGGGTTATTAGTTGGTTTTTGAGTATCAGTATGAGTGTCTGAGTGTCTGTATGGTTCGGTGGGGGTATTACTTAGTGCATAGATGCATGAATGAGTGACTCACTGTTTGTATGTGTTGAAGACAGCATGTGTGCAGGACTGTATAAGTGGATGAGTATGTGTATGGGTGTGTTAGTGAGTGAATGACTGTCTCAATAGTGTCTATATGAGTAACTACATATGTTTTAAACTAGTATATGTGAGTATTGGTGTATATAAGTGAGTATATGTGAGAGTGAGAGATTGGAAGAGTTCCGGTACAAATAAGTAGGTGTTTCTATAAGTGATTGTTTAAGAGAGTAAGTATGTGTAAGTTTCTGTAGAAGTAAGTGTGGTAGTGTGTGTATAACTGTATATGCAAGTAAATGGATGTTTGATACTTTGTTTGCATGTGTGACTATGTGTGTGAGTAACTCTATGGATGAGTGGCGGTGTGTAACAGGATGTATAGGTGTATGAGTACATATGATGAGTGAGTACATGTATGAGTGACTGTATAGGGACTGTTGGTGAATGAGTGGATGTGTGTGTAGATCTTGGAATTACTGAATAGGTGTGTTGTAACTGGTATTGGTTTGTCCATTGTTTTGAAAATGTTAGTTTGTATTTTTGAGTGTGTGCATCAAAGGTTATATTAGGGTGAGAGGAGGTCTGCCACTCTATCACAAGGATGATGTCATTTGAGATGTCATCAGTGATGTCATGAGTGATGTCACTGACCATGTCATGAGTGATGTAATATGTGACGTCATCAGCAGTGCATTATGGAGCGCACGAGTTATAGTTAGCTGAACTAACTATAACGGGGGAATTTCTATGGTTTTGTACGATTGAAATGTCCAACTAACTATAACGCCCCTGAAACCTATGGTTTTTTCAGTGAATATATATATATATATATATATTTAGATCCACGAAGAAGGGTCATTCCGGGAACGAGCCCATTGTTAGGTGGTGCGTGCTGCCGGAAAACCCAAAACCGGCTATTAATATCCAAAATTGTTCCAAGTAAAACGCACTCTCAAAGTCTTGGATGCCGAGCAATAAATGAGCTTCCGGCTTGGCATCCAAGACTTTGAGAGTGCGTTTACTTGGAACAATTTTGGATGTATATATATATATATATATATATATATATATATATATATATATTATCTACTGGCGGTCGCCAGTAGATAGTTATAGTTAAAACCTATTATCCATAGGAAATCCGCGACATTCTATTTGAAATAACGTTGGCGCCGGTTGACGAATCTTCGCGAAAGTTTCCAACTTGTTGGGGCGCTCCGGTCCGCTCCTATCCTGAAAGTCTCGGGGTGATACGTCAAGCGGGGGCCGAGAAAAAAGGGGGATCCCAAAACGCATTTTCCCCATTCATTTTTCCATAGGAACCTTTAGTCGCAGCTACAGCCCGAACTGCTGAACGGAATTACACCAAATTTGGCAAAGAGGTAGCCCTTGGTTCAGTGTCGTGCCTTTTGCTTAAATGGTGTAAATCCGTTCAGTAGTTACTGAGAAAATCAAAAGTAAAGTCATATATATATCTGGGCGGAGCCTAACCACACATGTCATCGTGAGATCTGATTGGCTGTCAGCACTTCATCCTGGAATTGCTGGCAGCCATCTTGGGACCAATATAAATGATAGTACCTCATTGAAATGCATTGTAGTGAATAGAAGATTTTGAGGGTCACCAAAAGGAGAACTATAAAGGGTGATAACAGGCTTTAGTTACATTAGAATTTATTTGTTGATGGTACCATACTAATTTTAGGAATTGTGGTGTATTCTAAGGTGATTTTACCATGTGAAAAACCTTCTGCTGGGATATCATGAATCATGTTTGAGAGAACACTATTTTCTCATGCTTGTCCCATGGAGGTTTGGAAGGTGCTCCAGAAGCTAAAATGAGAGCATATTTTCTGTAAATTCACATTATCTTTCTCACTCATGTGAGAATGAAGTCTGACATTCTCAGTAAAACATGTACATCCAACAAGGGCAGAGACTGTCAGTTGATTCCTTTGTGTTCTACTGCAGCTTACCAGAGTGTTCTAAAGAACAACTAGAGTGCTAACAGCCTTACTTATGACAAAAGTATGGCACACCTGAAGCCATCTTGATTGGAATAAACTGGTAACACTTAAACAATTTAATTTAAAAAGGAACAAAATGATGGGGTTCATTTTGTCATAGAAATTATGGTTAGTGCTGTAGAAAGAAAAATTAGGACATGTTTCAAGTGTGATCTCAAATATCTTCCTGTTATATTTCAACATGAGCAGCCTGCCAGTTGATGCCTTTGTGTTCAACTGCAGCTTCCCAGAGTGTTCTAAAGAACAACTAGAGTGCTAACAGCCTTACTTATGACAAAAGTATGGCACACCTGAAGCCATCTTGATTGGAATAAACTGGTAACACTTAAAACATTTAATTTAAAAAGGAACAAAATGAGGGGGTTCATTTTGTCATAGAAATTATGGTTAGTGCTGTAGAAAGAAAAATTAGGACATATTTCAAGTGTGATCTCAAATATCTTCCTGTTATATTTCAACAGGAGCAGACTGCCAGTTGATGCCTTTGTGTTCTACTGCAGCTTCCCAGAGTGTTCTAAAGAACAACTAGAGCGCTAACAGCCTTACTTATGACAAAAGTATGGCACACCTGAAGCCATCTTGATTGGAATAAACCGGTAACACTTAAAACATTTAATTTAAAAAGGAACAAAATGAGGGGTTCTTTTTTAAATAGAAATTATGGTTAGTGCTGCAGAAAGAAAAATTAGGGCATGTTTTAAGTGAGATCTCATATCCTCTTCTATTTCATTAGAAAATTCTGACATGCAGACTGAAACAATCACTTTCAATACCAGCAGCAGACTACCAGTTAACTCTCGGGTGAGCAGTAGCTTTACTCCAGTGATCTAAGGAGCAACTAGAGTGCTAACATTCTGAATTTATGGCAGATGTGAGACACATCTGAATGCCTTCTTGATGGAATCAAAGTAAAAAACTGAAAGCATTTCCTACTGAGAAGACTGCAGTAAATGAAGAAATTAGGAAACTTCATAACAAAGAAGTCTTCCAAGATGGCCACCAGTGAAAAAAGAGCCCAAATGTAGCACAAATATTACCCAGATGTAGCCCACATATAGCCCAATGACAAAAGTGTGCAAAACACTTTTTATTTTTAGTTTTTTTGCAGTTTTATGTAGTGCAGACTGGTCAGGTATTGGAGCATTGCATCTTAAAACATGACCCCCTACACTACAAAAACACCACTGCACTACCTTAAACCCAAAAACACTACCCCCAGCACGACCCCCTACACTACACAAGCACCACTGTACTATCCTAAACCCTAAAACACTACCCCCAGCACGACCCCCTACACTACCCAAACACCACTGCACTACCCTAAAACATGACCCCCTACACTACACAAACACCACTGCACTACCCTAAACCCTAAAACACTACCCCCAGCATGACCCCCTACACTGCCCGAACACCACTGCACTGCCCTAAACCCTGAAACACCAGCCCCTGCATGACCCCCTACACTGCCCGAACACCACTGCACTGCCCTAAACCCTGAAACACCACCCCTAGCACGACCCCCTACACTGCCCGAACACCACTGCACTGCCCTAAACCCTAAAACACCACCCCCTTCACGACCCCCTACACTGCCCGAACACCACTGCACTGCCCTAAACCCTGAAACACCACCCCCAGCATGACCCCCTACACTGCCCGAACACCACTGCACTGCCCTAAACACTGAAACACTACCCCCAGCAAGACCCCCTACACTGCCCAAACACCACTGCACTGCCCTAAACCCTGAAACATCACCCCCAGCAAGACCCCCTACACTGCCCGAACACCACTGACTTAAACCCTGAAACACTACCCCCAGCACGACCCCCTACACTGCCCGAACACCACTGCACTGCCCTAAACCCTGAAACACTACCCCCAGCATGACCCCGTACACTGCCCGAACACCACTGCTCTACCCAAAACCCTGAAACACCAGCCCCAGCACGACCCCCTACACTGCCCGAACACCACTGCACTGCCCTAAACCTTGAAACACCAGCCCCTGCACGACCCCCTACACTGCCCGAACACCACTGCACTACCCTAAACCCTGAAACATCACCCCCAGCACGACCCCCTACACTGCCCGAGCACCACTGCACTGCCCTAAACCCTGAAACACCAGCCCCAGCACGACCCCCTACACTGCCCGAACACCACTGCACTGCCCTAAACCCTGAAACACCAGCCCCAGCACGACCGCCTACACTGCCCGAACACCACTGCACTGCCCTAAACCCTGAAACACCAGCCCCAGCACGACCCCCTACACTGCCCGAACACCACTGCACTGCCCTAAACCGTGAAACACCAGCCTCAGCACGACCCCTACACTGCCTGAACACCACTGCACTGCCCTGAACCCTGAAACACCAGCCCCAGCACAACACCCTACACTGCCCGAACACCACTGCACTGCCCTAAACCCTGAAACACCACCCCGTGCATGACCCCCTACACTGCCCGAACACCACTGCACTGCCCTAAACCCTGAAACACCACCTCCAGCGCGACCCCCTACACTGCCCGAACACCACTGCACTGCCCTAAACCCTGAAACACCACCCCCTGCACAACCCCCTACACTGCTCGAACACTACTGCACTGCCCTAAACCCAGAAACACCATCCCCAGCACGACCCCCTATACTGCACGAACACCACTGCACTGCCCTAAACCCTGAAACACTACCCCCAGCAAGACCCCCTACACTGCCCGAACACCACTGTACTGCCCTAAACCCTGAAACCCCACCCCCAGCATGACCCCTACACTGCCAGAACACCACTGCACTGCCATAAACCCTGAAACACCACCCCCTGCATGACATCCTACACTGCCCGAACACTACTGCACTGCCCTAAACCCTGAAACACCACCCCCAGCACAACCCCCTACACTGCACGAACACCACTGCACCGCCCTAAACCCTGAAACACTACCCCCAGCAAGACCCCCTACACTGCCCGAACACCACTGCACTGCCCTAAACCCTGAAACATCACCCCCAGCAAGACCCCCTACACTGCCCGAACACCACTGCCCTAAACCCTGAAACACCACCCCCAGCAAGACACCCTACACTGCCCGAACACCACTGCACTGCCCTAAACCCTGAAACACCACCCCCAGCAAGACCCCCTACACTGCCCGAACACCACTGCACTGCTCTAAACCCTGAAACACCACCCCCAGCACGACCCCCTACACTGCCCAAACACCACTGCTCTGCCCAAAACCCTGAAACACCAGCCCCAGCACGACCCCCTACACTGCCCGAACACCACTGCACTGCCCTAAACCCTGAAACACCAGCCCCAGCACGACCCCCTACACTGCCCGAACACCACTGCACTGCCCTAAACCCTGAAACACCACCCCCAGCGCGACCCCCTACACTGCCCGAACACCACTGCACTGCCCTAAACCCTGAAACACCAGCCACAGCACAACCCCGTACACTGCCCGCACACCACTGCACTGCCCTAAACCCTGAAACACCAGCCCCAGCACAACCCCGTACACTGCCCGAACACCACTGCACTGCCCTAAACCCTGAAACACCAGCCCCAGCACAACTGCCTACACTGCCCGAAAACTACTGCACTGCCCTAAACCCTGAAACACCACCCCCAGCAAGACTACCTACACTGGCCGAACACCACTGCACTGCCCTAAACCCTGAAACACCACCCCCTGCACGACCCCCTACACTGCCCAAACACTACTGCAATGCCCTAAACCCTGAAACACCACCCCTCAGCACGACACCCTACACTGCCCGAACACCACTGCACTGCCCTAAACCCTGAAACACCACCCCAGCATGACCCCCTACACTGCACGAACACCACTGCACTAAACCCTGAAACACCACCCCTGCACGACCCCCTACACTGCCGGAACACCACTGCACTGCCCTAAACCCTGAAACACCACCCCCAGCACGACCCCCTACACTGCCCTAACACCACTGCACTGCCATAAACCCTGAAACATCACCCCCAGCATAACCCCCTACACTGCCTGAGCACCATTGCTCTGCCCTAAACCCTGAAACACTAGCCCCAGCACGACCCCCTACACTGCCCGAACACCACTGCACTGCCCTAAACCCTGAAACACCACCCCCAGCACGACCCCCTACACTGCCCGAACACCACTGCACTGCCCTAAACCCTGAAACACCAGCCCCAGCAAGACCCCCTACACTGCCCGAACACCACTGCATTGCCCTAGACTCTGAAACACCAGCCCCAGCAAGACCCCCTACACTGCCCGAACACCACTGCACTGCCCTAAACCCTGAAACACCAGCCCCAGCATGACCCCTACACTGCCCGAACACCACTGCACTGCCCTAAACCCTGAAACACCAGCCCCAGCATGACCCCCTACACTGCCCGAACACCACTGCACTGCCCTAAACCCTGAAACACCAGCCCCAGCACGACCCCCTACACTGCCCGAACACCACTGCACTGCCCTAAACCCTGAAACACCAGCCCCAGCACCACCCCCTACAATGCCCGAATACCACTGTACTGCCCTAAACCCTGAAACACCACCCCCTGCACCGCCCCCTACACTGCCCGAACACCACTGCACTGCCCTAAACCCTGAAACACCACCCCCTGCACGACCCCCTACACTGCCCGAACACCACTGCACTACCCTAAACCCTGAAACACCACCCCCTGCACCACCCCCTACACTGCCCGAACACCACTGCACTGCCCTAAACCCTGAAACACCACGCCCTGCACCGCCCCTACACTGCCCGAACACCACTGCACTGCCCTAAACCATGAAACACCACCCCTAGCATGACCCCCTTTACTGCTCGAACACCACTGCACTGCCCTAAACCCTGAAACACCACCCCCAGCATGACCCCCTACACTGCCTGAACACCACTGCCCTAAACCCTAAAACACCACCCCCAGCACGTCCCCCTACACTGCCCGAACACCACTGCACTGCCCTAAACCCTAGAACACTACCCCCAGCATGACCCCCTACACTACCCGAACACCACTGCACTACCCTAAACCCTAAAATACTCCCCCAGCACGACCCCCTACACTACCCGAACACGACTGCACTGCCCTAAACCCTAAAACACTCCCCCCAGCACGACCCCCTACACTGCCCAAACACTACTGCACTGCCCTAAACCCTGAAACACCACCCCTCAGCACGACACCCTACACTGCCCGAACACCACTGCACTGCCCTAAACCCTGAAACACCACCCCAGCACCACCCCCTACACTGCCCGAACACCACTGCACTAAACCCTGAAACACCACTCCCTGCACGACCCCCTACACTGCCGGAACACCACTGCACTGCCCTAAACCCTGAAACACCACCCCCAGCACGACCCCCTTTACTGCTCGAACACCACTGCACTGCCCCAAACCCTGAAACACCACCCCCAGCATGACCCCCTACACTGCCCGAACACCACTGCCCTAAACCCTGAAACACCACCCCTGCACGACCCCCTACACTGCCCGAACACCACTGCCCTAAACCCTGAAACACCACCCTCTGCACGACCCCCTACACTGCCCGAACACCACTGCACTGCCCTAAACCCTGAAACACCACCCCCAGCACGACCCCCTACACTGTCCGAACACCACTGCACTGCCCTAAACCCTAAAACACCACCCCCAGCACGACCCCCGACACTGCCCGAACACCACTGCACTGCCCTAAACCCTAGAACACTACCCCCAGCATGACCCCCTACACTACCCGAATACCACTGCACTACCCTAAACCCTAAAATACTCCCCCCAGCACTACCCCCTACACTACCCGAACACGACTGCACTGCCCTAAACCCTAAAACACTCCCCCCAGCACGACCCCCTACACTACCCGAACACCACTGCACTGCCCTAAACCCTAAAACACTCCCCCCAGCACGACCCCCTACACTACCTAAACACCACTGCACTGCCCTAAACCCTAAAACACTACCCCCGCATTACCCCCTACACTACCCAAATACCAATGCACTACCCTAATCCCTAAAACACTACCCCCGCACAACCCCCTACACTACCCAAAGACCACTGCACTACCCTAAACTCTAAAACAATACCCCCCGCACGACACCCTACACTACCCAAAGACCACTGCACTACCCTAAACCCTAAAACACGACCTCCTACACTACACAAACACCACTGCACTACCCTAAACCCTAAAAACTACCCCAGCACGAACCCCTACACTACCCAAACACCACTGCACTACCCTAAACCATAAAACACTACCCCCAGCAGTACCCCCTACGCTACCCAAACACCACTGCACTACCCTAAACCCTAAAACACTACCCCCAGCAGTACCCCCTACACTACCCAAACACCATTGCACTACCCTAAACCCTAAAACACTACCCCCAGCAGTACCCCCTACACTACCCAAACACCATTGCACTACCCTAAACCCTAAAACACTCCCCCCAGCACGACCCCCTACACTACCCGAACACCACTGCACTACCCTAAACCCTAAAACCCTAAAACACTAACCCCCAGCACGACCCCCTACACTACCCAAACACCACTGTACTACCCTAAACCCTAAAACACTCCCCCCAGCATGACTCCCTACACTACCCAAACACCACTGCACTACCCTAAACCCTAAAACACTACCCCCAGCACGACCCTCTTCACTACCTAAACACAACTGCACAATTTGTTACAGGCGTTGCAACGCAGGCCTGTGGTGCTTACTGGAAGTACCTGGTGGGTTAGTTGGGCCCCAGGGACTCTCAGGATTCAAGGTGACCTAATCCCCAACTTAAAACGCGCCACGGGGCGCGTTTGCACAGTGGTGAAGGGAGGGGGCGGGGCCTCAGGTGACATGTGCCCAAACACGCCCTGTGGTGCATTTTAAGTTGGGGAGTTAATTCCTTTGAATCCTGGGGGCCAACTAGCCCACCAGGTACCTTCAGTAAGCACAACAGAGTTGCGTTGCAGAGAGGTGAAAAAGGTGCGTGGCCTCGGAACGCCTCTCTGCAACTCAGCTCTGTGGTCCTAACTGTAGGTACCTGGGGGCTAGTTGGGCCCCAGGGACCCTTAGGATTCAAGGGGACTTAATCCCGCAACTTAAAACGCGCCACGGGGCGCGTTTGCACACATGTCACCTCAGGCCCCCCCTTCCTTCACCACTGTGCAAACGCGCACTGGCTCTGGTTAGTCAGAGTCAGTTACCACCAGTACCCGTCTGAAAAAGTTGTGGGCACAGGATGATTTTGCAACAAGGCCTCTTTCTGCTCCTCTGTTGGTTCTTTCTGCACATCTTTTGCTTCTTTCTGTGCATTTTTTCTTCTTTCTTCACATGGCCTACCTCTGTTGGCATAGTTAGAAACTAGCATTTAAATAACCTTTGAAATTCACTTAAAAAATCATAGGTTTCAGGCACGTTATAGTTAGAAATTAGCATTTAAAAAACCTTTGAAATTCACTGAAAAAACCATAGGTTTCAGGCACGTTATAGTTAGAAATTAGCATTTAAAAACCTTTGAAATTCACTGAAAAAACCATAGGTTTCAGGCACGTTATAGTTAGAAATTAGCATTTAAAAACCTTTGAAATTCACTGAAAAACCATAGGTTTCAGACACATTATAGTTAGAAATTAGCATTTAAAAAACCTTTGAAATTCACTGAAAAAACCATAGGTTTTAGGGACAGTTATAGTTAGTTGGACATTGCACTCGTACAAAACCCGTGAAATTCCCCTGTTATAGTTAGTTCAGCTAACTATAACTCGCGCCCCACAATGCACTGCTGATGACGTCACATATTACATCACTCATGACATGGTCAGTGACATCACTGATGACATCACTGATGACATCTCAAATGACATCACTGATGACATCATCCATGTGATAATTTCATGCATCTTCTCACACCCTAATATAACTTTTGATACACCCACTCTAAATTACAGACTGCCATTCTCAAAACCATAGACACTCCAACACCAAAAACTACATACCCACTCACTGATTCTTAGGTCTACACACACATCCACTCACTCACCTGTACAGTCACTCATACTTACAGTCACTCAGTACAGGACTATCATATGCACTCATACACCTATATAAACACTCACACACCGCCACTCATCCATAGAGGTACTCACACACCTAGTCAGTCATGCAAAAAATTAATCACACACCCATTTACTCACCTATACAGTTATACACACACCAGCTCACTTACTCATACAAATACTAGCACATTCTTACGCTCTTATACAATAACTGATACAAGCACACACGCATCCATACAGCCACTCTCACAATAACACACTCTCACTTATAGCCATTTAAATACTCTAACACACATATATACTGCCTTTTACATATGTAGTTACTCGCACATGTACCACTGAGATATACATTCACTCACTAACACACCCATACACACACTCACCCACCCAAGCAGTCCATCACAGATGCACTCTTGAAATTATGCACCCAGTGAATCAACCACTCACACATCTATGTATAGAGTCACACACACCCCACCCACACAAACACTCAGGCAGCCATACAGATACTCAGAGAACCAATCAATAACCCATATAGACACTCATGTAGCTATTCGCAAATCCATGCATCCACTTACACACCAACAAACAGACGGATACAGACATTCACACAGTTTAGTCACTAACCTATGCATTCAGTAAGATACGTTTAATCACTCACTTGTAGAGTCAGTCACTCACGTACTAAATCATCCATTCAGACACTTATACACCCACTCATTCTTCAATACGCCTTTCCCTATATATATTAAACATATTTAAACTTTACAGAAACACAGTCACTGGATGATGTCATCAGTGATGTCATTTGAGATGTCATCAGTGATGTCATCAGTGATGTCACTGACCATGTCATGAGTGATGTAATATGTGACGTCATCAGCAGTGCATTGCGGGGCGCGAGTTATAGTTAGCTGAACTAACTATAACAGGGGAATTTCACGGGTTTTGTACGAGTGCAATGTCCAACTAACTATAACTGTCCCTAAAACCTATGGTTTTTTCAGTGAATATATATATATATATATGTATGTATATATATATCATTAATTTTTAATTAGTAAATTTTTTAATATATATATATATACATATATATATATATTTAAAAAAAATATTTTAAAAATGTTAGCTTCATGTACAGCAACACTTGAAAGTCTAAGTTTGTGCAATACATATAGGAAATATATATATATATATATATATATATATATATATATATATATAATTCTATACTTAACATATTTATGTCACTGCATAGTGTTCATATAAGTTATTTGATTAGATGCTTATGTGTCCCTGTTTTTATTAATCTGTCACAATATGTAAATACTCATAACATTTTTAACTGCAAGTGCTTCACAATTGAAATTTTGAGGAAAGGATAAAATAAATGAATAAATAATTTAGCTTCAGGTACAGCTACACTTGAAAGTCTGAGTTTGTACAATACAACTTCAAATCTCAATATATGGTCTTTCTTATGCATGTATACCCTTTCTATGAAGTTATGTCTCTATATATTTATTACTTTACTCCCACTGTAGAAGAAGAAGAAAAATAAAATACATGTTACATGTATTCCCCTTCTATGTAGTTATGTATCTATAAATGTACTACTTTACTCCTACTTTAGAATAAGAACAAGAGAAAAAAAATCCTTGACTCTCTCTAATGCACTACTGTCTCACCCTATACCTCTCTCAATATATACTATACCTCTACTCTCTGCCTCATTCCAAACCTCATTCTACTACTGTGATCTCCAAAATAAACCTTTCTAGACACTTCTTCCCTCTATCCCTCCTTGGCTCGCTGAAACCTTATTTTACTACCATGATCTCACAAGCAACGCTTTCTAAATTCATCCCTCATGTATCAAAACCTCATTTTATACTAACATTTCTCTAATACCTTTCTAGAAACTCACCCCTCCTCCATCTCTCGCTTTACTCATCTCAAGCCTCATCCTACAACTATGATCTCCCAAATAACACTTTCTAGACCATTCGCTCTTCTATCCCACCATTATCGTATTCAACCCAGCTAACAGACTCACATGTCTACCGCTCCAATTAACACATATTTCCCTATACTAACCCACCACTAATCCTCTTTGGGTTCCGGAGTAGCGCGCTACTCGCTGAAAAGCACTTCGATGACTCGTCAGGGGTAGCAAGCACTATATAAATCCAATACAAATATTCAATAGCGTGAAGTCACATGACGGCCCTACCAACATGCAGCACTGAGCACAATACTTTTGAAAAGGGGACCTCTTAGAAAGTGGTGCCCTGTTTATTACCACAAATTACCTTAGTGAGTGGCTGTCTGTGACTGTCTGTCTCTGACTCAGTAACTCCAAATGCCAGAGCCTGAGCCACTGTTTGTTTTTGTTTTGGTCAAGTCACGGGCCTGCGAGCTGAGGTCATCTTACCATTAGATCACTCAGGTCAGGAGCTGCTGAGTTGGGTAAGGCTGCCCTCCACTCTTCGTGCACAATGCTGTTACTGGTGGCGCTGCACCCGAAGAGGGAGGAAGAGAGCAGGGAACAGAAATGGGCCAATCACTGCATGGCTATATAATAAAACCATGCAGCTATTGGCCACTGACTGTTCCGGCGTGGACCTCGTTCTCCCTATCGCCGTGCTGCTTGTAGGAGACCACAAGACACCTACCTAGTAACCGTTTGTCCAGGAGCTGCTGTCTTGCTCTTAAAACATGAGAGCAGTGCCAGGATTACCTTGGGTTGGCGAACCCAGCGCTCATAAGGTGTCTGGAGGGCTGCGGCTTTGACCTTCCCCCCCCGACTCTCTATTTGCGGAGGCTGAGAGGCCTCTGGACTCCAGTGCGCATGTCAGGCTGGTCGCCGAAAGGCAGCCGCCCAACCTGACATGCGCACTTGTGAGTGCAATTACAGTTCCCATTAATGGCTACTATAGCGGATGGCTGACTTGACGTCACATGTTAAGCCCTACCCCTGCACAGTTTTCTCCATAGAGCGTTTCTCATGACTTCATTTAACGAGGAACATTTTTACTTAACTAAAGTTGTGCATATTTTATAACACTTTCTCAATGACCCTTGTTTAACTTTTTACAGAGAATGGTGGCATGCTTGATTGTCGGACCAATGCTGGCTCCTTTTGACAATGCTAATTAAATGAGGTGCCAACACCAAAGTGGAATGAGAATCACAGTACCATGGAACAGACTGATTTTCCAGTCACAAAGCCTGCCATTTTCAAAATCACAAGCTCTGCAATCACAAAATCAAAAGTTGCTATGCCTGAAAGGTATTTCTGACTTGTAAAATGCCTTCTGTGACTCATACCAAGTCAGATAGGAGGGTATGAAAGGTCTCACCCTTCCTCTTGGGAATTCAATGAGTCCATGGTTTGCAATCAGAACTGTGAGGCTGAAGGATGTTTTTTTATTTCCCAAGGAAAAAAACCAGATAGCACTACCCTTAATACATTTTTATAACTGTTTCTGGGTAGTTATAGTTCGGGTCACGTTTCCATAGAAAAACATTTTTTTGTATTCTAATCACTTTGGCACTGTTTAACGAATCTTCACGAAACTTTCCAAAAAGTGTTATCCCCCTTGGCTCCTTCCTAGAAAGCTTTGCGGTGATCTGTCAAGCAGGGGCTGAAAAAGGAAGGGGGTGGGGGTGTCCCAAAACATGTTTCCCCTATTAATTTTTCCATTGGAAAAGCAGACAAAGCTACAGCCAAAACAGGTGAACGAAATGTCATCAAATTTGGTAGTAAGCTAGATATTGGTCCAGAAACCGTGCCTTTTGTGATTTGGTGGAAATCTGTTCAGTAGTTTTTGAGCAATTAAGGCTCAAAAACGTTGCATAATTCATGCCTCTGGGGATCCGCGGTGAATCCATGACAGATCTGCAGATCCACGTGCTCAAATACGCATTGTGCTTGGCAGCCCGCAATCTGAAGGAAAAGTTGCAGCTGCAATCTTAGGAGTTGAGACTCTGTCTCAAATCATACAAAATAAAACAAAATAAGATATAAGGGGGTAGGTTAGGGATACTCTGTCCCCTGGGCCTTGTAGGGAGGGTTCCACAGAGACCCCTCCTGGAATAAAAAAATAAAAAGTGTGTGTGTGGGGGGGAGGGGGGAGGGGCGGTACTGTGGATCCATATTAATGCTCAGTGCAATGTCCAACTAACTATAACTGTCCCTAAAACCTATGGTTTTTTCAGTGAATATATATATATATGTATGTATATATATATCATTAATTTTTAATTAGTAAATTTTTTAATATATATATATATACATATATATATATATTTAAAAAAAATATTTTAAAAATGTTAGCTTCATGTACAGCAACACTTGAAAGTCTAAGTTTGTGCAATACATATAGGAAATATATATATATATATATATATAATTCTATACTTAACATATTTATGTCACTGCATAGTGTTCATATAAGTTATTTGATTAGATGCTTATGTGTCCCTGTTTTTATTAATCTGTCACAATATGTAAATACTCATAACATTTTTAACTGCAAGTGCTTCACAATTGAAATTTTGAGGAAAGGATAAAATAAATGAATAAATAATTTAGCTTCAGGTACAGCTACACTTGAAAGTCTGAGTTTGTACAATACAACTTCAAATCTCAATATATGGTCTTTCTTATGCATGTATACCCTTTCTATGAAGTTATGTCTCTATATATTTATTACTTTACTCCCACTGTAGAAGAAGAAGAAAAATAAAATACATGTTACATGTATTCCCCTTCTATGTAGTTATGTATCTATAAATGTACTACTTTACTCCTACTTTAGAATAAGAACAAGAGAAAAAAATCCTTGACTCTCTCTAATGCACTACTGTCTCACCCTATACCTCTCTCAATATATACTATACCTCTACTCTCTGCCTCATTCCAAACCTCATTCTACTACTGTGATCTCCAAAATAAACCTTTCTAGACACTTCTTCCCTCTATCCCTCCTTGGCTCGCTGAAACCTTATTTTACTACCATGATCTCACAAGCAACGCTTTCTAAATTCATCCCTCATGTATCAAAACCTCATTTTATACTAACATTTCTCTAATACCTTTCTAGAAACTCACCCTCCTCCATCTCTCGCTTTACTCATCTCAAGCCTCATCCTACAACTATGATCTCCCAAATAACACTTTCTAGACCATTCGCTCTTCTATCCCACCATTATCGTATTCAACCCAGCTAACAGACTCACATGTCTACCGCTCCAATTAACACATATTTCCCTATACTAACCCACCACTAATCCTCTTTGGGTTCCGGAGTAGCGCGCTATTCGCTGAAAAGCACTTCGATGACTCGTCAGGGGTAGCAAGCACTTTATAAATCCAATACAAATATTCAATAGCGTGAAGTCACATGACGGCCCTACCAACATGCAGCACTGAGCACAATACTTTTGAAAAGGGGACCTCTTAGAAAGTGGTGCCCTGTTTATTACCACAAATTACCTTAGTGAGTGGCTGTCTGTGACTGTCTGTCTCTGACTCAGTAACTCCAAATGCCAGAGCCTGAGCCACTGTTTGTTTTTGTTTTGGTCAAGTCACGGGCCTGCGAGCTGAGGTCATCTTACCATTAGATCACTCAGGTCAGGAGCTGCTGAGTTGGGTAAGGCTGCCCTCCACTCTTCGTGCACAATGCTGTTACTGGTGGCGCTGCACCCGAAGAGGGAGGAAGAGAGCAGGGAACAGAAATGGGCCAATCACTGCATGGCTATATAATAAAACCATGCAGCTATTGGCCACTGACTGTTCCGGCGTGGACCTCGTTCTCCCTATCGCCGTGCTGCTTGTAGGAGACCACAAGACACCTACCTAGTAACCGTTTGTCCAGGAGCTGCTGTCTTGCTCTTAAAACATGAGAGCAGTGCCAGGATTACCTTGGGTTGGCGAACCCAGCGCTCATAAGGTGTCTGGAGGGCTGCGGCTTTGACCTTCCCCCCCCGACTCTCTATTTGCGGAGGCTGAGAGGCCTCTGGACTCCAGTGCGCATGTCAGGCTGGTCGCCGAAAGGCAGCCGCCCAACCTGACATGCGCACTTGTGAGTGCAATTACAGTTCCCATTAATGGCTACTATAGCGGATGGCTGAGTTGACGTCACATGTTAAGCCCTAGCCCTGCACAGTTTTCTCCATAGAGCGTTTCTCATGACTTCATTTAACGAGGAACATTTTTACTTAACTAAAGTTGTGCATATTTTATAACACTTTCTCAATGACCCTTGTTTAACTTTTTACAGAGAATGGTGGCATGCTTGATTGTCGGACCAATGCTGGCTCCTTTTGACAATGCTAATTAAATGAGGTGCCAACACCAAAGTGGAATGAGAATCACAGTACCATGGAACAGACTGATTTTCCAGTCACAAAGCCTGCCATTTTCAAAATCACAAGCTCTGCAATCACAAAATCAAAAGTTGCTATGCCTGAAAGGTATTTCTGACTTGTAAAATGCCTTCTGTGACTCATACCAAGTCAGATAGGAGGGTATGAAAGGTCTCACCCTTCCTCTTGGGAATTCAATGAGTCCATGGTTTGCAATCAGAACTGTGAGGCTGAAGGATGTTTTTTTATTTCCCAAGGAAAAAAACCAGATAGCACTACCCTTAATACATTTTTATAACTGTTTCTGGGTAGTTATAGTTCGGGTCACGTTTCCATAGAAAAAACATTTTTTTGTATTCTAATCACTTTGGCACTGTTTAACGAATCTTCACGAAACTTTCCAAAAAAGTGTTATCCCCCTTGGCTCCTTCCTAGAAAGCTTTGCGGTGATCTGTCAAGCAGGGGCTGAAAAAGGAAGGGGGTGGGGGTGTCCCAAAACATGTTTCCCCTATTAATTTTTCCATTGGAAAAGCAGACAAAGCTACAGCCAAAACAGGTGAACGAAATGTCATCAAATTTGGTAGTAAGCTAGATATTGGTCCAGAAACCGTGCCTTTTGTGATTTGGTGGAAATCTGTTCAGTAGTTTTTGAGCAATTAAGGCTCAAAAACGTTGCATAATTCATGCCTCTGGGGATCCGCGGTGAATCCATGACAGATCTGCAGATCCACGTGCTCAAATACGCATTGTGCTTGGCTGCCCGCAATCTGAAGGAAAAGTTGCAGCTGCAATCTTAGGAGTTGAGACTCTGTCTCAAATCATACAAAATAAAACAAAATAAGATATAAGGGGGTAGGTTAGGGATACTCTGTCCCCCTGGGCCTTGTAGGGAGGGTTCCACAGAGACCCCTCCTGGAATAAAAAAAAAAAAAAGTGTGTGTGTGGGGGGGGGGCGGTACTGTGGATCCATATTAATGCTCAGTGCAACACCCGTGGGGATATGCTGCAGATCTGCGGATCCATGACAAATCTCACCAGGGCTGTTACACTGAGTGCCGCGGTGGATCCACGGATCCAGGGACCCCCATTAAAATTAAACAAAAGGGAGTTGGGCACCTGTTTGGGGTTGAATGTAGGGTCTGGGTCTGGGTGCCAGTGAGGCCTTTACCCTAACCCCATGCCGAGAATGGCAAAAGCAAAAAGAACAATTGATGGACAGAATGCAGAACAATGTCATACATTCACCCCAGTACAGAGATCTGGGCCTAAATCCATCGTTTTTTTGTTCCCCATGCCATTCCAGTTTAAACACAGCCATATGCAAATCAGTCTTGACCCTGCGCCCAATGGGAACAGTCCAGCCCGAACTACCAGGCCAGGTCCTCCCTGGACTGGAAACAAGCATCCTAGGACCGGTTTCGGAGTTTCACCCCTCATCAGCCAGGATAGCTTGATTCCAGTGGCATGGAGAGCACGGGACCCACGTCTGGGTATACCCGTCCCACTCGGGGTGATAAATGCAAAAAGAGCAATTGATGGACAGAATGCAGAACAATGTCATACATTCACCCCAGTACAGAGATCTGGGCCTAAATCCATCGGTTTTTTGCTCACCGTGCCATTCCAGTTTGAACACAGCCATATGCAAATCAGTCTTGACACTGTGCCCAATGGGAACAGTCCAGCCCGTACTGCCAGGCCAGGTCCTCACTGGACTGGAAACAAGCATCCTAGGACCGGTTTTGGGGTTTACCCCTCAACAGCCAGGATAGCTTGACTCCAATGGCATGGAGAGCATGGGACCCATGTCTGGGAATACCCGTCCCACTCGGGGTGACAAATGCAAAAAGAACAATTGATGGACAGAATGCAGAACAATGTCATACATTCACCCCAGTCCAGAGATCTGGGCCTAAAGCCATCGCTTTTTTGCTCCCCATGCCATTCCAGTTTGAACACAACCATATGCAAATCAGTCTTGACCCTGCGCCCAATGGGACCAGTCCAGCTCGAACTGCCAGGCCAGGTCCTCCCTGGACTGGAAACAAGCATCCTAGGACCGGTTTCGGGGTTTCACCTCTCATCAGCCAGGATAGCTTGACTTCAGTGGCATGGAGAGCACGGGACCCACGTCTGGGCATACCCCTCCCACTCGGGGTGACAAATGCAAAAAGAACAATTGATGGACAGAATGGAGAACAATGTCATACATTCACCCCAGTCCAGAGATTTGGGCCTAAATCCATTGTTTATTTGCTCCTCATGCCATTCCAGTTTCAACACAACCATTTGCAAATCAGTCTTGACCCTGCGCCCAATTGGAACAGTCCAGCCCGAACTGCCAGGCCAGGTCCTCCCTGGCTTGGAAACAAGCATCCTAAGACCGGTTTCGGGGTTTCACCCTTCATCAGCCAGGATAGCTTGACTCCAGTAGCATGGAGAGTACGGGACCCTCGTCTGGGCATACCCGTCCCACTTGAGGTGACAAATGCAAAAAGATCAATTGATGGACAGAATGCAGAACAATGTCATACATTCACCTCAGTACAGAGATCTGGGCATAAATCCATCCATTTTTTGCTCCCCATGCCATTCCAGTTGGAACACAGCCATATGCAAATCAGTCCTGACCCTGCGCCCAATGGGAACAGTCCATCCTTGACCCTGTTCCCACAAGGAACAGGGTCAAAACTGATTTGCTTATGGCTGGGTCCAAACTGGGGTGGTGTGGTGAGCAAAAGAATGATGGATTTAACCCAGATCCTTGTGACTGGGGGTGAATGTTTGCATTGTCCAGCATTCCGTCCATCAATTGTTTCTTTTGCATATGTCACCCTGAGTGGGAAGGGTATGCCCAGAAGTGGGTCCTGTGTTCACTACACCACTGGATACAAGCTAGCCTGGTTGATGAAAAGTGATGCCCTGAAACCGGTCGCAGGTTGCTTGTTTCCGGTCCAGGAAGGACCTGACTTGGCAGTTCGGGCTGGACTATTCCCACAAGAAACAGGGTCAAGACTGGGGTGGTGTGGTGAGCAAAAGAATGATGGATTTAACCAAGATCCTTGTGACTGGGGGTGAATGTTTGCATTGTCTAGCATTCCGTCCATCAATTGTTTCTTTTGCATATGTCACCCTAAGTGGGAAGGGTATGCCCAGACGTGGGTCCTGTGCTCACTACACCACTGGATTCAAGCTAGCTTGGCTGATGAAGGGTGATGCACTGAAACCGGTCCCAGGATGCTTGTTTCCGGTCCAGGGAGGACCTGGCTTGGCAGTTCGGGATGGACTATTCCCACAAGAAACAGGGTCAAGACTGGGGTGATGTGGTGAGCAAAAGAATGATGGATTTAACCCAGATCCTTGTGAATGGGGGTGAATGTTTGCATTGTCTAGCATTCCGTCCATCAATTGTTTCTTTTGCATATGTCACCCTAAGTGGGAAGGGTATGCCCAGATGTGGGTCCCGTGCTCACTCCACCACTGGATTCAAGCTAGCCTGGCTGATGAAGGGTGATGCCCTGAAACCGGTCCCAGGAGGCTTGTTTCCGGTCCAGGGAGGACCTGGCTTGGCAGTTCGGGCTGGACTGTTCCCACAAGGAAAAGGGTCAAGACTGATTTGCATATGACTGGGTCCAAACTGGGGTGGTGTGCTGAGCAAAAGAATGATGGATTTAACCCCGATCCTTGTGACTGGGGGTGAATGTTTGCATTGTTCAGCATTCCGTCCATCAATTGTTTCTTTTGCACATGTCGCCCTAAGTGGGAAGGGTATGCCCGGACGTGGGTCCCATGCTGACTATACCACTGGATTCAAGCTAGCCTGGCTAATGAAGGGTGATTCCCTGAAACTGGTCCCACGGTGCTTGTTTCCGGTACAGGGAGGTCCTGGCTTGGCAGTTTGGGCTAGACTGTTCCCACAAGGAACAGGGTCAAGACTGATTTGCATATGGCTGGGTCCAAACTGGGGTGGTGTGGTGGGCAAATGAATGATGGATTTAACCCAGATCCTTGTGACTGGGGGTGAATGTTTGCATTGTCTAGCATTCCGTCCATCAAATGTTTCTTTTGCATATGTCGCCCTAAGTGGGAAGGGTATGCCCAGACATGGGTCCCGTGCTCACTACACCACTGGATTCAAGCTAGCCTGGCTGATGAAGGGTGATGCCCTGAAACCGGTCCCATGATGCTTGTTTCCGGTCCAGAGAGGACCTGGCTTGGCAGTCCGGGCTGGACTGTTCCCACAAGGAACAGGGTCAAGACTGATTTGCATAATGATGGGTCCAAACTGGGGTGGTGTGGTGAGCAAAAGAATGATGGATTTAACCCAGATCCTTGTGACTGGGGGTGAATGTTTGCATTGTCTAGCATTCCGTCCATCAATTGTTTCTTTTGAGAATGGCAGAAGGCCATGTGCAGTGGGACATTGGGCACCTAACTCCATACCACGCAAGGCGATGAACATTTTACTTTACATTAAAAAAAACACATTTACATAAAAAAAACATAGAAATTTACTGAAAAAACAAAGGTTAAAGTGATGCTACAATTAAGAATTTTAATAATATCTTATTTCATAATTAAAAAAACTTAGAAATTCACTGAAAAAAATTAATCTTAAAGGGAGCATTATAGTTAGGTGAAAATGTCAGTTAAAACATACCATTTTAAACAAAAAACCACAGAAATTCACCAGTTATAGTTATGTCAAGTAGCTACATCTGGTGCCCTAAAGTAACTATAACTCTCATCCTCACCATACACTGCTAACTACTTCACACATTACATCACTCATGGCATATTTTATGGAATGATTGGGAGCTAATGCTCTTATTGGCTGGCAGCGGCATGAAGAGAAATGTTGCAGTTGCCTTTATAAGACACCGTGACTCTGTCCCTGTGTTCCGAAAATGTTAAAAAATAAAGTATAAGAGGCTTTCCTCACCCCTGGACCTTGTGGTTCATGGGGCAAAATTACAACAACAAAAAAACAGGGAGCCACAGTGGCTTTTGAGATAATCCCACAGGATCACAAAACAATGAAAAAATAAAGGGGGATATTCTCTAGAACGTGTGATAATTATCGCAAAATTAGCTTAACGCAACTTTGCACATCGCAGTCCATTGCGGGAAAATAACGCTGTGTTAACGTTGTATTCTCAACACGGCGGTACCATGCGATAGTCTCACGCTGACGCGCAAAATGTCCGCGAAAACATTACCGGGACGGCGATGAAAACCCGAACGCGAAAAAAGTTGCGATGGGCCCAACCGTGATAAGACAATCAGCGAAAAGCAGCGCCAGGCCTGCAATTCACACACGTCAGGCGGGAAAAACCACTACAAAAGCACCAAAAAATAACACAAACAAAAAACTAACTACAGCGACGCACATTGGAGGCAGCCAGAGCAGTGACAGAGGACGGCCAGAACCCCACAAGCCCCCCGGAGGAGCAGGCTGGTACCTCGGGGACAGGGAAGGGCAAGGAAAAGAAGAAGAGGAAGACGCGGTTCAGTCCGCATGAAAACAGGATCCTGATGAAGGAGGTGGTAGAACACCATCAACATTTGTTTGTCACCTCCACTGTGTCATTGGCAACAAGAAATGGAATATGGTAGTCCATCGTGGACAAGGTGAATGCAGTCGGAGTGCGGAGGAGGACAATGGACGAGGTCAAGAGGCGCTGGAATGATGTGAAGCGCAAGACCAAGCAGAAACTCGCCAACAACCAGAAGGCAGCAATGCAGACTGGAGGTGGGAGTCCAGCGCCACAGGAGGAGCTGGATGAGATGGAGGAAATGGTGTCAACAGTCATCAGTGGGGAGACGGTGGCAGGAGTCAGGGGACCGGACACTGCTCAACATGACCCGACACAACAGCAACAGGGTGAGTAACGACCAGGGACTCGGGGGGACGGGGTGAGATGGGCACAATGGCACACATGCACAATGGAGTATAGCACACTGCACACCCACAATGACTCTGGCTCATGTGCCTGAACCCCTTGGAACACTGCAGCACACATAGCAACTGCACGTAGGCCCCCGTCGACTATGTGCCAAGAGGAGTCCCTCCCACACATCACTCATCTCACTACCAACCCATGCACATGTGCTGAACCCAGCAGAACTGCGGGTCCGTGAGCCACACTGACAATGCAAGTGACACTGCATGACGATTAGCATGGCTGCAGTCCGGTCACCATGACATGGTGCACGCCGCCACACTGTGGTGGCGGAGTGTGGACCACATCCGTAAAGGAGCAGGTCACACTCTGACACATCCACCTGCACAGACAACCCCTGACGTCAACTACACATCTGCGGACAAACCATGCCCCAGAGTCCCAACTGCCACCAAGACCCAAATCCACCCTAGCCTGCAACATCTCAGCACTGTATGGGCACAGATGTCAAAGGCACACCGCCTGAAAGGGACAAGGGGCAGCCAAATCAGAGCTGCAGGGGCGACCCCCCCCAAAATGCAGCACACACACATGACATTCAGAGCACATCAGCATTGACAACAATGTGTTACAGACTGCAACACGTTAACAACAGGACAGAGGACACCACAGGTGCTGCCTGTGTGCAGAAACCTGCCAATCACATTTGGCATAGCAGGGAAATGTGAGATGTCAATGTACAGGCACAAACACATATCTGTGATGTTGTCGAAATTTCCACTGTCCCGCATCAAATAGGCAGCACCTCCTGGACAGCCACAATGTACATTGCCATGCTGTCTGTATGTGAACTTGTACAATGCGTCAACACACATGTGAACACAATGTAATACTGCATCTCCCCTTCACATTGCAGAGGGAGCATCAACACCTCCTGCAGAGCAGCCCCAACAACTCTTCACCGATGAGGGGGAGGACACTGCCGACATCGGCACCGAAGCCCTCCAAGACCTCATTGACTGCCTCTGCACCCCATCTCCAGGAGCAGGGCAGCCCAGCTGCATTGAGGAGATCCCACCCCCTGCACAGACCACACAGCAGGACACACCTACCACCCCGGCCGTCTCCCAGGACCCCCACGAACAACACATGGCCTTCCAACGCCGTGTGTTGGAGGCCCAGGAGAAGATGGCCGATCAGGTGCGGGTGGGGTTCGACCTCATGGCAGCCAAACTTGATGCCATACATGGGTGTCTGATTCCCATCAGGGACCACATACAGTCCCTGACAGACACCCACAGTCCACTCCATGCTCTCCAACGATCCATGGCTGGCATCGCTGGAGTCATGATACTGAGACAAGAACAACTGTCCAGTCAGAGTGGCTCCAGCGATGTCAGCCGGGAGTTGGGACAGATGCGGGGGCACATGGAGAACATGGAGCGGATGACGGCGGAAAGAATGGCTGCCACGGCTGCACACCAGCGAGTTGTGGCTGGGACCTTCCATGCCCTGCAGCACATCGTCATGGCATTGCATCCTCAAGGCCTTGCACAGATGAATGCTGCTGCTGCTTCTACCTCCACATCTCCGCCCCCTGATGTGTCAGTGCCTCGCAGTGCGGCATGCAATCCACCTCCGGCCCCTGATGTGTCAGTGGCACACAGTGCGGCCGACATACCACCACCACCCACGTGTGAGGCACATGTGACATCAGAGGATGAAGATGCGGGTGAAGCAACCTTACTGGTACGGAGGAGGCAGTAGCATTCATCTCCACCATATGGCCTGTTTCTGCTTGGTCCTGCCCTTTGCATCATCAACTTTCACTGTCCCCCGATGCACTCTGCGACACTCACCTTGGACCTCGACATGGACTGCCATATTCTGTTTGGTTGCCAATGATACAGCGATCAGACTGCGGACTGCACTCTTCCTCTTCCGTGGTACTTGTCATTCCCTGAAGGACTCTGGCTGGCCCTCCACCGGCCGAATATGTGAAGTGGGGTTTGCATGGCCCTGTACTGCTCCAGCTGCACCACTCCATTGGATGTGAATAAAACATTCTGATTCGCACAGATGTGTCATGTCTTTGATCATTCAAGTATGAAAGTATTGATGAATGTAGGGTCAGTGATTCCCCCTTACGTCCATGTTGCTCATGTCATGGGACTTGCGTCACAGGGTGCAACATTGTCGATTGCGGGCCGTGTGGCGCAGACACAGCAACAGAGACACACGCATCAGTTGGTTTCCTGTGCAGCCCAGATATGAACCACGCCCAGACGCAAGGGATATTTGTTCACACCCCTACGCTGGACTGGCGTACGCCGAGCCAGCCCACTCGGCTTACGTATAAAGGGGGGGACGACGACGCAACGTGTCCCAGTTCTTCCCCACTGCCTGAGGTGACATGACTGCGTCCGCCTGCCATATGACGAGGCTCAATCAGATAGGGTCCATGACTTGCGTTGCACGGAGTCGGTGGCACACGTTACACTGCGGCCGGCACGGGCCTACCGCGACTGGATGGTGACTTTCTGTGCACTGAGGTAGGGGCACCTAAAGTGCTGAGCGGGTGTGCAGTCTACGATGATGCCGTGTGCACTGATATGGTCTCTGCCATTGCAATATCAAGACCCAGAATCAAGTGTGCGACCTGGTGGACCGCAGTGTAGGCCTGAGCCAGCGGGCAGCGCGGGCCTACCGCCACGTGGTGTTGCCTTGCGGTTCACAGAGTTAGTGGAACCTGTGGAGCTGAGCGGGTGTGCAGCCTGCGATGTTGACGTGTGCACTGATATGATCTCTGCCATTGCAAAATCAAGACCCAGAATCAAGTGTACGACCTGGTGGACCGCGGTGCGTTGCTGCATGATGTGGAGGCGGGCCCCGGGCTTGGAGTTTGCATCGGCACGTTGTGGGCCCTCTTGGAGACACGCCGGTGGCGGAAGATGAGCAGTGAGGCCTGTGTGCGCAGGGGCGGGCAATCCCCGCTGGGCGGCGGGAGGCGCTGGTGTGCAGCAGCCTGTGTGCGCAGGGGCGGCCAAGCGATGTTGCCGTGTGCAATGATATGTACTCTGCCATCATTAGCTGTGGACTCTGTTTCAGATGAGGGACCTGGTGGACTGCAGTGTATACCGGCACGTGGTTGGAGACACACCAGTGGCAGCAGGTGAGCTGTGAGGCCTGGGTGCGCAGTGTCGGCACTGTCTCTCCCTGTCCCTCTCTTCCTTTCACTGTCTCTCTCTCTCCCTCTCGTTCTCTATCTTTCTCTCTCTCACTCTCCCTCTCTTTCTTTCACTGTCTCTCTCCCTCTGTTTCTCTCTCTCTCCTTCTCCCTCTCTCCCCCTTTATCTCTCTTTCTCTCTCTCCCTCTCTTTCACTCTCACTCTCTCTCTCTCTCTATATATATTTCTTTCTCTCTCTCTTTCTCTCTCTCTCTGTCCCTTGTTGGGCGCATGACGCACCTTCTTATCTTCAATTTTGTCTTGCAGGTTTTGACTTGCAGATTGTCCAGAGGAGACCCGCCATGACTCTTCCACTTATTGGTGTTGAGTTAAATTTGAATAAAATAATTCTTTTTGGGATTCTAAGATGTATGAATGTTTTTCCTTTTTCTGGCCACACATGAATGTTAATTGTTGTACTTGTGCGACATCAGGCGAATTGTTGTGTTCATGAATATGTAAGGTAGATGTGAGATATCTTTGTCTGGGGGGGGTGCCCGGGATAGGGCTCCGGGGGAGGAGGTCCAGGGTGGGGGCCTGGGTGTGGTGGCAGTGGGTGTTGTGGCCCTCTTGGGGCTCCGAGCTGCATGATCAGTGGCTCCATGGCATCTGTTGTTCTTCAGGTGTGGCTCTGGGCTGGGCTCCCTTTCATGGTGCAGGTTGTCATCCGACTTAACACCAGGTAGGAGCAGGTGTTAAATCGCTGCTGCTAACGCGCCTTATCGCACGTTTTTGATTCTTATCGCCGATCTGGCTGGTCGTTGAGAATGTTGCGCAGTGGTGTTTCCGCTGCTTTTTGCACGGGAACGCCTACTCTGCATCTCATTAGCGTTAGTTGCTGGTGTCATCCATGGCGATGTTTTTTGCGGCTGCTATCGCAGGAAAACTGGCGATGTCGGCTGTTAGCACCAGCTTGTGAATAGGGCGATGAATCTATCGCCACTTTGGCTGCGATAAAGTGCCGCTAACTCGGCGATAAGTCCTTGAGAATATGCCCCAAAGAGTGGCATTAATATCTGTGTTGGTTTGGCTCTGTAAAGGTGGTTGGCCCTATAGTTAATCCACAACATGGACAACTGGATGTGAGCGCATGTGGAGAGTGGGGCACAAGGCTTGCTCGTAGGCCAGGCCCTGCGCCTAATCCCATGCAGTGCATGGCTGAAGGACATGCACACCAGGGGATTGGTTGCTCTTGGGGGTTGGGTGCAGGGCCACGTCACAGGCGATGTCTTGAGACCAACCCCGTGCTGCACATGGGCAAAACCTATGCACGCAAAGGTATTGGGATAGTTACATATGGTAACAAAATGTTACTTTACATGAACAACACCCTAGAAATTCAGTGAATATAAAACAATATTTAAAGTTATAGCTAGGTATTCACAATAATATTTCACTTTTCATTAAACAAAACATTAGAAATCTACTGAAAAAACGAAGGTTAAATTGATGTTGTAGTTAGGTGAAAATGTCCGTTTAAAAGTCACATTTTACACAATAAAAACACTGAAATTCACCAATAACATTTAACTGAAGTAACTATAACTTGCGCCTTCACCATGCGCTGCTTATGACCTCACATATTGCATCACTCATGGCATATTCTGTGACATCATTGATAACATCAAGATGACATCTGAAATGACATAATTGCTGGCAAATTTATGCACGGTAAGGACTACCCACCGTGGACGAGTGTGCTGCACCAACCCATACTGACCTGCCCTCTGTGGTCAGCATGCTAACCCTGTCCCCTCTCCCCTCTCCCCTCTCCCCTGCCCTTTATCCACTGCCACTGGGTATAATCAGAACACACTACAATTCCTAAAACTAGAATGCTACAACCCTCAACTGATTTACATTGAGACTAAAATCTGTATCACCTTTTTTATATCTGCTCCTTTTTGTGAATCATAAAGCCTGCCATTCACTACAATGCTCTACAGTGCTTTTGAATGGGGACCATGAGTCCTGTAATGGCTGCCACAACATATTGTCCATGGGTGGTCACCACTGGGTAGTGATAGTTAGGTCTGTTTTTTCATGGACAGAGAACTTTTTGGTTTGCTAATACCTTTGGTTCCGTTTGAGGAATCTTCACAAACCTTTCCTAAAATAAAAAAGTTTATCCACCTCACCTCCTTCCTGGAGTGTTTGGGGTTGATCCGTCAATCAGGGGCTGAGGAAAAAAAGGGGTGGTCCCAAAAGCAAATTACCGGATACATTTTCCATAGACTTCTTTAAGCAGCGCTACTGCAAAATAGCTTTTGGAAAATTAAAGTTCAAATATATTTATATACCTGGACAGTTGGGTGTGAGAGACTCCCGCAAGAGTTGCTCAAGCCCAATTAAAAAAAAATAGATCCTTCGTTTTTGCCCAGCGAGCTTTTTTTCCCTTTGGCCAATTCACTCTTGTGGGAGTCAGACTCCTGCAGGAGCAGCACTCTGATTGGTGGCCAGCAACATGAGAAAAATGTTCCTGGCACCCATAACAGGCCTCGAGGACTTAGTCCCCTGTCCTGAAGTTTAAAAAAAAATATGTAGGGGACATGGTAGGGATACCCTTCCCCCCTAGGCCCTGTGAGAGGAACCCAGGGGGATCCCCCTGGGGCAAAAATAAAAAATAGGCAATTTTTCCATTATACCGTGGGAAACCCACCATTTTTTAAAAAACATATGTGGGGAGGGGGTGTAAGTAGGGGCCTCCTCCCGAGCCTTAGTAGGCACAGGGAACCACATCTCATGGGCCAATTACTTTAAAAAAGGGAGGGGCGCGTGCCCCCCTCCCTGAGCCTTTACATGCCTCGGGGATCCAATTCTCCAGGGCCAGCTCACTTGTTGTGTCCCAGGGAGTCCACCCCGGGACACAGTAGTTTCTCTTCCTGCACCAGCGTAGGCAGGGAGACATATGTTTGCTTCTGTCTGGAAGGAGCTTTTTTAAATCTCCCACCAGATGGGAGCAAACATGGAAGTCTGCTCCCACCAGGCAGGAGATTTAAACATGCTCCCGCTGGCTGGAAGCAGACTTCTGACCTGTTTCCCTGCCCACATTCCTGTGGGAAGGGAAACAAAACACATATTGCTTCCGCACGGAGGGAACAAACGAAAACAGCTGTTGTCTCCGGGTGGGAGCAATGCCGGCTACCACACCATGAGGGGAGCCAGCTGCGGCCGCAGGGGCCATCCAAGCAAAGCAGCTACCCCTGGCTGTCCTCCAATGACATTGGTGGTAAAACATTCTAGTGTCTACTAAGTTGAGCATGCTACTCTTATTATATATGGTTTTATTTATTCACATGGTGTTCTATAGGAACTTTAGAAAGTTACTGTATATATAAGTTGGAATTGCAGATGTTAAACTTCACCTGCATACTGGGGAGATGTAAAAAAAGCTTGCACTTCATTAAGGTTTCCGATTTCACAGAGAAGCAGCTTTGCAACACCTCTATCCTATTCCCTACAGACAGAAGATCTGTTGGGCATATGACTGCAGGGAATTGTTTTGCACTCTGTCACTCAGGATTGCTTGGGAACACAATTGCTACTGGCATTGAACAGCATCTGTCCCCTTCCATCCTGCCTGAAGCCCCACCATGGTACATCTGGCATGAGGGAAGAACACCTGGAACTGGCAAGCTGGGCAGGACTAAGAACCCAAAGCAGCCCTGGCAATTTTGTAGAACCAGCCCAGGGATGGGAGGGGGGCTGTAAGTGTGAAGCACTGCTACTTTTGTTACAGTGGACCTATATTGCAGCAACACTGCAAAACCGGCCCCCAGTAACAAAAAACAGACACCACTGCTGCAAAAATGGCCCCCATCCTTCTAGCCTCAAAGGAAAACGGTCTCCAGTAACAAAAAACAGACCCCACTGCTGCAAAAATGGCCCCCACCCTTCCAGCCTCGAGGGAAAACGCCCAATGCCCGCTACGGCCAATCCGGCCCTGCTGGCAAGAAACAACTGTCAAGAGAAGCGCTCCAAGCTTTGCAGAGCTTTGGAAACGTTCCTACCAGATTGCAGGAATCCTTATTTGCTTTATTTTGTTTAAAAGCTGGTAGCTACAAACACTGTAAACATGGATGTCAATTCTCCAAAATGCCTGGGGTAACAGAAGTGGCATCACACGCCATTTGACCTTTACTTCCACAGTACACACACATGCTTATACATACACATACATTCACACAGACACAGACTCTCCCGTAATCACATTCTCACCCGCAAGCATGCACACAACATACATTTAAAAGCATTTTTTACTTCCATCAGCTACAAGGGAGGGCCATATTTCAGCTAATTTGACTACGTTTTGTATTGCACTAATAGTGAATAATATAACAATATTCACTATTAGTGTAATAAAAAGTTGACCTGTAACAAGAGAAAGTGGAGTCTCAGCCAAAGTCCATAAGAACAAACTGCCCATGTGTTCCTGGCACTGATTTTGCCACCTTTAAGGCCAGGGGTCCCAAAGGGGGAAACAGCGTTTACAACGCTGTCATCACATCGCAGTGCTTCTACAACGCGGTCGTTACAACGACCGCGTTGTTAGTACATGATACCTTTACATCGCAAGTCATTAGAACGACTTGCTGTAGGGGGGCTAAGGTATTGGATATGAAATCCAACACCTTCCCTGCTGTTGCGCAAACTGGAGTAGGAATAGTAAATAATACTGGGCCCGATTCACAGAACTAACTTAAGACAAAATCCTAAACTTACTACCATTTTGGTATTCACAGAAGGCACTTACTCATTTTGGTATTCACAGAAGGCACTTATTTACTCATTTTGAGTAACTTACTCATTTTGAGTAACTTACTCATTTTGGTATTCACAGAAGGCACTTACTCATTGATGAGTAAGTGCCTTCTGTGAATACCAAAATGAGTAACTTACTCATTTTGAGTAACTTACTCATTTTGAGTAACTTACTCATTTTGGTATTCACAGAAGGCACTTACTCATCAATGAGTAAGTGCCTTCTGTGAATACCAAAATGAGTAAGTTACTCAAAATGAGTAAGTTACTCAAAATGAGTAAGTAGGTGCCTTCTGTGAATACCAAAATGAGTAAGTGCCTTCTGTGAATACCAAAATGGTAGTAAGTTTAGGATTTTGTCTTAAGTTAGTTCTGTGAATCGGGCCCACTATTCCTAAGTCCAGCGTGCCCCCTACAGCAAGTCGTTCTAATGACTTGCGATGTAAGGTATCGCGTACTAACAACGCGGTCGTTGTAACGACCCCGTTGTAAAAGCATGCAATGTAATAGCATGCGTTGTAACATGCTATATTCTCCCAAAGGCAGTGCAAGGAGTCGCAAGGGGCAAGCCAGGTGTCGCAGTTGCGACCCCTAGGGACCCCTAAATGACATCCATGACCACGAAGCTGACAAAGTCTTGTAGCAAAATGTGTTATTGTAAAGCATAAGACATACAGATGATGGACAGAATGCAGAGCAAATCAAACATTCACCCCCCAGTCAAGAGATCTGGGTTAGATCCATCGTTCTTTTGCTAGCCATGCCACCCCAGTTTAGACCCAGCCATATGCAAATCAGTCTTGACCATGTGCCTCATGGGAACAGTCCAGCCCGAACTGCCAAGCCAGGTCCTCCCTAAACCGGAAACAAGCATCCTGGGACCGGTTTCGGGGCATCACCCCTCATCAGCCAGGCTAGCTTGAATCCAGTAGCACAGTGAGCCCGGGACCCATGTCTGGGAATCCTCGCCGCACTTAAAGCGAGAAAGCAAAAGACACACAGATGATGGACGAAATGTAGAGAAAATCACACATTCACCCCCAGTCAAGAGATCTGGGTTAAATCCATTGTTCTTTTGCACACCATTCACCCCAGTTTAGACCCAGCCATATGCAAACTGTTGTAAAGCATGACATTTTTCACAGACCTATTACTGACCTGAGCCAATTTGGTCAATCTTAGCAAATGCTAAGTCATGACCCCTGTTAATAAGAAAGATGCCATTTGTGGCTTTTGGTCTACATTTCCCAGTTGCTTAAGGTTGCCAGTTTTGATCGCTGGAGGCCTACGTTTCAATAATAAACCTCCCTGACATGATCAATTATAGAAGGCAGAGATGTCTCTCTTATCTAGTAGAAGGCCATTATACGGATTTAACATAGCCCATGAAGACTTTACACTCTCTACCCTTATTGACGTTTTTTAGGTGTAGTGTTGCTCTGCAACTGAGAACAGGGCTTAACTGTGGGGGTTTGCTAACCCGGATTGATTAGACAATATTTAGAATACATTTTATAGACACACTTTAAAACTTCCAGTGGCAACTCAGGCTCTGCCCTGGTGTTCAGAACAGGGCTGATAGAACATCTAAGATACTGTTGCGCTTATGGTCCTTTCTTTCTAGTTCTGGCTATTTAGAAATTCTATAAAATCCTATACAGAACAAGATCAACAACAAAGGAAGAACCTGCCAGTTGCTTTTCCTCCACTGCTAATAAACAACCTCTAGCTATTGTCACAGCTAGCGGCTGGCATAATGAAACCAGAAGTTTATTCAGCACACGTGCCATCAAAATAAGGAAAGCACCAGGCTCTGATGGCCTCTGAGCCACGTTTTACCAGTCTCTTCAAGGCAAATTGTCACCAAAACGTCATTGACTGTTTACCCATTTCACATATCCGCAAAATTCAAAAGGGACATTTATTGAAGCAACTCCTCATTTAGAAACAAAGAAAGACCTTCAGCTGACAAAGAACTAGCATTCTATCTCCTTGATCAATGCTGAATGTAAGATCCTGGCAAAGATCTTTATGAAACAACTTGAACCAACGTAACCATCATTGATCCAGCAGCCATGTTTGTTAAGAGCAGATACTCCTCATGCAATAGAAGCCTCTAAGCCCAAGCCATATATTTAACAGAAGTTGGATTGAATTTGAATTCCTCTTTATACTGCTTGAGTAGCACGACCTCCCCCAGAAATAGTTTTAACTTTCCAGGATCCAAAACTTGGATCCCGTATTTTGGGGGAAGCATAAATGATCCAGATAGTGCTATTATTTAAAACTTTTTTCATTTTTTTATTGTGCAAAAATGTTATAAAACAGTGATACATAGTCTTTTATTTGAAGTTTCTTACATATAAATATTAATTCCAAATCACAAATTAAATCGCAGACTTCATTTTCTAATAGAAAGCAACATTTTGCTTCATAATACGCTTGTGCTTAATAGTTACAAAATTACAGCCAGTCTTCACGCAGTGCTTAATAGTTTAAGAAGTGTATAAACTACATTACATTTCTCTATGGTAATTGTCTCACAACAGGGATCCTCTCTTCCAGATTTAAACTCCACAGGGAGACAAGGATACCTTCTCACGCCCCTCCTGTTCATTCTTGCCATGCAGCTTCCTACAGAGACTAAGAAACAGATGGCATCAGATTTAAAGTTCATGAATATAAGCTCTCGGCCTACTCCAACAGCATCCTTTTACTTATCGACAATCATCAGCGCTCCATTTCAACTTGCTTCAAAAACTCAATATGAGTGCCTTTCAGGATATAAGGTCAAAGAAGGGAAAATGGAAATATTATGCTTAGACACCTGTTCCAACTCGGTAATTTCAAATGGAACTCCACTGACACATTATGCCTTAGCATTCTTTATTCTGAACACATCAGCTCTGGCTTCAGTTTGAACCAGCAAAACATATGGATGTCATCAAAGAGAAAACATCACCATGGTCCTCAATCTCTCCTGGTTGGGTCAAATGGATACAATCAAGGTGGTGATGACTCTCTTCAGGAAAAAACCCATTTAGGAGGCATGTTCCAATGAGATGGGAAGGACAGCAAGATTTGACTTTCCCAGACTACAGCCTCTACTAAGATGCAACAAGGTTCACCCAACCGTACCAAGGGAAACCTACTGACAATCCAGCAGCCCCCATTGGTAAAGCAGGAGGCCTTCTTTAGAGATCCTCTGTGACCTACAATATGCTCTTCAACTTACACCAAAAAACCTGCATCCAAACTATTAATTCCAGCCTCTACCCATAAAAGACTAAACAAAGTAAACATAAAAGATCTAGCACATGTGGACGTCTGAACAAACCAACATGATGTGGCAAAGTTGAACAACGAGTGAAATATGTACCATCAACAATTTTTATAGGTAATATGATTGCTAGGTTTCATGAATTTCTAGATCGTTTTCCATTAGACAACAAGACGGGAGCCTCTCTGAAACAAAAACAAAAAGTGTTCTCAAAGCAATGCCTGCTAAGAGAAGATGACTCGCACAGCATGCCACAAATAAATTAATGCCTATCTCAGATTAGAACTACATCTAAAACCACCTACAAATTCATTAGTTGCAATTCCACCACTATAATTTTGTCTACATTTCATCAACATCAATGACAATTTCGACTTTCATTGTGAATCAACACAAAATGATTAATCAGTGTGCATCTTATCTTGATAGAGTCTATACTCTTCACAGCATCTTGTCAGTCCCTCTATGCTCAACCTTGAGACCCTTGCGACACTGGTACGTCACTTTTTTGATGTTTCAGTGGCACAATGTGCCCCGGCATATTTACAAGGCCACTTAAAGCCACTTTACGTGGCCTTTCATCGCCTTGTAAATATGTGCTCCTTTCATGCAGATCACTGCGTAAAATGAGCGTTTCATGGGTGCTGCTGTGGGCGTTCCCACGCAACACCCAAGGAATAGGAAGCATTCCCTAATTTACGGGAAATCGTAGACCTGGGAATGCATCAGAATCTAACGCCACCCCAGGGGTGGCATTAGGGAGGCAAAACGAGGAGAAATGTTTTTATTTCTCCTCGTATTTTCCTGTTGCTATGTGTGCTGCTTTCTGCAGCACACATAGAAAGAGACTATCGCCTGAATTGATTGATTTGGTGCAAGGATGCCTGCCCATTGTGTCTGCCCATTGTGTGCCAGCGCAGGGGAAAAGGACAGGAATGTACCGTATCACGCAGACATATCACCGTATCATAAATGAGACCCACAGTGTTTTCCTAGAGTCTTATTGTACAAGCATTTGGAACACACAGCATTCCAGTCTATGCAGTTGTGGTCGGGTTCATTTATCCCATTTGGCAACTAACTGCAACCATAGAATGCTGAGATTGGCTCATTCAATCAGATTGCTTAAAATGTTGGTATTGACTACTTATGTTTGTCTATATTCTATAATTAGTGAGAGCGTGTACATGTTGAGTTGCCAGTGTTGGATGCGATTTAGGAGGACGGGTGACAATAATTGTTTTTCCATGTGGTGCCAGACATTAACATCAGTTATTCGCCCTTCTGCTCAATATATTCACTCGCTTTCAGTCCATAACTGTGAGCTGTTCATTTAAAAATTGTTAACTCCCTCTGCCGAGAGTGTCACTCACTGTTAAAGCCATGGGCAGATGACGATAAAGTTTCATTATATTTCACATCAAGGAGAAAATGACTTTTTCTATATTTGGAACATATGAAATTGGCAAGTTGGTTACAGCAAGTGGAGTTAGTTATCGAGCCAATTATCGCCAGTTCTAGTCAAATACACTGAATTAGCCTGGAGGAAAGAATTTAAAGCAGCCTATATTTAGGAAGCAGTTTCTATTTTTATGGATCCAATGAACTTAAAGTTAGATGCATATAAATAATGACGTTTTTTACTGTGACCCCTTAGTTTAGTGCATTTTACAAGAAATTTAATGATATTGTTCGATTCCCATTTTTGCCCCTTTAAACCAATTTTTTTTTTTATTACACTGTAGATTTTATGAAAATGTTGGGTACCATAGTAGAGCGATTTTAGCATAAGGTTATTGATTGTATGTCCGTTCCATTCTTTTTTGTATTTTACTGTGTTTTATTATCTAATAGCGTGTATTTGTTTTACGGTCTTTCGGCCGAAAGAAACGCTAGACCGCTATATTATACATATGTTAGATTCTTCCTTAAGTCGATGTAGCACCTTAATAATACAAGGGTTATTAACGGTGTTATCAATAAGAATGTCTGCGTTCTAAACACACTGGATGTGGATTGGGGTCAGCTGGAGAGTGGACTTGGTTGTGGAGGTTGTGCTGAATGTCTAGAATTGTGTATGTGAATAAAGAACTTACCTAGAACCTCTGGAAACATGTGAATTACTACAGGGATTATCAAATGACCACAAAGATCTTTTTTGTGCAGGTACATCCACACATTCTTTATGGACTTCATCGTCTCTGATGTCACCAGTAAAAGTACAATCGGATTTTTCAACAGGAACCCTTGTTATCTAGCCTTTATATGGTTGCTTAATGGGGCTTGTAGTTTCACCTTCCTCGTGTTCACCATGGATCCACTGATCCTAGCAATCATTTTTATTTTTTATTAAAATTTACATACATGGAAAAAGGTGCTCCTGGTGGACCTAGGGCAATTTGCTGCCCCTCCCTAGTGAAAATAACTAGTCTCATATTTATTGAAATAACAAATTGTGCGATCTTTATCACAATCAAACATTGAAAAAGAAATATCAAAGGCAACGTAGCATCGGGTTGCAATGTTTTAAGGAAATGTTTCCTGGGAGGAACAGGACGATCATGTGTTTTATTATGTAGCCAGCCCTATTAATAATTGATAATCTAAAATCAAAGCCTGGGGAACAGAAATAAACAATAATGGCCTCATTACGATGGCGGTTTGACGAGTGTCCGACCGCCATCGCACCGGGAATGAGACCGCACGACGAGGAGTCGGCGGTCCCACCCGCCATATTTCGATAAGACAGCCGTGTAGGCGGTTGCCAACTGCCTTTTTCTACTGCGACTTGTGCTGTGGCTTGGAAAAGGGCTGCAGCACAAGCCGCAGTAGAAAAGACATGTTTAAAAACTCCATGCACATTGTGCCAGGCACCATGTGGTGCCTGGCACATGGTGCATGGATGTTTGGGGGTGCACCACATGTGCCCCACTGGCCACTTATCAGTGGCCCACGGGTGCCGGGGGCCCGGCTTGGGGCCCCCAAAATCCCTTTCCAGCTGCCTTTCCATAGTGGTGGGACCGTTATGAAAAGGCAGTTTAAAAGGGACATCCTAATCCCTATGATGGTACCTGGGCAGGCAACACCCTCTTTGTAGAGATAGGAGTCTGATAGCCGTCTCGACGGGCTCCTTGAGCCTGTTAGAGGTGACGGTCTTTCCCTCTGACATCATCGCTCCAACCGCCAGTATTGTAATCCGGCGGTCGGACCGATGCCCTCGGTGTCGGGCGGAACACCACCGACGGCCTGTCGGTGTCGGTCCGCCCGACATCAAAATGAGGGCCAGTGTATTCAAGATCAAACTTCATGGCATTCCACACAACTCTAAACTGCAAATCTCGGAATTCATACTTAAAGAGTAATTCCTCTTTTACAGATGTTTTTTAAATCTAATATCTAATAGGCATCTAATTGGCTGTAACTAATGCTGATATATGAGCACAAGCTGTATTTGTATTCACTGCATAAGTAGTTTTTAAATTTAACTGGCTTTATGTTTTGGTTATTTGATCCTTGTTCAGGAGGCAGTTAACCACCCCGAAGAGATGGAAATGGAGATGCTGTCCAGCACCTCACCGCCAGAGAAAAGCAAAAATAAGGAGATGTCTCCTGAGAACCACCAGCTTGCCGTGCCGGCCACTTCAAACCAGTGCAACAACACCAGCCTGCCCTCCCCAGCAGACAGTCCTGTGAAAGCTGAAAAGAATGGGCATGCCAATGATAACCCAAAGACTGCAAAAGCTTTTGAGATCCAAGCAATGCCCAATGGTAAAACAAGGACATCACTTAAGACCCTGAGTAAGAGGAAACTCTCGCAACAGAAGGAAAAGAAGGCCACCCAGATGTTGGCCATTGTGCTTGGTAAGAACATTTTGTTGAGTTTTTTGTGCATATGAAAAACTTGTCGCTGATGTTTATCCTCATCTAAAGTACTTTTCATTGTGTAAACCGAAAACAAGTCTACTTTTGGTTGCTTAAATAGAATCATAGAGAAATTCCTTTACCGCTAAAATAGTTCTTGATTAAAGGAAATTAACATTGAAATGCAATGCTCAAACTCCATTCCGTAAAATCTAACGGAAATGAAGTATAGTATGTTTTGGGTTGCTTGGTGGAATATGACAAACACATCCCTGACAGAAATTCTCGGGACACGAAGGTTTTGTTGTACAAATGTCAGGAATAGAACAATTGATGATCAAAAGGTTAGTCACCCAAAAAGAGAATTATATTATTTTTTGACTTATCTTCTTTTTCAAATCAGAAAACCTCACTAAAACAGCCAGGAAGACAAAATATAACACAATATTGTATATAAAACCTCTGTGCAAAAAAAAAAAATGTTCACTGCGATTGTGCGATGCCTAAAAGTAGGGAAACAAGTCATGTATAATTCAAAATGATTTAGCTCTGTGTTTAAGAAAACTATTGATGATTATGCCGTAATAATAAGCACTTGCGATGCCAATAGGTCTTGCTTTTTTGCCTCTTCAGTTACTAGTGAATTTAGGCACTCAATTCATAATCTTACATGCAATTTGTCACTCATGCTTGTACTCATGCATCCATTCATTCATCCATCCACTCACTCTTTTTTACATTCATCTACTGACCCATAAACAATCAAAACCAACATAAACTCAGCAAGCATATACAATATTAATCAGAAGAATGCAAGTAGAAAAAAGAAAAATGCTAGGGCATAAACTTGGTGGACATTTTGCCATTAAGAATAAATGAAAATTAAATAGTGCAGTGAATGGCCATCTGGGGATTGTCTTGTGTATTGTGGTTAATTGCCCTACCAATCCAAAATAGCTGGCATGATGATTCTAAGTGTGGCTGTCAACTTGGAAATGTAAAAACAATGAAACACTAAGGACAATATGTGGCACCATTCACATGTGAACAGGAAACAAAATGCCATCAGTAAGGGCACAGGGCAATAGAGCCAATGGCTGAAGTGAGTTTACACATTGCCTCATGTTCTATGCTTTTGCTGGTTAAACAGAATGTGAATAACACTCAAAGAGACCAGTGGCTGAACAGGGAGACCCAAAGTCCCACTATACATGTGTCCATTTTTTTTTTATTGCTAGTTTCGGGCAGACAGCTAAAGCTGTCAGCCCAGATGTAAAAAGTAATTTAAAACATACACACTGATAAATGCATAGATATACAAACATTTATAAAATTACAGTTGGCAAAACAATATGGAACCCCTCTGTGAGAGGCCTTGAACGGATTCTCAAATGCAAACCTTCTACTTTTAGGGCTTATATATGGATACGTTAAAAATAGTGGTGACGGTATGTCACATTTTCTGCATAACCCCTATGGAGAAGTTTTAAACGAAATGATTTATAAGTATAGTTTGATTCTTATGGCACAATGCATTTGTGAAGGTGAAATGGAAGTACCTACATATTAGGGGAATGGTAGGAGCTCTGTTATTGATCATGTACTGGTGACAGAAAATAGTGAACGCCTAATAGATTCCTTATTGCTACCCCAAATGCCTCTAGCGACCATGCTGCTCTGACATTAACTCTTAATGTAAACATTGCAAGGTCAAATAGTTTAAAATGCCTGAAGCAAATTGGAATACTGGGTAAAAATGGCCTTACCCTGAGATGGGCAAATGTAGATGGTATAGCAAAAACCCAGGAAATGATGGCAGACCCTCTTAATGATTTGTATACCAGCACAGATTTTATGTCTTCCCCGATGCTTATTATGGAAGCTTTCTGTAAAATTATGGCTCGATAGCAGAGAAACATAAGTGCCTACCCAGAGGGAAAAATAATAGAAACAGGGGTTGGTTTGACACAGAATGCTCAGTAATAAACAGAAAATTAAGGAAAGGCTTACGGGATTCGCCAAGAGATAGAGAAAAAATTAGCAGATTGAGAACAATGTACAAAATGTCCTCGACAAAAGGAAAAGCGTGTTGAAAGAAAAAATATGGGAAGATCTGCTCCAGGTGGCTGATTTAAATAACACCCTTTTTTGGAAAATAATAAATCAACCATTCCTAAAAGAGAAAGAAGACCTAAAGATCAAGACATTTGTACAACAGGGGGACAGGATAGAACATTTAACACAATTTTTAACCCAGAGAGTAGCATTTTTAATTTGTCTTTCACACATTTTTATCAAATTGAACCAGCGAACATTCCCGATATATCTTTAGAAAAGGTCATTAATGCCCTAAACAAAGCAGCTAAAGGAAAGGCCTCTGGGGTCCCAATAGATATTTTTAAAGCACATGTCACTTTATGGCACTAATGCTGACCCAAGTATGTAATTCTACAGTAAAGGGTTCCCTCTCAACCTCGTGGACAGAAAGAACAATAGTCGCTATTTTTAAAAAAGGAAATCGAGGCGACCCGAAATGTTATCGCCCAATATCTCTCCTGGACTCCAGTGCCAAACTAATGGGTAGAATCCTTCTGGGCAGGTTAGAACAATGGGTGGAGGAAAAACTTATACTTTCAGATACACAATATGGATTCAGACCCGATATTGGAACAATAGAACAATGTGTCAATTTACACTTGTTAATTAATAAATATACGGTAGCCAGGACAGGACACGTGCACCTTTGCTTTGCCGATCTGAGCAGTGCGTTCGATCTGGTAAACCATAACAAACTCTGGGAAACACTTGTGGATCTAGAAGCTCCACGGCGTATCATTAATTACCTATCCCAATGGTATTCCCACCTTACAGCACAGGTACAATACGGCCCAAACGGGGAGTGCACAGACAGCTTTAAGGTCACCCGTGGTATTAGACAGGGTTGTGTCCTCACCCCCCTGCTCTTCTCACTTTATATAAATGGTGTGGATGCATGCCTACAAGAAACTAAAGCTGATGTACTCATGGTTGGCACTTACCCTGTCCCCATCTAACTATATGCAGATGATGCAGTCCTTCTTTCAAGAACAGCTAATGGGCTGCAGCTGCTGATAGATAAATTCGTAAAATTTATGGACAATAAAGATATGAAAGTTAACTTAAAGAAAACTGTCACCATGGTAGCTGGAAAAGGTGGAGCAAAAAAGAGGATACATCACATCAAGTGGGAGAGGCTAGGGGAGACACAAACCTTTACATACTTGGGTATTCAGTTCACTGCATCGGGCTCTTGGGAAAGTCAATTAGACATATCAAAAATGAAATTTTTAAGGGTGGTAGAATAGATTTTTAGGTTCTCTAGTAAAATAGGCCAAAAACCGATTAGAGAAATGTTGCTGCTGTACAAAAGTAAATGTTTGCCAAGTGCTGGTTATGGTGCTCCCTTATGGGGTTATACAAATTGCGCAAAACTGCAGACACTAGAAAAACTGTGCTTGGCACGTTTACTGACAATACCAAAATCTAGCTCATCGTATATATCACATAAGGAACTGGCTGTCCCCTTTTTAGAAGATGACCTACATATCAGGCCTACCATCCTGTGGCATAATATATGGAGTAAAACAGGGACACAGTTTACGAAGAAGATAATTCTGGACTGTCTCAAGCTAGATGCCTGGAAGAAAATTAAATGGCTGTCCTATTTGGATGTTTGTCTAAGAAAATTGTATCCTGACATAGGCATAATCGATACAGCCAAAATTCTTACCTACTCCAAAAAAGAGGTCAGGGCTATACTTATGGGACAAAGAGAAAAGGAGAGAGAATTAAATGAGAGAAAAAATCTATGGTAGCTAGTTGCCTGCAACATTATGTGCACGAGGGCCAGCCAAACTACCTGACAATCGTTAAAAACAGCCAACAAGAATTTTATCTCACCAGATTGCGCTTAGACCTACGTCATGTACAGTTTGCCTTCCCAAAAAGTGGGGCATGGACTAAAAACCTCCCAAATTGCCCATGCAACTGCAAATCACGACAAAGCACAATGCACTTTATTCGATTTTACAGCTTTTATAAAGACCTCAGGAAACGCTTTTTAGCCCCCCTTTTTAAAAGTGGCAAATATGTCTTTTATCAGGACGCTTTTAAATATTTATGTGCCCTGGAAAAAAGTGATATCTGCTTGTCTGTTATAACTTTTATTACAATTGCCATAGGAAGAAGGAAAAAATTATCATACCTCGAGGCCCTAACATATGAGTAACTAGAGCAACCCGCTAGTTCCTAATTGCTGACTTAATAATATGACTTCAATGTCCTACCGACCAGAAACCAGGAAGGGTCTGAAGCCACGCGATTAGTGATGTTCTTCAGACCCCTATTAAAGCCTTCTGCCGGTCAATAAGAGTCGAATTTATGACGCTAAATTATAATTGTTAGGGGGTGCTACCACGGGGAATGTATTTTTAGTGTGTAAATATGTTTATGGATTGTTTTTAATCTATTTTGTGATTACGATGTATTATTGTATACTTTTATGGTTTTATGTCTATAAACCGAATAACGTTTTTGAATGAATGAATGAATGAGGAAGTGGGGGACTTGTGACAGTAGGGTAACTTGCCTACTAAGGCAATCTGTCTGAATCCATGTAGCAAAATTCCTGTGAACATGTTTGAACACAGTGTAATTTCAAGCCATACTTAAAGGTCTATTTTCATTAACATATATTTATCAAACAACATCAACATCCTCTCCTACTCTAATAACACACAACTCATACTTTGCTCTTGGACAAGACCCCAAACACAAAACAAGTTCTCCGCCTGTATGACAGAGGTTGCTATCGAGATGAAAGCCAAAACTGTCTGAAGCTCAACACCAACAAGAAAAAAAGTAGTGCTATTCGGCAAGAACACCTCACCATGGGACTCCAATGGGTGGCCAGTGGAACTCACACCCACTCCCAGCACCCATACCAGGAACCTCTGAATAATCATCAGCAGCATAATGGACATGACTGCACAAGTCAACACCTCTTACTGCATCCTGCTTCCACACCATGAAGATGCTAATGAAGATCTTCAAATGATTTCCAAGCAACACTAGAAAAACTGTCACTCACAACTTAGTCACCAGCAAGTTGGACAACTGGGACACCCTCTATGCCAGGATCACCAAGCAACTCATAGAAGATAACGAATCATCCAGAATTTGTCAGCCAGACTCATCCTCACTCTCGCACATAGTACTCACATCAGACCACTCCTAAGGGAGCTCCACTGACTCCTAATACACAAAGACAACTATATCAAACTCCCTACACTCACATAAAAAGGCACTACACTTAGGCCACATGTTCTTAAACAGTCGCATCTCCTACCTCCAACCACATAGAGACCTCTGCTCCACGGGACTCCCATTCGCCCACATCCCTTGCATACACAGAACCAGATCAGGAGGATGGGCATTAGCTTACATCACTCCTATAGCATGGAATAGCCACCCACTCTACTTTGGAGCCACTTCCTCTCTTCTTGAGTTCCACAAAAAGATGAAGACCTAGCATTTCAATTTAGCAATCTTCCATAAGGAGGGCTAGGCCCACACATCTGCTTAACGCAAGGATAAACACATGGGTGAATATGCGATTTACAACTACACATACTATAACACTGTAACTAAGCCACACACAACTGCCCTTATCATAGCTTTTTGTAATACCAGAACAGATATAGTACAGCTATCACAATACCGTCCAATTAACCAATCAGGTTTGTATCCTCTATCATTGGCTTGTCACAGAAAAATGCTGGCCTACTGCTTTAACAGAAGCTTTGCCACAAGGCAACCACATGGGTAAAATTACAAATATGCACAAAATTACAGTCTGCAAAACAATCTAAGGCCTCTCCTAAAAGGGCCTAACTAGGATTCTCACAGTGGAAATTTTCTGCCATAATGGCTTTTCAAAGGGGTTACCAAAACCAAAACCCATGACTTCCATGGTAATCTGTGAAATCGCAAAATAGTGTTTGCAAGTCGCTATTAGGAATGGGTGTGCCAAGGGCGTCCCTTCCTAATAGCGAGTCAGAATGGTATGTACCATTGTTTTGCGACCACATCTGCGGTGGCAAAGCACTCGCAGTTTACCACCTACTTCAAGTAGGTGGTGAGCCACTTGCAAACGGGAAGGGGTCCCCAGGGGACACTTCCCCTTTGTAAATGGATACGAAAATATTTTTTAAGAGCAGGCAGTGGTCAAACAATTCATTTTCTTTTTTAAACGCATCCCATTTTCTTTTAAGGCAAATGGCTGTATTTAAAAAAAAAGAATCTGCTCTACTGAAGAAGCAGTCACAGACATGGTGGTCTGCTGACCCCAGCAGGCCCCGAATGCTCTAGTTAAAGCAATCAACATGTGAGTGGAGACAAAGTCCCTTTCCACAAGTGTTTCTTAAAGCTCTTTATGGCGTGATGGCCTGGAAAAAACAAGCATTACACCATCCGCCCTCAATCTGACAGACAGTGTAGTGTTCTTTCTGCATCGGGCTTTTGAAGGAAGCCAACAGGGGCTCCTTCAACGGAATACTTAAAGTCCGTTTGTCTCTAAATGAGGCAGTAGGTTTGATGGTATGGCAGGAAAAATCCTAAATCAGAGTCACCAAACTCTAAATCAGAGGCTATGTGCTTTGTACACCCAGGCAAATTTAAAATATAGCTGGCCTAATTTCTGTAATTTCAAGAATAGTGTGTCATGTGTATCACACATAATTCCCCGAATTCTACCAAGCACTACATCGCATAATTCAGGCACCATTACCCATGGTAAAATGATAGTGCAGGAGTTCATGAAAAATGCAAACAACCAAAATGTGAGCGTCTGCTGTTAGCGGTACTTGTTTTTCACGCTATTTTATTGTGCAAAAAGCGTCCTTGCATCGAAAATTAATACAAGTATGAATTTTGCACTAAAATATAGTGCTTAGTATTGGTTATGAATTTTGGGTAATTGCAAGTAATTTGCATAATTTCCCCAAATTTTTATATAATTACACACAAAGAAATCATGCACATTTTGCACGCCCCTAGTGCTGTGAATCCCAGCTTACATCATCATCTTGATTCTCTGTTAGCATATATTTGTGTCCACAGTGGTAGAAGTTATGGAAATAAATCCTCCACAACAGTTGTACTGGAACTCATTTCCGAGTGGGGGTGCTGCTATCAATGTTACATCACCTAACTCATAGGGGTTGTGAAAAAACTAAACATCTCATAAAGAACAAGTGCAGCAAATGAGCCAAGCCCATTCAGCGAGAGTGGTAAGGATGTGGTGTGTAGCCCGTGTTGCATTTTAGCCCATACTGTCACAGATGCATGTTGTGGTAGTGCACGCCACTAAATTGATGACATCTTACTGATAAAAGTGTATGGTGTGCAAAGGACAATGTGTGGAAATCGGGTTTCAGCAAATAATTATCATTTGCACATCCCTAAGTAAAGTGTCTTGATTTGTTTTGTTCCGATTAAAAAGATTGTTTCATCATGCTTCAAAATTACAAAAAAGGGCTTCATTTCTGCTATCATTTTGCTGATATATTTGGAAATGTTTTTACATTCCATTTGCAGGTATTTAAATGTTGTGTTTGAAAAAAATATCATCCAGCAATATTTACTTTCACACTCCCGGTACTCCAGCAAAATTGTCAGATAGCTCACTTTACCAACTCCCCTCCCTTTCCAGTTATAGAAGGAGAAGTAAACACCTGTCTTCATGTTAAATGAATAACCATCAGTTTGTCAGAAGACATACGGGCATATTTACTAGAGAAGTGGCGGAGCATGGCGTTAGCCTCCTTGGCTTAACGCCCCTCTCCTCCACTTCTGAAACGCAGGGCTGCACCTTATTTACAACAATATGGTGCAGCCCTGTGTTTCCCCCTGCTCTGGCGCTAGATTTAGAGGCTTAGCACCAACGCAGGCACCCTTGCACCATAGTGCAAGGGTGTCTGCGTTGAGGGGAAGATTTTTATGTGCAGGAAGGTGTTAAATGGCGGTTTGAAACTTCTATGTGTGCTGCTTACTGCAGCACACATAGAAGTAGCAAAACGTCATTTTTTTATTGATTGTTTATGTGCAGGATGGGACACCTCCGTGCACATAAACAATCAAAGGCCTTTTGCTGTTTCTATGTGTTCTGCACAATGCAGCACACATGGAAACAGCAAACACGAGGAGAAATTAAACATTTCTCCTTATTGCGCCAGGGTAAGGCCAGGTTTAGCCTGTCTTAATTTTGGTGCTGCTCCATATTTACGCCGCCCTTGTAAATATGGGGCAGCATCAAAATCAATGGGTGTTGTGGTGGAACGCCCACAGTAACACCCATTGCCCACCCCTTTCATGCTAAGTATAGCGTTAAAGGGGGCCTTATTTACAAGGCAGCGTTAAGCCACATTAAGTGGCTTAACGCTGCCTTGTAAATAAGGCGAAGCACATATTGCCACAGGAACGTCACTAAAAGTGACGTTCCTGTGGCGATAAGGGCTTGTAAATATGCCCCATAGTCTGATATTAGACCTGCATCTTTAAAACGCACAGGAAAAGCAAAAAGATAAAGGCAAAATTTCAGTATCTTTATTGGTCATTCACCTTCTGCACTCCAGTATGGTTATTTCTAGGGGTGATGCAATACCGCACACTCCTACTTCCAGTGCCTATGCTCCACACATGCAGACAGAGGTGTGACAGTCTTTGAAGCAAGGGAGTAGCCTGAAAATTAAAATACTCTCCACTGTGTAGTAAATCTCTGATGGCACCAAGCAAATGAAACAAGTAAGCCCTACCCCTACAAAATCTTCCTTGTCTCTTCCATCCAAGCATCTATTCATTCATCCTTTAACCCTTCCATCTACCCACTGATGTCCACTCTTTTGCCTTTACATTCTGTCAGCCATTCATTCTTTCATCCATCATTCAGTATTTCCCTACTCTATTCTATCCATCCACTCTGCCATCCATCCATCCATACATACATACATACATACATACATACATACATACACACATCCATCGATTCGCCATCCATTCCTCCATCTATACATCCATCGGTCCTACCATCCATATATCCATTCATAATCCATCCAATTATCCATCCAATCATACATCTATCCATTCATCCATCTGTCCATTCAGTCACCAACAATCCACTCTGCTATCCATCCATCCAAAAATCCACTCTGCGATCCATCCAACCTGTCATCCCTCTCCATCCATTCACCCACCCATCCATCCATCAATCCACTCTGCCATCCATCCTGCCATCCATCCACTCTGGCATCCATCCATCCATTCATCATCCATCCACTTTGCCATCCACCCATCCATCCACTCATCAAACCATTCACTCATCCTTTCATCCACTCATCCATCCATCCTTTTACTCTGCCACCCTTTCACTTGTCCATCCATCCACCCATCCATCTCTTTACTCGGCCATCCTTTCACCTGCCCATCCAATGATCCAGTCACTCGCTCATCCACCCATCCATCCATCCATCCATACCTCCCTTTACTCTGCCATCTTTTCAACTGTCCATTCAGTCACTCATCCATCCATCCCTTTACTCTGCCATCCGTTTCCCTGTCTATCCACCTATCCATTCACTCATATTTTCACCCACTCATTCATCCACCCACTCATCCATCCATCCTTCCTTTCAACCTTACTTCCATTCAACATTCCTTTCATCTTTTCCTTTTGTATTTACCCATCTTTTGTTCTTCATTTCTCCTGCTTGCTCTTCTATTGACACTGTATTCCTTTATAGCATTGATTATGAACGTTTGTCTGCCGAGTTCCTGACAGAAGAGGCCCCCTAAAGAACCCCACCCCAGCTCTGTGGCTGCTAAGTTCCAGGCGCCCCTGTTTTGAAGTGTTGCTTCTCAGACTCTTGTTGTCATTCATTGCATTCCATGGCTGTTGCTTGGTTGAAATTAATGCCTTGAGTTGAAAAACAATGTAGAACATTCTTGCTTTCCTAGATTACTTAGTGAAATTATTAAGATGACTCTAGCATTTGTATACAAAGACCCTATATTATTTATATTAGAACTTCAATACGTGCATTTTACCTACTAAGACGTGGATATTTTAATAATGCATTCTTTCAGAGGAGCTAAGAACAATAATGGGCAAATTCATTTCTCACGAATGCTTGTTCCCTTCTCCAACAAGGTGTTGCAGTACTCCCTCTTTATGGAGTGCACTAAGTAACTTGTACTTTTTCATCTACAGGTAAAGGCAGGTTGAATTGTCCATTTTCTTGAACATTGGACGTTATGTATATCCAAAGGGACATGAATGTCATCTGGTCATCAGGTCCAAGCCTCCTTCTCTACTGATTAACTTCAGAAACATTCAGCTTTCCCAGTGAGACAGCAGGGTGACCAGCATGAGGATCATGCTAAAGGCTTATGTAGGTCCATCTGCTGCCTAACTGGTTAAGCACTACTCAAGACCTACCTCTTGGAACTACACCAGGACAGCTTGTCATATACACATATCACCCCTACGTGCCTGTTCTTAGTACTCTCATTCAATGGCCGCTGGTGTCAGGGCAGAGTGGCGGGGCAGGGGATGATGACAGACGGTGACAGACGACGACGAAAAAAAAGAAAACCACGTACCTGATCTTGCCACACCTCCGACTCAGAGCTCTTTTGCTGCGCTGCACAGGCTCCAAGACTCCTCTGCCGTCAATCATGCATGAGAACAACGTCAGTATTGGCTTGGCCCCCCTCGGTTTGCGCTCCCAGGGAGACTGGGAGCCTGTGCCTCTGTCTCCAAACCGGCAACGCACCTCGGGTTGGAGACAGCTCAGCTTGTCAGTTTGCCCATCCTAAAATGGCCGGCCAAACCGACATGTGCACTGACAGCAGTGCCCAACACTCCCCCTCCAGCCCGTCATCGTCTGCCCCCGCCCCCAGGACTCATTCATGATACAAATAAAATGATAATAAACGCATGTTATTCTCATTTGATTTTTCGAGTTTTGCGGCTGCTGGGTGGAGGGTTGACATTCCTCCACCATAGTGGAGGAGTCGCCGCAGCTCTTGTTTCCAAATGCCAACCCATGTCCTGCATGTCAATTACTCACCTTTAAACTTTCCAGAACTCGCACGCCCGAATGGTTTACCTCAATTGTTATATATCTGTATGTGGAAGACTTGCAAATCACGCACATGAACTCTGGTAACTGTGTCCTACTATAGAGAATCTTATAGTGTATTACAGGATCATAGTAAAAAATGAAACGATAACCAAGTAAAGAAATATTTTGGGGATCTTGAAAGCACAACCCACAATTATGCTTAACCATTCATACCAATAGTTGTTCACTGTCCCACAAGAGGGAATTGGTTATCAAACAAAAATACACACCTTTAAAACTATAGTATCATAGTGGCCACTCCATTGTATTGTTATGGAGACCCTGAAGAAAATCAACACAATGCCACAAAGACTTTAAAATTAAGGAGGCTAAAGTGACTGAGCACACTAATTCTGCAATATTTCTCCCTCTAGATCATTGACTCACATACAAGCAATCTGGAAATTCATTATCATTTGGTGAATACTGGGGCCTAAGACTATAGCCTCAGATCATTTTCATACCCAAGTATCTAAATTAACAAGCTTTAATATAATAAAGGCCTTTGCTGGCCATCTTTATCTTGTTGCATTTTTGCTGGAGATCATAATTTGAACCATCTCCATTTCACTTCTAGATTGGTGGTGGCTCTTGGACACAGGCTATGTGGAGAGCAATACAGGACCTCCAACGTGTCTGGTCATCTCCTAGATATTGGTCATTACCCAGATGCTTTCATGAGCACTGAATTCCAAAAATTCTGATTTTCCTAACTGATTAGTGAAGGAAAGTTCTACTTTTAGAAAGACACTTAGGCAAATATTTTAACGTTTTTTCTTTCTGTTGATTGGAAATCAGTTGCAGTTAAAAAATGAATTGGAAATCAAAGCAGTTTAAAAAAACTTACAAAGAAACCCATCCCTTTCATGTGAACAGGAGCAGGAAACATAGAGAAAGCCTCCCATAATGCATCATTTGAGGCCATCAAATCAACACCACCTCTTTTCTAGATACGAAACTCATAGTCCATGAATAAAGCGTTAAAAAAGAAACAACAGAAACAATTTCCACAAAAAGAGGATAATTCCGTCCCTTGCATAGTTCATCATATCTCTACAAGCCTCCCTCTGGGAAACAGGACACATCAGCGATGAAGGATTTCCAACCAGACCTCAGATGCTGCTGACGCTGATGAGACTGGAGCTCATGAGATATAAAATTGATAATATTCATATACATTGATAGGCCGACAGTCAAGATGTTGGATAACATTTGCCTCTGTATCATTAATACAACCAGGACTTTCCTTTACTAATCAGTTAGGGAAACCTGAATTGTAGTTGAAGACCAGAAGCTCTATTTATGCATGTTCAAAGCTTTTCCACCACCAACAAACAGATTTACAATGCAAAGCCCTAAATGTAGACAACCTGGACCAGTCTGTACCCCTGAGAATATCCACAGGACTGACAACTGTCCAAAAAGCTTTAAAAGCCTTTGCTCTCCTGGCTGAATTAGCTTTAAAAGAAGATGTATCCACCCCAGCGAGTTCCACAACCCCATACCCAGCTACTAAGGGTTACTAAAGAAAGCGTGACAAAAGATTTTCGGAAAGAAACTGATAATTGTGTAGAGGACGTTCTTAGTTCCTCAGCATCATGAACTTACTGCTTAATACAAAGAACTACATACAACTTAGGATGAGAAGGAAAGTAAGGATATTCAATTGAAGTAGAAGTATTATTGTTAGACCTGGCATCCTTGGCCTGGTTTCCCCTGTCTTTTTGCCACTACCTCCTGTATTTTTGTCTGTATACCGGACTTCGTTTTTGCTGGTTTTTGAACTCTGGGCACTTTACCACTACTGTTCAGTGCTAAAATGCAAGTGCTTCCTGTATAAATTGTGATCATGTTTGATTATCCATGCTTGGCATATTTGATTTACTGGTAAGTCCCTAGTAAACAGCGCTGTGCGTGCCCAGCGCCTGTAAATTAAATGCTAATAGTGAGCCTGCAGCACTGATTGTGCCACCCACACGAGTAGCCCTGCAAACATGTCTCAGGCCTGCAACTGCAGTGTCTGCAAGGGCAGTTTTTAACTGCCATGCTGATCTGACAAGTGTACCCACTTGACAGGCCCAAACTTTCCCTGTTATTACATGTAAGGCATCCCTAAGGTAGGTTCACGGTAGCCCCATGGGCAGGGTGAAGTGTATGTGAAAAGTAGGACATGTACTGGTGTGTTTTGCATGTCCTGATAGTGAAATACTTCTAATTTAGTTTTTCACTATTGCAAGGACTATCTATCCCATAGGTTATCATTAGAGCTACCTTGCAGCACCTTGCAAGTGTAATTTTCAATTGGGAAGAGCTAGAGATTTGGAGTTTGGGTTTACTGAACTCAGGATTTAAAGACACGTCTTTCTGTGAAGGTGTTTGTTAAATAGTGTGTTGGAAAAGCCACTTTTAGAAAGAGGGCATTTTCTTGCTTAACCATCCTGTGGCTCTGCCTGCCTGTGGAATCCATGTCTGGTTTAAACTGACAGTTGGGCTGTCTGTGCATTCACTCTAGACAGTCACACAAAGGAAGCGGAGGTGTGCCCTGCATACCCTGATTGCCCATCACCAGGCTGATGGGCCTTCCTGAGCTAGAGTGGTGGGAGGAATTGTCACTGAGTCCTGAATAGGGTCCTGAATAGGGCTGTGCATGTCCTCTCACAATGCTGTCTCCACCCCCTGTAGTGTGTCTGGTGCCAGGACAGGGCATGGCAGGATATGTGCACTACAAAGACTATCCATTGAAGTATGCCTACTTCAAAAGCGAAATGGGGTATAAGTACTGGACCTGTAACCCCACATTTTTAGAACTCATCTGGATCAAGATGAGATTCTGCCAAGAAGAAGAGCTTTAGAAGTGGTAGGAGGAGAACTGTCACTCTGCTGTTGCTGTGTTGTGCTGGTCTGCCGCTTGCTGTTTCTGTCTTGGGCAGAGGAAGGACTGGACTGTACTTTCTTATCCTGCTTATCAAGGTTCGCCAAGGGCTTGTGTGTGCTTGCCTCCTGTTGGAAGTCTCAGGGCCATCAAAGACTTTATCAGCAGCTCCCCTGAATTCCTCTGCCTGGAGTTCTGACCTGCCAAGTGGTTCCAACTCCAGTTCTGGGCCCTTGGAGGTGGTTTTGCTGCTTCAAGAGCTGAAAATCCACTCATTGCCCTTCAGAGCGGTGTTTCCCGCTGCAAGCTTGCTGTGTGGTTGAAAAACTAATGCATCGCTACAGTGCGACCAAAAAATCGATGCAGTGCCTGTTCGCGGATGAAAGAACCATCGCAGCCAAAATCCAGAGCACCGTGTCTCTGAAATCCGATACCCCTGCTCCAACTCCGACTCCAACGCAGGCCCTGCTGTGCTGCTAAAGGAATCAACACATCACCTGCTCGTGGCTGGAAGAATCGATGCATCACCTGTTTTGCCTTGCCGCATCAACCCCACCGCATACGGTTTTTCCACGCATCGCATCTGTGAACCACGTTTCCAGCGCATCACCCTGCAGTAAGGAGCTGCTTTCGGAATTTGATGCATCGCTTTTCCTCGCAGTAAGGAATCGACATAATATTTTTCCTGTGTGCAGCAGAACAGATGCCTTCATTTCCCTGGGACTCAAGAATCGACACATCTCTTGTGTTTTCTGATGCTTCCAGCCTTTGCAGTAGTTTTTCGTCTCATATTTTGACGCATCAAAGGTACTTTGTACTAAAATTAACACATCCATAGAGCTCTATGGACTAAATTGCTTAAACCTTTAAAAAGTGATATCTTTGCTTATGTATGTTGGATTTTTTTTAGACAAAGATTGGTTATTTTTCTAAGCTGGTGTGGTGTCCATTTGTAGTGGTCACTGTGTTATTGTGAGTTTTATGTACATATGCTTTACAGATTGCCTCTGAAATAGGCCTGACTACTTCTGCCAAGCTACCAAGGGGTTGAGAAGGGGTTGTCTTGGTTGTGTAACTCCCTTACCCTGACTAGAAGGAAGGGTTCCTACTTGGACAGGGTGCATAACACTGCCAACTCGAGACCCCCATTTCTAACAATTATTAGAAAGTCTTGGAATAGTAACTTAGACCCCCGTCTGAGAAAAATGCATTGGCGTGACATCCAAAAACCTAACACCAGATATTCTTGGCACAAAAACTTGTTGTTAATGAAAAAATGATTGTAATTTATTAAAACAGTTTATTGTTTTATGACAAAAAAATTTTTTCGCACAGTTAAAACCATTTATATCCAAAAAATCATCTTGGAAATTTTATAACAATATTATGAACAATTAATCACAGTTAAAAATAATTCAAAAATCATAACACGAGAGTTAAAACAGACAGTAATCTTTGTCATAAATCGCCATAACCCAGAGTTAAACTTATACACAAACGCCCTGATGCCTTGTAGATCATCAACCTCTAGGGCAAATGTTCGTACAAATGGATTTGTGGCAACAAAAAAGGGGGCGTCGACGCGTTTCGAAGGCTTTATCTCATTGCACCTTCTTTATCAAGACAGTAGTTTAATGTACTCCCGTTCGTTAAGAATTTATAGGCAGATGAATGGTGTGCCACTCTGTTGTGTAGACAATCTTAGTCAAAGGGCACTCCAATCCACTAGTCCGACTTGATATGTTCTTTATTTATTTAAATATCCTCAATAGGAATAGGGCCTGCTGCTGTGCGACGAACCGGTCCCAACTTTAGGATCCCACCAGTCGCATCATACTTAATTAAAGCTCTGTTAAAAACAATATCTCTCGGCCCGTATCATCGGCTTCCACTATTTTTGTTGGCTGATGTCAAGAATACTTTTCCTTTTTTTTTAGCCCGTTCCTCAATGGGGATTCTTTCAATTCCTTCTACAGATCGAGCATATTATATCTAGCTCTCTCTCTGGAAGAAAACCGGCGGCCCATCAATACGTCCGTCCTGGTTGTTTATTCAAGTCTTTCAGTTGAGACAGAGTGTCCCCCCCACCTAATCCCCCAGAAGTCCTTTCTCCCAATTATCAGTCTCTGCCAACTATTGGGCGAGATGCTGCAGATGTGCTGCATAATAGTGAAGCTGTATATCTAGGACAGCTAAGCCTCCAACCTCCATGTCCCTCTTAAGCACCATCAATGCCACCCAGCTGCATTTCCCAGTCCATATCAAAGAGACCAACAGGCTATCCAGCTTGTGAAAAACTTAGCTTCCAGCAGAAAAAGTGAATTTTGAACGACATACAGGTCTGAGCTTGTGTTCTGCCTCAGTGTGTGTAACCCAGATCCCCAAGTATCAAAACCCTTCCATCTCCCAACTGTGTCCACCAGGTGGCAGGTGGTCTGGGTGTGTCCCAATCAGCCCTCCCAAAGGAAACAAGAGCGACTTGCGAGCGCTAATTTTAATGTAAGGCCAGACACATCACCAAAAGTTTCCAAGAGCCGCATTAAGAGTGAGACCGTCTCGCCAGGGGATCGTACAAAGACCAGGGCATCATCCTCATACAGTGAAACGGTATGGGTGGAGCCACCCACTCTGATCCTCCAAGGCTCCATTTCCCTGTGCAATAAGAGAGCAAGTGAATCAATGGCTAGCGCAAAAAGAAGGGGTGAAAAAGGAAACCCATGTTCGGTTCCTCTACCGACCGTCTACAGACTTGAGAGGTCACCATCCACCCGGACACAAATAGGGGGCTCAGTTTACAGAAGATGTATCCAGGCACAAACGTTGGGCCCAAACCCCATGGATCGGAGCACGGCCATTACATATCCCCATTCCACCATACCAAATGCCTTTTCTAGATCAGGTAAGTATAATGGACAACCCAATCTCCCCTTGAGGGCTCGGGCAAAGTAATGAACAGGTGAGTGTGCCTTCAAGGGATTTATTAAGATACTCAGTTGTAATATTCTAATTCACAGTTGGATGCAAGGTTTATTATTTGCTTGCTAGTTAATTTCTTTTGACAACCTGATTTCTAACAGCACAATATTTTTGTATTTCTGAACAAATCACATAGGAATATATATCAAAGGAATATATAACAAAAACACGGGTGTATATAAAACATAGATTTTATCTTAAGAGTTCATAAAGGGTACTTATACATAACACATACAATGGAACAAGAAGGAAAAAATCTATTACTACAGCCTTCACTGTTACAGTTGTATACACTTTTTCAAAATCACAAGCAAAAATGTTAGGAAACAAGTGTACAAGTCGACGTTTCGGTCTCTAGGCTTTCGTCGATGAGACCATCTTCAGGACTATAATATTTAAAGTAGTTGACCCCTAGTGGAATATGGAATAAACAATAATTTCCACATATTCTCTTTATGTTTATAACATTTTTTTTTAAACAAATATATATAATAAATCACCAGTGTAAAATATAACAGAATTCTATACTTAAACATTCCATTTAAAGCTAAAATCGTACTGAATAATTGAAAACTCTTTGTATCATCATATTCTATTCTGAGACACTCTTTGTATCATAACCAGATGTTACAATTGTGTGTCTACTAAAATTCATTCAACATATTCATGTATTGCACAATCAATTGGTATCAATTATTATTCCATTTTGTATTTAGTTCATAAGAGCCACCTACATCTATTTGACAAACAATGATTTTAGACACACCTTGATTTTAAACAGATACATAATTTCATCTGTGGCGGACTCCATCATTATCCTGCTCTTCTGGTCTTATTAATCTAAACTATGGACACGAGATTTATATGGGTTAATAGACCTCTATCTCCATATCTCTTGGAGTGCAGTATTTTCTTTGCTAACGATCAGGATATAGTTTTTGAAATAGCTATATCCTTCATATAAACATTGTATCTTGATATGGTGAGATTGGTTTAACTATACTGATCTCATATTGTGACCATATATCATTTTCTGCTGTAATTTTCTATATTACATAAGTCAACGCGACTCTTTCATATGCGATCAAGTGCATATTTTAAAATAGAGAAGAAAGTCCCTTGTCTGTCGATTAATCTCAATATGTTGGCAGACGAATCTTCCATTATAGTGGTCATAATGCCAAGACCATTACTATCATTGAGATTTAATCCTTTAAAAACAGCATAACTGAAACAGGGACTGATTATATTAATAATTGAAATAAATTTTAATGAGAGTACCTGAGTTCTGTTGTTAAAAAACTCAACAGGAGAGTTTGTCGGTCGTATCAGCTCAGACGAAAGTGTTAAACACTGAATGGGTAAATCTATGTAAAACAAGTAGAATAATTCTTGTTCATGTAGTTACTGCTTCTCAATTCATTAAGAGACATTCGTCTTTTAAACATGATTCAATCATTATTACCTCAGTTTTTCCAAGCGAAAACATATGGAGAGCAGCGTGCTCACTCTAACTATTTCGAAATTCCGTCTGGTTAAGCGTCTTTAATTGCTTCCAGAAGAGTCTTCAAAGTTAGCTGTTTTAAATCTACATTGAAAAAGGAACAAGTTTTTTGAAAATCTCCAGACTATAAAAGTCCGTGCTATGCTGACCCTATTTAATATTCGGTCCCTGGCACATACCTGTAGTCTCTCTTGTGGACAGAAGCTGGGGAACAATCGTTTCTGCATCAACTTTCGTGTGTGCCGGGTTCTGTTCTTTTTATAGTTTGGAGCGCGAAAGAGGACTGTCTTACCTGCGTCCCGGTTGTTGTCATCGTCGGCGGCCATCTTAGCCTAGTATTGGTGTAAATTATACAGCATGGTTTCTGCCTATTGTACATATTTAAACGGCATCTATTGTACATAATCATGTGGACTTAATTTATTTCTATTTTTTGAGAGTTCTGGCCTACAGCAAAGCTACCTTACGGTCACCCATATTATTATAGCTGATCTCACGTCAGTTTTAAACTGATGTTTACTTATGATTTGGAAGTCAATTTCTGACTTTCATATATATTTTAAAGACTCACAAAGTTCTCATCTAAATAAAGTTTTACATGTGCAAGTTGTTGCATTTATCCACCTTCTGTCCCATATGTGGCAGCCATCTTAGCCTAGTAAACATATGTAACCTGATGATAGTTTCCAATTCTGATACATATTAAATAAAGGCATCCTCATTATTTGCTAAGAGATGTCAGTCATGTCAATCCCTGCTATTTAATTTCTAGTATACGTCAATATATCACGAAGTTCTAATGGATATAGGGTCAACACCTATTCACAATAAAGTCAGATAAATAACATTAAATAATAAGTGAACATCTCATGATTTCAAAACGTAGCTCTAAGTAGCATCTTATCACATTCACATGAAAAAATTACATTAAAAAATTATTACAAATACAGACATGCAAGCCAATATTTTCATAGATGTACATTATCAATACCTACTTGTACAGATTTAAGGATTTTAGGTGTGGTAGAGGTTTTACTTTTAACCTTATTTCAATCCTATAACCGGTGGCCTTCACTTAATAGTTTTTCTATAGAGAAACAACTATTGATGTCTTTTTATCTATTCATACTTGTATACTAATAGCATTTGAATATACAAATCAGTGTATTAGGTATATTATTGTTCTAGCTTCAAGAGATGTAAATCATCATTGGAAACAGAATTATTTATTAGACCAATGTTGCATGTAACAAAGCTGTATATACCATCAAAGTTATCAACATATACATGCTAGCGTATGCCATTCTGTAACGGAGTTAAGACCCCGATTGACTAAGTCAGTGCGACATATCCATCTGCCTTCTTTGAGTGTTAGTATTTGATCCACATTGTTTTGTCTTTTTGTAGGTTTAACCACATCAATCACCCACCAACGCATTTCTTTTTCTGTATGTCCTAATTGTTGATAGTGTTCCACCAAGGGAGCATTCTCTACGTGGCATCTGATGCGCCATTGATGTTGTAGGATCCGTTTTTTTACTGCCTGCACAGTCTTCCCAATATAGTGAAGGCCACATGGGCATTGTATGCAATACACCACATTTGGTGTGTTACAATTTGAAAACGTCTTGAGGGTGATGGAGATATCGTTAATCACACATGTCTTTGTAGTTTGTGTCGTGTTGCATGCTAGGCACATGTTGCATTTGTAATGACCCACTAGGGGTACAAGCTGCCTCATGTTATCTACTGTATCCTTTGTTTTCTCCTCATAGGCATGTACCAACCGATCTTGAAGGTTAGTACCCCTTTTAAAGGAAAACAGTGGTTTCTGTACAAATTCAGGGAGGCCCTTAAGCAGATTCCAATGTTTGTTGACAATCTTTTTGATGGAATTAGTGTGGTTCCAAAGGTGGACACACACACTAGTTGTGGTTGGACGGTCTTTAACCATCAGGAGTGCCTCACGGTCATTGTACCAAGCACGCTTCATAGATCTTTTTAATAATTTAGATGGATATCCACGTGCTTTAAGTTTTTCTTTTAATTTTCTCGCTTCTGCAAAATAGTCATCTTTGAAGGTGCAATTCCTGCGTAAACGCAGGAATTGCCCAAAGGGCAAACCATCTTTTAGTGCCTGAGGGTGATGGCTGTCATATTTTAACAGGGTATTTCTAGATGTTGGTTTAGTGTACAGCGTAGTGTATAAATGATTGGTAACATCATTTTTGATTACAATATCCAGGAAGTTCATCTCTTGGGTATCAGACTCCAAGGTAAATTGCAAATGTGGACTTCTTGTATTTAACCAAATGTGGAAGGCCTCTAGTTGTTCTTGGGTCCCTCGCCATATCAGAAACACATCGTCTATATATCTCAGCCATTTTTTAATATTGGCTGAGTACGGGTTGGATGTGTGTAGAATGTGTTCATTTTCAAATGTTGAGACATAGATGTTAGCAATGTCTGGGGCATAAACTGCCCCCATAGCCACTCCTTTCTGTTGTTGATAGAATGTATTCTGAAAGAGGAAAAATGTTTCACAAAGGGAGATACGCACACATTCCAGGATGAAATCAGTTGGTACCTCATGAGGTCTAGATCTAGTTTCCAAAAGATTATTTAAAATGTTTTTGTTATATATTCCTTTGATATATATTCCTATGTGATTTGTTCAGAAATACAAAAATATTGTGCTGTTAGAAATCAGGTTGTCACAAGAAATTAACTAGCAAGCAAATAATAAACCTTGCATCCAACTGTAAATTAGAATATTACAACTGAGTATCTTAATAAATCCCTTGAAGGCACACTCACCTTTTCTAGATCAGGGCAGATCACGGCCAAGTCCTCCTCACCTCCTGCAGTCTTATGCAATACATGGGTCAGTCTATGCAGATTGTGAGAGGTGCTACTTGCCAGCCGGCATAAAGCTGCATTGGTCCTCCTGTACCATTTCATGAACTACCCCTGCAGTCTAGATGCCAGAAGTTTGCACAATATCTTGAGGTCAAGTTAAGCATGGTAAGGGGCCCATATGAGGAAGGGTTTAGCATGAGGCACACAATCCTCTCACACAAGGTCACCGGGAGGAGCCTCCCTCCTTCGCTTCACTAATGACCTCCAACAATTTCTTATTGAGTACAGCAGAGTAGGTGTGGTAAAACTCTACTGGGAATCCGTAGCCACCCAGGGCCTTAGATCTATTAAGTGCCTTTATGGCTAAACCCAATTCCACAATAGTCATATCCGCCTCCAAGTCCTCCATGTGGCCTTGCTGCAACGGGGGCAGACCAACCCTTGCCAGGAGCTGATCTATCACTCCCTCGGGACCGGGTGGACCAGCCTGATAGACCAATTTGAATGATGCAGAAAGTCGGATAGGATATCCTGCCTTCCGGTCTGGATTACCCCACGTACATTTCAGATATGATGTGTAAAATGGGTGATATCTCTATTTCACGTCAGAGTATCCAGGCCAATGGCCTGCCCGATTTATCGCTTCCCTATGTAAGAGTTGGCAATATGATTTGAGCGTATTCCTATTCAGAGCATCCCAGGTCTCATGAATTTTCCTATGCACCCCCAACATAATTGTACACACATCTGCCAAGGACATTTCACATTTTTGCAGGTCAGCCAATTGTCCCTCCTGTACCTTATGATCTGCTACCATTCACCTCTGCACCCGGCAGACGGTCCTATACACTCTCCTCTTACTACCGCATTGAGCGCTTCCCATTCAACAGCTCTAGTGTCTATCGTCCCCCAGTTCACTTCAAGATAATTCTCTAAAGATGTCGCTTGCACATCCCTACAAATTGCAACCTGTAGGAGGTCAGAGGGCATGCGACAGGACCGAATCCCGTGTGGCTTATCTCCCAGGCCAGGGACATCAGTACAGGAGCATGATCCTAGAGGAATCGACCCAAATGAGTCACTGATGTTAACCGTGAAGAATCAAGACCTCCTACCAGGAACCAGTCCAGGCAACTATGGGTATTATGTGTGCAGCAGTGACAGGTGTACTCTCTACCCCATGGATGCAGTGCACGCCAACCATCTAGCATACCCAAATTGTGCATTACGCATGAAGAGAGCCCGCAATTAGTAACCCTCTTGGGTGTGTATCGGCCTTCCGCCCCATCCAAGATACAGTTAAAATCACCTGCCCACAATATGGGTAGTCCCACACTACCCTCCAGCACATTCTGGGGCCCATCATAGAAATGCCGATCATCAACGATAGAGGCATAAGAGTTTAAGATTGTAATATCTTTACCGTCCAGAGTACCCTGTCACAACAAATACCGCCCTTCCACATCTGCTTCACTGTAGGTGTGCCTAAAGGGGACCCCCAGAGCTACCCAGATGGCCACCCCCCTGGCATATGAGGAGTAAGAGGCAGGGAACAGCTGACCCCTCCATTTCTTACCCAATTTCTGAGGTTCCCCCTGTGAGGTGTGTCTCCTGAGGAGAGGTGATTTGCACTATATGATGCCTATGGAATGAGTGGATCTTATAGGCCTTGGAGTAATCTCTGAGCCCCCTAACATTCCATGTGATAATGTTTGTATGGTCAGCCATGTAAGTGATAGAACCCCGCCTGTAATCCCACCCGGTTCCCCAGTCACATAGACTTCCATATCAAGCACTACCAGCATGCGAGATACGTGTACTGTGTACTGCCAGGCACTGTAAGGAAAAACAAATAGCTCTCAACAGGGGGGACAGAAAACAAGTGAACCAACCCAACTCCTCCCACCCAGGAATGGCAGCATATCAACAACTTACCATACTGCAAATCCAATAAACTTTCGCCTGTCAGGACCCACAGCCTAACTCCCTCATCTCCAACACAGTTACCTAGCACTAAACATGAAGAGGCATTTCGAAACCCCATTCAGAGTACAATGCCTTCTTGGAGCCACATAAAGCATAACACATAAGACACAAGCAGTGCCCCTCGAATAAACAATCCCTGTTATGTTTAGTCAACCCAACCAGGTAGAGCAGGGGAAGAATAAGACACATAAGAGCACCTCCTGCAATAAGAAAAGGAAGGTAATGAGACAGAGTCAACGCACATATGCAAATACCACTGGTGTCATATCAAACCACAGGATCGTCCTGCAGCAATTGATGGCCCCATGCAGGCACACCCTCCAACTCCGACTATTGCACCGAGGAGGCCACTGCCACAGTACCATTATTCTGAATCACAATCCTGGTGGGACTACTCCCTTCAAGGGAATGGGAGCCCCCCTGCATGTTCTCCTCATTTAGCCATTAAACAGGTCCACCAGCACCAGGGAACACTCTGGTCCTGGAACTCGAGGATCCCGTCTTAACTGAAAATATCTTTAATGAAAGTGCATTATTATATGGAAATGAATGAAACAAAGGGCATGGAACTGATTGGGCTCCAGGGCTCAGTTGCTCTTCCTCTATTCCACTGGCTTAAGCCTCATACATAACCCTGCTCCTCCCTCCAGGAGCGAGAAGTTAGTACTACAATAGTTAAAGTGGTTGGGGTTGAACACACTGGGAGATCTGTACCCTACTGACGAGTTCCTGTCTTTATAAGATGTACAGTTGCGCCCTGGCTGCACTCCGTTACATACTTTCCTCTACTGCAGAGGAGCGCCTGTGGAGCGACACACCCCATATTTCCCAGACAGCCCAAAACTTTGCATGCCATAGATACTGTCATCACTAGACCCTCCCCCAGGAAACTGATTACCAGGCTGTACATAACCATGTAGAAGAAGGCCCTTTGATCAAACCCAGGGCTTATGAGAGGTGGCGGGTGGATCTTGAGGAGGATTTTCACAAGAAGAAATAGAAATATTGTTATAATACCATACTCATGCTCTACCCTGATTACCGCTTCTGCCTCCTCCAATCCATGTCAAATATCTCCACCGGACCTATTGCACACCACCTGGAATGCGCAAGATGGGCTTTCGACTGGATGCACAGTTATTTCATTGCGGCTGTGAAGACTGTGAGTTTCTGCATCTGGCCTAGAGCTGCCTGGGGTATCAGGCTAGTGGACAACTGTATATACCTGTCTGAGTGAGATAGCCACTCACTCTGTACCAAGGACACCCTTTGTTGCTCTCCTTGGCTATGTCAAAGATATCCCTGCTAGCTCACGCAGACTAGGGTCCATCCTACTACTGCTGGCTAAGCTGAGGATTGCCATGCACTTGGGACGCCATGGCTGCCCGAAACTTAAAGATTGGTTGGGGTACGCTGCCTCCTGCAAGCAACATCTAGAGGACTACTGGGAGCTAATGCTTGAAAAGAATCAACCCAAAGACATATGCGCACTTTTTGTGATGCATGCTGCTCAATATGCGTCATGAGTTCCTGAATGATATTTGTCATATCACACTATATGAGGCCTGGGATGTGAGACTAATAAGATTTGCGTACACAGCAAGCTCCAGCAAACTGACAATCAGCACTCTGGTGCCTCATGTGATGACCTGCAATACTGCTGGGAGGCAATCACCATGACTGGTAGAAAGGGGCAATGTTCCTCACTGTGTGATGTTCATTTATTGCTTCTAAAACTCAATAAAAGCAATTTAAAATAAAGCACCTGGAAGTTATCACAAAGGAAGAAAGTGTGAAGGACCACACATGACCAATCGAGAATAATCGGATCTGTCACAAGAGCATCTTAGTCTTGCCTCCAAGTGAAATAACACCGTAGCTGAGCTGTTAATTGGGATACAAAGAGATCTGTCATAAGGGGCCTCAAAACCTGTTGAGACTGTAAAAAACATGTGGGTGTTACTGCCACTCCCCACGGTCTGCCTACATTTCTGAATCCCAGTCCACTACCCAGTAGCCTGGACCAAGAAGATATTATGCTTCTCTGGGTGCATCTGGGAGGTCACTCTAGGGTTTTTGACTTTGCACCCCTGCTGAAGGATTTATGTACCCCACTGTTGTCAGGTTGTCATTGCTTTTCACAAAGTTGCAAAAAAGCCTTCAAGAATCTCTAAACAATTTATGTGTAGTGATGATTCCTTCTCTGATCATTCTCTGCCAGTCGAGAATCTGCCCCAGTGTTTCCTGCATCCCCAGGAACTTCCAGCTGATTATTACACTAGATCTGAGGAAGTGGGTAATATTGTTAATCTCTTTCAGGCATCTATGCAGCTTATCTACAATGAAATTTCTTATCTAAGCCTCACTGTCTAAAGGGATCTCATCTGCATATGACCAAACTCTTTGCAAATATCCTATTTTCAGATTATGCAAGGCCCAATAGTATAGGGGACCTGGAAATATTGCCTGAATTGACAAAGACAAAATTCCCACCAACCTTGCTAACTGGTGCAAAAAGCCTGAAGATTTAATGCTAACTTCAGTTCTTTCTTGATTTTTGCTAACTTCACCTACGGAAGGTTTAATAGATGTCGCTATGAATCTACCAGCAACCCCACAAACTCCATCTGCTGAGCAAGAACCAGGTTTGAATTCTCCCAATTCACTACAAAACTCAAACTGTAATTCAGGCTTATGACAGACTGTTTCTGCTTTATTAACTTGTCCTGTTCCCAATCGAGAAAGACCATGTTGTCCAGAAATATATCCTTTCAGAGGCCCTGCATACTGAGACATTTCAAGTGTTTGGTGAAACACCAACGCTGAAGAGAGTTCAAAAGTGAGGGAAGCAAATCTGTAAAGCTGACAATGCCAAATTAACTGAAGGCGTTTTCTGTGGGGCTAATAAAAGATAAGCATCCCACAGATGTAACCAAACCATGCAATTCCCTGGGAATAGTATGCACCCGAGGTGCATTATAGTCTGCATTTTAAAGTGACTATACAATAGAAAATGAATAAAGTCCTTTAAGTTTATGACTGGATGAAATTAGTTGTTCTTTTTCTTGACTAAAAACATACTGCTCAGAAACACGTTTCTATTGCTCCCTTTAGAAGCAAGCCTCTCACCTTTGGGGTAAATAACCCCATTTCATCCTGAGTAAAATGTATAATGTCCAGGAATTGGACCTACATCAGTGGGGAACAGAGCTCTATCCAAAATCCTTTTTCAGTGTGCAGGATCCAAGGACTGGTTGACAGCTTTATTCAGTTGTATGTGTGAAAAGAGATATCCCGCCACCAACTATCACACAGAGATAAGGAAGTTGACTTACCTTGTATGGCAGCTCCTCTCCCTTGTCCTCCAGCTGAGGGCATGTGACTTCCTCCCCTTCTCTGCTATTAGAATATTGACCAATAAATAGTACTGGAAGGATTGGCCATACTGGGACCTGCTAGATGATGCAAAACAAATAGTAAAATGGTCCCTATATCTACCAGCCCTGAAGAAAACACTCCTACTGAAGATACCTGCTAGGGAAGAATGAACCTTGTTTAGAGAAGAAAAAGCTTAGACACAGTTACATTATGAAGATGTTATCAAACAAGAAGGCTTCAGCCTCTGTTTCCACTTCAGTTCCTGGCAAACCACCAAACTGTGGGTCAATCCCAATCAATAACATGTTTCTTCTTTCTAGGAATAAGGCGAAATTGACACAGCCTAAAAAACATGAAGCTCTTTTGGCCCAACTGGAAACTATTTTGGGATAAAAAAGAATGCCAGCTCTACCAATCATAGGATCTTAGTATCTGGGCTCAATGTTTTCCAGTAGCTTGTCTTGACTTGTAGACCATGCTCTATTAATTATTACCCTTCCTAGAATACACTCCATCTGTGCTTAAGTATGTCACAATTTTGTGACATAGAATGCGAGTAGCCACTATCTCGGCTCTAGTAGCCTATCTAGAGGATATATTATCCTTGACTTATATAATCTTCCACATATGTAGGAGGAGATAATTCCGAGGAGCTGGGGTGATGAATTGACAGAGGATCGAATATAGGCTACCCATTGGCATTGATAGCAATCACAGTGGTTTTTTGTACATCATGCATCCTCTGCCTTTTAAACAAGTCAGCATCATAACGATGAGTATCATAATATCAGAATCCATGTTGGTATAATAAATATAATGGTCATATTTATCAAAGTCATCTGACATTGAATCAAATGACTTTTACTATGCTTTGCATTTGCCCTTCAGGCTTGATGGTCTAGATCTAGAATTTAGGTAATCATCAGTTCGTGGATAGGCACAGCCAATGGTATCACCAATCTCGCAATCAAAGCTGTCACTCACGTTATGTAACATACCAGCTGGAACCATGTGCTTCAACTTGCAGTTTTTACCACCTTGGTATTGCACTTCACCTCGACATGGAGATGGGCCCGTAGCCGCTGTACCTGAATGCTGAAAGGGCAAGCTGCTTATCCCAGCAGGCATGGTCAGTGAAACTGAGCTAGCTTTAGCTACAGGGGTGGCTCCTCAGTAATGGCGGAGGAGCGTCGCCCCAGTGGCTCAGAGCCAGCAGGTGAAAAATAAAATGATGTTCTATCATCATTTTATTTTTCATTTGCCGGCTCTGAGCCAGCGTGTGCAGGGAGGGGCTGGGCCGGAGCATGGGAGGGGGAAGAAGGAGTACTATGTGTAGTTGGCCAGTCGTCACCGGCCGGCCAAACACACATGCGCACTTAGGTTTCTCCAACCTGGCTGTATTGTACAGCCGGACTGGAGAAACTGCACAGACTCCCTGTTCTGAGCGGAGCGTCTTTTCAGCCCGCTCAGGCCAATCCCCACGCTGCTCTCATAGCATGAGAGCAGCACGGGGATTGCACAGTGAGTCTGTTCCAGTGTATGCTGGAAGCCTGGGACCAGGAAGAGCACATTTAGGAGCGGAGCAATGCAGGAGGCAGCCGGTGGCTTACAGTAAATTCCATTAAAAAAATGTATTATTAAACCCCTGTGCGCCCCCCCCCCCGCGCTCCCTCCATCCGCCCACCACCCTTTGTGGCGGCCGCCACTGCTATTGAAGTGCTTATATCAGAGGCCAAAGACTTGAAAGATGAAGAAATTGCTTTATGAATGGTTTGGGAAACTAAATTACCTATAAATTCCCCCATATTCATAGAAAACAACTCAGCCTCTCTTAACTGAGCCTCAGCATCCCGACCCGTGGGGTCACCAGGATGAATCTCCATCTCAATTACAAAAATTGAAATCCCACTGAAAAACAGTTTACATGATTCAAATAGTATTTGAACCCTGAATTAACAGGATAAATCAGGTTCGAAACTCTTGATTGAAATACATACAGTGAGTCTAGCACTGCCCATGCTTTTAATCAATTAAACAAAAACAAAAAACAAAGAAAGGGAAGATTATAAACCCTTTTAAGGAGGAGTTGAGCTGCCTGACACAAAGTAAAGCATAGCCACAGAAAGCTCCCCACAAGGAAAGCAATCTTAAAAATGTGCGAATAAATGCACATGAAAACCCAAAACACATTAAACTTTTCCGAGGTTTGTAGCAGCAAGGAAATATGTAATGTTGGTTTGATGGCCACTATCTATGCATTATGGGAGCTTTTCTCTGAGGTGCCTACTTTTGTTCTCATAAAAGCCATTATGGGGTTTGTAGTTTTCTCTTTCAACGTGACTGCTAAATTCAAATAAACAGCAAGAATAAGACTACATATTAGAGCCTTCAATCGTATAATACAATTGAAAAAATATTCAAGCACATACAAAGTTATGTCTTGCTCATGTTTTTACTTTCTTTAAATTCTTATACCTTTACCAACTAACATTATGATATACATCCACTCACGGATAAACCGATTATTTGCATGATGTTTTTGTTTCCTTCCTCCTTCTCTCTCATATTGAATTAACAAACTGAAGAAAATGGGCCTGTAGCTTTTCAGTATATTTGGGAAATGTATGAATTGCTGAAAATATTCTTCTGCAAAGCAACACTGTCTTTAGATGTGTATATAATTCTGATATTGTTAATGGAATCAGTGAAGGTAAGTAAACAGGATTTCTGGAGTTAATGCTTCATCCACCCATGTCTTGATTTCTTTAAAGCTTCAGGGGTTTGGTGAGATTTATAAACATTCAAAGGGAATGTATTTGAAATCATGAATCCCAGGCTAACATTTTTGCCTATTTCTCTGAGGCACAGGAAGTGGCACGAGATCTTATTGGATTGTACTTGACACTTGGTGCCCTTGTTCATGGAACTTGTAAATTAGAAAATCGTACTCAGAGAAACTCAATATGGCAACCAACTCTGGGTTAAGCTAGCAATCTAGCAGGGCACCAGGATGAACTAAATAAAGAACAATAACACTGGAAGGGGTTTTGTTTAAGTTACCATCTATAGCAGGTGACTGGACCTATGAACATGAAATTGACTCATTAGTATGATTTTTGAGGTATATGATCAAAATCAGTGATAAATGTTATTTGGTGTATCTGAGATTTCATCAGTGTTTATAAGGATTATAAATTTACATTAGCATAATGATGTTTTGAAATGTTTAGATCTACATCTAGTACAGTATGATGGCAAAATGTTGAATTTCAGCACAGTTGTGCCTTATGGTTTATGTATAGATATCTGAAATACATTATGTAACAAATCTCTTTTCTATCTTCCAGGTGTATTCATAATATGCTGGTTCCCCTTCTTTATCACCCACATCCTGAAAATGCACTGCAACTGCAATATCTCCCCTGCCTTATATGGCGCATTCACCTGGCTGGGCTACGTCAACAGTGCTGTCAATCCCATCATCTACACCACCTTCAACATTGAGTTCCGGAAAGCCTTCATCAAAATCCTTCACTGCTAATGTGAGGCTCAGCCTTACAAGTGAAGATATGTAAACGAGCCACGAGCTTGAATGGCAACAACAAAGACACCTTTCTTCCCATTGGCGCCACTTAGCTTGGATCATGATCATCCGCTCTCTATTTTGCCTCAAATGGGTGTGAAGGAAGGTGGGCGCAAGGAGATAGCCTACACCGTATTGTATTGTGAAAAGGAACATTGAACTCTGGGAGTTCCAGTAATATGGCACAAAGTGCCAACCTCACACTGTGTTGCAGGATCTAAAAAAGCACGGCGCTATAATCAAAACTATGAAATAGTTCCTAAAGCGGGTTGCCAAGACAATATCTCATGGCCCTGTGTCATTCTTGCAATCTCACCAAAGACTAAGTTTCCACTTTTCAATTGATCTAACAAAGTAACACAACTGCAAAACTCTTAGCAACGTTACAGAAGATTATATCACCTCTTGAGACTCAAAGTTGAAACCATATTAGACTGAGATCAAATTATAAGTCTGTTGGGGGGTCACAGGGTAATAAAGGAGAAAGGAGATGAAATGTTTAGCTTTGGACATGGAGTGCATTAAAAAAGAACTCACTAAGAGGACATATACAAATGTAAATAACAAACCAAGGAGGAACTTCCTCATAGCCCAGACGCAAAACATATATAACTTGGCTTGCATGGTATGCCTCACGCCTCAAAGGCACCCATTTTCAACCATAGTAATTAGTGGTGAAAAAATATGTATTCTCTTCTACGTAATCATTTCAAATGTCTTGACGGGTGCAATGCATATCCAAAGGATTCGCCGATCACTTCTGTGTGTGTGTATGTGTGCATCAGTGACACAGAAAGTGGAGAGAATAAAAAATCTAATTTTTCAGACTACCACATTGAATGTAAAATACACAGGAGCACTTTGTCACTGCGCTGTGCAGTAACTGTAAGGCACAGTGTCTTTGTTTTACGCCGTTCCATCGGTGATGGTGTGTGAAATACTTCAATTCAAGAGTGAACAGTTATCTCATAAAACATTGCCTTTCAGTGTGGAAATGTACCTGAGCCACAGCGAGCAGCTTTGAAATCTAAACTATTCTGTAGGAAGCAACAAGTGTGACGAGAGAAAAGAGCACTTGAGTATGAGAGAACAGGAAGATAAAAGCATAAGATGAATGGACTGCTGCACATAATAGGAAAGGTTGTGTATCAGAATCAGGCTTAGAAGGGTCTCATACTCTGTTGGTATTGATGCTTTTGCAAGTTTCCTTTGGGATAATTTCAGCAAAACTCTTGCACAGTGGCTTCGGGTATTTGAGCAGCAGGCAAGTGAATACTAAGAAACGCGTCCATTTTGGGGTAAATCGGGAACAGCATGCAGAAACGAGGCAGAGAAGCTCTTTAAGTTATTGGTAACAGAAAGCAAACCAAGATATGGCTTATGGACGCAACATATGTGGCCAGACACTGGAGTCAACGAAGGAAGGGTTACAAAAGAACTGTCATGTCACGAGGATGTTTTTGATATTAAAGGTGGACAGCTGTAGCACTACTGGCTTAGCTTTTATTTGCGAATAATTTACTGAATTTTCGAAGACTGAAATAATGACAACGGCTTGGCATATGATGTTCTGGCATTGTGTTTTTGTTTCCCAAGGTGTAAAATTGAATCATGCAAGCATACATGGATTCTACTTTAGTTTCATATAAAATAAAACACTATTTCCAAATATTCCACTATTTCTGGGAAACAGTTTCTGAGAGGTTTTATTCTAGGCCTTGCCACACCGGGGTCAAATTTCTGCAGCCGAGATATCAAGGCAAAGATGTTGAGTAGCCCATCTTAAAGTCAAATGAACTGAATATCTAACATTATTCGTAAATGGGTCAATGCTATTTTAAGCAAAGAAATGACTGGACAAACAACACAAAATCCCTAGTATGTGAAATTCTATTGCATATATTTCCTTCTATTCCTCGTTCTCTTTGCCCCTTTTCTTTTTTGAGAGTTCTTCTTTTTTAATATAGCCTTATAGCCTGCTGCCGAGGGCTAAACTGATTGTTAAAGACACTGAACCTGACTTATAGGACCGAGGGTGAGGGCCTTTAACAACAGGTATAGCCGGAGGTAGAAGGGCTATCAGGCTATTAGATCATTACACCCCCTAAGGCAGTGGTCTTCAATCTGTGGGGCGCGACCCCCAGGGGGGCCGTGGAGGCATGGGAACGGGGTCGCGCTCTTCATTTGCGAAAAGAAAACATCCCAGGTGGTTAATTCCGGTAATTAAAAAGCTTTCCCTGGAATGTTGTTATTCAGGGACTCTCCTGTGCTGGGAAATCAAAGCCAGGCAGACAGCTAAACACACCTTTCTACAAGTGTGTTGGTGGTCTGAAAGAAATGCAAATGTGCACAATGAGTTAATCTGCAAATGTAAAGGATTTTCAGATTAACTAATTGTGCACATTTTCATTTCTTTCAGGCCAGCAGCACACTGGCAGAAAGGTGTGTTTAGCTGTCTGCCTGGCTTTGATTTTTCAGGACAGCAGAGTGCTGTTGCAGTTACTTGATCAAATCACATGAAGTTTTTTGCGTGGTAGTGCACAGAGTTAACTAAGCTGTGAAGTGCTTGCTTTTAATTGTTGTTGTATTTACATAGTGCTTACTATCCCTGAGAGTGTGTTGAAGGGACAGTTATGTAAAAAAAATGCATCCATAGGGTCTGGATATTACTAAAATCTATGGGCCTCATGTACAATGAAATGGTGTAGGGCAGCTCCGCAAGTATTTTTGCTGGTCTGCCCTATGCCAATTCAAAAGGGCAGGAATGGACTGTATTTATAAGATACGTTGCACTCCTATCCTTTCTGCCAGTGCACAATTTGGTGCCTAGCGCCAACGCAGGCACCTTTGCACCATGGTGCAAGGGTGTCTGCATTGTTGGCAGGATTGTTTTTGTGCAAGAAGGCACGCCTTCCTGCGCAAAAACAACCCATGGAGGCTTTTCCTCTTTCTATGTGTGCTGCACATAGAAAGAGGAAACAATTGAGGAGAAATAAAGATATTTCTCCTCATTAAGCATCCCCTGGGGCAGCGTACAGTTTTGACACATCCTCAGGTTTACAGATCCTTGTAAATCTGGGAATGTGTCAAAACGCATAGGAAAACCCACCGCAACGCCCATGGAACGCCCCCCTGACGTAGTGTAAGGCAACGCATCGACTTGCGTTGCCTTACACCATATCTAGGAGGCCATGAAAAGCCACACAAAGTGACTTTGCGTGGCCTCGTAGATATGGGTCTGTACTTTGCGGAACCAGAGCGTCATAAAAAATGACGCCCTGGCAGCTCAAGGGGCTTATATTGTTGCTTATTGCTACATTTGCGTGTTAAACTGGTACTAATGAGGTGCAACCACAGATTGACCGTTTCTCTGGAGAACATTTATGGTTGTCCATGATAAGGAGTACCAGGTTCTAGAAATTTTTGTCGGGAGGGGGTCCTTGCGCCTAAAAAATGTTGATGGGGGGTCTCGGCATCAAAAAGTTTGAAGACCACTGCCCTAAGGGTTGAATGTTCTAAATTAAAAAGGGAGAAACAGAAAGACAAACATAAGAATGTTGGAGCAGAAGGCTTATAAACGCCATTATAAGCCCAGAGCCACTCCATTCTCTTCAATGGAGCTCCCAATGTTCCAATGTTCTAATTTTCTTTATATAAAACTTTACATTCAAAACCTACATAGATCCATCCAGTTATAGTTAACAATTCACATCATTAACATGTAACATGTACGTCGCAAGTTATTTTAAATATAATATACTTGTCATATGGTTAACAAAATACATTAAACACTTTAATCAGTGTGCTTCATAATGAGGGAAGAAAAGGGGGGAAACGAATGTGAAGGATAAACAATACAGAAAACGTTGATATGCACTGAACACATATAATTTCAAAAAACGAATAAAAATCTGCTCACATTTATATAGGAACAATGCTCTTTTAAACAGTAGTAAGAATACATTAGCGGTATTCCACATGATGCTTGCATCTTCAGAATAACCCAGCTGCATCAAGTTCTACTCCCAGTACTGATGAACTCAGAATGCGATTGGATGAATTAAAAATATAAAGTCAGAACTATATCACTCTGTTAAAGGTCAAACAAAATTGAAAGAATGAGGGTACTGCAGTTCTGCTTTCCAATCCTCAGCTAATTTATTGTTATAGCATTAAAAGAGGCCGCTTGAGAATAAGCCAAACCTAGTGAGTAAAAACTGTTCTTTAGTTGGTGTATAAATTAAGGCAACTCTTGGAAACATCCAAGCATCTTTTCAATGGCTTGTATAATAATGACTGCAGTAGATTGCTTCTATTTGGCTCAGACTTAGGAAGCCTTCAATTAAATTTGAAAAAGCCAGTACTGACCTCACGACATTGACCCAAGTTTTTGGAAAAAGTCTCTTTGTCATATGCATACGGGAGAAGCAATTCTACAATGGGGATTTAAAGTGAAATGCGTACTTTATAAAACACCGTTATAATCATATCTATATCACAACACATGATTTCAAGCACTATTCACAAGAAATTCATTTTACCACCTAAGTTAAATTTGATTACTCTGGAAGGAAACAATGCTTCACTTTCGATTTCCCAACCATGAGGTATTTACCTAGACCTGCAGCAGTCAACAAACGAAATAAGTGATGTTATACAAACTCTATATCATAAATAATTAAATCAGGAATCATAACACCACTCAAGGAGAACTTTATCTTCAGCACGATCTAGGGCAATTTTGCCTTCATGCCCTTGCCCTACAGGAACATACCAAACAATTTAGAAAAATCTTAGTTGCAAAAATCTTTGCTGTCCCAGGACAGATAAATATGGTAGGTAATTTGTATAGGAGTACTGTTTAATTACATTATTACATTGACAAAGACAATTTAGGAGAAGATAGCTGTAGGGATATTTGTGTTTCTTTATAGTCTCCCAAGAGTTTTTACATTTTTTTCTCATTGGTTCCTAATATTTTTTTTACTCCGGACATGGGGCAGTACACAGGACCGGCTTTAGCGCTCGTGGCGCCCAGTGCTACAATCTTTTTTGACACCCTCCCCCATGAACTCCACCTCTGACTCCTTCACTGCCACCTGGCAAAAGTGCTCCTCATCTCTCCATAGTCCTTCTCTCACATACATTTCATTTGTTTTAAAACCCTGGTAAAGGCTGGCTTGAGTAATCCTCTCAGCTATCAACATAACATACAGATTGGCTCTTTGCAGCAGACATATTAACCCTCTGTGCTACTTTATGGTGAGTGAAAACTGCCACTAGACAGAACTCCCATCTCTCTCTCTAGCAATCACCTGAGTTATCTTGACATTTTTATTGCTGCCTGAAACCTGGACGCACAAGGAACTCTGCAGCAGGTGTTTTTAAATCTTAAGTTATTGCTAACACAGCGCCTTCCCCCCACCCCACTCCCCCAGGTCAGTTCCCCCCTCAAAGTCAGCGCCCAGTGCTGCCGCACCGGTCGCACTGCCCTAAAGCCAGTCTTGGCAGTGATAAACAGTCTCAAAGTGAACATATGTTCTGACCTGCATGTCAGACGTTTAAACCGGCAGAGGCTTTATGTAAACCTGGCACGTCTCCCTACTTCAAATAGAGATGGGTAACTGCAAGTTTGGTTGGGCAGTAGAATTAATAATTTACTGTGGTGAACCCAATCTGCCAAACTCTAAGGAATGTCCTTAAGTTTCAGGACCGAATGCAGACACCATCTTAGCCAAGGCGACGCGGGATTACTTAGTACAAAGGCATCAACTGTCTCAAAACCTCTTTAACACTCTTGAGATGAAACATAAATTCAAAAATATATTACATTAAAAAATGGTGTGGTCCAGCTGTCCCTTCACTAAGCTGACTAACTGAGACTATCACATTTTTTTAACAAGAGTGACTCCAGCAGAAATTGAAGGCATTATAAAAAAGTATGAACACTATCCAATGATTTAGAAAATGGCGTCTTAGCTTGCTCCTATGTTCACAGAAATTGTATGAATCATTCTGTTTTAGAAGGATTAGTTCTGACTTCTTTAAAAGATACCCGATTACCCAGCCATTAAAAAATATGTTACTGAATCGAATTAACTCTGCTGGTTACAGATCTAGAGCTCGGACTCGTTTCCTTACAAAAATCTTGAAGAAGATGGTAATTCATCACACTTTCATTATGTGTTACTGCGTGGTTTACATTCAGGTTTTAGGTCAAAAAAGAGTACAGAAGTGGTACAGATAAATGTTTGGGGTGAAGCGGTTGGAGTTGGCAGATGATGAGTAGGCCTGGGAGTAATTTTGATTACGTTGGAGTAATCGAAGTTATAACTCTGACATGGAATTACCAATAATTACATGATTACGCCCTCTCACGAATTTAAGTGTAATTTTGGGGGAAATTAGACCAGAAACAACTAATTTAGCAAGCATAAGTGGCTGCTCGCACTGCTGTTTATGTTGTTTTGCATTTAGCACTATACTCTAAGCACAAATTGCCAGGAGTGAGTTGGTGGAAAATCCTACCTCAAGAGCACATTTAGCATTTAGTAAATGTGAGCATCGGCTTGTGCCGCTGCTCATGTTCTGTTGCATTTTGCACCATTTCCTAGTGCAAAATGCATCTGCGCCTCTGTGAGAATTTGGGTTCCTGGTTGAAGGCAGTGTGAGCCCTTCTCAAGCACCAGCCACAATCTTTGTCAGGATGAACCAAAGAAAGTCGCCAAATTAACCTGTGCTTAACCCTCTGCTAGCTTGACACAAAAGCAGTCAGGCTTGACTTAGAGGCCATTTGTAAAGTATTTAAGCAGCACAAAAACAGTAATAACATGAAAACACAACGCAAAAAAAATCCTCCACCAATTTAGAAGAAGAGAGTAAAATATTATACATTTTTTTACACCAAACGGCAAACATCCGATCAGTAGAACTGGAGATATGCAATTTCAAAGATTTAAGGTGAGGAGAGCACCTATAAGCACAAAGCGTCACAAGTTCCGGCCAACTGCGATGGAGCACGGGCCTAATACAGGGACCAGGCTTGTCCGGCTGAAAATGTTACCTTCTAAAGTTCAGCACTCTTGTGTTGTTGGAGGCCACCAGGAGAAGGGGGAGAGTTTTGGTTGGTCATCACTCTATCGCAAAAAACAGGCCGCGCGTCGTGGATAGTCGCCACTGCAGTGTAAAGATCCTGTCGTGGACGGTCGTTGCTGGAGCTTCACGCTGGTGTTTGCTGTGGGCTGTCAATGATGTTGCATGCTGTGAAGATCTTGCATTGCCGTTCGTCACTGGCGAGCAGTATTGCGAGAAGTACTGGGTTCACCCAAGCTTCGCATTGGTGGTTGGATTAGGCGGCAAGATCTTGCAGTGAACTGGCCCATCAAGGGTCCAGGACCTGGGAGCCACCTCTTGGGGATCAGGAACTCACTCCAGCAGAGGCCAGCAGACCTCAAACAGGTTCATTCTCAGGTCCAGTGCAGCAGGTCAGCTGGGCAGTTGTAGAGAGGCCTCTGGAGCTTGTTGTATCCCTGTAGCTCGGAACAGGAGGTCAGTCAGCTGACCCTTGGAGTCACGTTAGACTGGGATGATGGGTACAGGTCCACTCTTCCTTCTCAGACAGCAGGGCAGGCCTCAAGCAACAGGACAATGCTCTGACAGCAAGGTAGTGTTTCTTCTGTAGTATCCACAGGTAGGTCCAGGAGTGTACTGAAGAGTGGGTCTGAGAGTCCCAATTTTTTACCTGCTGCCCACTTTAAAGTGAAAGAATCATCTGGAGTGTTCACCCTACAGAAGTGTTTGAAATTTCCTGCCTCCCTGTCCTCTGTCTGTAGGTCCAATAGGCTAGTGAGAAGTCCTTTGAGTGTGCACTATGGCAGTGTCTTTAAATTTAAAGTGCATGTGTGACAGGTGACAGCTCTGCCCCTCTCATCAAGTCAGGATGGCCCATCATGTCAACACCCAGACCCTCTATTGTGCGGCTGTCTGGGAGGAATACACAAATGCCAGTTGTCAACGACACCAAGTCATGTGAAACAGGATGCAGGTACCAAATAGGACAAGAAAATAAATGCCAAATTTCTAAAAGGAATTTTTTCAATGTAGAAAATCTCAAGTAGTCTTTCAAAAAATTAATTGTTTAAAGCCCTTTTCATTGGCTTTTAAATAGAGTTCAAAATTAATTATTTAACTTTAGAGCGAATCTATCATAGAATCTACAATAGATTTGCTCTAAAGTTAAATAATTAATTTTGAAATCTATTTAAAAGCCAATGAAAAGGGCTTTAAACAATTCATTTTTGAAAGACTACTTGAGATTTTCTACATTGAAAAAATCCCTTGTTGGCACTGTTACCCGACATTGAGTTTATATTACCCATGCCTCCAACGGTCTATTGAGTTGCCCATTTTTCCACTTACCTTTCTAAAAGGGGAATTTTCAGAATTCTGACTTCAAATCCAACTTTATCATTGAAGAGGGTTTTAAATTACAATTCCTTAGACACCAAACATGACATCCCTACCTGCTCCCAAAGAAAAATGATCACTAAATACAAATAAAGTGTGCTGACGTTTTGCAGCCTTTCTCTGATTTTACGATGTAACACCCCAAAGTCCCAGTGAACTGCAGAACAACCTGCCTAATGAATTTTAAATAGGGAGGTCGCCATTTGCAATGGTCTTGGCTAGCTATGAACACAGTGATAGTGACTTACAAGGAACAGTAGACCAGCACCCCTGAGTTCACATTCCCAAACCAGAGACATTTGTTTTTTATCTAGAGCACTCTGTGTTCCTTAAAGGTTCAGGTGCTGCTTTATATAAAAGAAAGTGCTTGTCTTTTATGGGAACACAATGGAGGAACAGCAGTGAGTGTTCCCCTGGGCCACTGCCTGCTTCCCCTAAGTCTTCCTGAGAAAATCCCAAAGGAAAATATGTCCAACATCAACAACTTCCCCTTTGCGAATTAGTTATTCCCCAATCTGAGGTCACTAAACATTCATACATTTATTTGAAAATTGCACATTAGAGGGGATGCCCTTTTCATGCCTCTTCCCAAGTGCATTTCGGAATGAGTAGCAAAACCCCTATTACGATTCAGAAAGGCTTTAATACAAAGCAGAACAAATTGTGTTGCAAATCCTGGTATTTTGTGGATTGTAGGGTTTATAAAATGCTTTAGTACATCCTGCCCTAAATTCTGAGGTTGAAAAAATTTATTGTTCGTAGTCATGCTATATTAATATTGTTTTTTATTTCTGATGTATCATTATTTTTAATCAGACTGCAATTCAACTGTTAAGATTTCTATTTTTTATTTTGCGGTGTCTTATTTTCTAGAAATTTAGATCATTTTGTGTGGCTGGCCACCTTCCAGGACCGATACAACCATTATTTTCAGAAAGCGGACTATGAGGTTACAGCTATCCTACTTTCGTGTATACTTAGGACTATGGGCCTGATTTAGATCTTGGGGGGAACTCCCATAGTTCCTCTGTGGCAGAGTATCCAAGTACTCTCCCAAGCTGATGGTATCCCGCCGCTGTATTTAGATGTGTTTTGTCAGAATCACTGTCCGCATCGACAGAAGTTTCCTGATGCATAAGTGGCGCACCATCGTCGAGGCAGTGGACCCCTCTGCTAATTAACAGTACTCTGTTGCCGTCAGGTCGGCGGGTTTACGCCAAGCCTATTTAGATGTCCCGTTGTGCTGGAGTTGACTTCACAGTGGTGGCAATTTGCTGATGGAGTGACTCCCTGATAGAGTGGAGACTGGTAAGTACCACTGATTTATGTGCCAATACACATATTTGTTGAGTTTGCTTCTAAAATATGTGTAATGTGTTATGCCCCTTTTCCTACATATTGCATAGCACACAAACAACACACATACACACTATAGAATGCACACCCACAGCCACCACAAGCACAACACCCACAACCACCACAACAACATAATTATTTTTTAAGTGTCAATACAGGCGTGTTACTTTTACCTTGATAAATTGAAAAATGTGCGTTAATGCATTACACATAAAAAATCCATGTGAGAGCAACGTAAAAATACACAAGACTAAAGCAATTGTCAACACCACTATTCATTTTAAGACAAGTGTAAAAGAAGCCTACCTCAGATCCAGGTGACAACGGAATTGATTAGAGTCGTGGTCATGTAGTAGCAGCAAAGAAAGGACCTGGACGATGGGGTTAAATATGGAAGCGGAAGTGGGAAACAGAAAAAAAGGCAAGTTTCTTCCTCATTTCCTTCGATTCCGCCAACTCAAAGTAGGAGGTATCCCTGCCACAGTTTCGTCAATGGAAAGGCACATCTTGATTGACCCGAAGGCAATCTTGGCAATAGGAGACAAGACGTGAGGGGTCATTCTTGCCTATTCAGATTGCAGTGGTGTAACGAAACTCGAGGGAGTCCCCCTGCAAAGTACATGAAGGGCCGCCAGTAGCTCCAGACACAGTCAGGAGCTCTCAGGCCAGGGGCCTGCCACCAATGCACAGAGCCGAGGGGCCCCCTGGAGTTCGGGTGACCGCCCTCACCCTGGGGTTGCGGGAGCTAATGTTACACCACTGTCAGATTGATATCTTGAACTACTGAGCACAAAAGATTATTTTGATCACTAGCTGCCAAATATGACTCTCTCGGGGTGCACTAGTGAAGGTAGTGACTCAGAGATCACTATTCCCTTGATATATTGAATAAGTGTCATTTTCCTAATTATTGGGGACAGCCCACCTTTCCTTCACTCTAATATGCAGAAGAAAGTGGGAAAATATTTGCTGGCTAACGAAGGTTTGCACAAATCACATACATTGCGTTTTGAGCAAAATCGAAGATTAGAAATAAATTGAGGGGTACTTCACCTGACGTTATGTTCAGAGTCTTAATCAGTATTAGTGTCAAAGTCGTTTTTATCACAACACTCTAAAATGGTTTCTTGGTGCTATGAAGGCATTCGTACTGATGATTGCAGATGGTAAGTACGTAGATCAGCGGCAGTTTCTGGGGGTGGGTGGAAGGGTTACAACACTCTAATTAAATGAGATATAGATGGTAATTATTTAAATTATCTTAAAAATATCCACTGCCTCGGTCTGCCTAGTCCATTTTCCAAACCGGATGCCAGTCAGTCATGCAGTTTCAATATAGACACATGCGCTGGTGCCCATGTGTCTATTGCCAGCAGTGAAAGTTAAGCAGTATGGGCTGACATGCTGCCAGTCTGATTCTGCAATAGTTGGGGTCCTCTGGGACCTCCCACAAATGACGCTTTGTTCGTATACGTTAAATTTCATTCACAATTAAATGACAGCTTCAATGTAATACGATCTTTTATCAAATCCAAAGACAGAACTCAATTTCCATAATGTCCAACCACAGTGTGACACAAAAAACCTACTCAACCAATGACAGCGCGAAGTACACCAACCATCCAATCCAAACGCGAAACACTATGACGTCAACCTCACTCCTTGCAGTAGCTCATCCTCCTGCATAATTGTCTTAACAAGCACACAATTCCACTAATACTTCTTTAAACTTACTACTTGTTTGCTCTACTAAAGAAAATAACAGTATTTCAATTACCCAAGAATATTTTTCAACATGCAAGTGATTTCTTGATCAGTGAAAACTCACACCAATTAATGCAGTTTCAACAGTTTGTGCAATAAGATTCCACTAACATTAACAAAGATTAATCAACCACAATAGCATGTCCCTAGTGTTACCGATGGAAGTGATGATACCTCACACTACTCATCAACTCTTCCTGTAAACAAGTTTAAACATTTATGATTATCCCGGGATCTTTCGACTACAATGAGCCTAAAACCAACTTCTCCTCCTCAACAATTCTTCAACTTTTCTTATTGCTCACTCATACAGCCTGAAAGAGAAAAGACACATGTAAACACTACTCTCATTAACCTCAACATTCCAACCCTATTGAATGAGTAAGTGCCTTCTGTGAATACCAAAATGAGCAAGTTACACAAAATGAGTAAGTTACTCAAAATGAGTAAGTTACTCAAAATGAGTAAGTAAGTGCCTTCTGTGAATACCAAAATGAGTAAGTGCCTTCTGTGAATACCAAAATGGTAGTAAGTTTAGGATTTTGTCTTAAGTTAGTTCTGTGAATCGGGCCCTAAATGTCTAAATCATTATTTAACATAGCAAAAACAGCAAGCCTCATTGTATTAAGGTAAACAATCTAATATAGTGTGAGGAAGCTGGGTAAAACACATCATAGGGATCAGCAAATTCCTAAGCAAGATGCTAGTGCTAAGCAAATCTTCAAAATAAACGTTTATTAAGTTATGAGCAAGAGTCAAAAAGAAAAGTTCTTAAGGCCTAAACTAAATGTGCACATTTAAGAATAATAGTTTGGTACAAAAAAAGTTTTTTCACACGTTTGGTATTCTAAACACCTAAATACATTTTCCCTACATTATTTCATTATTGTAAGCTACTGCATATATTAGTTATACACTAGAAAGATTTATTTCGTATTACAATGAGGGGACACATTTTTCTGCCTGCCATTTCTAACCGAAAACATTTCTACAGTAACTTTAAACACATCCTATGGGTGCAGTTCTAACATGGTTTGTAAGTCGAATGTCAATTTTGAACTAATTTCTTCCAGCATCATATTATGAAACAGCCCCAGGCGTGTGCAGTATCAGCCTGTACTCCTGGGGCTGCGTTTCTATTATCAGCTGCCTTTTACCACTCCCCCCTTTCCCAAGTCATCACAAGGGAGCGGTTGCAGCATTAGCAACATGGCCTGACATCACAGAGTCATAAGACTCAACTCATGGCATTAATTTTTGAGAAGTGTGTACGTTATTTTTATCATCAGACTGTGACCCAGAGCAAGTGAGATAAAGGGAGAAAAAGAAGGAGGGAAATTAATAAATTACATCAGTGACAATCAGAATAAACAAGGATTAAAAAGAGGATGCATGAGTCAGTCAGATAAAGAGACAGGTGGTGTAGGGTGGAGGAAGAAAGAGACATGAGGTGGAATCAATATTAGACAGCTTTAGTATTCCGGAGCCCAAGCATTCTGCAGGAGGATCCTATGAGAAACGCTGAAACCCCTGCTTGTATTTTTTCACAAATTAAATAATGATTGCAAACCTATGTTGGGCAAATTTTAAAGTTTCAAACAACTGGCTAGAGATTAATACAGGTCAAGATAGGCGAGCAGGAATGCCATGCAAAGGTTATGTTAAAGTATTTGCTGTCACGACCAGACGTGCATTCAGTAAGCATCCATCAGCACAACATTCACTGCAGTTATCTTTCCTTAATGCAAAACCAACAGGAAGGCAGCTACAAATCAGCATGTGTGGCAGTGGCGTAACACAGGCCCTGACATCCCCCGTGGTGCGGGGGCCCCCTCAGCACAATACTCAATTAATCAATCAATCAATCAGGGAATTGTAAGCGCGCTACTCACCGGTGAGGGTCTCAAGGCGCTGAGGGGGGGTCCGCAGATCTGTTTAGCCGAAGAGCCAGGTCTTGAGGATCTTCCTGAAGGTGTTCAGGGAGGGGGCACGTCTGATGTCTGCCGGTAGCTCGTTCCAGGTCTTGGCTGCAATGTGAGAGAAGGATCTTCCGCCTGCTCTGGCTCTGTGGATGAGCGGGGTTTCAGCTAGTGCGAGGTTGGAAGATCGGAGGTTTCTTTTGGGTACGTGGAAGTTGATTCTGTCATTGAGGTATTTGGGTCCGTTGTTGTGTAGGCATTTGTAGGCGTGAGTGAGGATTTTGAAAGTGACTCTGGCTGGAGAGCTCCTGATTGAGTCTGGAGGGGGCCATTTCACGTACCTTGAAGGGGGGCCCTCAAATTTCGTTACGCCAGTGATGTGTGGGAGGAAAAGAACTTAGCATGCTAATGTTGTAGAGTGCTATTACCAAATGAGAGTGTTTGGCCTAGTTGTCAAAGGCTGGAATCGGGGAACAGGGAAAAGAAAGAGGGGGACTCACTCAACCATAAAGATTGCAAATAGAAGTATGGAAAAATGTGGAGTTATGGTGTACAATTGCATTATTCTGCCGCTGAACCACCAACGATTAAACCAACAACTAATTAATTAATAATAACATTATCTGAATAGGGTGCAAGCTTTTCACCCAGCCTAAGTGGGGTAAGAAATGGAGAGAATGATTATGAAAGTCAAGGGAAAATTCCTTTGATCAGGCAGTACCATGGCACATTCAGGAACGCTGCAAGGATATTTAACACTCTCCCTAAAATATCATTTTCATCTCACCAACTAGGCAATAGCCTTAGACTGCATTACCTTGAGGTGTGGAAGCGCAGACCTGGGTATCTTTGCACAGTTCTTTCACAAACCCCATAGAAATTCAAAAAACATGGCTGACAGATCTGCGATGGCTGGCGCATTTTTTTATTTAATGACAAGCAGTGGCGGCTCCTCCGCTGAGGTGGAGGAGCGTTGCCCCACTGCTTTTAGCAGTGGAAATTATGGAAAAATAAAATGATAATAACTGGACATTTCATAATTTTATTTGATCCTGCGTCTTTGAGGGGCTGCTCTGCTCTCAGAGCAGGGGAAGGAGTGGTGGCACTCTGTAAAGTGCACATGAATGTTTGACCAGCCCTCTCGAGCTGACCAAACAGTCATGCGCACTTTGCATGTTCTCCATGCAGGGTGCATTACAGCCTTCATGGAGAACATGCCCAGGGCGCCTTTCCCCATCTGAGCGCCGAACCACGGCGCTCAGACCAATCAAAATGCTGCATTGCGATTGGTCAGGGGAGCCTAGCTGCTTCTTCTTCCGTCCGGAGTGTTGGGACAATGACGAGGTATGACGGGGAGAGACGCGAGGAGGTAAGTTTTTTTTAATCTTCCCCCACCCTCACCTGCTCCGCCACCCCTGATCCGTGCCAACTGCTACTGATAACAAGAGCAACAAAAAAAATTGCATCTTAGTTCTACAATGAATCACCTAATCAATGGTACTGACTGCACTAACAATCTCTAGCCACTTCACATAAACTGCAGTAATAACACAGCCTAACTCCCTGTAGCCAGGATGTATTCTGCCCTAAGTGAGATGACATTTTCCAACCGTCCCAGAAATACCGACACATTAGGTGGTAGAAACAAGATCGGCTGCCTAGTATTGTCTTCCAAAAGCAGAAGTCCTAATTTTAACAAACTCATTCAAACTCTTTTCATATTCCGATCACGCAGGCCCTCACTGCTGATGGTCTTTCAATTCCAGAAGAGAATTATGTATGTATTAATGTATTATGGAGTTTTATAAAGTGGTGCATGTCTCTTTAAACGTACTATAGAACATGGAATGGTAAAGTGCTTGCACCACCACATCAGCCGCTGCACTTGCTTGAGGTCACCACCCAATATGTTGAAGAGGCACACTTGCTCACTAGGGGCCTAATTTACTGCATTTTGGCCAAAATGCAGTAAATGTTGGCCACATTTTTACTGCATTTTGGCGAAAATGCAGTAAATTAGGCCCCTAGTGAGCAAGTGTGCCTCTTCAACATATTGGGTGGTGACCTCAAGCAAGTGCAGGGGCTGATGTGGTGGTGCAAGCACTTTCCTGCACAAAAACAATCCTACGAAGCATTTACCTCTTTCCATGTGTGCTGCAGAATGTAACACACATGGAAAGAGGAACAAAACAAGGAGAAATTGGCATATTTCTCCTTATTACGCCTCACCTCTGGAGGCATACAGATTTGACTCTTCCCCAAGTTCAGATCACTTTGTAAATCTGAGACAGTGTTAAATTTCATAGGTGCTACGTGGGAAAACCCACCGCAATGCCCATGGAATGCCTCCCAGGTGCAGAGTAAGGCGACTCAGCGATTTGCGTTGTTGCCTTACCCATGATTTACGAGGCCACTCAAAGCCAAGCAGGGTGGCTTTGCGTGGCTTCATAAATCTCTATGAGAGCCCTGCATCATGCATGTACCACTTTAAGTGGTGGAAAAGTGACGCATGGCTCTCATAACTAAGCCCCTAGATCTGCAATCAATTTAAGTTGAAAAAAACCTTCAAGGCCCAGCCGAGCATGTTGGCTCACCCAACTCTCTCCTCTCCCCTGGCTAGCGGCTGTGAAAGAAAACAGGCACTCTGGAAAAATCATAGAAGTCTGTATATTTAATAGCCAAAAATATAGCAAGTAGCAAATATATTTTAAGTGACTCACAATGTCAATGGATCAGCACTTCGCAGTTTCAAACTCTGAAGCACATAGTGCTAAATATTATAGAATGTTGCCCTACTTTTATACATTTTCTTCAAAGTGGAGAAAAGAACATGTCATTAAACTGAAACTCAAGACAGACACAAACAAGCAGGTGCCAAGCCATTATCATGGGACGAATGAGAGGAGGATATTGGGAGGAAGTCACAGTGGGGTGCAGTAGAAAGAAGACTAAAATTCTGTAGTGCTCATTTGGTTATGCCAACCTTTAAAATGAGGGTACGTTTACTTGAACAGTTAGGCTAAAAGCACAATGTACAACACTGAAAATACACAATGTCTGTACATTTAATAGAAATGCTTTGGTAGTACGTTAAGCAGGAATACAAATTATTTCATATGTGTTATTACAAACAGGTTTATATAAAAATGTTGCTCTCCTGGCTCACAGCAGTGCCATCCTCAGCTGGCAGAAACGAACAAGCATTGGCAAAGCCAATAGATTTCGCCTATGCGAGATCTATTGACTCTGTCAATGTTTTTAGACATGTTGTACAGTAGTGTGGGCTGCTCTGCAATATGGCTGAAAGTAAAGAAAATAATACGGCTATGAGGTGGGCAATGTTGGCTGCATGACAGCTCTTTTTTTATTCACCATGTGCACAGTAGCCAGCGCTGCTGAGCAACATGTGTCAAAAACACTGGCAAAGCCAATAGATGTTGAATAGTCAAAACCTACTGGTTTTGCCAATGATTGCTGAACTTGCTTCCATTTCTAACGATAATGGCATTACTCCTAGTCCTACTCCCTCGCCTTCCTTCATCACAAATGAGGCCCCGCCTCCCACCCAGACCCACCCCCAGCATAAAAACTCTGCCCGCCCCCACCTCCACCTGTACGTAAACAAGCCGAGCTAGCACTCAGTTGAACCGCACCGGGAGGGAGGGAGGGTCCTCGAAGGAAGGCGAGGGAGTAGGACTAGGAGTAATACCATTATCGTTAGAAATGGAAGCATTACCTCCCGTCCCTCCCTCGCCTTCCTTCATCACAAATGAGGACATAGCAAGCAGAAGAAAACAGAGACGGACAACTGAGTGATAAAGAAACACCAAAATTTAATATAGTGCCCCAAACACAGCAGATCAACATCCCTGGTCCCGCATAGAGGACAAAACCCTATGGCCCAGAACATTATCCAAACGCTCCAGACTCGCAATTCGATAGTGACGGACAAAAGTAGAGGGAGAAGACCAGGTCGCCGCCCTACAGATTTCCACCACCGAAGCCCCCTGCAACTCAGCCACCGTAGCCGCCATACTGCGAGTGGAACGCCCCTGAACCCCCACAGGAGGAGCCACCCCCTTAAGATGGTAAGCCATCAAAACCGTGGACCGAATCCAACGACTCAAAGTAGCCGTGGAAGGCTTAACACCCTTCCTAGCTGGACCGAAGTTAACAAACAAAGAGTCCCCCACCCGGAAGGACTCCACAACCTGCAGGTACCACAGCAAAGCCCGACGGACATCCAAACAATGCAAGCGACAATCCTCAGCCGAGGAAGGAGCAGGACAGAACTCAGGCAAAATCACCTCCTGACTGAGATGAAAAGCCGAATTGACTTTAGAGACAAAGGACGGAACCGGAACCAGAACCACCCGATCCGAAAAGACCTTACAGAAGGGAAACTTACAAGACAAGGCCCCCAACTCCCCCAAGCGCCGCGCCGAGGTGATAGCGACCAAAAAACAAGTCTTAAAAGTCAAGAGACGTAACTCAAGACCCTCAAGGGGCTCAAAGGGAGGACCAGACAGGACATCCAACACCAAATGCAAATCCCACGAAAGGAAGGACCGAACAGGGCGGGGAAACAAATTCAACAGTCCCTGAAAAAAACGCGGCATCAGAGCCCCATCATCCCGCAAATTACGCCAGGAGCCCCGAAAAGCCTAAATAGCCGCCCACTGCACCCGCAGAGAAGCCACCGACAACCCCAGAAGAGCCCCATCCTGCAGAAACTGCATCACCACAAAGAGGTCAGCAACCGTGGGATCAACACCCTTGCCAGCACACCAGGCCGAAAAGTCCCGCCAATGCCTAGCATAGGAAAGCAGAGTAGAGGATCTACGGGAAGCCTGCAAAGTAACAGCCAAAGGGGTAGGAACCCCCAACCCAGCTAAGCCCTGCCGTTCAACCGCCAGGCCGTCAGGTGCCACCTCCGCAGAGAATCCAGAGGAAGGGCCGGAAACTCCAAAGGGGACGGAACCAGTGGAAGGACCCACTCCCGGTCGCAACACAGCCCGGACAGGAGAGGAAACCAATTCGCCCGCGGCCAACAGGGAGCCACCAACAACACCTGAGCACAGTCCCTGTGGACCCGCACCAGAAAGGAGCGGAGCAGCGGAAAGGGGGAAGGCATACAGCAGACCCCGAGGCCAAGGACAGGTCAAGCCGTCGACCCCCAGAGACCCGGGACACCTGCCCAGAGAACAGAACCGGACCACTTTGGCATTCCCCGGATCCGCAAACAGGTCCACCACAGGGAGGCCCCAACGACTCACCAACTGGACGAACACACCGGGAAGGAGAGAGAACTCCCGAGAGGACGGAATCTCCCTGCTCAACAGATCCGCCCTCACATTGTCCACCCCCCGAATGTAGAGAGCCGACAGACCCAGCACCCAGACCTGAGCCCACTGAAAGATGACGCTGGCAATCAAGTTCAAGGACCGGGACCGGGTCCCCCCCTGACGGTTGACATAGGACTTCGCCACCAGATTGTCCGTCTGAATCAACACCCAACGACCTTGCAGAGAGTCCTGAAAGTGCACCAGGGCAAGCCAAATCGCCCTCAACTCCCGCCAGTTGGAGGACCTCCATGAGTGTAGAAGGGACCAGCACCCCTGAACCTGATCCGACCCCAGCCAAGCACCCCATCCGGACAGGCTGGCGTCCGTAGTCACCACAAGCAGAGCCGGAGGAGCCAGCGAAACCCCGGCCAGAAGGTGACGCCGGCAGAGCCACCAGGAGATCTCCCCCCAGATCCGGTCCGACATGGGCAGCAGGGACAGGAGACTCTGAGACCCCGGAGACCAACCCAACAGGATCCAGTTGGCCAGGCGGAGGAGATGAAAACGAGCCCAAGGAACCAGAAACACCACGGAAGCCATGTGCCCCTGCACCCGCAGCCACTGGACCGCCGGAGAAGCCGCCCGGGACATCAAGGCCCGAACCTGGGACTGAAGAGAGAGCAAGCGCTTGTCGGACAAGGTAACAAGGCCGAGCAAAGTCCGAAAACGAGCCCCGATGAACACCATGTCTTGAGAGGGGACCAAAGAAGACTTTCCCCAGTTCACCAAGAACCCGTGCCCCTGAAGAACCTCCAAGGCCCTCCCGATGTGAGCGAGCAAAAGAGACTCCCCCGCAGCATGCAGCAAGAGGTCGTCCAGATAAGGATGAATGAAAACCCCCTCCGCATGAAGGAGAGCCATGAGAGGCGCCAGGACCTTTGTGAAAAGCCTGGGCGCGGACCTGAGGCCGAAGGGAAGCACGCAAAACTGAAAATGGGCGTCTCCCACAGCGAACCTCAGGAAACGCTGAGAAGAAGCGGCCACAGGGATGTGGAGATAGGCGTCCTCGAGATCCACGGAAGCCAGGAACTCGCCAGGTTGAACCAGAGGAATGATGGCCTGAAGGGTCAACATGCGGAAGTGAACGGGCCGAACCCAGGAGTTGACCCACTTGAGATCCAGGACAGGCCGAAAGCCGCCGGTCACCTTCCGCACCAGAAAAAGAATGGAGTAGGTCCCCGTCCCTATCTCCGCGACAGGAACCCGGCAGATGGCATTTTTGGCAAGCAAACAGGATACCCCGTCCAGCAGAGCCACCCTGCGGGGACCGGAGACAGGCACCGGAGTCAGCCGAACCCCGAATCCGGCGGAACCAGCACAAAGTCGATCACGTACCCATGACCCACAGTGCTCAGGACCCAGCCATCCGAAACGTCCTGCTGCCACCGAGGAAGAAAATGCCGAAGACGGCCACCCACCGGCAGGGAACCGGCCAGTCAGTAGTTGTCAGGGACCCTTCTTGGCTGGGCCTTTAGGCGCGGAGGCAGCGTGCTTGGGAGAAAAACGGGTCCGAAAACGCCGCCTGCGAAAAGACTGACGAGAATCACGCTTAGGGGAAGAACGAGGAGCCCTATTCCAAGGCCTGCCAGACGGAGCCGAACCTCCCTTATAGGGCAAGGCATGCTTCCGCTCCTTGAAAGCCTTCGAAATCAGGGCAGGCAATTGTTCCCCAAACAGAGCCAGTCCATCAAAAGGCAACTTCAACAGAGCCGCCTTCTCACCAGGATCAGCCTTCCAGGATCGGAGCCAGAGGGAACGACGCGCCGCCACCAAAGCTCCAGTGGACATAGCGGAGGACTTGATCACGTCAGACGAAATGTCCGCCAGCAGCCGAGCCTGCTGCTCCATAGCAGCCAGGAGGTCAGAGCATTCAGACCCCTCCTGAACCGCGGCAGCCAACTTTTCGAAATCCTGCACCAGAGACTGCGCCGAGTAGGCAGAGAAAAGGCTAGCCCGCAGCGCCAGGTTCCCAGCAGCAAAGGAGCGTTTAAGGCCAGAGTCCACCTTCCTATCAGTAGCATCCGCCGGGTACAATCCTCAGGCAGAATCGCAGTTTTGCCAATCAGAGTGGCCAGGATAGAATCCAGTTTCAAACTGTGAGGCAAGGGATCCTCCCCTCCAAAAGGTAGAGCTTCTGAAGGAAGCGAGGGACCTGCAACTTATCGATCTCACGACACTCCCTCAATACCATGTCCTTGACCGGACCCTGAAAGGGCATGCCCAACTTGGAGGGAGAAGCATACTGAGGAAAAAGACTCCCATCCCTCTCCCCCAGCTGGAACGGAGGGAACCCCAAATTGTCCCGCACATGAGCCAGAACATCCCAGCGCTCCTCCCTGGAGATATACTTTCCCCCAGAGGAGGTGGAAGGACCCTCCTCGTCCGACAGGAAACAGCCCCAGCAGGATCCAGCGAGCGAGGACGCGAAGGAGCAGCAGGCACCGGACGAGCCAAGAGAGCCTTAGCCACCGCAGCCTCAATCATGCCCTGCACTTCATCCTTGGACATGAGAGGCACATCACCCCCAGAAAGGCCCCGACCCCGAGGGCGCTTGGGGGGAACAGGAGAACCATCAGGAGAGGAAGAAGAAACCAGGTTGTTCCTCTTGAACACCCTTTGCGACCCATGGCAGCAGAGGAATGGAGAAGCAACTCCCCGACACCTAAATGTAGAGAAAAACCCCCAGGAACCCTCCAATGAAAGCCCAGGCCAGGAAACAGCCAAAAACAGGAAAAAACCACAAAAACGCCATCTAAAATAAAAGACCGGGCACAAACCCGTCCTACCAGGTCTCCCAGAAGAGTGCAGTCCGAGAGGAGGCAGCCAAGACAGCCCGACCCGGAAACACAGCCCCAGCCACAGGAGGACCGCCAAACAACGCAGCAGCTTCCTGAGCCACCGCTACGCCCCCATCCACGAGGGAGACGAGGAGAGGAGGCATCGCCAGGAGAACTCCGTCGAGGGCACCGCCGTCGCAGAGAACCAACTCGAAGACTCCCGGCACCGCCACAGGGAGGAACTGAAGGTAAGTCTCACTAGGGAGACAGAAAAAAACAGGTGGTGGTGGGGGCGGGCAGAGTTTTTATGCTGGGGGTGGGTCTGGGTGGGAGGCGGGGCCTCATTTGTGATGAAGGAAGGCGAGGGAGGGACGGGAGGTAATGCTCCTTGCCATTACTCATGTTGTGCCTGCACTGACAAGATGAATGCAGTCAAAATACAGCAGCCCAGCACTACACTGGGTTTTAAGACATAATCAAAGTACACTAGGTTTTCATTGCAGTTATGTAAACCTGGGCAAGTAGCAGCATTAGAGTAAGGAACCCACAAGTTGTGCAGCTTAATTAAGAACCAGTGTCAAAGGTCAAGGTGCCTCAGTGTGTTGAATGATCAACACAGACATATGCGATGGTCTGAAGGTCACAAGTTCAATCCTAGCAAGGATGACCCGGCCATCGTTCCCAGACTTTACAGTGCTTAGAAACGGCAATAGTGCTTTAACCCTTTGGGTGCTCATGACGGAATGGTTCCGTCATGAGCACCAGTGCTAATGTGCTCATGACGGAACCATTCCGTCATGAGCACATGCTCAGAAAATCCCTCTGCTGCAGACAGCAGAGGGATTTCCCATTATTTTTTTTTTGCCTGGTTAGGTGGGGAAGAGCTTCCCCAACCTCCCCAGGCCTATTTTTGCATTTCATTGCAATGACAATCGCGCGCTTGGCGCGATATCGTAATTGCAACGAAAACTAAACTGAAACTTAGTTTCAGTTTCTCAGTTTAGGTGCTTGTGGGGCTATCTCAGCCCCCCGAGCACCGAAAAAGATGGGAGGAGTATTGTTGGAAAGGGGAGAATCTCCCCTTTCCAATGGTACCCTTCCCTTGTGGATCCCTGCTTGGGGATCACCCCAGGAGGGCGATCCCAAGCAGGGATCCACCCACTAGCACCAGGGAGGGGGGAGCAGCCCCTTGGGCAAGGGCCTTTGCTCCCCCATATTGTTTTGGGCACAACAGTCTTTCTGCCCCCCCGGGGAGGCAGAAAGCCCACTAGAAACCAGGGATATTTTTTTTTATTGACGTTGGGGTGGGGGTGGCCCAAAAAGGGCATGGCAATGCCCCCACACCCCCAGAGAAATGTCAGTCTTTCTGCCCCCCCTGGGGGGAAGATGGGGCAGTAGCCCCCAATCTGCCCCCCGGGGGGGCAGAAAGCCCACTAGAAACCAGGGATTTTTTTTTTATTGACGTTGGGGTGGGGGCTTCCCAAAAAGGGCATGGCAATGCCCCCCCCCCCAGAGAATTGTCAGTCTTTCTGCCCCCCGGGGGGCAGAAAGCCCACTAGAAACCAGGGAATTTTTTTTAATTGATGTTGGGGTGGGGGCTGCCCTAAAAGGGCATGACAATGCCCCCCCCCCCCCAGAGAATTGTCAGTCTTTCTGCCCCCGGGGGGCAGAAAGCCGACTAGAAACCAGGGTTTTTTTTTATTGATGTTGGGGTGGGGGCTGCCAAAAATGGGCATGATAATGCAGCCACCCCCAGTGAAATTCCAGTCTTTCTGCCCCCGGGGGGGCAGAAAGCCCATTAGAAACCAGGGATTTTTTTTATTGATGTAGGGGTGGGGGCTGCCCAAGATGGGCAGGCCAATGCCCCCACACCCCCCAAAAAAAGGGCAACAGTCTTTCTGCTCCCCCCAGGGGCAGATGGGGTCAATAGTCCCTGATCTACCCCCGGGAAGGGGCAGAAAGCCCACTAGGCACCAGGGATTTTTTTTTTTATAATGTAGGGGTGGGGGCTGCCCAGAATGGGCATGATAATGCCCTCACCCCAAAAACAATGACCACAGTCTTTCTGCCCCTCCCCGGAGGCATAATGGGGCAATAGCCCCTTATCTGCCACCCTGAGGGGGGGGCAGAAAGCGCACTAGGCCTCAGGATTTTTTTTTTTTAAATTCAGGGTTGAGCTCAGCCCAGAATGGGCATGCCAATGCCCACATCTCCCCCCAAAAATGTCACAGTCTTTATGCCCCCCCGGGGGGCGGATGGGGCAGTGGCTCCTGATTTGCCCCCGGGGGGGCAGAAAGCCCACTAGGCGCCAGCGATTACGCTGGCTTTTTTTATGCGTAGTGGTGGGGGCTGCCCAGAATGGGCATACCAATGCCCCTACCCCCAAAAAATTAGCCACAGTCTTTCTGCCCCCCTTGGGGGCATAACAGGGCAACCCCCTCCCCGATTTCCCCCCAGGGCGGCAGAAAGCCCACTAGGCACAGACTTGTTTTTAGCAATGTGCCTACCTGTGTATTTTGGGCCCTAGCGCAGCCGGCACATAGGGAAACCTAGAAAACTAGTACATTTTTTAAAACTAGACACCAAGGGGAATCAAGGATGGGGTGACTTGTGTGCCTCTCACCAGGTTCTGTTACCCAGAATCCCTTGCAAACCTCAAACTTAGTTAAAAAAAACACATTTTACTCACATTTCTGTGATGGAAAGTTCTGGGATCTGCGTGGATCCACAAATTTCCACCCACTCCGCATTCCCCAAAGTCTTCCGAGAAAAATGGTACCTCACTTGTGTGGGTAGGCCTTGTGCCCGCCACAGGAAACAGCCCAAAACGCAACGTGGACACACCACATTTTCTCAGTGAAAACTGACCCTTTTTTTGCAAAGTGCCTAGCTGTAGATTTTGAACCCTAGCTCTGCCGGCACTTAGGGAAACCCAGCAAACCTATACATTTTTGAAAGCTAGACACCCAGGGGAATCCAGGATGGGGTGACTTGTCTGGCTCTCACCAGGTTCTGTTACCCAGAATCCCTTTCAAACCTCAAACTTTGTTAAAAAAAACACATTTTCCTCACATTTTTGTGGTGGAAAGTTCTGGAATCTGCGTGGATCCACAAAATTCCACGCACCCCGCATTCCCCAATGTCTTCTGAGAAAAATAGTACCTCACTTGTGTGCGTAGGCTTAGTGCCCGTGACAGGAAACGGCCCAAAACGCAACGTGGACACACCACATTTTCATAGTGAAAACTGACCCTTTTTTTGCAAAGTGCCTAGCTGTCGATTTTGAACCCTAGCTCTGCCGGCACCTAGGGAAACCTAGCAAACCTATACATTTTTGAAAACTAGACATCCAGGGGAATCCAGGATCGGGTGACTTGACTGGCTCTCACCAGGTTCTGTTACCCAGAATCCCTTGCAAACCTCAATATTTGTCAAAAAACCCACATTTTCCTCACATTTCTGTGGTGGAAAGTTCTGGAATCTGCGTGGATCCACAAAATTCAACTCACCCCGCATTCCCCAAAGTCTTCCGAGAAAAATGGTACCTCACTTGTTTAGGTAGGCCTAGTGCCCGCGACAGGAAACGGGCCAAAACGCAACGTGGACACAACACATTTTCACAGTGAAAACGGACCCTTTTTTTGCAAAGTGCCTAGCTGTCGATTTTGAACCCTAGCTCTGCCGGCACCTAGGGAAACCTAGCAAACCTATACATTTTTTAAAACTAGACACCCAGGGGAATCCAGGATCGGGTGACTTGACTGGCTCTCACCAGGTTCTGTTACCCAGAATCCCTTGCAAACCTCAATATTTGTCCAAAAACCACATTTTCCTCACATTTCTGTGGTGGAAAGTTCCGGAATCTGTGTGGATCCACAAAATTCCACCCACCCCGCATTCCCCAAAGTCTTCAGAGAAAAATGGTACCTCACTTGTGTGGGTGGGTCAAGTACCCACAACAGGCAAGGGCCCAAAACCTATTGAGGCGACTTCAAAATTACCTATCACAAAACAACCTGGTTTTGCAAGGAGGGTCCCATGAGTTTTTGGCCCCGGGCTCGGCGGCCATCTTGGGAAACCTACCAAACCCACACATTTCTGAAAACTAGACACCCGGGGGAGTCCAACAAGGTATGGCTTGCGTGGGTCCCCCAACATTTCCCTACGCAGAATCCCCTGCAAACCTCAAATTTAGCTGAAAAAATCACTTTTTTCTCAAATTTCTGTGTGAGAAAGTTCTGGAATCTGCGTGGATCCAAAAATTTCCTTCTACACAGCATTTCCGCAGGTCTCCCGATAAAAATGGTACCTCACTCGCGTGGGTGGGTCAAGTACTCGTGACTGGCAAGGGCCCAAAACCTATTGAGGCGACATCAAAATTACCTATCACAAAACAACCTGGTTTTGCAAGGGGGTCCCATGAGATTTTGGCCCCGTGCTCGGTGGCCACCTAGGGAAACCTACCAAACCCACACATTTCTGAAAACTAAACACCCGGGGGAGTCCAGCAAGGTATGGCTTGCGTGGGTCCCCCAACATTTCCCTACCCAGAATCCCCTGCAAACCTCAAATTTTGTTGAAAAAATCTATTGTTTCTCACATTTCTGTTTGGAAAAGTTGTAGGATCACCGGGCTGACACAAATTTCCTACCACCCAGCTTTCCCACATGTCTCCCGATAAAAATGGTACCTCACTTGTGTGGGTAGGCATAGTGACTGCAACAGGAAATGGCCCAAATCGTACTGTGGAGCCTTCAAAATTACCTATAACAAAACTACCTGGTTTTGGGGGGGGCACCTGGGGTTTTGGCCCCAGGCTCGCCGCCATCTAGAGAAACCTACCAAACCCACACATTTCTGAAAACTAGACACCCTGAGGAGTCCAATGAGGTATGGCTTGCGTGGATCCCCCAACGTTTCCCTACCCAGAATCCCCTGCAAACCTACAAATTTAGCTGAAAAAACCAAATTTTCCACATATTTTTGTGTGGAATCACCGTGGCGGCACAAATGTCCTACCCCACAGCGTTTTCCTTAGTGTCCCGAGTAAAATGATACCTCACTTGTGTGGGTGTCCAATGCAGAATTGGCTAAAAATGTATTTTTTTAAAAATGTAGCGCTTAGAATTCTCGGTGCTATACCCTTATTCCCTATGTTTTGGGCTCTTCCCAGTCACAGGCCCTTACCCCACCCACACAAGTGAGGTATCATTTTACTCGGGAGACTGAGGGGAACGCTGTGGGGTAGGACATTTGTGCCGGCACGGTGATTCCACCCAAAAATATGTGGAAAATGTGTTTTTTTCAGCTAAATTTGAGGTTTGCAGGGCATTTTGGGTAGGAAAGCGTTGGGGGATCCACGCAAGCCATACCTCGCTGGACTCCCCCGGGTGTCTAGTTTTCAGAAATGTGTGGGTTTGGTAGTTTTCCAAGATGGCCGCCGAGCCCGGGGCCAAAAACCCAGGTGACCCTCTTGCAAAACCAGGTTGTTTTGTGATAGGTCATTTTGATGTCTCCTCAATACATTTTGGGCCCTTGCCTGTCGCGGGTATTTGACCCACCCACGTGAGTGAGGTATCATTTTTATCAGAAGACCTGGGGGAACGCTGGGTGGTAGGAAATTTGTGGATCCACGTGGATTCCAGAACTTTCCCACATGGAAATTTGAGAAAAAAATGATTTTTCCAGCTTAATTTGAGGTTTGCAGGGCATTCTGGGTAGGAAAACGTTAGGGGATCCACACAAGCCATACCTTCCTGGACTCCCCCGGTTGTCTAGTTTTCAGAAATGTGTGGTTTTGGTAGTTTTCCAAGATGGCCGCCGAGCCCGGGGCCAAAAACCCAGGTGACCCCCCTTGCAAAACCAGGTTGTTTTGTGATAGGTCATTTTGATGTCTCCTCAATAGGTTTTGGGCCCTTGCCTGTCGCGGGTACTTGACCCACCCCACGAGTGAGGTATCATTTTTATCTGGAGACCTGGGGGAACACTGGGTGGTAGGAAACTTGTGGATCCACGTAGATTCCAGAACTTTCCCACACAGACATTTGAGAAAAAAGTGATTTTTTTCAGGTACATTTGAGGTTTGCAGGGGATTCTGGGTAGGAAAACATTGGGGGACCCACGCAAGCCATACCTCGCTGGACTCCCCCGGGTGTCTAGTTTTCAGAAATGTGTGGGTTTGGTAGTTTTCCCAAGAAGGCCACCGAGCCCGGGGCCAAAAACCGAGGTGACTCCCCTTGAAAAACCAGGTTGTTTTGTGATAGGTCATTTTGATGTCTCCTCAATACATTTTGGGCCCTTGCATGTCACGGGTACTTGACCCACCCACACGAGTGAGATATCATTTGTATCAGGAGACCTGGGGGAATGCTGGGTGGTAGGAAATTTGTAGATCCACGTAGATTCCAGAACTTTCCCACACAGAAATATGAGAAAAAAGTGATTTATTTCAGCTAAATTTGAGGTTTGCAGGGGATTATGGGTAGGAAAACGTTGGGGGACCCACGTAAGCCATACCTTCCTGGACTCCCCCGGGTGTCTAGTTTTCAGAAATGGGTGGGTTTGGTAGGTTTCCCAAGATGGCCGCCGAGCCCGGGGCCAAAAACCCAGGTGACTCCCCTTGAAAAACCAGGTTGTTTTGTGATAGGTCATTTTGATGTCTCCTCAATACGTTTTGGGCCCTTGCCTGTCGCGGGTACTTGACCCACCCACGCGAGTGAGGTACCATTTTCATCGGGAGACCTGGGGGAACGCTGGGTGGTAGGAAATTTGTGGATCCATGTAGATTCCAGAACTTACCCACACAGAAATTTGAGAAAAAAGTGATTTTTTTCATCGAAATTTGAGGTTTGCAGGGGATTCTGGGTAGAGAAATGTTGGGGGATCCACGCAAGTCATACCTTCCTGAACTCCCCCGGGTCTCTAGTTTTCAGAAATGTGTGGGTGAGTCTACCACTACTACTTCGCAGGAGGCGTCTTTAGGTCGGGGTCCAGCCCTATTAAGGTTGGATCTGGTTATTGCCCTTTTTACTTACGGTACGCCTTATCGTGGTGAGACTGCTAGAATCATACTTGCCGGTGTTATCTTATTCCTGGCATTCTTTTCTCTTAAGTGAAGCACACATTGTTGCTTTAATAACGCTATTGTTGAAACGAATTTGTAACATTCTGTACGAAGCTTCTACCTACCACGGGCACTCTGATGTTGTTATTCCTCAGGAGTGCCCCCCCTTTTTTTGCCCTGAAGAAGTCCGTCTCTCTGGACGAAACGTGTCAGCTGTTCTTTTTCAATATGACTGGTTTTTAATACAATTTTGAATAAAAAAAGAACTTGAAGAAAACTGTTATGGACACGGAACTGATAATTTGCTTCATGTCTTTCTTGTTTTTCTGTTAAGGGGTGCAACTTTGCTATTGTTTGAAATTACCATTTTTCTCGGAAGACTTTGGGGAATGCAGGCTGGGTGGAATTTTGTGGATCCACACAGATTCCAGAACTTTCCATCACAGAAATGTGAGGAAAATGTGTTTTTTTTTTTACAAATTTTGAGGTTTGCAAGGGATTCTGGGTAACAGAACCTGTTGAGATCCAGACAAGTCACCCCATACTGAATTCCCCTGGGTGTCTAGTTTTCAAAAATGTATAGGTTTGCTAGGTTCCCATAGGTGCCGGAAGAGCTAGGGTTCAAAATCTACAGCTAGGCACTTTGCAAAAAAAGGGTCTGTTTTCACTGTGAAAATGTGGTGTATCCACGTTGCGTTTTGGCCCGTTTCCTGTCGCGGGCACTAGGCCTACCCACACAAGTGAGGTACCATTTTTCTCAGAAAACTTTGGGGAACACGGGGTGGGTGGAATTTTGTGGATCCACGCAGAATCCAGAACTTTCCACCACAGAAATGTGAGGAAAATGTGTTTTTTTTGGACAAATATTTAGGTTTGCAAGGGATTCTGGATAACAGAACCTGGGGAGAGCCAGTCAAGTCACCCCATCCTGGATTCCCCTGGGTGTCTAGTTTTCAAAAATGTATAGGTTTGCTAGGTTTACCTAGGTGCCGGCAGAGCTAGGGTTCGAAATCTACAGCTAGGCACTTTGCAAAAAAAGGGTCCGTTTTCACTGTGAAAATGTGGTGTGTCCACTTTGCGTTTTGGGCCGTTTCCTGTCGCGGACACAAGGCCTACCCACACAAGTGAGGTACCATTTTTCTCGGAAGACTTTGGGGAACACAGGGTCGGTGGAATTTTGTGGATCCACGCAGATTCCAGAACTTTCCACCACAGAAATGTGAGGAAAATGTGTTTCTTTTGACAAATTTGTATGTTTGCAAGGGATTCTGGGGTACAGAACCTGGTGAGAGCCAGTCAAGTCACCCAATCCTGGATTCCCCTGGGTGTCTAGTTTTTAAAAATGTATAGGTTTGCTAGGGTTCCCTAGGTGCCGGCAGAGCTAGGGTTCAAAATCTACAGCTAGGCACTTTGCAAAAAAAGGGTCCGTTTTCACTGTGAAAATGTGGTGTGTCCAATTTGCGTTTTGGGCCGTTTCCTGTCGCGGGCACTAGGCCTACCCACACAAGTGAGGTACCATTTTTCTTGGAAGACTTTAGGGAATGCAGGGTGGGGGGAATTTTGTGGATCCACGCTGATTCCAGAACTTTCCACCACAGAAATGTGAGGAAAATGGGTTTTTTTGGGGCAAATTTTTAGGTTTGCAAGGGATTCTGGGTAACAGAACCTGGTGAGAGCCAGTCAAGTCACCCCATCCTGGATTTCCCTGGGTGTCTAGTTTTCAAAAATGTATAGGTTTGCTAGGTTTCCCTTGGTGCCGGCAGAGCTAGGGTTCAAAACCTACAGTTAGGCACTTTGCAAAAAAAGGGTCAGTTTTCACTGTGAAAATGTGGTGTGTCCACGTTGCGTTTTGGGCCGTTTCCTGTCGCGGGCACTAGGCCTACCCACACAAGTGAGGTACCATTTTTTTCGGATGACATTGGGGAATGCCGAGTGGGTGGAATTTTGTGGATCTACGCAGATTCCAGAACTTTCCACCATAGAAATGTGAGGAAAATGTGTTTTTTTGGACACATTTTTAGGTTTGCAAGGGATTCTGGGTAACAGAACCTGGTGAGAGCCAGTCAAGTCACACCATCCTGGATTCCTCTGGGTGTCTAGTTTTCAAAAATGTATAGGTTTTCTAGGTTTCCCTAGGTGCCGGCAGATCTAGGGTTCAAAATCTAGAGCTAGGCACTTTGCAAAAAAGGGTCCATTTTCACTGTGAAAATGTGTTGTGTCCTTGTTGTGTTTTGGGCCGTTTCCTGTTGCGGGCACTAGGCCTACCCACACAAGTGAGGTACCATTTTTCTCTGAAGACTTTGGGGAACGCGAGATGGGTGGAATTTTTTGGATCCACGCAGATTCCAGAACTTTGCACCACAGAAATATGAGGAAAATGTGGGTTTTTGTTTTACAAATTTTTAGGTTTGCAAGGGATTCTGGGTAATAGAACCTGGTGAGAGCCAGTCAAGTCACCCCATCCCATCCTGGATTCCCCTGGGTGTCTAGTTTTCAAAAATGTATAGGTTTGCTAACTTTCCGTAGGTGCCGGAAGAGCTAGTGTTCAAAATCTACAGCTAGGCACTTTGCAAAAAAAGGGTCCGTTTTCACTGTGAAAATAAAATGTGTCCACGTTGCGTTTTGGGCCGTTTCCTGTCGCGGGCACTAGGCCTACCCACACAAGTGAGGTACCATTGTTATTGGGAGACTTAGGGTAACACAGAATTGTAGAGCAACTAAGCTTGGTCAAAGGGTCAGAGTGAACAGATTAAAGCATTTCTGCTTAATACACGCTCGTTGCAAAAACACGATGCCCAAATTTATGATCTTCTAATTGAAGAGCACCCGGATTTCCTGTTTCTTACGGAAACATGGTTGTCAGATGTCTCTAATCCGAATATAGCAACGGCCATTCCGGCAAACTATAGGATCATCAGGAAAGATCGGGAGGGGGGCCAGGGCGGCGGTGTTGCCATTATTTTTAAACAAGAATTTGAATGTGCCCCTTTGGCCCTGGATGTAGTGGTCGGTGCAGAATGTTTGGGTTTTCGCAGCACTCTGTCCTCTCAGCATTGTCTTGCAGGGATACTGATCTACAGACCACCTGGCTCATCTGGTAATTTTGTAAGGTCCCTTCGGGATTGTATTTCATCGCTAGCGCTAAAGTAGAAACACCTGCTGATTTTAGGGGACCTGAATCTGCATATGGACAAACCTTCAGACCCTCAGGTGGTTGCTCTGTTGGAAATTATGTCTGCATACAGGCTTATACCCCTTATCAAAGAGCCTACACCCAAGTTGGGCCATGTATTGGACCAAGTCTTCTTTAATATGGAGCTGCACACTGACTCTCCGATTCCAATCATTTGGTCGGATCATTTCTTAGTCCCATTTTGGATACCAATTATAGGGAAAAGCGAGCGCGTAGAAACCACAGCCGCTGATTATAGTTTCAGAGCTTTACACAAGATATCACTACCACTCTTACAGAGGGCTCTCGCTTCTTCTGTTCCCACACTATTAGACAGTGCTGTAGCGGATGCCTGTGCAGTTGAGGATTGGTTAAGATTGAACATCAATACCGCTGCACCTTTAAGAATGTGTACCTCTGGAAGTAGTCGCCACTCAGCTCTCTGGTTCAATGAATCATTGAGAACCAGAAAAAGGAATGTAAAAAGCTGGAGAGGAAGTGGCGTAATCTTTATCGTCAGGAAGATAAGGAGATCTACAGGGCCGCTCAAAAAGCATATTATAAGTTGGTGAGAGAGGCTAAGGCGAATTATTGGCAGAATAAAATCACGTTGGCAAAAAATAAGAGCAAAGAGATCTTTGGGATCGTAAAGTTTTTCATGGCTCCAAAGGTAACTAGCAGAGCAGTCCCACTGTCAGCGGACTGGTCGCATTTGCTCGCTCAATCCTTTCATGCCAAAATACCAACAATCCAGCAGTCCTTCGCGGTGTCATCTAAGGATAATAAAACTGGAGTGGGGATAGTGGGAGACCTAATTAGTTCTTCTCCACTATGCGAACCGTTACAAGGCCCCCAGCTATTACAGTTTCCGGCCATCGAAATTGAGGACTCACTCTCGTATCTGATGAGCCTGAAATCAGGCTCACCAGTGGATGCGTGTCCAGCGAAGCTTTTACCAGTTCTGGCCCCCACCATCAATCAACATATTAATAAGGTCCTGAATTCCTCATTGGCTGCAGGTATTATGCCGCCTCTTTGGAAACAGGCGAAAATCCTGCCTTTTTAAAGAAACCGAGTGCTGACCCACTTATACCCACAAATTACAGGCCTATCTCCCTCCTTCCTACCTTCTCCAAAGTGCTGGAGAAGCACGTAAATAAATCCATGATGGAGTTCGCTGAAACCCATGATCTCTTACACCCCACTCAGTCAGGTTTCAGGGATGGTTTTAGCACTGAAACGGCACTGTTGGAGGTGACAGAATATCTTAAGGAGATCTTGGATCAGGGGGGTAGAGCGATCCTTATATTGTTGGACCTGTCGGCAGCGTTCGACATGGTGCCGCACAGGAGGCTCCTCGATAGACTGGAAATGATGGGTTTTGGGGGACAGGCTTTAGCCTGGCTTACCTCTTATTTGGAGGAGAGAGAGCAGGTGATTTGGACTCCTTTTTCTTCCCCCTTGCCTAGCCTACAAGTTGGAGTCCCTCAGGATTCTTGTCTTAGCCCAATGCTTTTTAATCTATATATGTCCCCTTTAGCAACGCTGGTAGAGTCTTATGGGGTAAAGATAATTTCATATGCTGACAACACTCAGCTGGTTTTCTCTTGCAACAGAGGTAATGAGTTCGATGGGGGCATGATTAGATCCTGCCTCACCGACGTCTTCGGGTGGTTGGAGGAAAACCAGCTGAAGTGTAACTCTGATAAGTCAGAAATAGTCCTCTTCGGCTTGCCTACAGTGCATGAGTGGGGCCAATGGTGGCCGGAGGAATTTTCCCCTCCCAGTGTGGCTCAACCTATCGTCAGAAACTTGGGAATTCGTATTGATGATGCTCTTACTATGCGTTCCCAAGTTCAGGCTTTGGTTGGGGCCTGTATTGGATTGCTTCGGATGGTGAGAACGTTTCTTCCACGTCTTCCATTAGACTGTAGAAGGACTGTGATCCAGGCACTGATTACATCAAGGCTGGGCTACGGAAATGTCCTCTACTTAGGTGTCTCAGATTCCCTCCTCCAACGTCTCCAGGTGGTGCAGAATGTGGCGGCCAGGGCAATTCTTCACCTAAAACCAAGGTCCCATATGGCACCGCACCTTAAAGCACTACATTGGCTCCCAGTTAGGGAGCGGATACAGTTTAAGACCTTAGTATTGTTTTTTAAGGCTCTTCATGGTAAAGGGCCCAGCTACCTTAGAAGACGTGTCGGCTGGTATACTCCGACTAGGGCATTTAGAACAACCTCGGGGGCGCTTGTTTGCGTCCCGAAGGTTCGCCTGACACGCAAGGGTGGCAAATCCTTCAGCCTCATGGGTGCACAGGCATGGAACAATATTCCTCTGCCCCTGAGACGTTCTAAGGATTTGATGAGTTTTAAAAAACTGTTGAAAGCCTGACTCTTTGGAAGCTAAACCATCATTAGGCTAAGCAGCTATGTGATTCTGCAGTGCCGGGACACTCCTTCTGGAGTAGCTGAGCGCTATAGAAACTTTTTCATTCATTTTTATTCATTACCTATTGACTTTCGAAGCATTTTTGCCTTCCAAATGAAAGACAATGTGTAAAAAAGAAGTCATTTTGAAAAATGACCTATAATTCTCATGCTAGTATGGGTACTCACAATTTCGGAAATGTGCAAATATCTACTGTTTCTAAACTCTATATTTTGTTTCAATTTCAGAAATACATAGGTGTCTTTCATACCAATTTTTCCATGTATATATTTTCCCAAATTAATTGCTATATACCCGGTACATAATAAAAATACATAATAAAAAACCGTTGCAAGACGCTCCTCAGTTATTGGCTCTGGGTTCGTCGGGTTCTTGGTGAACCTACAAGTCCTATATATCCCCACAACCAGAAAGGTCCAGCGGATGTAACAGTATATTGCTTTCAAACAGCTGTCATAATTAGAAGAAGTTACAGGTGAAAACGTTGACACAAATGACTGTTTTTTTAAACTAATTTTCAATTTTTCCTATATTCAACTGTTTGTTTCTATAAAGAAACCTTGAAGGATCTACACAAATGACCCCTTGCTGAATTCAGAATGTTATCTACTTTTCTAAAATGTATAGCTATCCAAGATCCATTATTGCTTTCATACCCATTTCTACCATTAACTGGAAGGAGGTTGAAAGCACAAAAAATAGCAAAGATAGGCCATGTCTCAGAAAAATGCCAAAACTGTGTAAAACTTTTTGGTTTTCTGACAAAAGTCTGCTTGTCCCTGAAAGCTGGGAAGATGGTGATTTCAGCACCACAACCCCTTTGTTGATACCATTTGCAGGGAAAAAAACAGACGCTTTCATCTGTAGTCCTTTTTTCCCAAAACATTTAGCTGTATTTTGGCTAATTTCTGGGTCACCTCCAGGGGAATCCACAAACCCTGGGTACCTGTAGAATCTCCATGATGTTGGAAGAAAATGACGCAAATTTTGCGTGGATACCTTATGTGGTCAAAGAGTTACAGGGGCCTAAGCGCAAACTACCCCAAATCGCCAAAAAAAGGCTTAGCACAGGGGGGGGGGGGGAAAGGTCTAGCAGCGAAGGGGTTAATAAACACTGTAAAATGTTATTATTTTTTAGAATAACGTCACATGGATGAATATGTCAAAAACAAAAAAGGGCAAATGGAGTAATAATTACAAAAAGTTAAGTTAAGGTGTGTGCCATCGAATTATTCCATCCAGGACGCGGCCAGTCCCTCATGATTGGTTGTTCAACTACACTAAATCAATTGAGTGAATACCACTTTAGCCTATGCGTATCTTTGAGAAGGGCTCTAATAGCACTGGCTGCAGAAATGCCATGACAGCCCTTAAGCTTCAGACAGGCTAGAAAACAAAAGGTGGAGTTTATCTAGTCTCTGGTACATTCTGTCTGATGTGCATTGCAAATGCACATATTTCCCGATGTCTTACAACGCAAACATGGACTGTGTTGTTGAGTTCACAAATCATTGTTGTTTGCTTAAAGAAAGCAAACACATGCTAAGATAATTAGAATTAATAATTTCTGCATTCCTTGTCTTTTTTTCAAAAATGTTAAATAATTCAAAAATAAAAGCGCTCCTGTTAAGTACTTTCTACTCCATTCCAAAATGATCCTTTCCGGTGTCGCAGTACAATGTATAATACAGTACAATACAGGCCAGCACAATGAACTGTGACCAGCAGTAGCCATATATCACCTTAAACTAGGCAGGTGTTAATGGAGACAAGTCATACATGTTTCATGGTGGCTATTGTGTTGTGCACGCTGAATGAGACAACCACTGGAATCTCAGAACTGTGGAACGTTTGAAATTGTTGAAAAAAAAAAAGTGGGGTTTGAAGCTTTGCCTTGAGCCACATCTGTTTAAAACAAGGGCAATTGGAGGTGACTATGAGGGAGGAAAGAGAGAAAGGGCATGCTGCTGTGGGAGTGAAGTGGTGGAAGGGACGTGAAAGCTACGAACTGGAATGCGGCACTGGAACAAAAACAACAAGAGTACCGAAAATAGAAGCAAAGGGGCAGGACAGAGATTGTGGCGTAATGGCCAAAACTGCCGACCTTGCAGCTGGGGAGCCGGGTTTGAGTCTCGACGTCGGCTCAACATCCTGTACAAGCATGCCTGAAATGCATGCAAACACAAAACTATTAAATCAAAGATATCAGATAAACAAAAAAACATGCAGACGACAAGCATGCTTCAAGTGTATGCAGGCAGAGAGAGATTAGGTAAAGTAAACATAAAACTTGGCGCAGACAAAACCGAATAAAAGAAGTTCCACCCACCAACGCGGATGAAAAGGAGTGCTTGGGCCACGGGACACTGATAAGAGTAAAACAAGAAAACACCATGCTACAACCAATAGAAATGGAGGAAAAGTAAGTAGCAAGCACACAAACCAATTGAAACTAAGGGCAGGATGTAAGCCCCTTTTAATATTTATATTAAATACAATAGATTTCACAAGTACAGCCCGCAAGCGATGTGCAGGCAAAACCTAAAAACTGCTAGACTTTTCAGAAGTGGCAGTCTGATAGCAGCTATGGCAGACAGAAAGGAGATAAGACCAAGCACTGGAACATATATTCTATCCAAGTCTCCTCACATCAACATGCACTGCCCACGAGTAACAGTTTTTTTTGGGGGGGGAGTGTTCTATAGTGCGAACTTGACCGGAAGGTATCAGAGCTCTTTACATGAGCACCAGTTGCATTACAGACAGGCATCCTCATTTTGTTCGGCACGGGTAGATTAAATGAATTGCCCAGAACCAGAGGATGTTGAGCATCCCTACCGAGACTCGAAGCCGGTTCCCCAGCGTTGAGATCGACCGCTCTAGCCATTGGGCCACATCCTCTCAGTTAAGTAGTTTTGCCTCCCACTTCTTTCTATTCGGGGAATTAGAATTAATTGGACAATGATTTTCAATCTTCAGTGGAAAAGATTTTTGTATTGACACTTTGAGAAACATCAATGTGAGATCGCCAAGTGTCGATAGTTTTATACAAGTATATTGTGTTTAATCTCTACTTTCTATGCAGGTTGCAGTCACTTGTCCCCTAAATCTATGTTGTGACAGAGAACCTTCAGGTTTGCAGCACACAAGAGGTGCTCTGCCAAGACATGAGCATAGGTGACTTCTTCATCCAGTTATAAATGCTCAGCGATCACTCTTTGAGGCACTTATGTTGCATTGTAACAGAGGTTTATGTTATTTTTTCATTCACTAAGATAGTGTCAACTATTAGCGGTTGCATGGGAATGCACATGTAAAACCCCTGAACTTCCCCCTTGTGCAACCTAACACAAAGCACTTCCTTGAATTACTGTTAGGCAACTTGGATGAGTTGGAATATATTTTTAAAAAATCAACATTTTTCACTAGTTTGCATCACTTTTCATGACTTTGCACCAGTACAAAGTGTTAATATATCTGGCCCAAGGTATCCCGACATCATAGAGCTAGATGCCAATTCTACACTGAAATAAATATATGGAGAAGATAGGAAAACCACCTAATTTGTGATGTGATAACCCTACTTGTCATATTTTAGAACTGTTTTGAGAATGCCTTTGCCATGTTAGAATATTTATAAACCTTGCCATCATTATATTACTGGCCTGTTAGACCCAGCGGTTTCCGGCTGGCTGCGATGCATCGGAGCTAGTCAGAATCCACCGGCTCAGATAGGATGAGTATGATACACATGTCCGCTAACCTGTGCTCACCCTTGGGTAGCTTGTCCCTGAGCACTCAGGCTTATCCTCTAGGCCCAAGTGTAAAGTACCGGCACAACACCAAAAAGACTCCACACCGTATAAAACACTAGTCTTTGTATTAAACACACATTTAAATAAAAATGAAATATACATTGTATATTCACTTTACAGTTATATGCAATTGTCAAACCTTCTCATTAGCAGCAAAACGGCATGAACATCCACGCCCAATTCAGAGGTATTCATCCAACATGGCATTCGCCAACAGTTGCAATGGTCAAGCAATCACAGGTCTTTGACTATGCCTCGTGACCCAGCCCCACAGTCATACAACTACACCAACCAACGTTACACATTGCCCCTGCTGGCGCCACCTTGATGAGATTGTCTGAACCACCTAAAACGGAAAGAAACAGTTATTTAGTTTCATCCATCCGGATTAGACCTCCAGGCACCCAGCAGCACCTGCATGTGTGCAGGATCGGTATCTTCCCCGTAGACACAAGGTTGTGAGCCAGGAAACTGGCGTGCTCCCAAGTCTGGAGAAATGTTTCCCCCCGAGCAGAGGTGCAAGCTGCTTTAGCTCCCGACAGTCAGCCATAGATGCCTACAAGGCAAAGCGAAACCCCTTGGCCCCATCACGATGTTCTCCACAATAAAGTACCTTGTGACGAGGGTCCAGGGAGAGGGAGCCAGCGGCCTCGGATGGAGACTGCAATGTCAGGCACTGTTGTTCTCCTGATCTGGAGGTTGAAGACAGTCTCAGCCTCCAGCTCAGGTCCCCCGACACCCCTGAGACACCACATGCTCCGGAGTGCTAGCTAGCATGGGTTCCCTGGTTGCAAGCATGGTCCTTCAGACTCCGCAAGCTTCCCCCGCACTCCTCATGTCCCGGCACATCAGGTGGGCTGCTGATCTTTATGAGCACACACCTCTGCACAGTGTAATGAAGGTGTACATCAGGACAGTCCTTGTCCCAACTGACAAGCACTCCCACCCGTTTCCACCGCACCCTGCGCGGTCCTTACAATCTCGTGGAAATGGGGATATCCTTTTTGTCCCTAGGATCTTGTGGACAGGAGGCCAGCCAACCGACCCTTGGAGAGTACTTAGGAACCCGGGGCACGAAAGTTGGCACTTAGATGCAGGCCAGCAATGTCCAGTCAAAACCCACCAAGTGATAGTCCCCTTCCTGGAGCACGACAAGCTCCAAGGCACCACAAGTATGTGGATAATCCAGTTGCAGTCCCTCCTCCCCTAATGATTCCTCGTGTCGATGTCCCAACGTTGAACCCACTTAGTATGGTTCCAAATCCGAAAGCATCTCTATCTTCCGAGGCCAGAGCTCCAGTAGTTATACCCACAATGGCCTTTGAAGATGCGATCAGGTCAAAAGGCCACCTTTGAAATGCACAAGCCCTCTCTAAATTTTGTCTAGGCCTGGGCAGAAGAGATTTCTGAGTTCCGCTATGTGGAACTCCGCAAAGTGACCAAAAATCTCTGCCATGCTACGCGGAGTTCTACAAGCAGCTGAGTGCGTTAGGTCCTGCCATTCGCACTGCTTTTTAGCGCCGGGTGTTTGTCCCATGCTGGAAAATCAGCACGAACTGCACCATGTGCAGGGCACTGCTTTTTTCTGCTGCTCGGGTAAAAGTTCTACTCGAGCTGCAGCTTCCTCAATGCGAACAAAAGATTTCTCAGTGTGAGCGGTGGTGGCCATCCTCTACCGCCCGTGTTGAGAAATCTCGCTGGGAGGTGGTCTGGAGTAAGATTTTTCTCGCTCACACTCCCAAACTTAACATTGGCGAGTGAGGAAAAAACTCTGGTACGCTATGCAGAGTGGAAATTTTTGGAACTCCAAGCGCAACGTGGAGCGCAGAGTGGGAAAAACTACGCAAACTCCACGAGCGGAGCGGAATTTCACTCCTGGGCCTAATTTTGTCCTGTCTGCCATCCTACCCCGGGAGATTTGATCACCCACGGAATGCAGGTCGGAATTCCGCCCTTCATGTAACGGTCCCAAAAAGGCCCAGCGGAGTCAGATGTCTGCAGTTTCCCTTGAGCCCCTAGTTTATGGCTTTCTATCAGGAATGCCCAGTTGTAGCTGTCCCCCCAGCACACAGATGTGAATTGGAGACAGGCCAACATGCACAGAGAGCCATGAGCATCGAAATGCCCACTTTCCCAAAGTGACATTTCCACCTTAGTAATGTAGAATCCACTTGCACTACCGGAGAGGATTCGCCTTTAATAACTCATCAATATCAAACACTATACTGCTACTATTTTGCACATGGGAAATACTGCTCAATAGCCTTTCCCTACCTTCCCCCATTCAAATCCAATGTGAGAAGCATGCCCCGTGTGGCATGATCAATGAGTTACCTCCATGGATGGCACAGCCAGTGCTGCAGGTACATGCCCTGGGTATATGTCTTACCCATAAATAAGGGACTTAACTCGAATCTGTCAATCATGTATACACCAACCACCAGTCTGTATATGACAAGCACAGCGCTTTAGCACTGAATGGCAGTGTCAAACACGCTTAAAGTTCTAAGGCTAGCACCTAGATCAGCAGACAACCGGGAAGGAGCCAAGCAAAACGTCGAGAGAAAGAACCCTAGAAAGGGCCATTTCCAAAATGATCCATCAAATATTTGACATCTGGTGTGCAAATGACTTGATACCAATTCCAGTCCCACAGTCTGGGACATGCTCTATCGAATGTCTTGCCAGCTCCCCATATATCCAATTGTGCCACAAACTACAGTGGCGACGTCCCCATTAATGAAAGAGGGTCTGGAGACCCAGGAGCTATCCACATGTCTTTAAAATCATGTACCTGTCTCAGCAGTTTACACATACCATAAAACTGCTAACTGGACGACACTGACGTTCTAACACAGATAAATGCAACAGAACTGCACAGTCTCCCACTACATTTAAAACATGAATCTTGTAAATTGCTGTTGTTTTGATGTCTATAATTGGTCTTTCCACAATTTTTTGGCAGGGTGGGAAATATATCTGCCCTTGAAACAGATACACTGCTTAGGTATCATTGTGTGTGACTGCCACACTATCCCTAGAAAAATTATTTCTATCCAACCCTATCAAGCATTCCCTCTGCTCAGAATCCCTTAGTTGTAGCTGGTTCTGATATTTCTGGGCATAAAAATTGTCACTTCTTACTCATAAATCTTTCACTGGTAGCCTTAATCCCTTTTCTCACTGCCTCAGGTTGAAGTCTCTCCTTCATAGAGGCATGGAGGTGACTAGCACCCGAACTGCTAACAATAAAAAATTTAGGGGCATATTATCAACAACCGGTGATAAATATCGCTAAGCGCACTTAGCGCTAGGATATTTATCGCCGGCGATCGATGAATTTTATCGCTGAGATAGCGTGCTATTAGCAACGCTTATCTCAGAATCGATAAAATTCCTGGCGCAAGCCGCCAAATGTCCGATTATCGCTGGAAATCCAGCGATAATCGCACGACATTTGGCGATAGCTTGTCGATAGGGCTGAGGCATACTTAACCATGATATCCACCTTCCATTGGATATCATGGCTAAATCAAACTAAAAGCATGCGTAAGGAAAGTAGCGTTAACCAAGGTTAGCGCTACTTTTCTCATCGCTATGCTTGTTGGGGATTCCTTGATAATTGGAGAAATGTCGGTTAACGACATTTCTCCAGTTATTTTGGGACGGAACGCCCACTTTGCATCTCATTAGAGATGCAAAGGTGGCGTTATGGAAAAGGGCGATAGGGCAAGGATTCACGCGATAGCGTGGCCTTGCTAATACAGCGATAAAATTATCGCCACTTTTCGTCTGAAAACAGACGCTAAAGCGGCGATAATTTCTTATCGCCGGCTTGATGATATCAAGGAACATGGGCTTCTATTGGAATTCTCCAGGGCATATTATCAAGCCCATTATCGCCGCTAAAGCGGCGATAATTTTAACGCCGTTTCTTGATAATATGCCCCTAAATGTGTCAAGTTATAAACTATGGGGCATATTAGCAAGACGGGTGATAAAATTATCGCCGTTTTAGCGGCAGGAAACTGCCGCTAAAGCGACGATAATTTTATCGCCGGTCTTGCTAATATGCCCCTATGACTCAATTATTGGTTCATCTGCAGGCCATTCATCCGTTCTACGCCGCAACTATAGCCACGGCTCAATCAGGGCGCGGATCATGCAGAGTGCTTCCTGCCCAATGGGCACAGTTAACTGTTTTACAGGCTTGCGCTCCGTTCTACTTCAAGTGGTCCATTTGCAGGGAAGTAATGCGTTTTTTTTTTATTTATCTGCCTTGAAATAGCCCATCTGCTTTCAAGTAAAGAAAAACATCCATGGAAGGCACTGGAAGCATATTGAAAAAAGATTAGTCACTTCCTGATCGCATACATCTATTTTGTGTTCTAATGTTTTGGTAGAGTTTCTTGTTATTCAGAGTATACACAGATATTATAAATACTAAGCGACATTACTGAGAAATGAGAATGCCGGTTTCCTGATTAAGAAAATTAATGTAAAGTGCACAGTTTTTGGGTAAATAAAGCCTTATGCCATGATCCATTAACTTGCATTGAATACATAGAAACCACCATGCGGCCAAAATATATAAAATGGAGAAAGCATGAGAGGAGAGAGAAAAACCTTAATTTTGTTGTTTCTGTGAAAGTCACTAGCCAAGCTCCGACAAGCAGCTTATGCAGAAGGGCAGACAGTAACCTTACATCAGGAGGGTGCCCTGTGTGTTCAAATGATTGTTTACCGACACCTTTACCGAAATGCAGATCTTCCTTGATACAATGAATCAGATAAAAAATTCTTCTGTTTTACTTGGAATTTTAGCACCTGGGTGCAGTTACCTCTGAGACCCTAACTCCGAGTTGCACGGTACTGGTGAGGTGGTAAATTTGCCGTTACTGTGCATGAAATCCAGGCCAGTAGCGTGAAATTACAAGTTAAGCCCCATGAAATGGGGAATTGCACTGTTGGATCAGATATACCAGTCGTAAAACACAGGGAATTCCCATTTCTGTGGGGTTCAATGCATACATTTATCACCTGGTCTCAGCAGATGGTAATTGTGAGGATAGAAGTGGAGGAAGGGAAAGGTAAGTTCTGGAAGGAGGGGTGCATTGTATGCTACCCATGCAAGAAAGCAATGTGGGAAACGAGGTTTGGCTGCTGCTGCAGCCAGAACTGCATGCAATTTTCAGGGCGAAATTAGTGCCCACTAAAATCGGGTCCAGTGCTCCCACTTCAAAGGAAAACAGCTACGGAAACACTGGCCCACTCTGAATCAGCCAAAATTAAATTCCAAATAATAATTCAACTCCACCTGACTCATAATAAAGGCCTTAGCGTGTGGCCTGGATTAAACAGACCTTACTCCCCCTACTCCTGTGTTGCCCCTGGAGTCAGTCTTCATAGATGCCAAGTTTTCAGTTGGTTTATGTGTGACATTTCCATATTACCAGTGCATTTATGTGTGGCATTTCAATGCCTTATGTGTGACACTTTGCGTGCCACTTCATCGTGAGTGGAACACAATGCAATTGTGTTTGTATAACCAGATTATCTTCAAATTACTGTTTTCTGAAATGAAAAGGTCAGGGGGGGCCTCAAGTGTGCTTCGGTTGGCTCAATGAGAAATAGTGGCATATCAGCGCTGCGGGGTGCATTGACTTGGATCCTATGGGCAACAGGCCAGCCGTGCATGCATAAACCGAAAGTGGGGGGTTCTGTGCTGCACCTCCATCTGATAAGAGTCAGGTACCTGGGAAGAGCATTGAGGCAGCGTAGAGCAGCTGGCACCATGAACACAAGATAGCCCAAGCTGTCGCTGGCACTCCACTAGTAGTGTTTCTTCTACCATGTAATCCTTATGGTGAATGAAATTCAACTGTTGGATTATCTCCAGACTTATCACTTCCTCCCAGAATCAGTGTATGTTGCAACTACTACCCACCTCAACATAAGCCCACTAGACTGCTGGACCACAAGAAAACTAAGGTAGTATATATAACGCACACTGCTAGCACTCTATCGCCTTCCTCTCTTCACCGTCCTTTGGCATATACTCCTCCTTCTCTCCCTTTGTGCTCACCTTCCACTACACTTTCTCTTCCCACCATCCTACCTTCAATCTTTCTCTCTCCCTCTCCTAATGGCCTGTCCTCCCATTTCACTATGCACACTCATGTTCTAATTCTTTGTTCTATCTTCTTCCTATATTCTCTTCCTCCTTCTCCTGCCTTGCTCTTTTTCCTGCCTCACCTCTCTGCTTTTCTATTGCTTTCACCCCTTCAGTCTCTATCTCCTCTGGCCTCTTCCACCTCTCATTTTGTTTCCCTCCTTTCTCGTTCCCTTTTGTTTCTCAATGAACTCCTCTTCCTCATCAATTCTCTCCTCCTCACACACCTCATTTTTGTCTTTCTCTCTCATCTTTCTCTTCCTTTTGACTTTTCCTCCTCCAGGCACACCCCTTTTCCATCTCCTTTTGCCTTTCTTCCCCTCACTTTCTACCCTTTACCTTTTCTCAACCCCTTTCTCTCAACCCTTTTCACTTGTCTCTAGATTTATCTCCTTCATTTGTCTCTCCATTCTCAATTTAATCCTTCCTTTTTATCTCTCTCATGCCCTCTCCTCCTGATTCCTTCTCTTCCTTTATTTCTCACCCCTCACCCTCCTCTTTCCGTTTTGCCTTATCTCTCTTCTCAATCTTTACTTCTTGTGTCCTTTTCTTCACCCTTCTCATCCCTTTTCTTCTTTTTCCATTATCACTACACTACATATTTCCAATGTATCCAGCACATAGTTGGTGCTCCTGCCTTTTCAGCTGTAAAGGGCATTCTATTTTATGTTTATCTGAGACATGACTCATGTGAGACATGTTCTAGGAGTTCTGACTTACACCAACATCACATTGCATTCAACTACTTGTAGTATCAATTGGAAGTTTGCTTTAACACGTCCAATGTGCAAAATGATACCAATTTTTAAAAAAATGCTTCGGACCGGCAGAATGTGTGTGTTAGAAATTGAGGTTTCTGGTTGGCAGAGTATACACCCTGTCCAAGAAGGAGCCACAATCCTAGTCAAGGTTAGTCAGATACACAACCTAAATTAACCTGTGCTCACCCTCTCGTAGCTTTGCACAGAGCAGTCAGACTTAACTTAAAAGGCAATGTGTACAGTATTTGTGCACAATTTAATTACAGTAACACAGTGAAAACACCACAAAAAGACCAAATTGGCAAAAATCCAATAAGTAGAACTTGAGCTATGGATTTTTAAAGATTAAATATGAAAACAGTGCTTAGAAGACACTTGCAGTCGAAAGGTTACTTCAGGTTCGAGGGACCGGTACAAACCCAAAGTTTGTGACAACTGCAATGGAGGGAATGCCAGCTACAAAAACCCATGCAGGGCCCGCTAAGAAAGTACCTTGTACGGAGCAAAGCGTTGACGCTGAGCATACAATGCCTCTGAATTTTCCCTGCAGTCCTGTCACTGAGTTGGAGACGAGCCTCGCGGATGGTGTGGAAGAACGGCACTGTGTCATCGTCTAGCCTTGTGGTTAGGAGCTGCGTTGTCATCGATTCGGCACTTTTTCAGCATTGGGGGGCAATGCAGAGATTTTTCTCACACAATTGGGCCAATGCTCAAGTTTTAGCAGAAAAACAGTTGCAGAACCCACGTCTGAGGCCTAGGACTGGAGGGGGCACCTCAGGCAAGGATAGGACTCACAGATAGCAGAGTCCTGAGACTTCAGAAAACAGGAGGCAAGCCAGCAGCCTTTGGAGAATCATGGGTTCAAGGATGTAGAGTGCAGGTCCAGTCCCAGCCACTCCAAGGCAAGAAGCAGTAGGCCACCACAGCAGAGCAAGTTGCAAAGTGGCAGTCCCTCCTGTAGCACAGCAATTAGCAGGCAGCAGGCCAACACAGCACTGCAGGTAGCAAAGTGGCAGTCCCTCCTACAGCACAGCAGCTCTTCTTCCAGGCAGAATGTCCTGAATTCGAACAAAGTTCAGATTTGGTGGTGTCAGGGGTCCAGTACTTATACCTAAATGTGCCTTTGAAGTGGGGATACATCATAGAGGCCTTTGAAGATCACAATGTCCCTGCCTTTTCTGCCCTGGCTCCAGACACGCTACAGTGGGGCATGCAGCACTTTGTGTGGGGACAGGCACAGCCCTATTCATGTGAAAGTGTCAGCGGCTCCCTCCCAATCTACTTCAGGAAGGTCCATCAGCCTGGTGATGAGCCATCAGGATGCAAATATCACACCCCAGCTCTCTTTGTGTGACTGTCTAGAGGGAATGCACAGAGCCCAGCTGTCATCCAACCCAGCTGTGTATTCAGAGACAGACAGAAGCACAGAATTTTAAAGAAAGAAAATGCCAACTTTCTAAAAGTGAAATTTTCAGATTTACAATTTAAAATCCGACTTCACCATAAATTGTGTTTTTAAATTGTGAGTCCAGAGACACCAAACTCCAAATTCCTATCTGCTCTCAATTGGAAATTACACTTAAAAGGTGTTTAAGGCACTACCAATGTTAACCTATGTGAAAGATAGGCCTTGCAGTAGTGAAAAACAAATTTAATGTTATTTCACCACCAAGACATGTAAAACGTAAAAATACTTGTCCTACTTTTTGAATGCGCTGACCCTCCTCATGGGGCTACCTAGGGCATACCTTAGGGGCAACTTACATGTAATAAAAAGGAAGGTTTGAGCCTGGCAAGTAGGTTAACTTTCCAGGTCGAAATGGCAGTTTAAAACTGCACACACAGGCTCTGCAATGGCGGCTTGAGCCATGTTTAAAGGGCTAATGAGTGGGTGTCACATTCAGTGCTGCAGGCCCACTAGTAACATTTAATTTACAGGCCCTTGGCACATAGAGTGCACTTTACAAGGGACTTATAAGTAAATGAAATATGCCAATTGTGAATAAGCCAATGTTACCATGTTTTAAGTACAGACACATGGAGTTTAGCACTGGATAGCAGTGGTAAAGTGCCCTGAATCCTAAAGCCAGCAAAAATGAAGTCAGCAAAACAGGGGGTCAGAAGGCATAAAGCCAGGGGAAACCATGCCAAGGATGACAGGTCTAAAAGTGTGTCTATCTTGCACAATATGCAACAAAAAGTCTGGACACATCTGCTTGTGTTGACTACCCATTTTCAGGGACCTGTGTGCCTCGCATATGTTCTTCCCTGCTACATTTTCCCACAAGATTCACTTCTGACCACTGAATCAGATAAGATGATCCATCCTCCAGATGCATCTTGGCCCTCTGGAGTCCACTTCTCAGACTTGTAGTCACAATTTAAAGTTTAAATTTACAAGTCCAATGTGCAAAAGGATGCCGATTTAAAAACAAGCTTAGGACCAGCAGAATGTGTTTGGTTTACTGTACACAAACGTAGTGTCCATGGTCTCTTTCTCAGACGCGGGCAGTGCCAGCTCTCATCTCCAATATATCCTGTGCCTCCCGTTTGGAAGTGATAATTCAACCAGCTGCCAAGGCTGATGATTGCTACTTGCACAAGATGAGGAGCGTGCAGGCGGGAGATAGGCATTTACGAGTTATGACCTGTGTACCTCTAACGCTAACGAGAGGGGCCTGGTCCAGCCAAAATCAAGTGAAGTGCTGTTAATTACTCCTCAGCACCAGCATTGCTGGTGGCTACTCTGGGTCACTCTGAATACAGCCTTCCTGCACACTGTGACACACAAACACTTAGTGGGATGCAGACAGGCCCCAATGATCCAGATAATGGGGGTGTTGCGGACTACGCGAAGATAGTAGTGCGCTGGCAAGCTATAGAAATAGCATTCTTTTTATATAACACTTCATACCACACTGTTTTGAAGTACTTTAGATAACAGCTTTTTAATTAATTGAATGGTAATGAATTGACTGAGCTTGGAAATATGGAAGGTTGGGTCAGTGATGCCAAGATTCATACTCTTGGCCTGCAGATCAGTGCATATTTCAGCAGTGAGCTTTAAATTCACTGCTCCATCCTACCAGCTGTCTACTTAACACATCATCATCTCTGTTCAGCAAAGTGAGAGCAGTCAGGGCACAATGCCTCCTATAATCTAAATCTTAGATTTACACAGAAGATAAAAATATCAAATGAAGCAACAGTCTCATATTATACCAAGATCTGTGAAGGGTATTTTTGGCAGAGGTGTTTTTCCCTACAGGGTGCATAAACAAGTAACTCACCACGAATAAAATGTAATTGCATTTCAGGGAGCAGCTGAGCACCAATTCAAGCTGCTCTGGATCTCCCAAACCTTGCTCGTCAATCAGGAGGCCTCAAATAGGAACCAACCTTCAAGTCATAACTTATTTTGGATATACTGTTTCATATCGCGCTTCTTCACTTTCTAAGCGCTATAAAGAAACAATGCTACTATTGCACAACTTTATAACACTAAATATACTGATCTCAGAAGGACTGAGGGCTGAGCTGGTGTGCCCGGACAAGAATTCCTGATGCTTACATCAATATATATACGAACAGCAAGTATTTAACTTCCTGAGCCATAAAGCCGAAAATCGGCAAACAGACATCACCATGATTCCAGGGACATTTTTAGGTGTGACTACTGCATTTTAGTGCAGGGAAGCGAATACCAGCCCTAATATGCGTTAGTCTAACCCCTTTGCAGGACTGAGCCATGTCACTGCATCCGACAGAAGTGAGAGTAATGTAGCCTCTTGTCTTCCTCTTCAGTGTGCGTCAGTGCTTTAAATGCGAAAAAAGTGCAGGGACTCATGAAATTGAGCTGTGGCCTTGGTGCGTGGCAAGGGCCGGAGCTACAGGCCGGACTAAGGGTGGGGCTGATGACAAACATTTAAAAGGTTCAAGAGTTTTTTTGGGTGGGAACGATCACAAATTGCTTCAATCTGTAATGTATTGTTTTTGCCCTTGCATGTATTAAGGATACTTTTAACATTCTTTTTCAAATGTTGCATATATGAAAATTGCTGGTGCACTAATGGCACATGAATCACATTTAAATGTTGATATTATACACAGTTTTAGCTACCATGGGCAGCTTATAGAAGAAAAGTAGACAATGATTTCCTACCAACCAATTCTAGTTGACAGATTGTTCAATGGGTAATTATCAGGCTTTCCTATTTATCAGAGGCATTGATCCAATGATAGAACAATCTGGAATTCTCAGTCCACCATGATCAATTGCAAAAATGAAAGTTTCTTCATCTAACAGTTCACAGTTTAGTTAAAACCCAACAAATTCTGAAAACACAAGCTAAAGTACTGGAAAAAGAAAAGTTGTGGGATTGCATTTGGAACTTGGAAATTGCCAATAAATGTTACAAAAAGAAAAGCAGTGATTCTTACTAACAGACATCAAAAAAGCGTCCACATAAATTCAGAGGGGAAGTTTTCTTCCCCCTGGTTGCATGAATGACAAGCTGTCTCGTCAGCTGATCTCCTTCCCAGTTGCAGCCATGTTTTAACATTTAGTAGTGGTTCAAACCTTTGAATGGGTGGGATTACACATTTCAAAAACAGAAGGGATGACAGATGATTTGTGGAAAGACAATTTCTCTTTGGTGGAAGCAGATCAGTCATACAGCTAAAACGTTTCTCACATTCACTGGTGGACACACCAATGTTTCAACAGCTTTTATCAATGGCATAAAATTTAGAGTTATGTAGGCAGCTTTGACCTCCTTGTACTCTCTAAATCCCCTGATACTATCCACCACATTTACTCTCAAGATTTCACACAGATGCCTCACATCCTTGTCACCATTTTGAATATCCATGCTGTCTTCTGGCCAGTTTTTAGGATGAAGCAGTTTTATGTCCTGCGTAAACAATTTCATGTTGTCTGCTTTGGGAGTGTCTGCCATTATAATGCTGACATAGGAAGATTTTGGGGTGGAAAATCCTTTTTTTAGGTTATCAGCTAAGCTCCTGTAGAATTGTCCTGCATATATCATTAAAATGTACTCTTTTCATGCAGGTCTACACCCCTGAACTTAAGGCTGCTGCAGGCTTCCATGGCTTCCTCTGTGTATGGACCAGAGGTGATAACCATTGATTCAAGGACCCTGACTGTCCTTGTCAGCAATCTTTCATCATCTGGAAGAGTTGTGTCATTGAGCTGAAGCTGGCAAGAAAAGTCACTCAATTCTGCTGGAGCATCCAATATAACACCAACATTCTTTAAAAATGAGCAAGAGTTCAGAATATTGTTGAGACCAGCATATTTTGCTCTACCTCTGCCATCATGTTTTTGGTCGACAGCAGCCTTTGAGAAATGCTAGTGTAGTGAAGAAAAGCTCTGCCAAACTGCCTTTATGCTCCTTTCACTAGAAGCAACCCAGTGAATGGAAAGAATCAGTCCAATTACAAGAAAATGCTGCTCAGTTTCCTTTGCACACTGTGTCGGTTCTCTTTGATTTTTAGGCGAAGCATGGTACAAAGAATATAGGGGCATATTAGCAAGACCCACGTTAAAATTATCGCCGTTTTAGCGGCAGGAAACTGCCGCTAAAACGGCGATAATGGGCTTGCTAATATGCGTTATGGAATTCCAATAGAAGCCCAGGTTAGATGTGCAGGACATCTAACCTGGGCTTCTATTGAATTCCATAACGCATATTAGCAAGCTCCATTATCGCCGTTTTAGCGGCAGTTTCCTGCCGCTAAAACGGCGATAATTTTAACGTGGGTCTTGCTAATATGCCCCATAGTTTGTCAAAGAAAATCTGAAAATGATTTACGCCTGAAATTTCTTTCATAACAGCTCCCACAGCTAGCTCCAACCGATGGTTGCTACAGTGCCACACAAATAAACCTAGGTAGCGAATCTGAAGCCCAAGCATAACCGATGCACCATCACAGGCCAAGGCAATCAAACATTCTCAAAGAAAGTCATCATGAAAGCCACACTTGTGTAGGCACTCTGTCACAGCAGTACTGATATCATTGGCTGGGGTGCCATCAAGTTCAAGTAAGTAAAAAAAAAAAAGTACGCACATCAGAATCATTTGCCACCACAGCACGCAAGCAAAGGACAAGCACAGATTTTCCACTAAATGTGGTTGATTTGTCAATTAGCGAGCATATTTTATGCTTTTGTTTTCCAATATGTCCTTTCTATGTTTTTTCCTCATGCCTGAAGCTATATGGTCTAAAATGTCAGCACATGAATTGTTAATATGAAGAACACGGCCCATATTTAATCCGTTCAATTGTTGCACATCAACATCCAGTAACATATCTACAAATGGCCGCCCATGTTTCTCTATTTTATATGCTGTACGAAACACACGGCATGTTGTTTCCTGTTCTGCAATGTACATTAAATGTGCATGATTTTACATGCTCTGTCTCAGAAAATTTTGTGCAATTTTTTCTGCAGTGACATGAGCTGTCTTGAATTTATGCTCTCTGATTTGTTGCGGTAGAGACTTCTGCTGCTTACATTTCTCTATTCCATAATGAGTTACATTGCAATTGGACCATTCCTGTGCAAGTCTTAAGCCTTGGGCTGTATTTTCACCCAGTGATTTAGCGATCTACGGGCATATTTACAAGGAAGTGGCAGAACGCGGCATTAGACTCCTTAACTTAACGCCACACTCCGCCACTTCTAAAACATAGGGATGCACCGTATTTACAAGAATATGGTGCAGCCTTGCATTTCCCCTGCGCTGCGGCTAATTTAGCTGCCTGGCGCCAACGCAGGCAGTCTTGCACCATAGTGCAAGGGTGCCTACGTTGAGGAAAATGATTGTTTATGTGCAGGAAGGTGTCCCTTCCTGCACATAAACAAGCTGAAAATGGTGTTTTGAAACTTCTATGTGTGCTGCTTAATGCAGCACACATGGAAGTTGCAAAACGTCATTTTTTTAAAAATGATTGTTTATGTGCAGAAAGGGACACCTTCCTGCACATAAGCATTCCATGGCGTATTGCTGTTAATATGTGTGCTGTACAATGCAGCACACATGGAAACAGCAAAAACGAGGTGAAATTACACATTTCTCCTCATTGCGCCAGGGTAAGAACAGGTTTTACCTGGTATTAATTTTGACACTGTCCCATATTTACACCACCATTGTAAATATGGGGCAGCGTCAAAATCAATGGGTGTTGTAGTGAAACGCTCACCACAACACCCATTGCCTGCCCCTCTCACGCTAAGTATAGCGTAAAAGGGTGCCTTATTCACAAGGCTTCATTAAGCCACGTTAAGTGGCTTACGCCGCCTTGTGAATAAGGTAAGGCCCCTATCGCCATCACAACGTCGAGAAAAGTGACATTGTGGTGGCAACAGGGGCTTGTAAATATGCCCCAACATGTTGAACAACCAAATTTTTTACTTTCAAGAATGAGTCAGCTATATTCTTTACAGAAATATTGCATTTGCTCACTATTCCATCAGTCTGGTATGTCCTCATCTTTGAACTCATCTGTAGCAGATGTAGTGAAAAGCAGTGGGGTTTTTTTTTGGCAAACAGGACAAACTTTCACTAGAATGATGCTCAGTAGTGTCCACAGTGATCTAATCATCTGAATTATGATTAATATTACCACCTTCAGATACAACACATTCAATGTGGTCAGCACACTCCGGCTCCATTTGCTTCCTTTTAGTGCCTTGAGAGGCACTATCCTTTTGCAACCACTTCAGCATACTCATTTTCACCATGTAGACTGAATTTGGAACTGTAGCAACCTAAAGTCTGACACCGACAACCTCTCCCCGTTATTAATGTTCCACGAAGCTCAACGCAGTTAAACTGAAAGAAAAAAAAATGTTGCTTTGATCTGCAATGACAATACACAAATGTGGCACGGATGATGTAAACTGACTTGTCAAGGTGAAAACCTGCACGAGTGAGTTGATAATATCGAATTGAAAAACTGCACACTGAAGCGTATTCTGAAATATTCCTGCAGGCAGTCCCATCCGTAAGTCAAGTGAGTTAAAGAGATGAGGTAACTTGCTCAGGATCACACAATTTGGTAGCAGAAGACTCGCTTAGAAGGATAATATAGCTTCCCATAACCAAGTCTTGATTTGCATTGTGCAAAGGGGTCTATTTCACTTACAATGAGCGTGCTGTGCTAGCTTGCACAGCTCCAGTACATTAAACAAAACATTAAAGCTGCGGAGACCGGTTTTACTGAAAGATGAATGATCCTGTCCCTATAATATAGCATTGCATTAACAAAAGCATTAAAGGTTGCTTACAGGAGTGAGGTTCCTTATGAGAACCACTAGAGTTATGAGGCAGGTTAGGACCAAATTACACAGCAGGGTTTGCATCAAGAAAAGACAATTATCCATCAAAAAGACAATTATGCATCAAGAAAAGACAACTGCAGTGTAATGCAGCACAGTCTATGGCAATATCTCTTCACTATTAAGTGATTTTTACACTGCAACTCTGTCTGGGTAGCATGATCACAAAACTGTTGCCCATCAACTAGTTCACTTCTGCTAGTTCACGGTGCCCTATTCATTCATAATAGTTTGCTGTTGTTCATGTAACTAGTTTGTCATGCCATCTCTGCATGACATTAGCTAGAGGGGCCAGAATCAATATTCATGTAGTGGGATAGTCTTTAAGCACTACGGTGATATGACGTTTAATAAAACTGTGCTCTAATTTGCTAATAAGATGATAGTTTTGCTCACATCATGATGAACCTGCACTTTTTATTTTGTTTTATGATAATATTTCCTATATTAACCTCTGATTTTAGGGGTTTGCCAAAAGACTTTGCAATTATAGTACAGATATTGTGAGTTTCTCTATTCATTTTGCTGCTCATTTGGGACGTAGAACATTTCTGACTTATCACTATCCTGTAATGCTGTATTTACTGATAGTCTTTATGGGTGACTCCATCATGTTGGATGAATTTCTGTAATACATCTTTTAAACTTATTCTGCTGATCTAGAACTTAATTATTGATTGGGCCATTACTGGATCTATTGTATTGTTGATGTGTGTGGAGGTGCCTTGCCTCAGGGACACATTGCCTCATGAAATTGAGGTTTAACACTGTTTCCGAATCATCAATTCTGTAGCCAAGTTATTGACGTAAACTTTGGGGTGTTCACATTTGGGAGTTTGCCATGCCCACACCTTATATATGGTAGTGTAGTAGCTGAAATAAAGAATGGAAAATAATACCACAGATACAATGTTCTCTGTCAGCACAGAAGATAGCAAGCATTTATTGGAGACCAACAAACAATGCAAATACGTGCAGCACAGAGACAGACAGCATAGCCACTGAATGTCCAAAGATATGACGTTTCTGACAGTTTTTATAGACACAAACCACAAGAGGATGCAGCATCATAATGTACGTGGCACAAATTAAGCATGGCTATTTGACCAGTTAGCGAAGGCCTAGCCTGTGCTATACCATTTAAGGTCCAAAATATACTGTTGCTGCCTACGTGCCCCAAGTAGGAAGATTTGGGGACTTTCCACTGTAATGTAAGAGATCAGTTTTGGTACTTTTCCAGGTAATAATTGCAACATAATAGCAATTACCAGAAATGTTGCGAGATGAGTTATACTGAAACGCTTGTATCTAAGCGAGCTTCTTCCTTCTTCCTTTGCCACGTATTTGTCTTGAGCAAGCCTTGCGTTACAGAAGCAGCCTTACTTTTAAGTCAAAAGGGCCCCAGCGGCTCAAGCAGTGATTATCATGCTAACTTAACAGGGCCTAAAGCTTCAAGCATTTGGTATCATATATAAAAGATGGCTTCAACATTGCCCCATCTGATACCAAATCACTACTACGCATTCCTTCTCTCCACCACCTCGTCCCCTTCCTCACTGTGGTCGGGCTCATGGCTGTGACTGTTGTGTCTACTGTGTTGTGGCACACAATGTGCACAGCTGGAGGTGAAAGCTGTGCAGCATGCTGGACAAACCTGGATCATTATGCACAAGATTATTAATGCTGTTATAATTATAATGATCACCTCCAAGATCCATGATCCCCAACTTCCTAACCATAGCATCAAATGTTCCCACATGCTTCCTGTGTGTCTGTTGTGTGCTTCGTCGTTTATTTTGTTTATGTTATGTATCACATTGTCTATATTACGGCTGTTGTCAGGTATCCACGAACAGCACACCTGGTGGATGGCGTGGCATACTCTGCCCTCCTTGGCCAGGATGATGTCTAATGCAACCCTGTTCTGTATCACTACTGCCCTCATGGCAGTGAGTTCTTCAGTGATGTTACCCAAGGCTCTTGCTGTTAAATCTGCAAGATCCTCAATCATCCTTGCTAACTGGTGGATCCTTATTGAGGTGTATACTATTCCTGCACTAGGCACCATCACCCCTAATCCTGTAATTATGTCATCTTGCCATTCTGCTGTCCTCCTAAGTCTTCCTGGCCGATGCCCTTGGTGCTCAACCTGTACTAGGCCAGTGAAAATGAGTCATCTGGGGCAGGATGGAGGCGAGGTAGCAACTACCATACCATCCCGGGGGCAAAGAGAAGTATGCCCATTGGCCACAGACAAAAGAAACAGTCCATTGTAACCCACTAGTCCAGGTGATGGCCGCTGATCACTCTTTCGAATCCGTGATAGTTTTGTTATGTGTGTGCAGTTACTTTCACCAACATAAATTGACGGGACTATTGAATATTCTCCTTCTGAAAGTCCTAGGGCTTCATCATTCCTTTTCTCACATCCCATTAATCCTTGCTCACCCTTTGCTAATATGTGCAGACATAACAATATATCACATTAATTTCATATATCGGAAATGTACCTTTTGAACATATTTGTTTTGTGCGTTATTTTCCCAATTTGCTCTCTTATTTCTTTCCTGCCCTGCCAACGGTCCCCCTGTCCCATCTTTATCATGGCTATTTATTCATTTTGGTACAATATCTCTGTGTCATTTAAGCAGTATCTCAGAGCAGTGCTAGGTATAGCAATGTAAACACAATACACTATAAAGAGCGTAGTCATTATAACGGCAGAAATGGGGGATAATATTGCTAGTAGCACCCATGGCCATATTCTCTCATTGTTCTGAAAGTCTTGAGGCATTGTTCCAGTCGTTGGTACGTGTGGCCAGTATGAATAGTTGGAAGAATGTCTTATCTTCTGTTGCGCTTTCGCTCTTTTCAAAAGTCTGCTGAGGAATAATGTAGAGCCTCAGTGATCATACCTGTAAACAGAAAAAGTGACCGTTGGTGCCTGTCTTCAAGTAATTTGAGAGGTTATCAAGCACTTCTATTACTTAGGCACTTTCAATATGAAGAAAACAAAGTGATGAGGAAGGTAAAGATGTCTCGTTGTCACAGGTTGTAGACTGAGGGGTTGGGGCGTTGATGTTCCAGACGTCTTTAGTTGATGTATCATTGGGGCCCGCTTACACACTCTTCCTTTCTCTGCTGTGTGCAGCACGCGCAACCCTTCAGGATGAGCTGGGATACATTCTCACTTCGTACTTTTCGTGGAACACATGTTGTAACAAGGCTGTCCTTGATGTGATGCAGGGGAAGGCACTGGAGACTCCTGTGGTGGCGGCGGAGTTGCTGCTTTCTTTGTATGAGAGCAATGGATCCAGGAAGTCACGCTTGACTGCTGTTGCTGTTGTCAAAAGGACCGGATATGGCCCCTTCCACCGATGTTGAGACAGTGCCATCTGATGTGGGATTTTATCCAAACCCAATCCCCTGGCTGGTGGGCGTGGTCTGCTGGTGTCTCTGCTTCAGGAAGGGCCTAAAGCACCTGATGATGTTAGTCCTTTTTTGTTTTTAGTATTGAAGAAGCAGATCATTAGATACAGACAGCGGGACAATAGACATGTGGCCTGGAATGTTCTTTGGCCGTCCGAACACTATTTCATGTGGGCTGAGCTTTATCACTCCGTCTGAGATACTGCTCATGGACAACAGAGTAAGTGGTAGTGCATCAATCCAGCCCAGTTCAGTGCATGCACAAATCTTCCCTATCTTATTTTTCAACACTCCGTTCTTTCTCTCAACAGCGCCTGCTGCTGGTGGATGATAGTCACAATGCAGTTTCTGTGTAGCTCCTAGCCCCTTGCACAACCCCTCAATCACATGTGAGATGAACGCGGGTCCATTGTCAGAACTCAAAAGCATAGGCACTTAAAAGCGTGGAATGAACTCTTGCCGGAAGCATTCATTTGGCAACAGTTTGTGCATCACAGTTCTTGGATGGATATGCCTCCGTCCATGTGCTGAAAATGCACACAATAACCGACACGTACTTGTAGTTTTGAGTAGGGAGACATGTTGATGAAGTCTATTTCCTGTTGGGATGGGAGGTGGCCTTGGGCAGTGGAAGTACCCTTTCCAATGTTACCGTTGTACCAGCATTGGGAAAACAGTCTGATCAGTCAGTCTATCACGCCCTACATGTGATGGACCATGGGAGCAAAAAGTCGGGCCATGAGAGCAAGCATTATCGTTGGTCAACATAGTTTTCCATTTGGGCCTATCCATATTCCCTCTTCTGTTTGCCTATATCCTCCCCTTTTCCATTCTTCCTTTTCAACCACCCCCGCCCTTTGTGTAATATACTTTCAGTCATATTACACATCATCATCCTTTATCTTTATATCATCATGTCATGTGGAGCGGAAGCAATTTGAACCATTGTGTTCTCACAATCAGTTAATGCTATTCCTTTTATTTATCTGCATCAATGAAGGCTTTACATTTCTAGCCGGGCCCACTGTGTAAGAATTGTGCAGTGAGCCTGTGTTATTGCTGATGCATGAACCACAATTAGAGCTATATCTCCATCGGGGAACAGTGTGTTCCTTAAACCACGTTGACCATTTGCATGCTTATCTGTGGCTAGCACACATGGACCATACTTTACCAAACACTCCCTGTCTATGACCCTTTGCTAGGTGAGAAATCAGTAGTGGCGCAATGCATGGGCCAAATTGTCAGAAATATAAATCACATTTGCACCAGTGGAGCTTCCAAATCAGATATGAGAGGGTGAAAACATTTATCATTAAGCACATGCATGCAAACATTTCGAAAACAGGAAACCTATTACACCCTGTAGGGGAATGAAGGAAAGAAGCTCAAAATTATATTGTCATCCCTGTACAAGACTTTTAAAAATAATCCATTATCTTCAAAAGCAAGATAATTAAAACATTGTACTATAGCTTGTCCCAACAGCAAACACAGATGAACATCTGTGTCACAGTAACACCTTTGGGAATCAAAATACTCATAGTTGTCAAACTGTGCCAATCCCTTATACCTTGAAACCTATTTGCAAACACCCTTAAAGACTGCACCTGTATATTAAAAGATACATTAAATGTGTACACATCGTATCCTTAAAACATTATAATACTGAAGCACAGTTATTCAATGCACACTATCCTTCTTCATTTGCATGTACCCATTACTAAACATCAATATATAAACATAATATTACTACATTTGATCCTATCCTTTGCAGCCTCTGGTGAATGCACTGCATTAGAATGCATATTAGCACGTTCCCCTCACAATCTAAGCCCTGCAGCTTCTGCAAGTCTGAAAATCCTAGAAAAGTAAAACCATTAATATGCATACACATAATTTCTTTTAGATACATACATAAAATAGTACTTCTCCTCATGCCATTAATTAGGCAAAACCCTTCAAGAACTCAATGTACCTAGTGCTATTCTATATTTTGCTTGTGAGGAAGGCGGTGTTATATGTTAGGCGGCGGTCTGTGAATGTGTTATACTACACTATATGGAAAGCAAGCCAGTTACCTAACTTGACCTAATTGTGTGATCCTGGGCATTTCATTTCCTTAATACTTTTGCAGTACTATTATCTTGACAGTGATGCTGTGCAGGGCACTCTGGCTACCTCCCTTCAATAATGTAACTTGACCTCTAAGCAAATGTTTGCTTCCATATCTTAACTTCTCCTGTTGTAAATGACTCTGGGACAGTGCGACCGGTGCCATCGCACCGGGTGCTGGTTTCCTGGGGGTGCTGAGTTTGCAAGTTTATTATGTTTTTAAAGCACCTGCTGTTCCTTTCCTCCGGCAATTACCAGGCCTCACAAAAATGTCAAGATAACTCCTGTGATTAATTATCTTCCTGGAGACAGATCAGCATTTTGTATAGTTGGTGTTTTGACTTATGTGAAGTTAGTGCAGAGGGTTAATATGCCTGCTGCAAAGAACATGTACCAGGTACATTACAGAGTGCATGTAATGTAAACAGATCAGCAGGTTACTGCTTTTAAAAGAGACATCCTTTTGTTACTTTCGATTTATAACTTAAATTCCTAACATACAACAGTGAGCTATTAACTCTCATCATAGAACTGCATACACACTGCAAAGTATACATTAGAACATTGATTAATGTTGCAGAAAGGGTTAATTTGGATATAAATCCTTTCTTATTATTAAAGATAATTCCCAACTATGCTTTTTCTTTTTCTACTCTGAGTTTGTGCTTCTCCACACCAAGCACTCTTAAACTATACTGCCTACCAGTATGGATGACATGTGACTCCTATACTTTTAGTCCTTTGGCTTATGTAACTTTTCCTATACACTTATTTACACACGTATTATTGATTGTCTCGGTGTAATGTGTGTGTGATGCAAGGTGCTCTGACACCCTACACTGGTATGAGTGGCGCTATATAACGGATTCAATGCATCTGAGAGACAGTGGCTATGGAGACTCGGTCACTGCTAAAGGGTGCTAGTAAGAGAATCCATGATGGAGGTGGTCATTGGGGGGGGGGCACCAACAAACATTGTTGCACAGGGTGCCACCAGCGCTACAGCCGGCCCTGCTCTGGGAGATGGGGGGCCTGTGGAGGCCATCACTCTGGCCCTTACAATGTCGATTGACAACAGACATACCATGTAAAAAAAAAAAACATAAAACAGGCACGTACGAGAAACAAACATCTTTTCTCCGACGTTCCTGCATCTAAAAATTAAAATGTTAGGAAACAAAACTTATTAAAGTGCATAGACACAAAATAACACTTCTCTTAGTCAAGTATTTGCATTCATTTCCATTCTCCGTTGCAAAGAATACATAATTTTTTTTTAAACCAGTTCTGTTCATACCCACAGAAAACTGTTGTAGTGTGTGGTTTGGTCTTGGCGCAATGCCCAGAGTCTGTGGCAAGCCAGTCCAAAAGAGTTTTCTTTAACCCTTCAATATATGTGGACTTAAATTTGGCTGCATCCCAACTATAACCTGGAGAGAGGGGTGGCTGTTCCTGTATTCCGTCTTTTCTTAGGGCCGTGGCTTGCAGCTCATACGCACAGTGGGCCTCAGGACCTTTGCCCTTTAATTCTGCACGTGCTAGCGAGAGCACTGTATCCTGGTATAATCTGAAAATACCAAAGTTCACAAATGTTTGGCCGTTAATGTGTCAATATTTGAAACGTTCTTTTGAAAGTTCTATTTCGGTAACTTCCCCATTCATGAGTTTGTGCGCAAGAGATCTGCAAAAGGTCTGCTCATCATGGGACAGCTCGGTGTGTTGTGCCCCTGTGGCAGAGAATGCCAATGTGTAATCGGTGTTGTAACATTTGTATTAAGGCGGCTGGTAATCAGTCATTTGGCATATAATCAGCATTTGAAAAGGTCAGTTGCAAAATAAAAGCACTTCAAATAAATGCATACAATACAATAACAGCACTTCAAATGAATGCATTTAATGCAATACCAACCCCCTCCTTGTGAGTAGGTGGACACCTATTCACATCTGGAGACCACCCTTGGTGTCCAGCAGGAGGCAGTACACCAGAGCCGACCGCTCTCTGGCTACCAGCTCCAACACCAGGAATGTCACAAAAAACCGGCAAAAACAATACCTATCAATGCACTGAAACAACCTGATGAACAGAAACTAGTTCCACACCGTAATCTTCCATGCCCCTCCTTCCAGGAGAATAATCACGGTCACAAGAAAGATATTGAAATCTAAACAAAACACAATATTCAGTCCTTTGTCATATTTTCAAAAGATAGGAAACAGCAATGCAGTTGTGTTACTTGTAAGGCACTCGTACCCCAATTATTACTCTTTGTAAGTGTATGTGGGAAGGAGTCAGCTGTCCCTATTGCAGTAGACAAACTTACAGACACACTTCGGTACAGTGACACAGAAGGTAGTCAGCAGACTATTTCTGGCTGCTCATTCCTGAGGTGTGGGCGTATGGATAACGGATAATACAGATCGATAACAGATACTTATCATGTAGCGATCAAACCGCCAGCTGCGCTTTGTTAAATGAAGCAGAGTAAGCGGCGTTCATCAGACAACGTGACATGAAATGGCATTTGCTACAAGTTCACCGAAACCATTCATAGATAGTAAGAAAAGAGACAGAGGTAGGGTAAAATATTTCGTCCCCTTCCTTTCTCCTTGGGCCACATTGACCCACAGAGGAGCGGCTGAACGAAATTTGTAGAATTACATTAAAGGTGAGACAAAAACAGGTGAACTCTGCACTTACACAGGCACACACATATAACACAAATAGCCGGGGTCTATCCCTAGGTGGTGCGAATCTACCTGAGCACCTTTTCCCTGTGTGTTATTTAATCTCAAAGTAGCATGAGTGTAATCATAAGGAGAGCTGGAATCTGTCATTTCATAAGTAGCAGTGCACAGACATAGGGTAATGTGCAATATAAAAACAACGTGAAAGTGTCTATTTGAGCAGTCTAGAAGCATTATTGTATCGGTGTCATCGTGTCAAAGTCAGATCAGTCAAAAATGTAGATGTACAGTCAAATCTGATAACTGGTGAACACAGGTATTAACAACAAAAATCATAGAACTCAAGAAACTTATTAATGCAAACCAAGGAAAACAATAAATTACGTATCCCTCCCCTGTGTGAAACAAGGCGTTCACCCCCTCCTTTTCTCAGCATCCGACACCTTCCACCCCTGGAGCCAGTGAGTGTCCGCAGGCAAGACAGGAAACTGCAGAATTTCACCCTCCTTGAAACATCGGTAGTCTTGTGCTGCCTATTTTCAGGGAGTTACTGTGTGGCCAAGGAAATGCGAATGTTTGCCCTCGCCGAACCCCAGTGGTGAAGGTGACGGTGCAGCAAGTATAATCCAAATACAAAGCACATCATCAAGGGGCGAGGTGAACCCCGAATCATAGACAGTGAGAGAATACCAGGGGAGTATCTGCAGTTACAACCCCTCGCGACACTGGGTGTGCTCAAACTGCAACGGCACCCGTGGGCCCACTTCCGAGAATTCCCACCGAATCCTCTTGACCGTGCTCCCACCGAGCAGGGTCCCCGGACCTATCAGTCTTGTTGGAGCGCCACTGGCTGCTTAGAAACACAAATGTAACCCTAATCTAAATTCCGAATGAAGCACCAGCTGCAAACAGTTCACACCTCTAACTAATATGTAAATCTGGAGGGGATGCTAATCACCAACCCTCCGCCAGTGCTCCAACCAAGGTCCCACAGGGGCTCGTCAGCCCACTCATGACTGAGTTCCCTCAGAACTCTGGCTAGCCAATAGGGGTGCCCTAGCTGCGACGGCACCCTAATTTTCCCTTTTCCGTCCCCTCAGGAACAAACATATGCAGGTCCCCTTTGGACCAGAAAAGAAAGCTTGGCAAAGAATGCCCACACACAGTGCAGTAAAAAGAATACACAGAGCCACTGTGGAGACATAGGCAGCAGGTGAAGTGAATGGAGAAAAAATATAAAATAGCAGAAAAATCTTACCAAGGAGTTGACCAGCCAGTGCTGAGTGGAGCATCCGCCCCCCCCGCTATGAGAGTTACTGCAGGCAGGAGGAGCAGCATTTTGCCCACTCTGAACCGTCCTCAGAGTGTCACTGCAGGCTGAAACAGGGTCTGAAGGCAGAAATCCACCCTCTCATAGGGGGGGGCCTGGAAGCGAAGGTCAGCAGCAGATGGCCAAGGCCCAAGGGACCGCAAAATCAATGGGGCCTTGTGACCCAACGGTCACCCAGTGGCAATGACAGCAGATGTAAAAAGAGGGGGAATAAAACAGAGGACAGCACAATCAGAGGATACACATTAGAGGAAACCCAAAACCGAGACCAAAACAAATACTCCTCCCCCTTGTAACTGGCCCACCGCCAGGGACAACCGAAGGGAAATATGCAGGGAGACAGCAACTATGTCCCTCAGAGGCCAGAGGCAACAAGATGGTGCAGCACCGGCCCAGCGCCACAAGTGCACACCAGAGAGAGACACAGTCCCCAACAGAGCCGTCATTGACAGCAAGCAATGAACCCAAAAATACACAGATCACAACAGTAGGCACAACAGCCATCAAAGCTGGCTCACAAGGCAATCATTATGTGCTGAGAGAACCTGGGAAAACAGGGAGCAAGAGCAGTCCAGAGATGTGACAACTACTCACGGCCAGCAGCAGCATCCAGCCCAGAGCGGAGGGAGAGAGAGAGACCTCGGAGGCAGGGAAGCGTTGTGGTCGGACCTCAGACCTCCGCTCGAAGGGGAAGGCAGCAGCCCGCCGCAGCAGAAGAAATGCATTCTGGAGCCGCATTCTTCACCAAATGTAGTAGCTGAAATAAAGAATGGAAAATAATACCACAGATACAATGTTCTTTCAGCACAGAAGATAGCAAGATTTATTGGAGACCAACAAACAATGCAAATACGTGCAGCACGGAGACAGACAGCATAGCCACTGAATGTCCAAAGATATGACGTTTCTGACAGTTTTTATAGACACAAACCACAAGAGGATGCAGCATCATAATGTACGTGGCACAAATTAAGCATGGCTATTTGACCAGTTAGCGAAGGCCTAGCCTGTGCTATACCATTTAAGGTCCAAAATATACTGTTGCTGCCCACGTGCCCCAAGTAGGAAGATTTGGGGACTTTCCACTGTAATGTAAGAGATCAGTTTTGGTACTTTTCCAGGTAATAATTGCAACATAATAGCAATGACCAGAAATGTTGCGAGATGAGTTATACTGAAACGCTTGTATCTAAGCGAGCTTCTTCCTTCTTCCTTTGCCACGTATTTGTCTTGAGCAAGCCTTGCGTTACAGAAGCAGCCTTACTTTTAAGTCAAAAGGGCCCCAGCGGCTCAAGCAGTGATTATCATGCTAACTTAACAGGGGCTAAAGCTTCAAGCATTTGGTATCATATATAAAAGATGGCTTCAACAGTACTTATGTTGGATGGTTGGCACATGAGAGTTTGAGGCTCAGGTGGTTGAGAAGTGAAAATGAGGGGAGGCATTATACTTGGCGAAGAGTACCCGAAGGGAATGAAAGGATTGTTAAAGGAGGAGAGTATTAGGAGATGGACCTAATAAAGAGTGCAAGAGTGAGGAAAGAATGGAGTACCCCTGTTCTTCTCAAATATCTATGTACCCTGCTACTCTTCTGTAAACTCTTGTGCCCTGCCACTATGCCCCCTGGGTAACCTACACATCTGCCCATGGGTGCCACTTTCTTTGTACTTGAACCCTCTGCACTCCCGGACTCTGTACCCTCTGGTGGTCTTGGGTCTGTTCCCCCTGCACCATCCAGCGCCACTGTCCATGTGTTCTCTTGTACCCTTTGGTACCCTGTGACATCTCTTCTCTGAACCCTCACTGCACTACATCTCTACCCTCTGCACCCTCAGGGCACTGCATCTCTACACTGTAACATCTCTGCCTCTGCACCTTCAATGCACTACATCTCTACCATGTGGTATCTCTGCGCCCTCAGTACACTGCATCTCTACCCTCTGGTAAATCCGCCTGTGTACCCTCAGAGTACTTCATTTCTACCCCCTGGTACCTCTGCACCCTTTGGTTCCTCTGCCAGTCTACCCTCTGTACCCTCATTGAATAACTCAGCACAGTGCAGCGACACCACCTACGTGGTTCTAAGGAGATATACCATTCATTACTACAGTTTACAAGTTAGCCGTTTTACAATCTGAGGTCAGAAGCAGGGCCGGCTCTAGGGCGGTGCGATCGGTGCCACCGCACCGGGCGCTGACTTGGGGTGGGGGCGTAATTTTTGCAGGTATATTCTCATTTTAAAAGCACCTGCTGCCGCGTTCTTGGCCTTCAGCAATTATCAGGCATCAATTAAAATGTCAAGATAACTCCCGTGATTAATCGTCTGGCTGGAAAGAAACCGGAGGCTTGTTTGGTGGAAGTTTTGACTCATCCTAAGGGAGTGCAGAGGGTTAAAATACCTGCTGCTAAGAATGTGTACCATGCGGATAACGAAATGCATATAATGTAAATAGGTCAGTGGGTTACTGCTTCTGTGAGAGAGCTCCTTTTGTTACTTGTTGTTTATAAGTCAAAATCCTAATACAGAACATTGAGCTATTAACTGTCATCAAAGAGCTGCAGGCAAACTGCAAGGTATATGTTAGCGCTATATGTTTTTTTTGCCCAGTCTTTCATTATCCTAATCTTGCCAAAAGGGTTCATTTGGATATAAAACAATTTTTATTATTAAAGAGAACCCCTAACAATGATGTTATGTTTTAAATTCTGAATGTGTGCTTTTCCATAATAAGGACTCTTAAACTATATTGCCTACCAGTATCGATGACATGTCACTCCTACACTACACCTTGTAGTCCTGTCTGATGTAGCATTTCCTATACACTGATTTACACACATGGTTGTCTCTGTGCAATGTGTGTGTGATGTAAAGTGCTCTGACACCTTACACTGGTATGTGTTGTGTGTGATGTAAAGTGCTCTGACACCTTACACTGGTATGTGGGGTGTTGTAAAACTAAATTAATCTGAGAGAAAGTGGTTATGGAGACTATAGAGGCACTGTTAAAGGGCGGTGCTGAGGGAATCCGTGGCAGAGGTGGTCATTGGGGGGCGCCAACAAACATTGTCGCACAGAGCGCCACCAGTGTTAAAGCCGGCCCTGGCCAGAAGGCTGCTTGCCCTACACACGCTATGTGTGTAGGACAGGGACATCTTAAGGATTTTTGGGGCCCTTGACCAAGTGTATTTTGGGGGCCCCGGTCCGAGACCATATAGTGTAGTTATTATCTAATTTTAGCTCTTTCATGCCCTTTGTGGCCAGGTCACTCAGAGTGCACAGGTGCACTCATCTACATTCTAAGTGTTTTTACATCTAGTATTCATGGAAAGGGACTTTTTGAAATATTGTAACATAAGCAGCTCACCAATATTACTGCAAATAATCTCTGTGACACCCCATTTCTCATATGCGAGGTCCTGTTTTGATCTAAAAGAAACTTTTTTTAATGGATGTTGCATGAAACAAACACAAACGTTTTCCGCAAAATGTCTGTATTAGACTCCCACAACACACACATTACAAATATATTTAACAAAAATGGTATTTCAAACAATTTTTTAAAAGAAATATTCAAGGTCATCAGGGCGAAACTCTCTGCAGAACAGAGCTACCTCTATCAAGGGCGCCCCACGAAAGACTGGGGCCCTGGGCCAAAGCCCCCTTCTGTGCACATCAACCTATAAGAGTAAAGGACCCCAAAGGGTAATGAGTAAACATGGACAAAGCTGAAGTCCGTGGCTGTATGCCCTGGGAAGCAAGGGGGCTGGGTAGCCTGGAGGAGCCTGTTCAAGTCTCCCCAGAGACAATGATTGGGAAAGGGGGGGAGGACTCAGACAGAACTATGAGCCACACTTATGCCAATGCTCACTAAATGATTCGCAGACTATGTGAAAAACATATAGGGGGCCATTCAGGGGCAACCCCATATGTTCAAGACAAAGGTTCAAGCCGGGGCACAGTCCACAGAATGGACATCAAAGACAGCAAAAAATGGAAACTTTGGGGCATATTAGCAAGCCATTTATCGCCGCGTTAGCGGCACTTTCATGCAGCTAACGCATTTTTTTTTAACGCCATATTACCAAGCTGGCGCTAACAGGCGTTAGTGACAGCTTTCCGGCGATAGCAGCCAGTTTATATATCGCCTTGCATGCCAGTGATAGTTATCGCTAATGACATGCAAAGTAGGCGTTCCTTCTCAAAATTCCTGGAAAACTGTCGCTAACACCACATCGCACTATTAGCAATGATGGCCCGGACCCGCGAAGCGATAAAAAAAGTCGCGCTAAGGCCCGTTAGCTGCAGGAACTTAAGACCAGAAAAAAGCTGGTCTAAAAATGGTGATAAAGGGAGGTATATAAGGGAGGCTAGCTCAGAGCCCCATCTGAAGAGCCACTGACGCCATGGAGGTACTAATCATTCAGCTAGGAGCACCACGAAGGCAACAACCACCACCGCCACTGCCACCTCCCCCAGGACCACCACCGAGGCAGCGCCGAAGAAAACAGTGGGCCCTGCGCAGATGTCTCAGCCTCGCAGACCTAACCCCAGAGCTTGTCATTGCCCACTACAGGCTCAAAAGGACATCCATCCAACACATCCTGAACCTGATAGCCCACTGGCAGACGCCACCGGCACAGCGGAGAACCAACATCCCTCCGCAGACAAAGCTGCTGGCTGTGCTGCACATGTTGGCCTCTGGGACCTTTCCACCAACAACAGCCAGAATCGGAGGAGTTTCACAGGCAGCCTTTCAATCTTCCTCCCGACTGTCTTGGATGGCATACTCAGCCTGATACCCCAGCACCTTCACTTCCCCAACACTGTGCATGAACAGATTGAGACCAAGCAAGGCTTTCACGCCATAGCCGGATTCCCGCAGGTGTAGGGGGCAATTGACTGCACACATGTCCTATTTGTGCCACCTGCGGACAGTGCACACATATACCGCAACAGAAAGCACACGCATTCTATGAATGTGCAGGCAATAGTGGACCACCGGGGACTGTACACCAATGTCATAGCCAAGTTCTCAGGGAGTGTGCATGATTCCTACATCTTCCGACAGTCCATCATTAACCAGCGCTTCCAGAATGGCACATATGGAAATGCAGTTCTTGTTGGTAAGTACTAACAGAACACACCACACGCCTCAACTCCACATTCATGCAACTCACAATTGTGAGAATGTACATGTTACAATCTCACATACAACATGTCAATCAACATGCCCACTTACCAGACACAACAACATAAGTAACTGTGGGAACTGGGGCTAGCTATGTAGACAAACCATCCCCAAAGGCCTAGCCCCTCCGCCACTTATTTGCAAATGCGGGGTGAGGTGGGAACCAAGTATGTGCGACGGAGGGACTCGACCCATAAGGAAAGTATGTACACAAGGCCCAGTGTGTTGGTGTTGTGCTGGACAGTCGGGACTAAGCTGAGCGCAGACCTGCCCATGTGGGCATGTAGTGTGTTTCCGTAGTCCAGCCTGATGGCAATGACTGTGTGGGTGACTGTCTTACCTGACAATGGTGGGATCCATGTGAAGGTTGCATGGAGGATGCAGAGGCAGTTGAAGCAGCTGCAGGCCACTGCGTAGACCTGTTGGTTCATGGAGAGGGAGGAGTCAAATACGGTGCCTAGGTACCTAGAGTTGGGGGGGTCTGCCGAAGGCGTTGGCCCACCAGGTGATGTCACATGCTGATGGGTTGGTTACGAGGATGAGGACTCATGTCTCCTCTGCGTGTAGCACCCCCCAGCTGTTGATCATCCATGTTGCAACTTCCAGCAATCCTTCCTGGAGGCCCAGTCTGGTGTGTGGGAGTATTGTTGAGGGAGATTATGAGCTTGGTGTCCTTGTAGGTGGTGATGTTTAATGGTATCCTCAATGTTGCACCAGTTCTTCTCCATGTGTCAGCAGATGCATCTGCCAACTTTGAGGTTGTTGGTGACCGAGGTGACATTTATTGCACACTGTATGTTGGAGTTGCATAGTGGGGCAAGTGTGCATGCGCAGTTGGAGATACATGTCTGGAAATCGCGGTCTAGCGCTATTGGTGTCGACTGCAGCATTGTGGGTGTTGCTGTTGATGGTGGTGTATAGCATCTCCTCGGTGACTCAGCTCCACTAACTTATTGTGGTTCCGGATGTGATTTAGGGTGGCTTGGGGTTGACCGACGAGGAAGTGTATGCATTAGTGGTCACTACATGTGCGTTTAGTGGGGTTGATGAAGTGGACGAAGTTCACACATGCGAAGAAGGGGTCAAAGGTGTGCCCTGCCTTGTGGCTCAGTGTGGTGAAGATTTGGGACAGTCTGATGTCAGCAAATATTTCCCAGAGTGTAATGGATATTGAGTAGTCGTGGTATGTGAGTTGGAGGCTCCACTCAGGAATGAGTATGTAGTCCAGGGAGTGGACGGCGTGGCGTCTGATGATGTTGATGGTGTGGGTGAAGCGTTCCTGCCCTCAGTGGGCCCTGCAGGCGAGGGGGCTGCTGAGTGTTGCTTTGTGGCAGGTCTGGATATGAAAGTGCATGTGTTGTGCGGTGGGGCAGGTCTGGCGGCAGCAGCAGAACTGAACATGAGCCGTGTCTGGTGTGGCCTATTGGCAGTTAAACGTTCTCATGGCGTTGACTGCGAGGAGTGCGGATGAGTGCTATCGCTAGACGGAAGGAGAGCCAGGGTGCCTGCTGGTGTTTGTGTTAGGCCTGCGGATATGTGCAGATGGCCTTAACATTGTTGCACAGTAGGAGTGCCAGTGATGCAAACGCGCAGCGCACACATTCAAATCGGCTCGGGGGAGGGAGGATCAACTGTGAGGCAAAGTAATTAGCATTGATGCTGGTAAATAGTCAGAAGCGACACTTGGCTAACATGATTTCCAAAATAGCACTAATCACACACCACAAAACTATCAACACTACCAGCTCAGCATGCATAACCACAAATGGACACATCTCTCCATCACATGTTACAGGTGATGAAGGATATGCACTCTGCCCGTGGATGATGACACCCCTCCGAAACCCCACAACCCAGGCACAGAGGCAGTATAATGCGGCCCACAGACGCACCCGGTCCATTGTGGAGTGCACATTTGGCGTGCTAAAGTCACGTTTTCGTTGCCTGGACATCACAGGTGGCAGACTGCTGTACAGCCCCGAAATGGTGAACAAAATCATCATAGCAAGTTGTGTATTGCACAATATATGTGTGCGCACCAATGCCCCATGGATCCAAGTGCCTGCTGCACCGGACGATGACCAGGATGATAATGAAGATGAGGCAGGTGGAGCACGCCCCACAGTTAATGCAGCAGGAACTGCCTGAAGGAACCGAATAATAAACAATTTCTTCACCTGAGCACAGCACATTGTGACAGCCCTTATCAAATGTATATCAGTGCAAAATGATCCCAATCACAGTTTGTGCCAATCAAAAACACAACACACATACCCTGTCTGCATGTTACTCTCCTGCATAAGTACATTACACTGAAAAGTGTACGTTGCACAATAAGTGCAAATAATATCACAATAGTCAAATCATGGTGGGTATGTCTCCTCAGTACAGAGATGCTTTTTATTGTGTCAATAGTGCAAAAGTAGAGTGTTCATGGTGTAAATTGTGGTACCAAATTCAATTATTTTGCGTGTCATTATGTGTAAATCATTAATCATAGGGTGTCTTCTGTGCTAAATTAATAATAGTAGGGTGTCGTTTGTGGTAAATAATTTATTTGAGTGTGTCCGTTGTGTCAAATAATTAAATTTAGGGTGTGAAATGGGGTAAAAGATGAAAAATGGGTGTGAAATGGGGTAAAAGATGAAAAATGGGTGTGAAATGGGGTAAAAGATGAAAAATGGGCGTGAAAGGGGGTAAAAGATGCTATTTAGGGTGTCATCTGGGGTGAAATATTATATTTAGGGTGTCATTTGTGTGCTAAACAAGCTTTTCATGGTGTTATTGGGCTCTGAAATTAATTTTGCTCTAAGACTGTACATCTGTGTATGAACTTGCTCTTAGCGTGAAGATCTGACCGCTAAATCGATAACGCGATGCTTATTTCATACGCTCGATGGAAAATACATCGCTAAACACATTGTACAATACAAAATACTACTCATGAGCCTATTTGCATGCAGATTTTCACCGCTTTGTCAAAAACGGGCCGCAAACACACAGTAAGTGATGTCTGCATGCTTCCTGTCTACTGGAGGAGTGTTATGCACTTTCACTTTCTCTTTTGAGCACATTGCTGGTGATTGTGGAGAGTGTTGGAGGTGTTTGGTGGTGTGTGCTGCAGTTTTGAGATTTGGATAGTGTTGCTGTGTCCTGTGTCCTGTTGGTAGTGTCTGTGAAGTGTTGTGTACTGGTTTTTATGTGTTTTCTTGTCTCCTGTCCTCAGTCTTGTCGGGTGTTTGTCTTGGGGTAGTTAACTTTCTTTGTTGTTGTTGGAGATTGGGGGTTGTTGGGGATTATTGAGGGTTCATTTGTTTTTGCAGTGGGGTCACAGGTGTGCAGGGAGATGCTGGCTGTGGGCAGGGAGGGCAGGATGTCCGAGGGGGCATTGGGGGGCTTCCTGTGGATGGTCAAATTCTACCTGCCCTTGATGTTGGAGAGGGGAGGCCGTATCCTTGCAGGATACAATGTAAGTGTGCGGAAGCTGAAGTGGGAGCGTGTGCGGGTGCAGATGCGCTGGTGCTTTGGAGTGGACCGTACCCTGCACCAGTGGAAGCACCGCTGGCAGGATCTGCTGGCCCGTGAAGCTGACCTCCTGGACTACACAGGAGTCATGACTGGCCTACAGGGTGCTAAGTACAAATTCCACATTTAATCGTGAATACTGTAACGAAATAAAAATATGCCGTGTGTGACACTAGTGTCCAAGTGTAAAAAGGTTGCTGAATGAGGTGGGAGACGTAATGCGTTCATGCCTAATGTTGGCACATCCGAGACACAACGCTGCATCATATTGACAAGCATAGGGTGCTAGTTTGTGTTACCCACTGCGCTGGAGCAACACTTAGCACTGTAGTGCCACAGCTGGCACACGCGCAAAAACTGCGTGCAGGATAAAGATTGTTTGTGTACAGGAAGGGTGACTGTACATGAACAATCCAAGGCATTGTTTATGGGAGCTGTGTGCTGGCCAAAAGGTAGTGTAAAAATGCTGTCCTCATAAATTGTGTTACGTTAGCTATGCTGGCCTTGTACATAGTTACTGTGTGACAATGTATTTGATAGGAACAAATGCTCAAAGGAAATAGGACATCTCCAGATTGTCATACACCAACAACATCTGTGAAACTGCCTTGTGCGATCTGCAGCGATGCAATCGTACACAGAGCATGTATAACATCATGTTGCATGTAGAAATGGGGCCTTGTGAATGTGTCACACAACTATTATGTGCATGTTAGCTAGCATTATTGTCTTGTTTGTCCCGACTCAGCATTCACAGGTCTGGTGTGAATGGCAGTCAAAGTGGACCCAATCATGTAGCCAACATGAAACGCAACACTACAGTTACGTAGCATTTTCAGTTATGGTGATGATTTGTATGAGGAATATGACACATATGATTTAACTTCTGATACCAACACAAATTTATTTTGTTGTCTCACAGATGGTCAGCCACCAATCACACAGGGGGACATCGACAGCTTCGAGGACCCACACGCCACTGGTGAGTTTGGACATCGTATATTGGCATAGTGCGGTGTCATGGATGTCTGGGTCAAATGATGAACGTTGTAGTATGCAGTATGGGTGTGTATCACATGCCCCTTGCCTACAGCGTGACGATGTATTGTGGAAGTCAGAAGTGTGGACAAATCGGTAAGTGAAGGTGGAGCAATGCATTTGTCTCACTGTTGTAACTTTGCCCATCCCCAGTCAGTGATACACATTGGAATTAAGGTGCATATCATCAAGCCGCTATCGCCACCACAATGTCACTTCCAGGGACGTTGTGTTGGCGATAGGGGCCTCACATTATTACCGAGGCAGGGTTAAGCCACTTCACGTGTATTAACGCTGCCTTGTTCAAAAGGCACCCTTTCACGCTGTGTTTAGCGTGAAAGGGGCGTGCAGTGGGTGTTGCGGTGTGCGTTCCACCGCAACACCCATTGTATTTGACGCTGCCACCTATTAACATGGGCAGCGTTGATAGGTGGCAGCGCACAATGTAAAACCAGTGAAATCCTGGTCTTAATTTGGCAAAATGAGGATGAATGCTTTTTTCTCATCGTTTTTGCTTTTTCCATGTTTGCTGCCTTGTGCAGCACACATGGAAAAAGCAAAATGACATGGTTTGTATATATACAGGAAGGTGGCTCTTCCTGTACATACATAAACATTTTTTAATATTCCATATTGTAACTTTCCTGTGTGCTGCATGAAGCAGCACACATGAAAGTTACAACATGGTATTCTAGGATTGATTATGTGCAGAAAGGGGCACCTTCCTGTACATAAACAACCCTCCCCTGCACACACACACACCCTTGAACTCTGGTGCAAGGGTGCCTGCGTTGGCGCTAAGTTGCGAAACTTAGCGCCATCGCAGGGGGAAATGCAAGTCTGCACCATATCCTTGATAATATGGTGCTGCCTTGCGTTTCCAAAGTAGCGCAGAGAGGCATTAAGCCAAGAAGGCTAACGCCTCTCTCCTCCACTTCCTTGTCAATATGCACCTAGGTCTATGGGTTCTGTCACCACAGCACATGCATGTGGATTACAGAGCACACTGATAGGAGAGGAGACATGTAAGTGGGGTTGCTGATGACTATCAGATGACATGGAATGCATGTACATCCTTGACTGAGATGACTGTGCAAGTGTGCCTGATGATGCACAAAGAGGCAGTGCTTTTCTATCCGTAAGTGCTCAGACACAGGTCGGCACTGTGAATTTGTAGGTATGCTGCATACCAGCTTCACAGAAGTGGCAGTGCATATCTTTGAGCCAAGCATATCAATGGCACGTTCCCCAAACATATACCAAACATGGCCCTATGAATCTCATTGGCATGTTTGGCCACTGCAATGGTGTTGTCAAGCTGTCTCCTTGGGGTCATTTCCTGATTGACTCCGGATCAGGTGTACGAACTCCTCTGTCCCAATTGGTGACATTACTCCGCACGCATTTACGCCGCATGCTTTAGCTCTGCATTCATTGCTGTGCCATATATTTTACAATGCAGGGCTCTACAACGCTATCTGTGAGAAAGCATTACCCATAACAACACTATAACCATCATGACTCAAGGGTGCCATTACAATGGGGACTGCATTGTGACAGTTTGCGTTGTTTAGGCCTGCGTAATTTGATTTACTACGGAGTGAGATTAGCGGATACAAGACATGCATGAGTGACAATTTAGAGGAAACGATGTTTCCCCCTCTCAGCGGCAACGCCTCACATATTGTGTAGTAGTGGTGGAGAGCGGGGCAGCGCCTCATGTATAAGTCAGCGTTCAGCCATGCAACGGGTTTCCATGTGTGCTGCATGATATAGCATAGTTGAAAGTGTGAGTAGGGCTGTCCCAGGATTGCTCCTGTGCAGGTAGGGTAACCTTCCAAAACATTAACAAGCCCCCCTGCACACAGACACCCTTGCACCCTTGTGCAAGAGTGCCTGTGTTGGTGCTGACTTGATGAACTGCACACAGTTGCTGGGGGACACACAGGGCTGCACATGAGCATTGTCCATATGATGCAGCACTGTGTCACAGGAGAGGATGAGGGTGGTGCTACACACGGAGGGCTAATGCCTCCCTCCTCTGATTCCTTGTACATGTCACCCTCAGTCAGGGTATGTTATGGCACCATCATTTGACACTGTCAGTCTCATTTGGTTGTGGCAGTACATGTCCCATGCCATGCATTGTCATGTCAGTCTCCCCAGCATGTAGTCACTGATCCAGGATTCAACATTTCGTTGTCCAGGTCACTCTCTGACTTCACATAGTTACGCTGGAGTGTAGGCTCCCATGTTGAAGTGATCTTGTATTACAGATTTGAATGGAGAACATTGACATAGTCTAAAGGACTCAAAATTGCCATTGTTGATATTTTACAGACATGACGCCAGCCGAACAACATGCCTTCCAGGTGAGGAAGGACCGCTTCAAGCATGTCAAGAAGGTGGCTAATGGGGTACCGCAACATGGCGAAGAGGTACCAGGAGGAATGCAAAGCAGGTACATGGGAGGCGGTGCCAGAGCTTGCAACAACTGGCACACAGGCCGTCCCAGGCCCCTCTGGCGTCAGTGGTGGGTCCCAGCCTGGAGAGGTGTCGCATCCCCCTATGGCCACACCCCCCAAGGGACAGTCCAACCTGCACCTGCCGATCAGGTGGTACCATTCACAGTGAGGGACAGGAGGATCCTGCATGACACCAATGTTTTTCTGTAACACCAATCCTATGCACACGAAAACAATATGCAGGGTAGTGATAAAACACTATCCCAAGAGTACAAAAAACAATGAAGTCCTTAGCCGGTGTAGTTCATTTTAATGTTCAGGGTTTTCACCAAGCCAGCCAACACGTGTTTCAGTCAGTGGGTAATAACCCTTGACTTCTTCAGGGCTGGAGAACAACATAAAAGTAGTAATGTCACATTTTGTATACACCAACATACGTTTTATGGTGATATCACATTCTAAAAACAATTACACCTCAATTTGTAACACTTATCTGATCCCAGATGTGTTACAAAAAACCAATAACAAAAATTGTATAGAAAAGACCATATCACAAGTCTCTATATTAAAAAGACTTTTATACATAAAGGCAAGAGGAAGATAGAAAGAACAGATATAGAAGTGCTTAATCCAGAATCACGCCATGTGCATTAAAAAGGGGACATTTTTATTATTATAAAAAACGGATGGACAAAGGATCCATGTGCCCCAATCAAAACACTATGCCAAAAACATCTGAAGAACTATGTTAAAATGAATCAATGATTAACACCCTGTGCCCATTACCACGTGTACATTAATAAAAGACCCGCCACCTATTGCAGGTAAAGCTGCATACCTTAGTTGTGGTCTGGAAAACCAATCAGACCTGTAAAACCAATCAGTAAATAAATTCCCATCAGGAACTATCATATACGATTTTTTGAGGTCTCAAAATCCAAAAGATGAGACAGAGCCCATATTCACTACACGGCTCATCTCTCAACCGGTGATAATTCCAACCCGGCGGTTACGTCTTCAAAGTTGCATCCTTTATAGAGACAAATCATTCAAGTTCTATGGTTTCAAAAGAAGGGGAACAACAAAACAATATGCTATATCAATAGTCTGTCCCAATCAACCGAAAAAATGTGAAACAACCACCGCAATCCCACATAAGAGATAGTTACTCAATAGCCTACTATTCCTATCTTGTGTCACTTCTTACCTCAGATCCAGTGTATCGTGTCTAGTCCGAGCCTCTCAGTGACAATCAATATTTCTCAAATGCGGCGCTCCTCATCCGAGTGCCTGCTAAACACCAATAGACGGAAGATTAAGCCGTCTACACCAACCAAATACCGAACTATAAAAAATAAGGTACACAGCGAAGACCTAGATTAAAACCTGAATAATACATATTAAAATTCACCTATCATATAATTAAAGTAAAAGCAAAACCACAAAGGGAGGGAGACTCACCTTTGGCGAGTACGCCAACACGTCCCGACAGTTCCCGGGATTTCAATCAACCGGATGCGGTTGTCTATTGCAACCCGGAAGTCTCTTTATCCAGAACTCCGGAATACTATCTAGACCGTATACCTCAAATGCAAATCGCCATATTGAAAGTACAGCACACACCTTCCGTGAGTGAATCTGTGCCAAGCACCGAGTAACGTGAACAAAAGCAGTGTTATAGAGGTAGTCAAAGTAAAGGTAGGGTTGAAATAAAGACCAAAAAAGTATTGCCTACATTTAGACCACATTTACGCACAAAATGATAAAAAAAGAATTTTTTTTTTTTTTAGCAAATTACAATTTACGCGTTCCCTCAATGCAAAGATGACCAAAATAACATAGTTAAGTGTGTAAGCGGTTACAAAGAAATCCGACTGGGAACAAAATGTAGAGTAGTAGCCACACTCTTCAATAGGTGTTAACATGGTGAACCACATATCATGCACAGCTCGCATTATTATCACTGTGAGCGTTTACAAAGAGATCCGACTGGGAACAAAATGTAGAGTAGTAGCCACACTCTTCCATAGGTGTTAACATGGTGAACCGCATAACATGCACAGCTCGCATTATTATCACTGTGAGCGTTCAACAATACTATCACTAAGTACAGCAACACAAGGGCAAACAGGCACAATATCAAATGGCATATCAACATTAAGCAATATACTCAAAATTCACACATGTGAACCAGTTCCAACATTAGAATCAATATAGCGACACATATATGGTCAACAAATTACATCAACAACATAAAATCTCATTGCGGTCAGAATTATGAAAAGGTCCGCCACAGATGTACACAAATTAACAATAAGAACCCTATCCCATTCAGTCCCCTAGAAAATAATGCATCTCCCGGTCACTGTTAAAACCATATTTGTAGGTTTTAAGACGCATGATCCAGATCGCCTCTGAACGCCTGAGTCTGAGTTCCCGGTTTCCTCACCTGGGACTCAAACTCGTCACATCTATACCATAAAACATGAATTGTTTGTGTGGGCCCTGTGAGGAGCATTCCCAAACATGTAAAGCCAATGGATACCTAGGATCCCGTTGTTTGACAACCCTTGTGTGTTCCATGATTCTGTCTTTAAGGGGTCTAATGGTGCTGCCCACATACTTGCCACCACACTTACATTCTAGAACATAGACCGTGTATTTAGTATTACAATTAATATTGTGTCTGATCGAATACGTTTTATTGGGACCTCTGAATTCTCTCATGTGGTCGGATGCCCATCTACAAACCCCACAGGATCCACATTTATGGAAATCCAAAGTGTGAGGTGTCAGCCAGTCGTCAACATGTTGCGAACATTGGTAACTGGGACTAAGCCTAGTCCTCAGCGTCCTGCCTTTTCTGTATGTAATCTGGGGTTGTCTGTGAACATGTTTGGTCAGTGTAGTATCCTCCGTCAGGAGTTTCCAGTGTTTCCGTAGACTCTTAGACAGGATTTCACTATAATCATTGAAATTGGTGATCAATCTCACTGTCTCATTAGTCCCAGGTTTGGGCATCCTATCACGAAGAGTGACCTCCCTGCGTGTGTTCCTAATCCTTCGTTCAGCTTCTGCCAAATTCTGTTGAGTGTAACCCCTTTTTCTGAATCTAGATTTCATGGACCGAAGGCATGTTTCAAAATCTAATTCATTACTGCAATTCCTCTTAGCTCGAATAAACTCACCAAAAGGAATAGCCTGTATTTGGTGAGAGGGGTGAGCACTTCTAGCGTGTAAAATAGAGTTACAGGCAGTTTCCTTACGAAAAAGTCGTGTATGCAGGTCGTTGTCGCTAATATAAATTTCGATATCCAGAAATGTAATGCTAGACTTGCTGTGCTGATGTGTAAACCTAATGTCATAGTCATTACTGTTCATGTAGGTGCAAAACTGTTCCAATTTCTCCTCAGTACCCGAACAGATAAGCAAGCAGTCGTCTATATATCGATCCCAAAATAAAATTGAGTCGCTAAACTTACTGCCCTTATGTCCCCAGATCACTTCTTCCTCCAGACGCCCCATAAAGAGATTAGCAAAGCTGGGCGAAAATTTCGACCCCATGGCTACACCTCTCTTCTGTCGGTACCATTGTCTGTCCACCAGAAAAACATTATTTTCAAGTATAAGGGTCATCATGGCAAGTAACATATCTGTGTGCTGCCACTGGGTTGCAGATCTCCTATGTAGATGGTGTTGTACTGCTCTCAAGCCCAGATCTAATTTTATACTTGTATAGAGCGAAAGCGACATCCATGGTCACTAAAGTCATGCCAAACTCCCATGTAAAATCAGCCAAGATGCTCAAAATATGCTTGGTATCCCTTATGTATGAGGGAAGATTTTGCACAAGGGGACAAAGAAAGAGATCCACATATTCAGCCAAGCGTTCTGTGGGACCCCCTATGCCTGACACGATCGGTCTCCCAGGGGGGAAAGGTAGTTGTTTATGAACCTTAGGTAACATGTACAGACATGGGTATTGGGGTCTGTACACCTTTAGATATTTGAGTTCGTCATCATTAATAAGACCGGCTCCATGCCACTGAATCAGATTCTTATTGATTTCCAATGTGAGTGGCCCTATTGGATTATATGCAAGACATTCATAACACAGTGGGTCACAGAGTTGAGATAGGATTTCTTGGTTATAGTCCAACTTGTTCATCACAACGATATTACCCCCCTTGTCCGCCTCTCTGATTATTAATTCATTATCTGAAGTCAAAGCTCTAAGTGCTAGGCGTTCACCGGGTAGAAGATTGTCAGTATGTCTAACCTTATTCCTGGTCCCTTTAGCATCAAATTTGTCAAGGTCTTCTAAAACAAGTCTATGAAACAAGTCAATCGCATTACCTCCAGGTAAAACTGGGGTCCATTTAGATTTTGTTTTTAAACCACTGTCAAGACTATAGTCAACGTCCACATTCAATTCCTCCAGCAGTGTGGTCATTTGTAGTGGAGTATCTTCAGTGTCTGTGAGTGAAAGGAGAAGATGTGTGTCATGCACATCCTGGATAGTAAGTACATCCAAAAGAGAGCCAGTTGGAATATTGACAATTCTTTTATTCTGTGCCGGACAACAATCAAAATATTTCTTAATCTTCACACTCCTCACAAATTTAAACAAATCAATTTTTGTATTACATAAGTCACCCTCATCCTTTGGATTAAAGCTAAGACCCCTCTCCAAGAGTGAGATCATGTCGTTATTAAGGGTTTTTGATGACAAATTAATGACCTCCACCCCCTTATCAGCCCTATCTATTTGTTCCTTTCGTCCCCAGACCTCAGTTTCCTTCTGTAATCTACACGCTCCTGCTCTTTTCCCTCTGCGGGTCCTTTGTCTTGATTTCCGCCCCTGGGCTGGGTCCTGTTCCCTTTCCGAATTCTTTGGACCTCGCGTAAAAAAGAGATGTGACGAGTTTGAGTCCCAGGGGAGGAAACCGGGAACTCAGACTCAGGCGTTCAGAGGCGCTCTGGATCATGAGTCTTAAAACCTACGAATATGGTTTTAACAGTGACCGGGAGATGCATTATTTTCTAGGGGACTGAATGGGATAGGGTTCTTATTGTTAATTTGTGTATATCTGTGGCGGACCTTTTCATAATTCTGACCGCAATGAGATTTTATGTTGTTGATGTAATTTGTTGACCATATATGTGTCGCTATATTGATTCTAATGTTGGAACTGGTTCACATGTGTGAATTTTGAGTATATTGCTTAATGTTGATATGCCATTTGATATTGTGCCTGTTTGCCCTTGTGTTGCTGTACTTAGTGATAGTATTGTTGAACGCTCACAGTGATAATAATGCGAGCTGTGCATGTTATGCGGTTCACCATGTTAACACCTATGGAAGAGTGTGGCTACTACTCTACATTTTGTTCTCAGTCGGATCTCTTTGTAAACGCTCACAGTGATAATAATGCGAGCTGTGCATGATATGTGGTTCACCATGTTAACACCTATTGAAGAGTGTGGCTACTACTCTACATTTTGTTCCCAGTCGGATTTCTTTGTAACCGCTTACACTCTTAACTATGTTATTTTGGTCATCTTTGCATTGTAATTTGCTAAAAAAATTTTTTTTTTTTATCATTTTGTGCGTAAATGTGGTCTAAATGTAGGCAATACTTTTTGGTCTTTATTTCAACCCTACCTTTGCTTTGACTACCTCTATAACACTGCTTTTGTTCACGTTACTCGGTGCTTGGCACAGATTCACTCACGGAAGGTGTGTGCTGTACTTTCAATATGGCGATTTGCATTTGAGGTATACGGTCTAGATAGTATTCCGGAGTTCTGGATAAGAGACTTCCGCGTTGCAATAGACAACCGCATCCGGTTGATTGAAATCCCGGGAACTGTCGGGACGTGTTGGCGTACTCGCCAAAGGTGAGTCTCCCTCCCTTTGTGGTTTTGCTTTTACTTTAAGTATATGATAGGTGAATTTTAATATGTATTATTCAGGTTTTAATCTAGGTCTTCGCTGTGTACCTTATTTTTTATAGTTCGGTATTTGGTTGGTGTAGACGGCTTAATCTTCCGTCTATTGGTGTTTAGCAGGCACTCGGATGAGGAGCGCCGCATTTATAAAGGATGCAACTTTGAAGACGTAACCCCCGGGTTGGAATTATCACCGGTTGAGAGGTGAGCCGTGTAGTGAATATGGGCTCTGTCTCATCTTTTGGATTTTGAGACCTCAAAAAATCGTATATGATAGTTCCTGATGGGAATTTATTTACTGATTGGTTTTACAGGTCTGATTGGTTTTCCAGACCACAATTAAGGTATGCAGCTTTACCTGCACTAGGTGGCGGGTCTTTTATTAATGTACACGTGGTAATGGGCACAGGGTGTTAATCATTGATTCATTTTAACATAGTTCTTCAGATGTTTTTGGCATAGTGTTTTGATTGGGGCACAAGGATCCTTTGTCCATCCGTTTTTTATAATAATAAAAAATGTCCCCTTTTTAATGCACATGGCGTGATTCTGGATTAAGCACTTCTATATCTGTTCTTTCTATCTTCCTCTTCCCTTTATGTATAAAAGTCTTTTTAATATAGAGACTTGTGCTATGGTCTTTTCTATACAATTTTTGTTATTGGTTTTTTGTAACACATCTGGGATCAGATAAGTGTTACAAATTGAGGTGTAATTGTTTTTAGAATGTGATATCACCATAAAACGTATGTTGGTGTATACAAAGTGTGACATTACTACTTTTATGTTGTTCACCAGCCCTGAAGAAGTCAAGGGTTATTACCCACTGATGAAACACGTGTTGGCTGGTTTGGTGAAAACCCTGAACATTAAAATGAACTACACCGGCTAAGGACTTCATTGTTTTTTGTACTCTTGGGATAGTGTTTTATCACTACCCTGCATATTGTTTTCGTGTGCATAGGATTGGTGTTACATATTGCTTAGGACCCTTGTCCTGTTTTGGGGGTTTATGGGGTTATTTCCCCCACCTATAGCACCGTCTGAATTTTGAATTTGGTCTAGAATAATCACATTATTAGGTTTAGCGCCATCAAAACTACCTGTGAGAATTAATAACCCCCTCCAGTTTTAACCAATGTTTTTCTGGCAGAGATCAGGCGAGAAATGGCGGAGCAGACCAAACATCTCACAGACATGAAAAAACACCTTGGACTGCCATGATGCCTGGACATGTTGGACCCCATCCCCCTCTTCTCCCTTCCCCCAATGTTTTACCTTGTGATATTAGGTAGTGTTAGGTTAGTTCTTTTAATTGTTAGGTAGTGTAGTTTTAGCGTAGGTTATAGTTAGTGTTAGATTTTAAGGTAGTTTTTAGATATGTATTCTTATGCAGTATTTGGGGATGTTTCCTTTTCCTTTGGGTGGGGGTTGATGTCTTTGTTAAAGAAATTAAAAAATATATACAAAAAAATATATCTTTGTGTAGGTCACATGTGTAGTTAGTTTATGTATAGCTTAGATGTCTTTGCCGTGTCTCGTGGTGTGCCTTAAGGGTGGGAGGGGGGTTGATGTCTAAGATATGTTGTTGCATGTTTAGGGTTAGTTAGGGTAGATAGTTTAGGTAAGTAATAAGGGGCATATTATCAACGGCCAGCAATAAATATCACTGGCCATGCTTAGCGATAATTTTGTTATCGCAGGCTATCTCTGGAATTTATCGCCCTGGTTGCGCGTTATTAACAACGCGTTTCTCCAGGGCGATAGAAATTCCAGAGATAGCGAGGTTATCGCCGTTTTGCAGGGAACATCGCTGGTTTTCCAGCGATGTTCCCAGCAAAACGGAGATAACCTTGCTGATACAACCAGGGTCGTATCAGCATAATCCACCCCAATGTTAGGGATAGGTAAGTCTGCATTTTAGCAGACGTTAGTTTTTGGAGATAACAGCGGTTTTCTCCAAAAACTAACGTGTGCTAAAATGCTGGGGCAGCCTTGTAAATATCGCGATGTGAACATCAGCGATATTTGCAAGGTAGTCCATCCGGGGTACGCCCACTTTGCATCTCATTAGAGATGCAAAGGGAGGCGTTGGGAAAAAGGGTGCTAACATGCGATTATGCATGTTAGCACCCTCTTGTAGATAGGGCGATTGTTTTATCTCCGCTTTTTTGGCTTTTTAAGCCAAAAAAGCGGAGATAAAGCCCTTGTAGATATGCCGCTAAGTTTCTAGTTAGTTTATATTTTAGTAGTAGTTCTAGTGATCAGTGTTAGTTTAGGGTAGTTCATTCTTTTTACTGTTCTAATAAATGTTTACTATTTTGGATTTCTGCTTGCACTTATGTCAGGGATGATGTGGTGGAGCTTGGCTTATTCCCTTGTATGCAACTCATACCATCACTGGACAATCCATGGAATGTGTAAGTCTGGTCATGACATGTTCCTTTGCAGGATGTATTGTGTCAGGATACCTTACATGTGAGCACAGTGAACTTGCATGGATGACAGGGTGGCAAGTAGGATTTACGACCTAGTCTAGGGACAGTCGTTTGTGACATTCTACATCTTAAGTATGACTCACGGAGTTGAACAGCACATTGTTGCCCATTTCCAACACAACCTAGGGACATGGCATTGAGAGGATATTGAATTTGCTACTGTTATCCATCATGGAGATGGATGTATGTGCCGGGTACCACAGATTCCGTCAAACACCTGCATATCAGATGCTCCTGGCGCTGAGTCCATCTACATTGCACAGAACTTGGCACACTTGATACGTAGTGCCAGTGTGTCAGCTTCCTTTGAATTATATGTTCCTGTGCATGGACGCTCAATCTCCGGGCCATGCATGATTTTGTAAATTTGTGTGTCCATTGTGAACGGCACATGGCACTACAGTGTTCCTGATTCACAAAAGCCATCTGTGAGTAAGTAATGACTTTACATTTTACGGTATTCACAATTGGCATTTAGGAGTAGTACAGTTAGGTATACTGACTTCACTTCGTCTAAATGCCTTTCGTGACTCCCTTAATTTGTAAAGTTATGAATTTGTCCCAGCTAACGTTTTGGTGCGGGCACACTGTTCTGCTGCACACAAGGGGGGAAATGTTGCATTGCTCCCTGTAGTGACAGTGTCATAGCCACTTGTCCCAGCTGTTACTTCTGGCATTGAGTCATAGTGATGCCACCCTTGAAATGTTGGCCTTGCATCTGACTATATGCTAAGTGCAGTGCACCACACATCCCTAGACACATTGCCCGATACGCTCACAGTTGTCACAGCATGAGAGGGGTCCAAATTTGGTATGCATTGTTTGTCCACAGGAAGGGGCTGACTGACGCCTTGCACTTTGGGGTGAGTCCCTATTGGCAACTCTACTTCACTGAGGCAGACATTGTGGTTCCATATGTGTATGGTAGACATGTGCTCTTACGTCTCTTCATCAATGTGAATATGGTGTGCACCATCTTGGGATGTGACATGCAATGTGCACCATAACAACAGGCTTTGTCCACCCCGTAGTGTATGAGTAGATATGCCAGAGATAATTGTTTGCAATTGTTAAGGGGGACACTACTTGTGGCCTGCAACAGACTTGGACATTTTAGCACACATGCCTATTTCCTTAATGGACGTGGGGCTAAGTTGGGATATTGCTACATTGTTGTATTGGAGCAATGAGGGCACAGCTAGTTCACACATACCCGGTCATCTCACTGCCTATCTGTGTCAGGTAAAACATGTACTTGCTCGTATTTCCCTTGGTGTACCTTCTGGTGGATTCACTGTGCCTACACTTTTTACAGACTTCTATACTTGAATTGTCATAGACAACACACATCTGTGTGAGTTAAAGATTTTTATTTAGATTAAAAGTATGAAGACTGGACCTGTACTTGGCCATACAAGCACACATTGCATAGATGCCCGTTAGAGGGCCAGACAGAGTTGTTTGGTGGTAACAGGTCCAAGGGAAGAGGCAGAGTTCAGTCCGCAGGCTGATTGCAGTGTCATTGGTAAGAAAAATAATATGGCAGTCCATGTGGAGGTCCAAGGTGAGTGTCGGGGGACAGTGGAAGATGATATTCCGTGGCATGATACTAAGCCCAGAACCAAGAACTAACAGGCCTTTTGGCGTCGATGAATGCTACCGCTTTCTCCTTAGCACAAATGCACTATTGTTAGAAATGGGGGTCTCTAGCTGGCAGTGGTTGGCCACTGTCCAAGTAGGGACCCTTCTTCCTAAGTCAGGGTAAGAGAGACACACCCTTTGATAACCCCTGCTCAACCATGTGGTAACGTAGCACGAGCAGCTAGGCTTATCTCAGAGGCAGTGTGTGAAGCATTTATGACCATACACAGTAACACAGTGAGGAACACTACAAAGGGACACCACACAAGTAGTTATAAAAAATAAGTATCTTTATATATAGACTTAACACAAGACCAATAACGATAAAAAGCCACAATACTGTCAAATAGGATCACTCTTGAAATGCTGCAAAAATAGTTCAAGTGCGCAAAGAGGCGTTCAGTTCAAAGCAGTGGTCTCTGCGACCCTTTTACTTACAAAGTACCTGGATTTCGTAGCAAAATCAACAAATTGTCGCAAAGAAGCTGTAGCGATGAATTTCTGCACGCGAGGCCGGCGATGCGTTAAATCCTTGGCCGAGGGAGGATGATGCGCCGATCTGCTGATGCGTGTGGAAACGATGCGACAAACTTCTGCACGCTAGGCCGTTGGTGCGATGACTCCTTGCCGCAAGGGAGGAGACGAGGCGACGATCCTGTTGCGTGTGCGATCGTGTTGCGAGGCGAAGAAATGGCGCTCCGCGAGGGAGCGACGATCCTGATGCGATGCGATGAAAATGGTGGACGCTCGGCGTCCGCGCTGCGATGTCGTGAAGCGATGATCTCGGTGCGATGACTCGATCTTTGGTTGCGAGCACTCGGCGGCAGCAGCGCAATGATTTTTCGGGCGCTTTCGGCTGCGGCGGCACGCAAACGTGCGTTAGCGACGATTTCAGCACTCTCTTCTCTGTAGTAGAACTAGAGGCCCTGGAACTCACAGGAGCCTCACCTGCAGATAGAAATCCTCGCTGGGAGGAATCAGGAGGCTGGTGGTGAAGTCTGATGTGCCTGAGACTTCAACAGGAGGCTAGCTCTCTTCTAGCCCTTGGGTGATTGCTTTAGCAAGATTAATAAAAGTTCTCTCAAAGTCCTTTTCCCTCTTCTTCCAAGTCCAATGGTAACCCTTGCAGGCCAATCTAAGAAACAGCACACAAGCACGAGGATAGTCACCTCCTGCAGATTCCTTCAGTTACACGGACAGAGGTTCGTCTTGATATCCAGGAGCAACACCCTTTGTAGGGGTTTCAGCACAGATATTTATACCCCAAAAGTCTTTGTTCTCAAAAGCTACAAGTCACTGAGCCTAGCCAGAACCAGTTTTGTTCAGTCCTGGAGCACTTTGTTTACCAGGCTGCATCCTTCCTTTCAGAAAAGAGGGTCTGCCATCAGACGCACAGTAGGAGGTGGAGCCAGCATTCACCTTGCCAGGCACAGCCCTATTCAGGTCAAGGAGCTACCCCTCCCCATACTCTAAATGCAGATCTCTCTATTCAACCCAGGTCTGACTCAGCCTGCCCTGTCCCTCCAAAACCAGACAGCCAATACACATAACAGCAGAGCACACTGGAAGGCTTAGGCAAGAAAATACCTACTTTCTAAAAGTGGTATTTTCAAACACAGAATATAAAAATAAACTTCACTAAAATATGTATTTTAATATTCTGAGCTCAGGCATACTAAATTCGTTTTTCTACCATGTTCCTGGGGTCAGTTAGGACTATAGACTGTAATAGTCAAACTGCCCATTCTAGCCTATGGGGAACAGGTAGCCTTACAGTAGTGAAAAACGAAATTGGGTGTAATTCACTACCAGGACATCCTACACACACCAAGGCTTGTCCTACCTTACACATACAATGCACCCTACCATAGGGGTGACTTACATGATGCCAAGGGAAGGTTCAGGGGCTGGGAAGTGGGTGCACTTCACAGCCAAGATGGCAGTTCTGGACTGCACACAGACTCTGCAGTGGCAGGTCTGAGACACACTTTACAAGCTGCTTCTGTGGGTGGCGCAAACCAGCGCTGCAGGCCCACCAGCAGCATTTGGTTTACCAGTCCTGGGCACACACAGGCCACGCTACTAGGGACTAACAGGTAAACAAAATAAGCCAATCATGGATATACCAATTCACATGTCATATTTACACAGGGAGCATTCGCGCTGTGGCACTGAATGGCAGTGGCACAGCGCCCAGAGCATCTAACACCAGCAAAACAGAGGAGACAACAGCGAAAAATGGAAGGGAGACCCACGCCAATGGTGCCAGGTCTAACACGTGTCCCCTCCAGCTGAAATGTGGGGAGAACTACCCATCCCCTTGGAAGTTCTCATCACTAAGGCGGAAAAATCTGGACAGACCATCAGCATTGGCGTGTTCTGTACCAGGGCGGTGTTCCACCGTGAAGTCCATACCCTGTAGGGAAATGGACCACCTCAACAACTTGGGATTCTCACCCCTCATCTGCATCAACCATCTGAGGGGCCTCTGGTCTGTCTGAACCCAGAAGGGAGTCCCAAACAGGTATGGTCTCAGCTTCTTCAGTGCCCAGACCACAGCAAATGCCTCACGCTCAATTGCACTCCACCTCTGTTCCCGTGGAAGTAACCTCCTACTGATGAAGGCTACAGGTTGGTCTAGTCCCTCCTCATTTATCTGTGACAGAACGGCCCCCACCCCATGCTCTGAAGCGTCTGTCTGGACAATAAATTCCTTAGCAAAATCGGGCACCAGGAGTACGGGTGCTGTACACATGGCAGTCTTGAGGGCATCAAAAGCTTTCTGACAGGTGTCAGTCCAGTTCACAATCTTTGGCTGCTTTTTGGAAGTCAGCTCAGTCAAGGGTGCAACAATGTTGCCATACCCCTTGACAAACCTCCTGTAGTAACCCGTGAGTCCTAAGAAGGCCCTCACCTGGGTCTGGGTCCTTGGGGGCTTCCAAGCCAGGATGGTTTCAATCTTGGGCTGCATGGGCGCCACTTGGCCACTCCCCACCTGGTGTCCCAAATACACCACAGAACCCTGCCCAATCTGGCACTTACTGGCCTTGATTGTGAGGCCTGCTCTGTGCAGCGCCATCAACACTTCCCAGAGGTGGCACAAGTGGTCCTCCCAGGAGGAACTGAACACTGTAATGTCATCCAGGTAGGCGGCACTGAAATCCTCCAGCCCAACCAACACCTGGTTGACCAACCTCTGAAAGGTGGCAGGGGCATTCTTCATCCCAAAGGGCATCACACGGAACTGGTAGTGCCCATCTGGTGTGGAGAATGCTGACCTCTCTTTTGCCCCATCAGTTAAGGCGATCTGCCAGTACCCAGACGTCAGATCAAACGTGCTGAGGTACCGGGCAGCCCCTAGCCGATCTATGAGCTCATCAGCTCTGGGGATGGGGTGCGCGTCGGTCTTCGTGACCAAATTGAGACCTCGGTGGTCCACACAGAACCTAAGTTCAGGTGTGGCACCAGGCATTGCAGCTTTTGGTACCAAAACCATGGGGCTGGACCAAGGGCTGCTAGAGGACTCAATCACCCCTAGGGCAAACATTTTGGAGACCTCCTCCTTAATGTAAGCCCTGACCCTGTCAGTCACTCTGTAAGCCTTGTGCTTGACAGGAGGACTGTCCCCGGTGTCTACCTCATGGACGCACCAATCCGTGACACCAGGTACCAGGGAAAACAAATCAGAAAATTGCCCCAACAGTTGGTGACAATCTTCCTGCTGCTCAGGGGTCAGTGTGGTGGAGAGGACCACACCCTCCACTGACCCATCCTTCTCTCCTGCACACAGGAGGTCAGGAAGAGGCTCACTCTCCTCCTCCATCCCAGCATCGGTGGCAAGAAGCATGCCCCCTTCCTCGAATGGGGTACTAACAACTGGAAAGGGCTGGAGTGGGGCCTTGATCTTCCCCCCACTCTTCCCACTTGCCTGGCAAGTCTCGCATGTTCTGCAATAAGTGTTTGAGCTCTTGCGCATCTGGGGCCAATAAAAGTGGGTGGCCAGCCTCTCAAAGGTCTTGGTCTGCCCCAGATGTCCTGCCAATGGAATGTCATGAGCCAACCCCAGTAGGAAGGCTCTGAAGCACTCGGGTACCACCAGCACACGGGCTGACCCCGGCTCAGCAGCCTTAGGCTCGCTATACAGGAGACTGTTCTCCCAATAAATCAGATGTGAACCAGACAGGTCACCTGCTGCCTGGCTGCAGCCTGACGCTGCATACCCTCAAGAGAAGGGCAAACTCCTTGCTGCTCACAAAATTCCTCCCTGGTGGGTCCCCCTTCCTGCTGCCAATGGGTCAGCTCAGGCAGGTCCCCCAGTTCGGTGACCTGTTCCCCGGTAGGCTCCAGGGCATCCCCTCAGGGTCTGCTCCCTCCTGGGCCGTGGGAACCAAGGGGCCGGCTCCCGCGCCCCCTGCCCCTTCTCTCTAAGACAGGGATCTGGGCCATACTCTCAGGCTCCAGGTCCTTCTCAACACCCTCCTTGGCTGCCATGGACCGAGTGGTAGCACACGCCCACTCAGGCAGACCCAACATCTCTAAGTGAGATTTCCTCTCCACCGTAGCCCACGGGGAGTTCTCTAAATCATTGCCCAACAGACAGTCTACAGGCATGGCGGGCTCTCACAGCCACCTGAAGAGTTCCTGAGACCCCCCACTCCAAGGGAACCTGAGCCACCTCACATTGGCTCTCTGAGTTGTCTGCGGACACTACTGGGTAGAATGCATGGGGGACAACCTGCTCTTTGGACACCAACCGGGAGCTGACAGCAGTTACACTGGCTCCTGTGTCTCTTAGAGTCTCCACCCTATGGACATTGATGGTCACCCACTGCCTGTACTTTTTAGTGTTATCAGGCAGGGCAGGCTTAGGGACCATCTCAAAGTCTCCTAGTGAGACAAGGGTCAACTCTACGGGATCCCACCCCTCTTGGGCACCCATCTCCTCCCCTCCCAGGGCTACACTAGCAAGCTGGCGGGGTGGTGCACGAGTATCCCTCTGGGGACACTGGGGGTCAAAGTATCTGTGGCCCACTTGACCACACTTATAACAAGTAAGGGGCCCCCTCTGAACAGGCCTACTTGTCGGGGGCACTGGCTTCATCTCTTGGGGAGGCTGGGACACCACTGCTTGGTTCCCTTGGGAATTACTTTGGGGCCCTCTTTGGAACTCCCTCGGTTTACCCCTGTCCCCCCACTTCTCTGCTGGGGACCCTGCCCACCTTTGGCGAAGTCTCCCACTGGACCCTTGCGAACCCGGGTGCTCACCCAGTGGTCCGCCTCCTCAGCAAGCTTCCTAGGGTTAGTCAGCTTGCAATCAATCAGGTGCTGGCGTAGCTCAGGAAAACAGTTACTAGATAAATGCTCCCATGCAATCAAATCATAAAGCTGCTCAAAAGTTTCTACTTTGCTACCTTTTACCCAGCGTTCCATTGCTCTGCAAAAAAGACACATATTCAACCCACGTGGTACCCTCTAGCTTCTTGCAGGTCCTAAACCTCTGCCTATACATCTCAGGGGTCAAACCATAGCGGGTCATCAAAGCTTCCTTCATGTGGCCATAAACCATTCGACTTTCTGGGGGCAGGCCCAACAAGGTATCCCTCCCCTCACTCACAAAGCGTCCCCACAACCCCGCTCCCCAATCCTTCTCAGGGACCCGGTGGGACATCATGGCTAATTCATAAGCGGCAAACCATTGCCCAATATATTCACTTTTGTGGAAATCCTTAACAACCTCCTTGTGTATATATACACCCTGATTTCAGGATGCACTACAGATATGCTGCCACCAGAGGGGGAGATCTCTACACTCTTTGCTTTAATCTCCAACTCCCTCAATATTCTCTCATGCTCAAGTTTCATTTTCATAATCTCGAATTCTAACTTCTTGTTCTCTAGGTCCCTCTGACCATCCATTCTAAGCTTAGCCATCTCCATATTATGCCGCCTATCTCTCTCCCTGTCCTCCATCTCTTCTGGGGACAGACCCCTGGCGGACACACTAGTGCCCGGGCTGGAAATTGCTTTATCTCCCACCAAATCTACTACTTCACCCTGCTGCTCTACTGCATTCTCTTCCCCCTCCACAGGCTCTCCCATATTCTTAGGGGCATCCCTGGCTTCTAGCCAGGCCTTCAGCGCCTTGTAATACTCCTCCCTTCTAGTGAGACCTGTGATAGGGACTGTGAAGTGTTTGCAAAAATATTTGAGCTGCTTGGCATTGTAGGTTTCTAATTTCTCTTCTTCCCAGGAGAGATCCTCAGAGGCATTGGATCTGGGCTTGCCCATTGTAGCAATAACTGGCAATATAAATCAAAAATAGAATAAAAAAACCTCAAAAACGTATGTGGTTGCGTTATGGTCTGCACTCACTAGTAGTGTACACTATAAGTACTGTATGCGATCATAAATGCAAGTCCAGATCCCACCGCTGCCCACCAATGTTAGAAATGGGGGTCTCTAGTTGTCAGTGGTTGGCCACTGTCCAAGTAGGGACCCTTCTTCCTAAGTCAGGGTAAGAGAGCCACACCCTTTGATAACCCCTGCTCAACCCTGTGGTAACGTAGCACGAGCAGCTAGGCTTATCTCAGAGGCAGTGTGTGAAGCATTTATGACCATACACAGTAACACAGTGAGGAACACTACAAAGGGACACCACACAAGTAGTTATAAAAAATAAGTATCTTTATATATAGACTTAACACAAGACCAATAACGATAAAAAGCCACAATACTGTCAAATAGGATCACTCTTGAAATGCTGCAAAAATAGTTCAAGTGCGCAAAGAGGAGTTCAGTTCAAAGCAGTGGTCTCTGCGACCCTTTTACTTACAAAGTACCTGGATTTCGTAGCAAAATCAACAAATTGTCGCAAAGAAGCTGTAGCGATGATTTTCTGCACGCGAGGCCGGCGATGCGTTAAATCCTTGCCGCGAGGGAGGATGATGCACCGATCTGCTGATGCGTGTGGAAACGATGCGACAAACTTCTGCACGCTAGGCCGTTGGTGCGATGACTCCTTGCCGCAAGGGAGGAGACGAGGCGACGATCCTGTTGCGTGTGCGATCGGGTTGCGAGGCGAAGAAATGGCGCTCCGCGAGGGAGCGACGATCCTGATGCGATGCGATGAAAATGGCGGACGCTCGGCGTCCGCGCTGCGATGTCGTGAAGCGATGATCTCGGTGCGATGACTCGATCTTTGGTTGCGAGCACTCGGCGGCAGCAGCGCGATGATTTTTCGGGCGCTTTCGGCTGCGGCGGCTCGCAAACGTGCGTTAGCGACGATTTCAGCACTCTCTTCTCTGTAGTAGAACTAGAGGCTCTGAAACTCACAGGAGCCTCACCTGCAGATAGAAATCCTCGCTGGGAGGAATCAGGAGACTGGTGGTGAAGTCTGATGTGCCTGAGACTTCAACAGGAGGCTAGCTCTCTTCTAGCCCTTGGGTGATTGCTTTAGCAAGATTAATAAAAGTTCTCTCAAAGTCCTTTTCCCTCTTCTTCCAAGTCCAATGGTAACCACTGCAGGCCAATCCAAGAAACAGCACACAAGCATAAGGATAGTCACCTCCTGCAGATTCCTTCAGTTACACGGACAGAGGTTCGTCTTGATATCCAGGAGCAACACCCTTTGTAGGGGTTTCAGCTCAGATATTTATACCCCAAAAGTCTTTGTTCTCAAAAGCTACAAGTCACTGAGCCAAGCCAGAACCAGTTCTGTTCAGTCCTGGAGCACTTTGTTTACCAGACTGCACCAGAGTGGGTCTGCCATCAGTCGCACAGTAGGAGGTGGAGCTAGCATTCACCTTGCCAGGCCCACCAGCAGCATTTGGTTTACCAGCCCTGGGCACACACAGGCCACCTCTAGGGACTAACAGGTAAACCAAATAAGCCAATCATGGATATACCAATTCACATGTCATATTTACACAGGGAGCATTCGCGCTGTGGCACTGAATGGCAGTGGCACAGCGCCCAGAGCATCTAACACCAGCAAAACGGAGGAGACAACAGCGAAAAATGGAAGGGAGACCCACGCCAATGGTGCCAGGTTTAACAACTATCATCCTCCTCTTCGTCCTCTGAACTGTTATGTGCCTCACATGTGGGTGGTGGTATAGTGGGTGTAGCACTGTGAGGCACTGACACATCAGGGGCGGAGCTGAGGATGTGGAAGCAGCAGCAGCATTCATCGGCACCGGACCTTGGGGCAGCAATGCAGTGTTGAGCAGCTGCAGGGCATGATAGATTCCAGCTACATCGCGCTGGTGTGCAGCCCTGTCAGCCATTTGTTGTGCCTGCATCCGCTCCATGCTCTCCATTATCTGACGGATGTTGCCCAAATCCTGGCTGACATTGCTGGAGCCACTCTGACCAGACAGTTGTTGTTGTCTCAGAATCATGACTCCAGCAATGTCAGCCATGGACCGTTGGAGAGCATCGAGCGGGCTGTGGGTGTCCGTGATCTTCTGTATGTGGTCCCGGATGGGACTCAGACAGCCACGTATGGCATCAAGTTTGGCCACCAGCCTGTCAAACCCCACCCGCACCTGATCAGCCATCTCCCGCTGGACCTCTAGCACACGGCGTTGGAAGGCCAGATGTGGGTCCTCGAGGTCCTGGGAGTCAGCTGTGGTGGGAGGTGCTTGCTGCTGGTTGGTTTGTGCAGGGGGTGGGGTTGCCGCGATGCTGCTGGGTTGCCCTGCTCCTGGAGGTGGGGTGCTGAAGGAATCTAGCAGATTTTGAAGTTCATCCTGATTTATGGTGGGGTAATCATCCTCGTCATCAGTGAAGGTTGGGCCAGTCTGCTGTCCAGGAGGTGATGTCTCTCCCTCTGCAATGTGAAGGGGAGATACAGTTTAACAGTGTCTTTCATGTATGATCATGCATTGGATGAGTTTACAAGCAGACTGCAGGACAGTGTACATTCTGACTGTTTTTGAGGAGATGCCTGTTTGTTGCGGGATAGTGATTATTTTGAGAACTTCACGGATGTGAGGTTGTTGTTGTACATTGTCATCTCACAGTTTACAGCTATGAAAAATGTGATGGTACAATTTCTACACACAAGCAGCACCAGTTGTGTCCTCTGTTCAGTTGTGTGAGTAATGCAGTTTGTACCACATAGTAGTCAATGTTGATGAGCTCAGATTTGTATGTGTGTGCACTGCATTGTGTGATAGTGGCACCTGCAGCTTTGGTTTCACTGCCCGTTATACCTTTCAGGCAGTGAGCCTTTCACTTCTGTGCATTTACAATGCTGAGATGTTGCAAACTGGGGGGAATATGGGTCTTGGTCAGAGTTGGGAGACTTGTGCATTGTTTGTCATCAAATGTCTTGTTTACGTCAGGGGTTGTATGTACACGAGGATGTGTCAGAGTGTGACCTGCTCCTTTAAGGATGTGGTCCACACTCAGCCACCTCAGTGAGGTGGCCTGCACCATGGTAATATGTTGGGCCTGCAGGCATGGTATTCATCCTGCACTGTCACTTGCCTTGTCAGTGTGGCTCACGGACACGCAGCTTTGCAGGGTACTGCACATGTGCATGTGTTTTGTGCGAGATTAGTTATGTGTGAGGAGGGCCCCCTTTAGGCACATTAGCAATGAGAGCCTACTTGCTGTTTCAATGTGTGCTGCACTATGTAGTACACATGGGCATCCAGGTAGCTTTGTCTATTGTGATTGGTCTAGTGTGCATGTCGTCCTTCATGATTTATCTTGCATGCATTGCTTACTGCCCTCCTGTTGGCTTACCCGTTGTGAGTATGGTGCAGCGTGAGTTTCAATAGTTGTTGCTGTCTGAACAGACAGTGTCAACACCCATTACCCTAAACATTGACCCCACGTGTGGTGTGTAAGTGGTCCGTGATTTGATGTATGTGCATTTCCTAATGCCTATTTATGGTGCTCAGGCCTTGTCACCACCACCCTCACAAGAGATGCAAATGGCAGGGTGATGTGTGTTTGTGTATGTGCCACGCAGCTGCTGACATGGATGATACATGCTGTCCTGGTTCTGGTATTCAATGCCTGGCTTAGCGTGTGGGTGATAACTACCTGACTGCATATTTGTTCACTGACACAGTTGACCTACCAAATAGTTACTTTTAATTGCACATGATGGTGTGATGGGCAACTCACATCAGGACTGATGTGGAATGCTGTTTTCTGTATGGCAGATGTGTACACTTGGGGGTGGAGGTGTGCAATTTGACCTAAGGGTTGAGGGTGTCATTTGGCCCTTTGTCATTATTTGTTGCTACTTTGCTATCCTTGCTTGTTGTCATACTTTGGTTGTCATACTGCTTTACAGGCACATTGTGGTTCTGTGAGTATGTCACACAGACAAGGCATGCAGTACATATTTGTGTGACACATTCCTGATCTGCATTGTCCACGTACTGTGGTGTTGTAGGCATAGCCCCCCTGCTCATTGTATTCCATCGCCCTTTAAGTGAAGTCTGCTGTTTGTGTGCATTTTTGGATGTGCATGTTTTATCCAGCGGCCTACATGGTCACTTTGTTGTGTCATTGCATGTGTCTCTGGTATGCAGACTCACTAGATGCTTCCTCACTTTGTGTACACAGGACTGCATCTCATGTACAGGCAAGGGGGCACATTGCCTGGAGATGTGGGAGGATGTCAGAATTTCCCCCTTGCATCATCACCACGCATATCCAATTCATCTGCACATGGCCACATCTCTCTGACGGAAAAATGAGGATGCACTGTGAATGTGACTGATCATGTGCACGAGTAGGCATGCCACCACCAATGTCAGCACACCTGCAACATTGTGCACATGTGTCTGAGTTGTGTGCAAGGGTGTGTATGTGCAGTAAAGTCCACCTATATGCACATGCACATCCCTGCACACAGCTCAGACACACGTGCACAATGTTGCAGGTGTGCTGACATTGGTGGTGGCATGCCTACTCGTGCACATGATCAGTCACATTCACAGTGCATCCTCATTTTGGCATCAGAGAGAGATGCGTCCTTGTGCAGCCGATTTGTATATGCGTGGTGATGAGGCAAGGGGGCCATTTTGCCACCCTGCCACATCTCAAGTTAATGTGCCACTTTGCCATTTGATGTTGCACTTATTTGTGGTCTGATGTTGATCTTGGACTATATTGGGCTTACTTTTCTGTGCACATTTCTAAGTCTGGGTGCCCGCCAATATGTGTCTTGCAATGTATTGTTTGAGTAGGGTGATATGTGTCTATGCCACCATGGACAAGGGTTTCCGGGACTTGATGCGCAGTAATTGTGGGTATGCACTGCAATATATTTAATTGTGCATGAGTGCCATTGGGCCCATCCCCCCCCATCCCCCCAGTCCCTGGTTGTTACTCACCCTGTTGTTGGTGTGTCTGGTCACGTTCAGCAGTATCCTGGCCCGCAACTCCGACCACCGTCGCATCACTGATGACTCGGGACACCTGCTCCTCCAACTCATCCAGCTCCTCCTGTGGCACTGGACTCCCACCTCCAGTCTGCTTTGCTGCTTTCAGGTTGGCTGCTAGTTTCTGCTTGGTCTTGCGCTTAGTGTCATGCCAGCGCTTCTTGCAGTCGTCCACTGTCCTCCTCCTCTCTCCGACAACATTCACCTTGACACAATGTCCTGCCATATTTCTTTTTTTCTTGCCAATGTCACTGTGGAGGTGACAAACAGATCTTGTTGGTGTTCAGTCACCTCCGCAATCAGGACCTGGTTTTCCTGCTGGCTGAACTTGGGATTCCTCTTCCTCTTGGCCTTCACATGGGTCTCTGGCTGGTCCTCCTGGGGATTTGTGGGGTTGTTTGTGGCCTCTGCACTGGTCCCAGCTTCATCCATGGCTCCTATGCTATTTTCCATTTCTTTTCTTTTTTTTTTTCTCTGCTTGGCGGGCCTTTTGTAGTGCATTTTCCCGCTGAACGTGAGAAATGCAGGCCTGGTGCCAATTAGCGATCGGATTCTGTCTCTAATTGGCCCATCGCCACTTTTTTAACGTTAACGTGAGGCTTTTTATCGCCGTCACGCTAAATCTATCGCCGTCCATTTCCGCCGGAAAGGGAAGCTATCACCTGTTAGCGGCGTGTTGCTAATACGCCGCTAACACGGCGATAGATTCCGGCGTTCGGCGGCGAAAGCAAATCTCGCGCTAAACGCAGTTAGCGATAAATATCGCCATTTGTTGCTAATATCACCCTTTGTCTTGTATTAGCATATGTATTAATTAACATGTTTATGTATATATTGGCATAGTTTTTTGTTTTTTTTTAGAATGTCTCTCGTGATGTTTCCTTTAGGTGTGTAGTGAGTGTGCCTTTGATGTTATATTGCTATAATGATGATATTACACATCCCGCCTGCGCTGGGTTTACATAATTTAGTAAACGCTGTCCCTATCCTCGCTCCTGTCTCTCTCTCCCTGTCTCTCCATCTGGTGTAGATTACCACAGCTCCCTCTCGGAGCAGGCTAACCTGCTCAGTCAGCTGAATCCCCCTGCAGACAGCTGTCTCGCTGAGCTGATAGGAAACTGCCATCCTGCGCTGGATGGATGGGGACAGAGGAGCGGGCCAGCTACGAGGACCAGAGCAAACCACAGCAGCAGAGGTTGGAACAGCAGGAAAGGAATCTATTCACTAGATTCCTTTCCTGCTGTTCCTGCCTCTGCCGCTACTGGAACCCAGGATTGGATGAGCCCCTTCGAGAGGTGGAATGTAGGGCACTGTGGTAAAGCACTGCAGCCGCCCCTGCATTACACAAGGACACATTTTTTTGTTTAGGCATGGGTAGATTAGGCTGGGGGGCACACAGTTCACTTACCTATATATCGGAGTTGGAGAAGGTTCCTTGTTGGGTCTGATTGGCGCTAGCGAATTTCTTCTTGCAAGTGCTCTTCTGTGCCCCCCGTTGTGCTGGCAAAAAAGAAAGAGAAAGCCAGAACAAACTGCCCGGTTTGCACGCCCCCAGGGCACTTTGGTATTATAGAAGGGGCGCAGATGCTTGTGCGTCCCCTTCTATAATACCGATAGCGCTGGCGCACTTAATGCACAGTGCTACCATCAGAGGGTGTCCCCTCATTTGCATAGGGACGTGCCCTATGCAAATGAGGGAATTCGTTTGACTCTGCGCCCGCGCCATATTACAGACAGGGACGCAGAGTCAAAGAAGCCCGCAAGAGGTGCACTGACAGTGCGCCATTTAAAAGGTGGCACACTGTCAGTGCGCCCCCGGGGAGCAGCCTTCTGCAGGGGGTAAAGGGGGTCACATGGACCCCGCAGACATCCCCTTGCAGGTGGGTGAAGTCAGTGACTGCACCCGCCTGCAAGGGGATCTCTAATCCCCTTTGAAACTGCAGGTGGGTGCTGCCTGCACAGTGAAAACACTGAGCAGCTGCTCCGTGTTTTCACATGAATGCGCTACCCCCAGGGCAGCGTGAGTTTGCGGCTGCCCTTGGGGCAGCGCATTCACCATAATAGGGCGCATTATCATTGTTTGCGCCCGGCGCACCTTTTGAAAGGTCAGCTGGCCGCAAACAATTATAATGCGTAATACGGCCCCTGTTGGGCGGCGTCATACGTTGCTCTGTAGAGGCACGTCACTACCAGTGTGAAACCGGTGTGAAATTGCCATCATGTGAGCATGCGCCGCAGTGTAGAAATGTGACGCATGCTCACATGACCTGAAACGCTGACCTGATGCAATGAGTACCGGTACTCTTCCTGGTAACAGAGAAGTGCTGGTACTCTTGGGGGGAAAAAAAGAAGTGCCGATACTCAGTTCTGGTGAGTACCGGCCCATTTAAAGCACTGGTGTGCATATATGTGTGGTAGGTCAGTCCCTTCTATATCAATGCTGATATCACAAAATGTGTCAGATCACAGTGTAGGCCTGGCAGTTAGGTAGATCAACGTGAAGTGAGTATCTGCTTCCTGTGGTTGTCCCGCCTACCGTTGTAACTTTATATGAATAAGTAGAAGCCATTTTTTAAATTACTGCATCCGATATGCTTCCTGGTACAAAAGGCGCCATCTTAGCATGTTAAAGGCAGTCTTCGGTGTGTATGGGTCTGCCAATAGAAGTCGTGAAGGTAAAGGAATGTATTTACTGGGGGTGTTTATAATGACATCCAGGCTGGATGGTTGTTTGAAAATATTAAATATCTCACTTGGTTCAATACGTCAATGGAACCTTTGGAAAAGGTGACCTTTTTGGCTGTTCTGATGACTAAATGGGGTAGAAACATGGTGGAGCATATTTACAAGTAACTTGCGCCGCCGCTGCGTTATTATTTTTTAATGCTGCTGCAGCTTATTCAGTGCTCCACATCGCCCCATATTTACAAACTGACGCATTGCGCCCAATGCGTCAGTTTGTGTAGGCCTGCGTCACATTATAGCTGCGCTGTGCATAATGTATGCAGGGTAGGCGTTCACTCGTAAAAAGCCACTTAGAGCTGATGCAGTGAAATTTACAAGTTTTCTCAGCATCACTCTAAGCCTTGGATGCCTAAAAATTCCTATGCCTCTTCAAAGCAGGCATAGGAATTGACTCAGTGGCTCTACAATGGGAATTGCCTCTATTTTTTGACGCATTGCTGTAGTTGCGTCATTCTTATGACCAACTACAGCAATGCCCCACTTTTAGGCCCACAGATGCATCAGCATTTCTGATGCATACATGGATCATTGCGCAATGGAGCCCTGTATTGTAAATACAGCGCATCCATGGCGTCGTAAGGGTATCTGAATGCAGGCGCAAACAAATTGATGCATTGCTGCTGACGCATCAGTTCTTGTAAATATGCCCCGGTGTCTTTTGCACCAAGCCTTAATTGCCTTAAAGGAGCCATCCAGAAAATAATGATACAATATGTATCAAAACCCAAGAATGAGTCATCCAAAAATTAACATTCTGAATGTTGGGTAAAGAGAAGTTTTTTCATGCACCTTGCCCCTTTAAAGGTGCCTGTGTCTGGAGCTGGGACACTCAATAGCATTTTTCCTTAAACCCATACCAGATCTTTCCGTGCTCAAAAATGTGAGCAGGAAGGGCTTGCTAAAGAGATGTAAGTTCAGAGGTAGCATTTGCACTAATGCTTTCTCATTAGATTGCTCATATAGAATGTATTGCAAGTCAGTGCCATCTTTTTTACACATTGGCACTTCTTTGCATTGCTCCATTGGGGATAAATCAGTAGCCCCATATCTACACTCATCGTTACTTCTAGACTTCTCTTTTTTCTTCTGACCTGCTGTATCCTCCTCCTCCGCTTAGCTGCTCTTGCCCATCTCTTTCACCTTTCCATCCACCTACCCGTCCAACTCATACTTTCTTCGATTCACCTATTCATCATTAAAACGTTTCATATTTACATCCACATGCACCCTATCCCCCACCATCGCTATCAATATTTCAATGAATCCATCTATCCTTTCACCCATCCATCCCATCACTCTTCCTTCCTCCATCCTTTCACCAAGTTGTCCATTCTTTCATCCTTTCAAGTCAAGTCAAGTCAAAAATACTTTATTCGTCCGATAAAAGCCATAAAAGCAAACAGATAAAAACATTTAAAAACATTTTAAAAACAGACGATACATTAGAAGAAAGAAATTACACATGTCCATTAAAAGTGCCCCATCATACAAATATTGTGTATACTAGAATTAATCACTTAGCAAATAGAACTAAAACTCATTACAGGGAATCAAACGTCAAGTATCAGAATGGACATTAAACTATTGCAAGTAAAATGCAACAGTAACGAGTGCTTAATAAAAAACCACTTAATTATACATTAAAAAGTGCTCAGTAATACATATAATGCTGTTACCATGTTTAAATAAATGTCACATAACTACTGTTGGGACATCTTCTTCCCAAGTCTTAAGGCCTCTAGCAGAAAACTCGCAACCCCGAAGCACACCATAGAGGAGGAAAGCATTTGTAAAAATAATAATGCAGGCCTAGCTTGGACAAAGTTAGCATTTCTAAGTAACAGCAGTATGAATTTTTTGCGCAGGGGTGCAGAAAATTCGCAAAAAAAGATAAAGTGCAAGATATCCTGCTCCGAAAAATTGTCACAAAGACAATGCTTTAGGGCACCAGATGGTGAGTAACCCTTGGGGAAGGCTAATAACCAGGGTACCTGGTTCAGCCGAAATCTGGTTAGAACAAAGCGATGTTGCGCTCTGGAGACCGGTGACAAATATGGCTGTGTCTGTGAGCACAAACTCAAGGTTTCGTACCTTCTCACTGAAGGCTTGGATAATTCCATACCCTCCCTATTCGCCAGCTGCTTAGCCAGAAACTTCTGATTTATATCCCTGATAGCTGCTGCACATAAAGGTCTAGGTTTAATATACATGTCAGAGCAGCCCAGCCACTTCATTTGCTCCATGATGTATTTTAGCCACGGAATACATAGGGCCCCCTCGTGGGCAATACAATCCGCTATAACCAACTGGTTTAAAGTAGCGGTTGTGCTCGACCAGATTCTCAGCCAACGTATCAGAGGTGCAGCAGCGATAAGGTCAGAGATATACCCCATACCAAGCTCTTCATGTAAAATAAAGGCAGGGGGGCTAAAGGGGACAGCAAGAACGCCACACAAAAATTTCTTTTCGACCCCCTGAATGTCCCTCACATCCTTGTAACCCCATACATCTCACCCGTATGTGGCCATAGGAATACATTTTTCTTTATACACCTTGAGCAGGACGGGTATTGGTTTGGACCCCAGCCTCTTAGCAAAATCCCACATGGCCCCTACTGCTCTTGCCAGAACGTTCTTTTTAAGCTGTCTTTGTGCAACCCAGGTCCCTGGGTCGTCAAACATTACCCCCAGATAAGGGAAGGTAGGCACTTTTGTTAATTCTACCCCCCTACAAAATAATTTGCACTTAGCAGCCTTTGTACTGCCCATCGTCATGGTATGAGATTTCAAAAAATTGGTGGCTAGGTCAAGTGAGTCCATAAAATCGATAAAAACATTTAAAAGATTTTGGAGAACTACAGCGGTCCTGGCAAACAATACTGCATCATCTGCGTGCAATAGTGGGGGGATCAGTTTGGCCCCCTGCTCTTGGGATGTCTTTAGTACTGGCTGAGAGGAGGTCCCCTAGCTTATTAATGTAGAGTGTAAATAGCAGAGGGGCGAAAATGCACCCCTGCCGTACCCCTCGCTTGACTTCCCAGGGGTCTGTCATACTGCCATCCTCCTTAAACCTTAAACCGCAGTGGTGTTATTGTGGGCGGAAAATAAAATGTACACCAGACTCGGCTCCATGCCCAGTTCCACCAGAATCTGCCACAGTCTAGATCTGTTTACACGGTCAAAAGCCGATGTTAAATCCATAAATCCCATGTGCAGGGTACCCCTCTTGACTATTGTATACTTCCCGACCACCAAGCTCAAATTAATGCATTGATCGAGCGTCCCTTGTCTAAAACCATACTGTAAGTCACTAATAACATTACAATTTTCTAGCCACGATGATAAACGATTCAAAATCACCTTCCCCATGATTTTGGCAGCTGAGTCCAAGAGCGAAATAGGTCTATAACAGGCAGGAACACCCCTTGAGCCCTTTTTAAAAATAGGGCTAATGATAGCCCTCGCCCCCGATGGAGAAAAGCTGCATGTGCCAACTGCATTAAAAACCTGTCCCAGTATTGTAGCCCAGACCTGAGGGTCTGCCTTATACAGGTCAGCTGGTACCCCATCTGGGTCCGGAGCATTTCCCCCAGATGTAGCAAGGATAGCTCTATAAACCTCATCTGCGTTAAAATGAAGTGGTGCAATAGCTAAGCTGGGGTCCCATTGTATCTCCGTCCCTTCCAGATCATCACCACTGTACATACCCCCAAAATGGTGGACCCAACGTTCTGGGGCTATAGTACAATCTGTACTAGCATTTACTGTATCAGAGAAAAACGGGCTATTAACCACCGCCCAAAACTTGTTACTATCTGAGAGTGTACGTGCTTGTCCGAGATCCTCCCAGGCCTTTTCCCTGATGGATTTCTTCCTCTCCTTAATTGCATGCTTATAAACCCTCCTGCAAGCCCTAACCTCACTCTCATCTCTCGGGATTTGTTTAAGTGCCAACAGTAACTTCCTATGGGCAGTGGAACAGGTGCCATCAAACCACCTCTTGACCTTAGGGCCCTTGCCCCTGCACGGGACGGTTAGATTGATGGCTATCTGGTTAGTTAATATTCCAAAGGCATCTAGAACAACTCTATCCTGCGCATTGGTATCCATACATGCTGAGACCTCAACTGCATACTCCACATACAGGTTATCTAAGAACCTTTCCGGTACCACCTTCTCCCACTTCAGCCTACGCAATTGATCCTTGGTACTAATGTCGGAGTTGGGGATACCCCTACTCTCTTCTTGATGAAAAGCAGACGAGTACAGTAGTTCAAGCATGAGGAGGTTATGATCACTGTGATTGCTCCAGATAGCGCTCAGTTTATAAACTTCAGGGGCTAAAGATGCAGAGACCATTATAAAATCAATGATGCTAGAGCATACCCTGCCTGTGAAAGTAGGAATGGGGGTGTTCTCTCCCGGTTTGCTCTAGACAATACAAGTTGTTTGCTGAAAGAAGCCCTTCAGTGAATATACCTGACTCTGTATGTTCAAAATGTGTGATTAATGGTAAAACGTCCCCTTGAGCCTTAGTAGAGATACAGTTAAGATAGCACTGGTGGATTGTGTGTTTAAAAAACGAGGTAAACCCATTCAAAAAGAAACTCTCACTGGTATCCCAAGGTTTCTTGTAGGACAATCAAGTGGAAACCCACAAGGGTCCCTTGCCAAAGGACATCATCTCTTTTTGATCCCAAACGTGCAATATTCTACAAGAGTATCCTCAGACAAGCTGGGCCCACTCTTAAAGGTACTAATCTAGGAGGGAGAACGGACTCTGGCTTCCACGGCAAAGGAGTATTATAGACTCTAGTGGGTGCTGGTCTGGATGAAAGGGGACTAATAGGTGCTAGACTAAATCCTAGTCTAGATAGAGGAGCAGACTCTGGTTTCCTGGTTGAGGAAATAGTGTTGGCAGCAGGGTCCTGAGATCTTATACCTTGCGATTAAACCTCAGCTAATGATTGTCAATCAATGCCATCAAGCCACTGTAAACTTCGCAAGGGTTCAAATCTATTAGCTATAGGTAGGACTAGTCCAAAATTACTATTCTGAGTTGGCTTAAATGTTCTAGGTGCCTGGTGCCAGGCACTATTTAAAGAAAAATTTGCAGTGGGAAAAATACTGAAGGGGGACTATCCTAATCAAGTTTTAGAACTACTCCTAAGCTCACAATCTGTAAGCGCTTTGACTTGGGCAGAATGTCTCATATTAACTATAACACAATCCCCCTCGATATTTTCCCCCAACCTGTGACCCACCCACCCACTCTTCTAGCCATAATGATGTCCGGGGATAGCATCCTTTCATCTATCAACCCTTTCAACATTCCATCCTTCCGTTTACCCTTCCACCTATTCTTCCTTTCAGTCTTACATCCTTTCACCCTTCCACCTACCCAACCTTTCACCCTTCCCTTCATTCTTTCTTACATTCTTCCTTTCACCCTTCATTATAGCTTCCATCTTTTCTTCTTGCTTTTCTTTCACTTTTCCTTCCTTCCCTTCCTTTCACTCGCCCTTCCTACTATCATTCTTTCTTTCCCCTTTCTATGCACCCATCTTTTTCCTCTCATTCATACTTTATTTTCTCACCGGTTTCTCTCTCATGCTTTTATTTTGTTTTTTTAAAGCTGATGTTTTTTTCTACCTGTAACTGTTTACATTTCTCTCCTGGTTCCCCCTAAGCCTAACCAGAGTATGTTTAAGAGACTGATTCATCTGTTTTGCGGTTTACATTGTGCTTGGAAATTGTATGTAGCACTCGTTTATGGCTAGAAAAGGTTTTAATAAGTGTGCAAAATGCAGTATTTTAGTGGCTTTAGATTTGGACCTTACCTGCAGGGTCGAACAGTGTTAGAAATGGAGTTTCTGGTTGGCTAAGGTATGCACCTAAGCCAGGCAGAACCCAACACTCTAGTCAGGGTAAGGGAGTTACACACCCAAGATAACCCCCGCTCACCCCTTTTGGTAGCTTGGCAGAGCATTCAAGCTTATCCCAGAGGCAATGTGAAAAGTGTTTGCGCAACACACCCACACACCAGTGACACAACAGATACACCACAAAAGAGACTCCTCACAGTAATATATAAAAATATCTCATATATTATATAGAAACACATAGAACACAGGAAATATGAGGAAAAACAACATACATCACAACCTCAGGGCATGGATATGAAGCAAATTTGGTGAAAAAACACACAAGAAGCAGCATCTACGCTCCTAATATATGGAACACGGTGCTCCTTCTCTCTAACCGTAGGCTACTGGGCCACCTGCCCACCTACAACAGTAAATGCGGCAAGATTCTTATGATGACTGAGGAAAGGCAGCTGCACGCATTCGTGCGGTGCAGGTGCAAAACAAGCCCCGCTCAATGTGCTGAAAGGCATCTGCCAGCATTCGTGCGGCGCAGCTGTAAGACCAGCCTCCCCTTCATCTGGGAGGTGCGAGCCGTCTGCCGATTCTCCCTCAGCCTTCCCAGGAATCCTGGGGGCTCGGCCGGATGGACACGCTTTGAGTATCCGGGCTGCTCTGAGAGATTCTGCCCGTACGGTGGCGGCAGGGCTGACAGTCGTGTCCTCTGAGTCAAGGCAGATCCGAGTAGGATGGGCTGCCAAGCAGGTCCTCGACCACTCTAAATCGTCGCGTGCTGAGCCCAGCGCGATTGTCCCCCTCACACAAAAAGGGGTTAGGTTCTCCCAGCGGGGTGCAATTGTGTTCGGCAGAGCCAGTTTCCCCAGGCGGGCAACTGGCGAGGTCTTGAATCCTGGAGGACAAGTCAAAGTCCTCAGTATGCGCTGAGTTTTCCTGGGGAGACGTACCCCACTTCTCTCTACCAGCGCTCGACATGTGCTGCTGAAATAAAGCACTCACCATGCACTTACGAGGTCAAAAAAGGTTACGGCCAACCCACCCGTACACCATAGAAAGGTTAGAGCTTCACACACAGTTCTTCAGCTCTCCTTCCAGGCAAGTTACTTTGGGACCCAGCAAGGATCTTTCCTGAAGTCTTTGATTTTCCTGAGACTTCCAATATGAGGCAAGCACACACAAGCCCTTGGAGACCTTACCAAGCCAGATACCACAGCAGGGCAAAAAGAGTCAGTCCTTTTTCTTGCGCACAGATAGAGGCAGCAAATGAAGGCCAACCCACCCTTCACATAACAGAAGGGTAGCGCTACTCACGCAGCTCTTCAGCTCTTCTTCTTGGTAGGGTCCTCTTATTTCCAGAAGTGATCTAAAATCCTCCGGTTTTCGGTCCAATACTTATACCCCATTTTCTCATTGTTCTCTTTGTGACAAGGGTCTCTGAGCTCAGTCCAAACTAGTTTCGACCTCTATGGTCCAGCTTGACTGCAGGAGGTGGAAACACAGTCTATTCAGGTACTAGCGAAACCCCTCCCAAAATTCTAAATGCAGACAAGGTCTATTCAGCCTGGTTAGAAGTCACCCATGCAAGGCAGGACACACCTCAACCCCCCTTTGTGACTGTCTAGAGTGAATGCACATCCCCAGCTACTACAAAACCAGACTGTGAATACACAAATAGGCAGAGGCACACAGAATGGTAAAGCAAAAAAAATGCCCACTTTCTAAAAGTGGTATTTTCAAACACACATTTTAAAAACCACCTTTACTAAAAGGTGTGTTACTAAATTCTGGGATCATAGAGCCTAAACTCCAGTTTTCCCTCTTGTCCCAATGGAAAGTTACACTTGTAAGATGTTACAAGGCAGCTCCCATGTTAACCTATGGGACAAACAGCCTTTCAACAGTGAAAAACGAAATACACAGTATTTCGCTATCAGGACATGCAAAATACACCAGCACATGTCCTACCTTTCACATACACTGCACCCTGCCCATGGAGGTACCTTGGGTCTGCCTTAGGGGTGCCTTATATGTAAGAAAAGGAAAGGTTTGGGCCTAGCAAGTGGGTGCACTTGCCAAGTAGACATTGCACGTAGACACAGGTCTGAGACACATTTACAGGACTACTCATGTGGGTGGCACAACCAGTGCAGCAAGCCCACTAGCAGCATTTGATTTACAGGCCCTGACACACTCAGTGCACAATACTAGTGACTTACCAGTAAATCAAATATGCCAATCATGGATAACCAGCCACAGTCACAGTTTACACAGAGACCATATGCACTTTAGCACCGATCAGCAGTGGTAAAGCGCCCAGAGTCCTATAGCCAACAAAAACAGGATCAGAAAAATAGGAGTCAAAAGGAAAGAAGGTGGGGAATAAACCTGCAAAGATGGTCAGGTCTAACAAACAGAAACTACAAAGTGTGTATTGAGCCTGTCTGACTTGCCCCCTGCACACCAGTTTGTTCTTTAGTGATTGGCCCTCAGATATCTAAGCAGGCCTGACAAATCCCCTCACACCTGCACAGGCCCTTAAGTTTGTGTAGGGAACCCCAAGACAGCCACCTCCATGTTGTAGCCCCAGAGTCTCTGAGCCCTAAACTGCCCAGTGAAGAAGGACAAAGGAAGTTGGTAAGAACACAAATGTTGTGCTGTGTAGTTCAAAACTTTAAATCTCCTTTTTCCTCTACCCCGGACTGTTTAAATACATCTCTTGTTTTCTGTGCAATTTGTACTTTTGAAACTGCTCTTTCCTCTACCCATTTCTGAATGAATTGGTTTCTATTCAATTTGTACTTTTAAAACTGCTGTTTTCTTCTTCCCGTGACTGTTTAAATTTCTCTTCTGGATTTCCCCTAAACTGTGCTAAGTTAACCCTCCCACCCACCCCATTTACAAGGTACAAAGGCAAAATAGACCCCTAAGCCTGACCAGAGTGTGTTTAAGAGCTGACTTAATCCGTTTTGTGGTTTCAATTGCGTTTGGAAAGTGCATGTAGCACTCGTTTGTCACTAGTAAAAATGTTTTTTAAGTGCGAGAAATGCAGTATTTTAGTGGCTTTAAACATGGTCTATACCTGCAGGGTTGAACTGGAACTCGAAAGTGTGTATTGAGCCTATCTGTATCCAAGGAGAGTCTGATTTCTGGAGCCCATTCTTGCCCCCTCCACACCAGTTTGTGCTTTAGTAATTGTCCCTCAGGCATCTGAGCAGTCCTGACCCCTCCTCTCACACCTGCCCAGACATTTAAGTTTAAGGCCACATGCTCTTCAAATAGGTTCCTGATTGATTGTTGCATCTGTGTTCTGACTGATTCCTAGGGCTAGAGTTTCTATTCAACCTAGGGCTTAGTATTTGTATTTGTGGCACTTATAGAGCAAATTAGACCAATCAAGGCATCAAGGTGCTATGCAGGAGTTACTGAGTTGAGGAAAGGAGCTTAGAACAGCAGAACCCCCCCCCCGAAGAAAGGTTAATCTGCAAAAAGCCAGGTTTTAACTTTCTTGTGAACTGAAGATTCTGATATGTGCTGGCAGGGAGTTCCAGAGCCTGGCAGCTGCCACAGTGAAGGTCGGTTTACCCCACCTAGCTTTCTTATACTGAGGAACCACCACCATAAGTTGTCCAGCTGAGTGCAGCTGTCTCTTTGGGAAATACCAAGTAAGGGTTGTCCGGCGATAACTCGATGCCTGAGAGTGGAGCGCTTTGTGAGTCAAGCAGAGTGCTTTAAAGCACACTCGCTTCTTAACTGGCAGCCAATGAGCAGATCTCAATCCTTCCTTAACCGAGGAGAGTCTGAGTATACCCAGAACCAGGCATGCGGCAGCATTCTGGTTGATTTGGAGCTTATATAAAGAATATTTGTTGGCTTTTAAATAAATGGCGTTACAGTAGTCTAAGAGAGAGGTGATAAGAGCAGTGACCACTGACACCCTCAGCTCTTTTGGAAGAAAAGGTCAAATTTTCTTCAGAATACCAATCATCCAGAAGCAGGAACTCACTGTTCTATTAATCTGGGTGTTGAACGAGAAGGTGTTATCAAGAATCACACCCAGATTTTTAGCCGCAACCACAGGAGTGGGAAGAGTTCCATCTGTTTCTGGCCATCAACGTTTAGTATAGATGGAGCTATCAGCACCAAACACCAAGATGTCAGTTTTTTCCCCATTCATTTCAGCCAGTTCTTCCTCATCCATCTGCTGATCTCCCGCATACAAGCCCTGAACTTGTCCGCCACATCATCCTAGTCATCAGAGATGGACACGATGATCTGGGTATCATCTGCATAGGAAGATAACTGGAAACCAAAAGAATGTACTAGTTTTGTAAGAGGGGCAACATACAAGTTAAATAAAGTGGGGCTCAAGGATGACCCTTGGGGAACCCACAGGGAAGCTGAAAGGGGAGTATTCTAAATTCTTCCCAGCTGACTGTGATCGTTCTATTCCATAGGAAAGATTTCAACAACCTGAGAGCCACATCCTTCAGCCCCACCTGTCACAGCCTCTGCACCAACTATGATGGAGATATGGTGTCAAAGGATGCTGGCAGGTCAAGCAAAACCAGGATTGCTGCATCTTCCTCATCTATTTGTCTCCGAATACTATCAGAGGTAGCTATAAGCACTGATTCAGTACTATGATTTCTTCTGAACCCATTTTGAGAAGGGTCCAGGAGTTCTTGATCTATTAGGTACTTAGATAATTCCTGGTTTAAATGTTTCTCCAAGATCTTAGCAGGAGCTGGCAATAAGGAAATAGGGCGCAAGTTTTTTAAATCACTCGAGTCTCCCTCGTGCTTTTTCTTTAAGGGAACGACAACAGCCTCCTTCCAGCCCTGGGGGCACACCCCTGAGTCCAAAACATCCCCGTAAATCTTCTCTAAGGCCTCTGAGGTCAGATCAGGAACAAACCGCAGAACCCTGGGGGTACAGGGGTCATTGGGAGTATCCAAGGTAGAGCCACGTAACAAGATTTTAATTTTAGGGGCCGTCAGCGGGGAGAATCTGGCTAAACAATTGGGGTTAGAAGGATCAGGGGCTCCACCTTTCTCACTAAGAGGCAGAGATATCCCCAAATCTACCGGGCTATTGATGATCAATGGAAAGTCAGCATAAATCTTCGTGATCTTAATCTTGAAGAATTCTGCTACCTTATTTCAGAAGACCTGGGAGTTTTTTACCACCTGATACATTATTATTATTATTATTTTTAAATTTATATCAGGCGCAACAGCTACCCAAAAGGGTTTCCCGGCGCCAGCCAGAGAAGGAACAAGAAAAGAAACTACTGATTGAACAACCAGGTTTTGAGCGTTTTACAAAAGCGCGTGTAAATGGTTTCACTCCGGAGTGATAGAGGAAGAGCATTCCACAAAGAGGGGCCTAGGTAGGCAAAGGAACGACCGCCCATACGGGACAGTCTAATCTTCGGCACCATAAGTTTAGCCTGAGTGGTGGAGCGAAGAGTGCGTGCGGGCAGATAGGGTTTGACTAGTTTTTGCAGATACTGAGGAGCCGTACCCTGCTTGACCCTGAACATATAGCTCAGCGCTTTAAACTTGATCCGACTCTCGACTTTGAGCCAGTGGAGGTCACTCAAGAAACCCGAGATGGAGGCCGCTCTAGGAACTTGGCAAAGCAATCTTGCCGCAGAATTCTGCACCAGCTGCAGCTTGCGTGTCACATCTTTATTGGCTCCTAAATAGAGAATGTTACCGTAGTCCAGTCTAGATGTTACCAGTGCCTGGACTACGGTTCTCTGGGTGGAGCTGGGCAGCATCCATACAATTTTCTTCAACCATTTCAGGATGGTGAAGCAAGTTGCAGCCACCTTCACGGCTTGTTGACGCATAGATAGTGAGTCGTCAATGATAAAGCCAAGGTTGCGGACATGAAGCACCCATTTCTGCCGGCCAATGGTGAGGTCCCCAAAGATCTTTGGGGCATATTAGCAAGACCGACGATAAAATTATCGCCGTTTAGCGGCAGGAAACTGCCGCTAAAACGGCGATAATGGGCTTGCTAATATGCGTTATAGAATTTCAATAGAAGCCCAGGTTAGATGTGCAGGACATCTAACCTGGGCTTCTATTGGAATTCTATGACGCATATTAGCAAGCCCATTATCGCCGTTTTAGCGGCAGTTTCCTGCCGCTAAAACGGCGATAATTTTATCGCCGGTCTTGCTAATACGCCCCTTTGTTTTTTCCCAAGATAAGGACCTCAGTTTTATCACCATTAAGTTTAAGAAAGTTGGCCTGCATCCAGGATGCAATTTTGCTCAGCCCAGCCCGCAGAACCGATGGTTCCGACTCATTCCCCGCAGAGAAAGAGAAAATAATCTGGGTGTCATCGGCGTGAGAAAATAAGGACAGCCCAGCGTCCTCTGCAATCATTGCCAGGGGTTTGACATAGATGTTAAATAATAGGGGACTAAGAATAGACCCCTGAGGAACCCCATAGGGAGAGGAGTGGACACTGGAGGTGGCTGCAGAAGAGAAGACCTGAAACGTGCGGTCGGTAAGAAAAGAAATTAGCCATCTGAGTGCCACATCTGCAATCCCCAGAGACTGTAGGGCCCTTATTAGCACGGCGTGAGACACCGTGTCAAAGGCCGCGATTAGATCGAGTAAAATAAGGGCCACCGTGTCTCCGGCGTCCAAACGAAGGCGTAACATTTCAGTAACGCCGAGAAGAGTGGTTTCAGTTGAGAAGCCAACTCTAAAACCAGATTGTGATGGATGGAGAAATTTTTGAGTTTCAACGAAGTTAGATAGCTGCCCATTAATATGCTTTTCCAGGACCTTGGAAAGTGCTGGAAGCAAGGAAATAGGCCGATAATTCGAGGAAAGAGTGGGGTCGGCATTAGCCTTCTTCAATAAAGGGAGGTGACATCAAGAGGTGTACAGTATTAAAACGGTCTCTTGGGACATTGATGGCTGACCTTATCCTAAGGGAGAAATAAGCAGATTTGGCTATTTTAATCTTGCTTTTATATTTGAGAGTAAGCTCCCTCAGTTTGATTTTCTCTGCCAGCTCCAGGGCTAGTCTCCGTTTCAGCGCTTGCCTTCTACATAGCCTTTGGAGCTCCTTGAGCTCCATAGAAAACCCACAGGGCTGATACTTTCCTCCGACTCTTTGGACCGATCCTCGTCAGAGGCACCATCTCTTTCAAGGCAGCCCCAATCCATTAGATAAAACTCTCTGCAGGTGCATCGGACCTTGCAGAACCTTGTCCATAGACTTATACAGGGCATAGGCAAGCTTAGTTTTCCCCCAGTTCCTGATGCTCTTAATGGTACTTAAGGCTTAGGGCTAGAGTTCTAATTGGCTAATAGGGTTAGGGTTTTGATTGGTTCCTAGGGCTAGGGTTTCTATTGGACCAAGAGCTTGAGTTCTGATTGGCTGATAGGACTAGGGCTCTGATTGGTTCATAGGGCTGGTGTTACTATTGGTCCTAGAGCTTAGGGCTTCAGTTCTGATTGGCTGGTAAGACTAGGGTTCTGATTCGTTCCCAGGGCTAGGGTGTATATTGGATTTAGGGCTTGAGTTCTGATTGGCTGACAGGACTAGGAGTCTGATGGGTTCCTAGGGCTAGGGTTTCTATTTGACCTAGGGTTTAGGGTTTGAGTTCTGATCGGCTGATAGGGCTAGAGTTCTTACCATTTCCTAGGGCTAGGGTTTCTATTGGCATGTTGGGAAAGTCAGTTCTATGGAATATAGAACTTAGAATGTGGGAGAGGCTCAAGGTGATCTGGCAGTTGCTGACAATGTTTTGATGGATGAGGTGCTTTTATTAAACCTGCCTCTGAACCTTATTTTGGCGTGCTGCTTCCTCATTTTTTGAAGATGTTTTACTGGCGACGAGGATGGGATATTTTGACCATAAGCACCTCAACATCAATGAATGGTAAATAAGATGTTCGGCTGTTGGCATCATTGGAGCAACAACAACCGCTGTTGTACATGTGAACAAATTGTCACTTTGGGCTTTGTTTACCCAGAAAAGCGGGTGGATCGGAGCCGCAACGGAACTGTTCATGTAACTTTTTATATTTCGGACTTTAATTAATTTTAGTGGTACAGCGGTTTGCGAAGCTCTAGGAGAGTGTTTTCATGGAAGCAGTGTGAGAGGCAAAATGGAGGCAGCACGAGAGGTGCAGCGTGTACTCATGGATCTGTGCCTGAGCACATGAACGCAGGTCAGCCTAGCGCATGTGCACTACGGGCTGGAGTGTCGTCTTTGAAATAAGCGGCAAGAAGGAAAAGTTAAAGTAAAACACTTACCTTAGCTGCTGGGTGTTGAGCGTGAGTCTGCAGTTTATATTGCAGACGGAGATTACACGAAATACTGTGCTGCAAGAGCCTTCACCTCTGACGGAGGCAACGCGGAAGTTAGTGCACAGCCAGGAGTCCAATTGGGAACGTGCGCATTTCTTTCGGCATTCTAATAAAAAAAATGTCATCACGGTGATGCGGACAACGAAGGGAGCCTCATAAAAGTTCAGTGTTTTCTGGTGCAGCTTTATTAAACATTTCGCAAGGGACACCTCCTGAGTCTTTTATATTCATTTGAGAATTTGGCAACATCAAGTGTTCAGCGGTGATAGGCACACCTGTTTCTGCATCGGTGACAGGTACACCTGTCACAAAGTCATTTTCTCTTGGGATTAAAAAGGGTGAATGAACAGTTTTGTTAAAAAAAGGGAAAGATAATTTAGTTTTCATTTTAAAAAAAAAGGTCAATATATGTTTTATTTTTTTTTCTTCTTCTTTTTCTCTTTTTCTTCTCTCTTTGCCCTTTTCTTCTTGTCAGTTTCTAGTCTTATTCAGTTTTGTGGCTATAGTTCTGCTTATTTAGGTGCAGCATGCAAAATGTGCCGGCACCTCCGTTCATTCTTAGCAGTCCAGGTGAACCTGTTATTAAGTGGAGCAAATGGAAAAAAGTATTGGGCATTATGCACGTGCATGTGGTACTAATTTAAGTGCAGAAAGGAAACATTCGATGCTACTACACTGCCTTGGTGGTGAAGGACAGGAGGTGCTAGAAAATCTTCCAGATTTAACTACAGAAGAACAAAGAGGGTTAAATGAGTATGAAATTAGTATTGCACAACTGGATCCACATTATTTGCCCAGGGTGAGTACTATAATGGAAAGATATAATTTTGGGTTAAGGGAACAGGGAAAGGATGAGACAGTTGAAGATTATATAACCAGTCTTAGGAAACTTGTGTCAAGTTGTAAGTTTGGAGCAGCTAAAGAGGAACGCATCAGAGACCAATTTGTTTTAAAGTGTAGAGAGGATAATATTCATGAAGAATTATGGCCAAAAGATGAACCTCCTTTGGAAGAGGTAATTTCAATAGCAAAAAGGGTGGAACATATCAAATCAAATCAAATAACTTTATTCGGTTAAACATTAATTAACCATAAAAGTGACAAGATTACATGTACTTAAAACCATAATACATACAGACATAAATAAAAGCTGAAATCCCATACACAATTTATCAATACATCTCGATTCCCCGCCACCCAAATTAATTGATCGATAGCCATAATGTGCAATGTGCCAGGAGGTCATAACAACCTATTATATTGACTATATGGGGTAAACTATGCCTTCATAGCTGTGAGTCCTGCGTAAATCATCCAGTATCTAAACATCCATGCAAGCCCTAGACTCCAAGGTAGATTTTAAAAACCCCACTATAAAGATAATACAATCCTCTTTTAACAGTTGGAGATACATAAGGGCTGGACGAGCCTGGGTAAAATTCAATCTTTTTAAAATAGGAACCAAGAAATGCTTCCTAGGGGTTTCATAAAATTTACATAAAAACATAAAATGCAGCAAGTCCTGTGGAGACTGTCCGTCGCAGCCACAGGGAGCTAGCACTTGACCTCTACTGCATCCAAGAGGCCTAGCTAGCAGGAGGTGAAAAAGATTAATCTGGAACCTAGTTAGTAAAAACCTCTCATGTATTGATAAAAAACCCATTAGGTACGGTTCAGCTGTGGGAGTAGTTTTAAGCATTAACAAAGTACGGACACTTGGTTTCAACATCTCCTGGTTCTCCCTATCCAATTTCCTTGAAGATAAGAAGGACATCCTAATTAATTCCACATCCTTCTTAACAATGGATTCGGGCTTAAAAAATAAATCAACTCGCCCTACCCCTTCAAGGCTACTCTTAATGTACTTAAGCCCGGGAATACGGAGTGCATTGTCAAGGGACAGGCACTCTCTTAAGATTAGGTGGTTAAGGGATAACTCCTCGTTCAGCCAGCACTTCAACCAGAACACAAGTGGGCGCAAAGCCAGGACATCACTAAGATAAGGAACCCCCAATTCCTCATGGGCCGCTAGGTTAGATATTCCACGCGGAACGCACAACATGCGTTTCAGAAAATCATTCTCCGCCACCTGGAGAGAATCTGCAGCTACTTAGCCCCATATTTCACTTCCATAGGAAGCTATGGCCAAGCTTTTGGCTTGATATACTTTCAACATCGCTCCCGTTGGTTTCTTCCCTATTTTTGAAGGTGGAACATATGCTAAAATGTATAACTGAGTTGAAGAGTGAGAAAAAAAAAAGTCATCCGAGTGTGCAGGAATTGGAGGAAAATGTATGTTTTATAAAAAATGAAAAGTCTACTTCTAAAGAGGTCGTGAAAGAAGAAGGCTTTCAAAATCCAATTGAATGTTTTCGTTGTGGGAGAAGTGGTCATAAGGCAAATGCTAAGATGTGTCCTGCGTTGAGTATCATTTGTCATGGGTGTGGAAAAAGGGGACACTTTATAAGGTTTGCAGAAATAAACAGAAAAGATTTCAGAATAAGGAAGTAAAGGAGATTGTATATCAGGTCAAAGAGTCTGGGGGACAAGATCATCCAGTTGGTACTGTGAAAATTGATGGGGTTGATTTGGAGATGAATTTTATTCATGCTCTCATCTTACTATTATTTCAAAAGAGACCTTCAGCAAATGGTTTCAGGAGAAAAACAAACTGCATAATATGGATGTGCGTCCTGGAGAGTATGGAGGTCAACCCATCAGTATGTTGGGTTGTTTCAATGCTTGTATTGAGTTGGGTAAGAAATTAATGGTTGGTAAGATTTACGTCTCAAAGAAAGGGGATGGACTGCTTGGGTTGCCACACCAACGTTTATTGGGTGTTACTTTGAATCCAAATGCAAAACCGCAGGTGCAGATACAGAAGGTTGAAACTAAGCCTAATGATTTTGTATCTGAGTTTCCATCCTTATTTAAAAAAGAGTTAGGATGTTTAAAAGGGTATAAGCATTGCATTAAACTGAAAAAAGGGGCAGTACCGGCTGTAGCCAAAGTAAGAAGAATTCCAATTGCATTGCAAGAAAAAGTGGAACAGGAATTGGACAAACTTTTAAAGCAACAAATCATAACACCAGTGGAGGCCACTGAGTGGTTGGCACCAGTTGTGATTGCCAACAAGGCCAATGGCGATATCAGATTATGTGTGGACCTCAGGTCATTAAATAAGGAGGTGGCGGTGGATACATTTCCACTACCAAATATAGATGAAATAGTGTCAACTTTTGGCTGGGGTGAAGTTTTTCACAACTCTTGATCTCACACAGGCATTTTATCAAGTAGAACTTACTGAGAGTTTTCAAGACTTGACAGCATTTATAACACCCATGGGTGCTTTCAAGTACAGAAGAATGCCATTTGGCCTGGTGTCGTGGCATCTGTCTTCCAGAGAGTGATGACTTCTATTATAAAGAAGGAGAAAGGGGTCAAATGTTATCAAGATGATTTGTTTATTTCTGGAGTGACTCAAGAAGAACATGACATCAGAGTAAGAGTGGTGCTAGAAAGACTACAAAATGCTGGTTTCACGTTAAAGTATGAGAAATGTAAATTTTCTGTTCAGGAGGTTAATTATTTGGGCCATCTCATCACTGGTACAGGTGTTGTACCAAAGAAAGAACTGGTAGATACTATTGTAACGTTAGCGTCACCAAGTTCTAAAGAGGAAGTTGTCTCAATTTTGGGAATGGTTGAATATTATGGAAAATTCATAGAAAATTTGGTCAGTAAGTCCAGTAACATGAGACAATGTCAACAAGAATTTGAGGAGTTAAAGAATGACTTGAAGGATGCTCCCAATCTACAAGCATTTGTTCCAGGAAGTGAAACTACTGTGGTAACTGATGCGAGTTCTAAAGGTTTGAGGGCAATTTTAAAACAAAGAAGTGATGGTAAAGAACAACTTATTGCTTGTGCATCAAGAAGTTTGTGAGGAGCAGTGTTAAATAACTCTGTAGTGGAAAGGAAGGCGTTGGCTATTTATTGGGCGTTAAATAAGTTTCGTAATTTTATATGGGGAACTTATTTTAAGGTGTGTTCAGATCACAAACCTCTCAAAGAGATTTTCCAAAAGAAAGGTCTTGATTTTATTTCCTCTAGGATTAGGCATTGGGAGATTGGTTTACAGGATTTCCATTTTTCGGTTGAGCACTTATCAGGTATTGCCAATGTAACTGCGGATTGTCTTTCCCGGTTGGTATCTGGTGTTGAGGAAGACCAGTCAGTGGAAGATATATTAGAGGAAGAGGGTAAGGTCTGTGAAGTTACGTTAGGTGTTATAAAAGAAGAAGAATGGAAAGAGGAGTTGTTAAAGGACAATAAGTTGATGCAAGTTATAAACAAGATTCATTCTGGGACAGTTTTTGATAAGTCTTTCTCAAAGAATTGGCAGCTGATTTCTGATGAGTTGGCTGTAGATAGAGGCATTTTATTGAGGGGAACAAAATTGGTTCCTCCCATGTCGCTAAGAAAGAAATTGATGGGGGAAGCGCATCAAGGACATTTAGGTATTGATAAGACTAAAGAAAGGTTGAGAGCTAGTTTCTGGTGGCCTGGGATGGATTTAGAAATAGAACGTGAGGTTAGGGAATGCATGCATTGTAAGATCAGTGACAAAATTCTTACTCCATGGACCATGCCCATGGTTTGTCGTAGGTTGATAGTCCATGGCAAGATGTTGCCATAGATATTGTTGGACCACTTAAAGGAGAGCATAGTACTCCCTATTTGATTGTGTTAATTGATCTTTACTCTAGATGGGTGGAAGTTTCAAGTGTGCGTGAAGTGACTACTGAAAGTGTAATAATGTTCTTGCAAGATGTGTTTAAAAGGGAAAGTTTTCCTAAAACGCTTCTATCTGACAATCGTCCTCAGTTTTGCTCTAAACAAATGGATGATTTCTTGGCAATGTGTGGTATTCAACCCAAAAAGAGTTCAATTTATCATCCTGAGACCAATGGAGCAGTTTAGAGATTTAATAGAGTAATAAAGGAGAACATTCAACTGTCTAGGGTAAATGTCTTAAAAATTGGAAGGAGGAGTTACAAAAATGTATCATGGCTCATTGCATGACACCCCATACCACGACTCGTAAGTCACCGTTTGAGTTATTCAAAGGTAGGACTCCAAACACTAAATTATGTCCTGGTTGGATGACTTGGAGTAAAGGTATCAAGGATAATGGGATAGGAGCTTGGAGAGAGCGGAGGGAAAGGTTGCGGTTAAAAAATTAGAAACACTTTGATGAAATAAAAAGGGTCAAATAGGTTGCTGTAGGTGTGGGTGATTGGGTGCGTGTGAAAGCTCCTGTAGGTGCAATATCTTGGTCGAGATATTCGAAACCCATACGTGTGATTAAATGCTTTAACAATGCTGTTAAAGTGGAAGATGGGAGGGTTTGGAATATGAGTCGTGTGGTGGTACTTAAGTCAAATCTGGAGTTAGAAAATGATGGCCATAACAATCTGAATTTCTCAGAGAGGTTGTCAAGTCCTGATGTTAGATGAAGTGTGCGTAAGACCAATATTCCATCTTATCTTAAAGACTATGTTAAATAGATCTCCTTGTTGTTTTAAGAGATTTGATTTTGTTCTTCTTCCTGTTGTACATATTACTTGACAGTTTCTTGGTACAGTTAGAAAAGCTATTGTGCATTTGTTCTCAATATGTATTTTATATATATTTCAATGTAAGAGGGGAGATGTGTGGTATCCAGCTCAATTGCATTTTGGGAAAGTCAGTTCTATGGAATATAGAACTTAGAATGTGGGAGAGGCTCAATGTGATCTGGCAGTTGCTAACAATGTTTTGTTAGATGAGGTGCTTTTATTAAACCTGCCTCTGAACCTTATTTTGGCGTACTGCTTCCTACTTTTGTGAAGATCCTTTACCCACGGCTTAGGGCTAGGATACTGATTGGTTCCTAGGGCTAGGGTTTCTATTAGACCTAGGGCTTAGGTTTTGGGTTTTGATTAGTTGCTAGGGCTATGGCTTGATTGGTTAATTGGGCCAGGACTCCCATTGTCTCTAGGTTTTGGGGCTAGGGTTCTGAATGGTTAGGGTTAGGTTTCCCATTGGAGCAAGGTCACCTGATCTAGGGTTATTTAACCTTAGGACATCTCAGCCCAGGCACCGAGGCTAAGGGAGGAGAGGAACGTTGCCTGTTGGGCAGGGCTCAGTTAAGAAAGCCTGACCTTATTAGCTTGAGCCTAGGCAGCAAGCATGCGTTGTCTGCAAGACCTGCTGTAATCAATAGAACTACGTTTTTCCCACCTGCTACTCACCATACTTTGGCTCCAGTGTCACTCTTCTTTGCTGCCTCGTGACTGGTTCTTGCAGCCAATACATCACTACCGTTGAAGGCTGAGGAGCACTGGCCAAGTGCAATTTCCTTATGCTTTCAGGGCTTATCTGTTGTTTCGAAGAGCCCTTTTTGTTCTGCTGCCCTTCCCGGCACTACAAGCCTAGCTTGTGTCTTTGGTGCCCCTGCTGTCGCTACCTAATCTCCCCGTGCGGTGCCTTCCCCCACCACCTCCCATAACTGTTTTATTTTTCGTGCTCCTAGCGACATGCCTGCAGCTGCGTGCTGCACTCACTGTTCGGTTATATGGATTTTGAAGCTGCTTGGTTAGCCAATTTCTTAACGCTGATGTGCCATGCCGTGATCAGTCCACCCATCGTTTACGCGAAAGTTCTCTGGAAAAGAGGAGATCTGTGATATTGCCTGACTCTTAGTAGTGTATCGGCCATGGTTCACTAGTAACATATGTGACAAATATTTAAAGGCACAAGAACACAAAAATGCAACTTCAATACCCCAGAGCACGTTAAAGACAGCACTTATCTCTGAAGTAGAAATATATTTTTTTCTATGCGGTGCTTGAATGTGCCTGTAAGTACGCCCCATCCGTTTTATGTCCAACACACCAAAATGCCTACTCTTCTCCCATTTTGGGAGTTTTGACTGTGAAATTCTAACTGCAATGTCCTTTCAGGGCTGCCATAGCTGCTGTAGCTGCAGCATCAGTTGCTAGAGTAGCAGAAGTAGGCTTTGGTCAGCTGGAGTCTTTGATATCTGCTGTGGTCCCAGTGGCTTGGCTCATTACCGACTGAACCATTGCTATCTCTGTTCCGAACTTCTTTGTAGCACTATGTCATTTTGAGAACTTCGAAATAAGCGTGGCATGGCCTCATCCTTTCAAAATGTTTTAATCTGGTCGATGGGTTGTTTCGTAGGTATGTGAATAGAAAGCAAGGGTTTAAACTTAAAACCCTTCAGATGTGTGTGTGGGTTGGGTGGGGCTGCAGGTTATTGAATGCCTCTGGATAGTGCGCTGTTACCGCAGTAACATAAAGAGCTCCTTTACAAACCGAAGTGCAGTTTCATAATAAACAAACCTAAATGATCAATAACATATTTTCACATGGGAGTACGGAGCAGCGTGAGCGCAAGGACTGCCAGGATCTCTTTAAGTGCATGTGTGGGGTGGGGCAGGCATCGCAGACCATTGCTCTCCATTTGTGCAGCTGGAGGAGCCAGCTTTGTATCCTGAGGCCTAGAGAAGAGAGCTTTTTCCCTTCCATTGATTGAAGAGTTGCAGTCGATAACAAGCGTGAGTCATTACTGTGCTATGAGGAGCGCAATAAAAGCTCAAGCAAAGATGGGAACTGGAAATGAATCCTTGGGAAAACACTATGTTTTAGGTCTCAGCTCTAAAGGTATTCCATGTCAGCAATGCAATCCCTGCTTACATTCTACATGTTTCACTTCATCTTGCTTTCCCTGAGAGTATATTTTTTTCTGTAGTTCACTCTCACACAAACCACCACTCTGTCCTAGACCACTAACAAATCCACACATCTAAAAAATGTCCAGAGCACCCCACAATGAAAAATAAGAGGTCCTTCACTCTAACGGGTCCGTTTCAGTAGGATCGACTTCAATGAACATAGAGTAAACACATAAAAACCGATGGTTTCATTTGTTTTTATTCCATATAAGATCACATAGACAGCCGACATGTGTTTTGACGCACTCAGCGACTTTTTCAAGGCTTCAGAGTATTAAAGACGATTCATCCAATGAAACTTTCAAGGGAACCCAAGTCATGGCCCCCGGAGCCCCGAGGACTAGAAAAGGATGATCTCATTCAAATTTGTCAAATACAAAAGTCAGAACATGAAACAGTTATAGTCTTTACACAGGGCGTCCATCTTTCTGTGCACTTAGCTTTCTGGAGACTCAGACTTATCAAGGTCCCCTGCGACATATGATTGAACCGTTTCGTGTACTGACTTTTGTATTTGACAATCTTGAATGAGATCATACTTTTCTAGTCCTAGGGGCTCTAGGGGCCATGACTTGGGTTCCTTTGAAATTTTCATTTAATGAATCGTCTTTACTACTCTGAAGCCTTGAAAAAGTCATTGAGTGCGACGAAACACGTGTTGGCTGTCTATGGAATAAAAACTAATGGAACCATCGGTTTTTATGTGTTTACTCTATATTCATTGAAGTCGATCCTACTGAAACGGACCTGTTAGAGTGAAGGACCTCTTACTTTTCATTGTGGTGGTGCTCGGGACATTTTTTAGATATTTTGTCTATTTGGGGTTTTCCCGTGTACTTGACACTATTTGGATGACATAGTGTTTCTCGTCTTCATTGAGCACACCTGATTATACATATGTTATCAATACTTTCCTGAAACTGTGTATGTGCCAGCGTTACTTTAGACCATTGTCATCCTGTTGCTTGTATAACAAATCCACACATCACCAACAAAACACAAACCCATATTAGGCATAACCCTAATCCCTTCAAACACACACTCCCTGTTCATACAAAACACCAGCTCTACCCTCTACTTACTCCTAACAGACCCATTTCCATCACTACCAATCCTGTACTCAACCCTCTCTCATATCACCCACCAACAACACCCTCTCCTCTTTTTACCAAAACACACAATCAAACAATCCATACACTCCACACCACCACACATGTTACCTCTTCCTTCTACCAAATCTAATTCCAACACTCATAACCCCTGTCCATCTTCTCTCACACACCACATGCACTCTACTCCAATGCACACCACTATCCCTTTACCATTTAACTTTCACTCACCAACAGTATTTTACATCCAAAGCCTCCACAGAAATTAACTACATCAATAGTTCATCTCACTAGTCAACAAAAACAAAACATAACACACACACCGGCACATCAAAAACTCACACACACAATCTTACACCACATTCCAACACAAAATAGAATCAAATGCCCGCTCCCATCTCAATGACTACACAAATAATGCACATCCTAAGCCAATTTTACTACCAAATATTCTACCTGCACCAGCAACTACCACAAACACCCTAACACAAAAACACTTAATCACACAACTCTCATCAATTACACAATTTAGAGCCATAAAACATAACCCGCATACTTCATCGCCACCCTCTAACCCATGTACCTTCCACCCTAAACAGGTACAAATGAAATAAACAACATATCACAATTTTGATCTCCTTGTCTATTACACAACAAGACTACTCTTCAAAAACACCAACTCACTCTCAACCACCATTACCACCACCTGCACACACAGACCCAACAAAATGCCTTCTAAGCCTGCTGGACAAGGATTACGATATAGACGAACAACACTATTGCTATCCTGGTGCAGTTAATACCAACACTAATAATACTCCTGCTACTAGTTCAAAGAATTCTACTCACTCTTCTAGAAACCAAAGTCAAATCACCACCAAAACACCATCTCTAGACTGCCCACTAATAAATCTTCAATCTACGACCTACTCATTGACATACAACCTAACTTATTCTTCATAACTGAATCACGGTTGGGAGATGACATGGCTGCAATATTGCATAAATCTATTCCTCCAGGCTATTAAACTGTCACACAAAATCACATAGGCAAAAGAGGAGACAGACTAGCTGGTATATTAAAAGAAACAGTAAATCTCACCAAAGCTGATGACGTCTTCATACAAGGTTGTGAGGCCTTCATCACCAGATGCAACCGTACACCAACTTCCTCCTTCTTTGCAGGCCACCACCTAGAAATTCAACATTCCCATACACATTTCTAGACATAGTTTCAAACCTTATGTCACTACACTCTAACCTATGCATCCTTGGTGACCTAAACATATGGTTTGGCAAACCCAATACGCCCCATCCAAGAACTATCATCACTTGCCTAGACACACTGAACCTACATCAGATCGTCCACAAACCCACACACATCACTGGACACATCCTAGATGTCATTTTGAAAATCTATAACTAATTACCTTTTAAAGGATTAATCCAATCACATGGTCAGACCACCATCTGGTAGCTTTCCAACATAAAACACCACAAATCACAACACCTAAGGCCACCTTACATGCATCCACGTATCAACAGCGGAACAAACTCAATTTTGAATACTTAGAAACACAACTAATGTCCAACACAGATCTAGACACAATAAATTCAGTTCAAAAACTCTATCAGTGACTCCAGGAAGCTTTTGATATCCTTATACCACTACAAACAGCAAAACAGGATAAAAGAAAACAAGAAGCTTGGATGAATGCAGAACTTAAAAAGATAAAGCAACATATTGCAAAGCTGCAACGCACCTGGCTTAAAACAACTAATAATTAAGACAAACTTCACCTATACAAATGTAACAGAATATACAACTCAAAAATCAAAAGACTACAAAGGTACCACGCAAACAGAAGTCAAAATGCTAAATGTGAAAATAAAGAATTATATAAAATTCTCACTGAATTTTGTAAATCTAAATGCATAGAAGGAACTCATCCCATTTCTCAAGAATTTACTGACAAACTCGCAAATCATTATGAGACCACAGCAGACATGTTGAACTCCATATTTAAAACAAAGGAAAAACACCAGCACCAACTCATTTCCAACCAGTCCCTCCAGAAGTAGGCTAGCCCATTCTCTACGTTGCTTCAAACAACTTTCAGAAAATGAATTCACAGATCTTGTCAAATCAAGCAGGCCAGTCGGCTGCCCTTCTGACCATTGTCCATCCCAAATCTTCAAGAACATTCTTTTAACTACTTCTGCTGCCACACCAGTTAGAACAACCATCAATAATTCTTTAACTAAATGAGTCTTTTCAGAAGACTTTAAAAATACATACATATGACCGTTATTAAATAAAACAAACTTGTACCTGCATGACCCTAACAACTACAGACAGATTACAAATGGACCTCTCCTGGGCAAACTGATAGAATGAGCAGCATTCACCTAGATGTCACAGTTCATTGAAGACAACTCCATACTTTCTGGCTTCCAAACAGGATTCCATACAGGAAGAGGCACAGAATCCGCCCTCATCGTCCTCTGGGATGACCTTAAAAACACAGTAGATTGGAATGGGGTCGCTGCACTGCTTCTCTTGGACCTTTCAGCTGCCTTTGACACAGTTGACCTTAACACTCTATTCCAAAGACTCTACGAAGCCAGGATAGAGAGGACCTCTTGACTGGATCACATCCTACCTTCAAAACAGAATAAATGTCATCCATACTCCCCCTTTCTCATTCAAACCGTACTTCACGAAAGCAGGAGTCCGTCAAGGCTCTATCAACTCACACATCCTTTTCAACATCTTCATGAAGTCAATACTGTCAATGATCAATGAATTTCAGCTCACATGCTACAACTACGCAGATGACACACAAATACTTCTTAACATGCAAATCCCCAAAGAGATTGGAAACTCAAAAGTCTTTAGTTGCCTCAGAGCAGTTGATCAGTGGATGACATGGAGCCATCTCAAACTGAATTCATCCAAAAAATAAAAATACTCACATTTGGCAATTGCAAAAATTATAATCCACTCTATGCCTGGCCTGATGGTCTGTTACCACCTCCTAAAGTATCCATGGAAATAAGAAACCTTGGAATTACCATGGTCTCCAAGCTATCGCTGAATGCCCAAGTGGATAAGTTAGCAAGATCAAGCTTTGTTACTGTAAAAACTCTGCAATGCATCTTCCCCCACCTAGGATTTTCACACAAGCTTCAAGCTACTAACTCTCTTGTATTGTCTAAACTTGATTTTGCCAATGGCCTCTACCACAGATCATCTTTATCAACTACGAAAAGACAACAACAAAGTCAGAACTCTGCTGCCAGACTACTCCTACACATAAATCCATGAGCCCACATATGCCATGCCTTGAGAGCCCTACATTGGTTACATGTTGCCAGAAGATCCACCTTCAAGCTGCTTTGTATGACCCACAAAGTAATACATAGACCAGGACCATTTTTCATCAGGAATAAAATCCCCAAATACTTACAGCAAAGGAACCTCCACTCCAGATTTTATTATATGTGTGTATTTAGAGTGGTGCATTTCTTTGTACAAATATATATACTACTTGTGGTTTAAAAATAAATAGACATCCTTATACATCTACTTAACAAATGTATATATTACTTTCGTGTGTGTGTGTGTATAAATATATACAGACATATATATATATCAATATGTGATATATTATATACGTTATTTGATTATATGCTAATGGGTCTTTGTTTTATTTTATTTTATATATCTCAGTGTGTAAACATGATCATGACAATCTGTAAGTGCTTCACTACTGAAATATTGGGGAAAATATAAAATATAAATAAATTCATATAAATAAATAAACAAATAAAAGAAAGAAACATAACATTTCCTCAAAACAAGAATTTTAAAAATGCATAAATAAATTCGCTTTATGTACAGCAACACTGGAAATCAGAGTTTCTAACTATTATCCATACATGTACATATGGAACTTTATATAATACAACTTTATATTTCTTTATCATTTTCCATATACATTTGTATCTTTCTATGCAGTTATGTATCTACATATTTATTATTTTCTCCGACTGTAGGAAAGAAAATACAAATAAAAAAAACAATAGTAAACTATTTCCAATTCACTTCTCTATGTCTCATCCTATACCTCTTTCAATATATCCTCTACTTCCACTCTCTGACTTATCCCAAATCTCATTGTACTACTATGAACTGCCAAATATCCCTTTCTAGACTCTTCTCTCCTCTAGCCCTCCTTTGACTCACTCCAAAACCTCCTTTTACTATTAGGATCTCCCAAATAACACTTTCTGGATTGTTCCTTCCTCTATCCCTCCTTTACCTTATTCAATCCAAGTAAAACACTCACCTGGCCATAGCTCGAATTAACAACTTACATTTCCCTATACTAATCCACTAATCCACTTTGGGTTTGGAGTAGCGTGCTACTCACCGAAAAGCACTTTAACGCCTTGTCAAATGCTATATAAATACAATTACAATTTTCTAGTTGTTGTCCCTCTTTCTGTGTTTTCCCTATGTCTTTGTTTGATTTGCTGTGATGTTAAACCAAAGCCCACATCCCTCTGTCTTAGTTTTCCCTAACAGTGATATCCATGAGCATTTTGTCTGCAGAAATCCAGACAGAAGGGGCCCTTAAACAACAAATGACAGTTTTAGTGGAATCCTATTTACTAGCAGATACAGGTTCATCCCTAGCTTAAACTGTTAGAGTGAGGGTTCACTATACCTTCTATTCTCTTGGCCTCTTTCATCTATACCAGTGTTTCTTTTTTGTTATCCCTCACCCATTATTCATTGCCCTTCCTCTATCTGTCTTCCTCTCCTTTTGAAGGAGATGCCTTATGTAAAAGACAGATTGCTGGGATTCATTTTGTAACTCCCATTACATTGTTTTTTAAATAAGCAACTGCTCCTCCTATTTCTAATGTTTTAGGAACCATAAGAACTCTGTGCTTCTTTTTTATGTTCTTTCCCGGGCCTAGCATTTTCATGCAAAATCAGATGGAAATCATCTCTCAAGTCTCTGTTTTCTACATTTTGTATTTTCACCAGAACCAGCCACCGAAACAATTAATAATCAGATTGACGTCAATATATTAAAATAACATATGTGTATCCTGATTCTAAGCAGAACATTTATTGTAATTATAATTGTAATTGCATTTATATAGCGCTTACTACCCCTGACGAGGCATCAACGTGCTTTTTCGGTGAGTAGCATGCTACTTAGGAACCCAAAAAGAATTAGTAGTGAATTAATATAGGGCATGGGTACTCACAAACATTTCCCTGGGGCTATAAAGTTTGGTCTGTGATGTGACCGCGGTCCGCATTGATGTCTGCAGGGTGGTGGTCGGGGTTGGGCGGGAATTGGTGGTAAGGTATGTGTATGGGAAGCGAGGCATATACATCTAGTGGCTGAATTGCACAATGTGAAACCAGAAAACCTTTGATTAATCCCGGCTTCCCCACTTAAATAAACGGTGTGATCCTAGGCAATAGTTTTATTTCCCTTTCCCTCCTTTTTCTTCTTCATTATCACATATAAGAGGACCTCAATATACATGAATCCAGGATGTGCGCTTTACAAAACCTTCACCTGTGTTTGATTTAATAAACTATAATGTTGTTTATGTATAATAGGAGCCCAGAGCACCCAAAGAGTGCACATAATAACTGACTTTAGTCTTGGTTCACAATTGGCATTGCTATCAAGGTTGGTGGGGAGGGAGAATTAATGTTTCTAAATTCATGTTTAAAAACTGTCACTTTTAGAGAAAAAAATACTTCTCAATGCACTGATATATGCTGAGGTACTAAGGTGAAACGGTTGTGCATGTTAATGAAATGCACTTTTCAAATTTTAAATAGACTGTCATTTTTTTCCCATTTTTGCTGCAAGATGTCTTTAAAAATGAAAGTGTTCCTAAAGTCAAGTTGTGCAGGGCACCCTAGTTATTTCCTTTCTTTAAATTCAATTAACCTTGAAATAAATCCCCTGTTCAATTAACATCTTTTTTTTTTGTTAGTGCTAAGTAGAGTGAATAGTGGCTAAGTGCTGCAGTTATCGAGGACATATGAAGGTCAGGAGGGCCGCATGCGGCCCCCGGGCCATAATTTGAGTATCACTGGTATAGGGAGATATGAAATTATTTGGAGCAGTGGACATGTGAGTTTGTTATTTGGATTGAAAAAGGATAGTGGAGGGATAGAAGAGGGACTAGTTTGCATTTATATAGCGCTTGCTACTCCTGATGAGGTGTCGAAGCGCTTTTCAGTGGGTAGCATGATACACTGGAACCAAAACAGGATTAGTGGGGAATTAGTATAGGGAAATAGAAATTCATTTGAGCGGTGGACGTTTAAGTCAGTTAGTTGGATTGAAAAGGAGCTCATAGCAGTAGGAGGAGATTTGGGATGAGTAAAGGGGAGGTGGAGGGGGAAGAGTCAGAGAGAAAGGTTTAGAAAGGCTTGTTTGGAAGATCTGAATAGTAAAAGAGGTATGAGATGATGTAAGGAGGGGTAGAGGAGGGAAGAGTCTAGGAAGGATTATTTTGGGCATCAATGTAGTAGAATCGGGCTTGGGATGAGTCAGAGCATGGAGGTAGAGGATCTGTTGAGAAAGGTATAGAGCGAGAAATAGGGTAGTGCATTGGAGAGTGTAGTAAAATGAGGTTTGAGATGCATCAGAGAGTGTAGGTAGAGGATATATTGAGAGAGGTATAGGGTGAGATATAGGGTAGTGCATTGGAGATGCTGAATTAAAAGTAAAGTAACAAATATAAAGTTACAAAAGTACATGGAAGGTATATATGCATAAGGGAGGTAATTTATATCTGGCAGCAGAGTTCTTATTCCGTTGTAGTCTTTTCATAGTTGCTAAAGATGATCCATGGTAGAGGTTATTTGCGTAATCGAGTTTAGGCAGAAAAAGAGAGATAGTAGCCTGGACCTTTTGTGGAAATCCCAGGCAGGGGTAGATGCGTCACAGAGTTTTTATAGTAAGGAAGCTTGATCTTGCTAGTTGGCCCACTTCGACATTCATTGATAGCTTGGATTTCATGGTAATTCCGAGGTGTCTTACTTCATTTGATACTTTAGGCATTGTTCCCAGCTCGTCAGGCCAGGCGGCAAGTGGGTCATAATTTTTCCAATCGCCACACGTGAGTATTTCCGTTTTGGAAGCATTCAATTTGAGATGGCTCCAAGTCATCCACTGATCCACGGCTCTAAGGCAACTGAAGATTTTGAATTTCCAATGTCTATGGGGTATTCCAGTTTAAGGAGTATTTGTGTGTCATCTGCACAGTTATAGCATGTGGGGTAAAATTGATTGATCAGTGCCGGTAATGACTCCATGTAGATGTTGAAAAGCATGGGTGAGAGGATAGAGCCTTGAGGGACCACTGCTTTTGTGAAGTACAGTTTGGAATAAAAAGGGGGGTTATGGATGGCATTAGCTCTGTTTTGAAGGTAGGATGTGATCCAGTTGAGAGCAGTCCCCTCTATGCCGGCTTTGTAGAGTCTTTGTATTAGAGTGTCATGTTCGACAATGTCAAAGGCAGCTGAGAGGTCCAAGAGAAGTAGTGCAGCAACCCTATTCCGGTCAACTGTGTTCTTAAGTTCATCCCAGATGGCAACGAGGGGAGATTCTGAGTCTCTTCCTGGACGGAATACTGTTTGGAAGTCTGAAAGTATGGAATTATCTTCAATGAATTGTGGCACCTGGGCGAATGCTGCTCTTTCTATCAGCTTGCCCAGGAAAGGTCCATTCGCAATCTGTCTATAGTTGTCGTAGTTAAGCGGGTCCTAGTTTGTTTTCTTTAGTAATGGGCATATGTATGACTTTTTTTAGATCTTTTGGAAATATTCCTGAAGTTAAGAAATTGTTGATGATTCTTCTTACTGGTAAGGCAGCAGAGGTAGTTAGAAGAATTTTCTTGAAGGTTTGTGGTGGACATGGGTAAGAAGGGCTGCCCTAAGGCTTGCTTGCTTTGACCAGGTCTATAAATTTATTGTCTGATATTTGTTGGAAGAAATGGAGAGGCTGGATTACCGTACTCTTGCAGAGTTTTTTTGCAAAAGGGTTGGTGCTGGTGTTTTTTCTTTATTTTAAATAGGAGTCCAACATGTCAGTTTTGGTCGTGCAATGATTTGCCAGTTTGTCTGTGAATTCTAGAGTAATGGGATGAGTTCCTTCTAGGCAATTTGGTTCACAAAATTCTGTGGGAATTTTTTAGAATTCTTTATTTGCACATTTAGCATTTTGAATTTATAAACTGTTAAGTTTCTGTAGGTGAAGTTTGTCTTGAATGGTGTTTGTTTTGAGCTAGGTATGTCGCAGTTTTCTAATTTGCTGTTTTATCTCTTTTAGTTCTGTATTTCCCAAAGGTGCCTGTTTTCTTACATTCTGTTTTGTTGTATTTAGTTATATTAGGATATCAAAAGCTTCCTGTAGCCAATCATATAGTTTTTGAACATTATGTATTGTGTCTAGATCTGTACTGGATGTTAGTTGTGTTTCTAAGTGTTCAAAATTGAGTTTGTTCCACAGTCTGCAGCACCCCTACTTCCAGCGCCTATGAGGAGAAACAATAAGAGCACAGTCTATATTATGCTCAATGCATTTAGGTTTAGATTGTTTGGTGCACTTGTTTCAAACAAGGATCCTAAACACAAGAGTGATGTGTTTAGGTCAGTTTGAGCCACTAACCTTTGACTACATACAAAGGGCCTCATTTTCAATATGTTGATGCAGGACAGCGCAGCACGCTTTCCTGCTGCACTGCGTGCATCAAAATAAAAGGGCATATAAGATAATATAAGATACGGCTCATTCCTGTCCTTTTTCCCTGCGCTGGCGCACAATGCGCCATGCTGCAAGGGTGTCTGCATTGTAGGGGTAATTGTTTTTGTTCCTGTACAAAAACAATCATAAGAGGTGTTTTCCTATTTCTATGTGTGCTGCAAAATTAGGAAAAATGAGGAGAAATAAGGGTATTTCTCCTCGTTGTGCCTCCCTTATGCCTCCCATGGGGAGGTGCAGGAATATGACACCTAACCAGGTTTAGAAAACCTTGTAAACCCGGGAACGCATCAGGTTGCATGGATATTGTGGGGGAACACTCACAGCAACACCCATGGAACACCCCTTGCACGCAGAGCAAGGCGCGAAAGGGGGAGTCATATTTACAAGCCCATGAAAAGCCACGCTGGGTGGCTTTACGTGGCCTTGTAAATATGGGCAGGCACACTGCACCACCGGTGCTTCAGAAAAAGTGACGCACTGGCAGCGCATTGGGCTTGTAAATAAGCTCCAAAGTGCCTAACTCCCCACTCAACTAGCCTCTCAACATCTGCATGCAACATGCCTGTGGGACATTACATGAAATTAACCCTCTGTGTAGTTGTTGGACATATGACCAGCAGGGCCACAGACTCTGTCACATTTCCCAGAAAACAGAAAGTCTCAGAAACCCTTTCAGAGGGCCACGGGGCAAGCAGGGGTTCTTAGGTCCAACTGTGGGGGTTCCACTCGTGATGGCCTGGTGCCCGTAACCCAGGATTCTGAGCAACTTTGCTCTCACTCAGTGAGCTGGTGGTTGCCGGTGGGGGCCACTGGCGCTCAGTTTTGGGGACAAGCACTTATTTGTCCTCATCAGATATTTCCCAAAAGAAAGAGAGGGAAAATACACAAAGGGGGAGGAAGGGAGTAGAGAAAAAGACAGAAAAATTCTCAAAAAGAGAAAGCAGGAACATGCAAGAGTAAGATAAAGGGGTAGGGTATGTGTGGAAGTGGATCAGAGAGGCATGAGGAGAATTGAAGACTGCACAGCCTTGGTAATCAGCATGCTGATATTTAGTTACGCCAGTCACTGCTTCTAAGAAGAGCTTTGGGCTCAGGCACTCATTATTTTACAAACTAAGCACTGCTCTCAGTAGTAACATGGTCAAGCAGTCTAAGTCTGCCTCAGAGTGGGGGAAGGTTTGGATACAGGAGAGTGAACACAAGCTCACAAATCAAAATGTACACGGCAGCAGCTGCAATAAATAATTGCCCAGCCAAGTATTCACTTTTATGAAAAAATGGAAGTATTTCACTTCTACAGCTATCCACACAAAGATAAAATGTGACATCCCCCTGATCCCACTCCCTCCTAGCATTTAGTGGTAGTGGTTATTCCCCATTCACTATAGGCAACATCCAGGGTGAGCCCCACTAGTAGTCAACTATGACTCTATTTTTAAAGTCATCAGTGTTCCAGGGCTGCATTCCAAATTAGCAAGTTCCTCCGGGCCTGACTGGCCTGAAATCAGTCTTACCCGCACCTCGCAGGATTGGAGCCACCAGAGTTACTGAGTGGGCTCCTTCCTTGAGAACAGGAACTGTGGCAGCTGATTCAGGTGGGTTCGCTGCATGCAGCCCAAGGTTCCCACAATGGCCTCACTCCTCTCAGTGAACACTCACAACTTGCTGGCCCCGATGACTCCCTCTGGCATACGGGGTCACCGTATCCTCATGGGTTCCGGCCCAATAGGCACAATGATGTCTTTGGTAAAGGACCCTCCTGGGATACAGGGTCACCACCGACTAATGGACACAGGCTACGGCCCTTACATTATGGCAGTCTTCTCACGGCAGCCCTCCGGCATACGGAGTCATCGCTCCTCACTACACACTGGCCCCAACCAGATCGGCGCAGCAATGATTGCAGCTCAATTCATGGTGGGCCTCCTCTGGCATAAGAGGGTCACTGACTTCATTCTGCACATGGGCAACGACCCGATTGGTGCAGCAGCTGTTTCCTCACACATCGCAAAGGAAGTCCACTTGACAGTGCTCCCCACTGGACCTCACTCCCTCCTGCTCTTTCCTCTTCCTCACAGGTCACACTAATCTTGGCAAGCAGGTAGGCACTCGTGCTCCAGGATCCAGGTCATGTGGTCTTGGATTCCTTTGGTAATGTCCCCTCACTCTGCAGGGGGACATATCAGGCCTTGGCCCCCAGTCTTGGTCACAGGCAGACGTCTTGCAGAGCTTCCTTTCCTCACACAGCCTATATAGCTGCTTGGCAGATGACAATTTTTGATGTTTCATGCCCCCCTTCTTATTGTACATTTCTAGACACCAAATGTGATTTAGAGAGTCTTTGACATTTATGTTGGGAGTCTGCTTCTTTGGAAGTGACTACTCCTTTGCTCTCCTCTTCCTCGCAGAAGCAGTTTGTCTCACCATGAGTGACTCTAAATCTGATATCCCCACAACACAGGCCATGGGATTGAAAAGAGTTCACACCTAGGTGTCAGCCACAGTGATATGTGTATGAATGGGTTAGCCCCGGGCCCCAGCTCCACTCTTTATGATATTTTTAACAGCCCCATTGGCTTCCTGAGATGTGCCCAGACCCCTTCCTTGTGACCTTTCACTGAATCAAAGAGCACCCTTTGAAGTGTACTGGGGAAGACTTCTGACACTGATTGAGGGATTTGAACTCACGACAGAGGAGTACAGAGTAAAGTCCAGAGAGACCCAGAAAAGGTTAGACCAAACCTGGGTGACATTGTGGACTCCTCAATCAAGGCACTGGATGGCTGGATAGTAGGTAAAAAAGTGGACACGTATGATGGGCTGTATAATTTAATTGTGAAGGAGCACATTTTAAGTAAATGTTCTACAGAGTTATTGAAACAGCATCTGGTAGATTCTGATTTAACTTCCCCTACCAAGTTGGGGAAGAAAGCAGATAAGTGGGTAAGGTCAAGAGTTCCCAAGATGTCCCAGGGGGTAACTTCAAACAGGAGGGGTTAGGCCCACAAAAGTCTAAGGAGGGAGGTAGTATGCCCACCAAAGAGACTCCCTCGGGATCCCACAACCCTAAAAAGGAAGAGAGCATATTACATCCCAACTCTGACAAACAGAGGCAGGAAGACCCAGGGCTTAAAAAGTCTCTGGATAACAGGTTGCATTTTGACTGCCGACAATCAGGTCACTAGAGAGGTTACCCAACCTCTTCCAAGAAGGTGGCTAGCACTGGGCTGTCCAGTGCAGCCACTTGGCAGGACTCCTAAGATGAGGAGGGCCTCTTAGCATTAACCTGGGAAACAGTACCGGCTGGTAAGCTAGTGATCCCTGATGGTGGGAGTAAGCACTTCCACTCCATTAAGGTGAATGGGATCCCTGCCACTGGCCTGAAAGACACATGTGCCAGTAATACCACAGTGGTGGACCGGTTGATGGCCCCAGATCAGTATGTGAAGGAAGAAACCAGAGTGCAAGTAACCTGACTGTTGTAACCTGGTCCTGGGCCCCCAAAGACCTCTACCTTGAGAGGGTAGTTAGCAACTCGAACCCTAAGTGACTGTTTGTCACTGGCAGCATTTCACATTGACCACAATTATAAATGTCTGAAGTATTTAATGCATTTAATTTCTACTACTTTAAAAGTTCGTAACTCCGTTATGTGTATGATAAAACATTTGATCTGGTGTCTATAGTTATAGAAGAATAAGCTCTATTTTTATAAATTGGTGTCGGATTTCTTTCAAGCCATCTCAGTTACTTATGCACCATAATGGTACTGTAAAATGCTTTACACATGTTCCTCCAGTAATGCCTGACTGCTCTTTGCCACACTACCAGTGCTGAGCTAAGGATTATTGTTGTTGAATTCAAGGATCATCTCTGTATATTGTGAGAATATTGCATGGTAAGACCTCCCAGCCCTACCACATAACATTTAGGGTCCATATCAAATTAGCATTTTAAGGTAAAGCTACGTGGAATCTGTCACATGATATATGAACAGTGCAAGGATAAACCACTGCTGCACAAAATATAATAGCCCATCTGCCACTGTACTTAATAGCATGCTGACCACCACACAAACTCGGAATTCTTCTTTCCATGTTCTGTTCTTAGTCTTTTGATTTTAGGGTAAGTGGATGGGATTAATAATGTTAGAATAGAGGATGTCAAAGCGAGACTAAGGATCAAAAGAGGATCTATTTCTCAAGATTTTGGCAGGAGAAGAAGTGGTTTAGGATAAGTAGCACAACCTGTCTAATTACATTCTCATCCTCTCCCTACTAAACCTGTCAAGGTGTTACAATAGATTCAAGCCCTTAAGTGCTGGAGATTTTACACCCCAGTGTTGAGCCCTTTTTTGATATTGGGGTAGCTCATGCTTAAGCCTTCAGAAAAGGTATCAAGGCCAAATTTGCGTTTGCCCCCCCCTCCCTCCCCCCAACCCATTTTGGGGATTCTGGAGGTACTTGGGATTCATGTTTTTTCCGGGAAAGAATTGAAAAAATAGCCAAAATGTCACAATACTTTGCTTTAATTTTCAATTTTTAAAAAATGGGAAAGGCCCTGTACAAACAAAGAGTGTGGTTTATTTTTAAAAAAATGGCACCATTGTGTTAAGATCACCCTCTTTCCAGCTTTCAGAAACAGACAGAGCTGTAAAGCAAATATATAGTTTTTACCACAGTTTTTGCAACCTTCTAAGCGATGGTCAGTATTTCCTATTTTTACTTGCTCTACCTACTTGCAATTTATGCGAGAAAGAAGATTGAAACTCAAGGGTGAATCAGAAAAGCAGTTCATTTCTCAAAAGTAGATATAATTCAGAATTCAGGTAGTCAGTGTAAATTGCTCACGTTTTTTCCAAAGAAACTAATCATTGAAAACAAAAAATGCTGGAAGTAAGTAATAAAAAATAAATATGCATGGCAATATTTTCATCTGAAAGCAATATGCTGTTGCAACAATATGCTGTTGCATCGGTGTTAGACCTGGCATCCTTGGCCTGGTTTCCCCTGTCTTTTTGCCTCTACCTCCTGTATTTTTCATTGTGTGCTGTTTTGTTTACTCTGGGCACTTTACCACAGCTGATCTGTGCTACAGTGCAAGTGCTCCCTGTGTAAATTGTGATTACGATTGGTTATCCATGATTGGCATATTTGATTTACTGGTAAATCCCTAGTAGAGTGAACTGTGTGTGCCCAGGGCCTGTAAATCAAATGCTAATAGTGGACCTGCAGCACTGATTGTGCCACCCACATGAGTAGCCCTGCAAACATGCCTCAGGCCTGCCACTGCAGTGTCTGCAAGTGCAGTTTTAAACTGCCATGGAGACCTGGCAAGTGCACCCACTTGCAAGACCCAAACCTTCCCTTTTAGTACATGTAAGCAGTGGTAGCTGGTATGTAACGGGTGCGGTGTGTCGGGATTAAGAAAAATAAATAAAACACTTACCTCTGAACGGCCACCATCCCTGCTCCGTCATCTCTCCTCCACTTCTCTTCCTAACTCCCGGAAGCAGAAAGCACACAGGCTCCTCTAAGCCAATCAAAACACTGCTGTCACCAACATAAAAGAAGCATTGTGATGGGTCTGAGAGGCCTGGTTCGGCACTCAGACAGGGAGTGGGAGCCTGTGCATGTTCTCCACCCAGGCTGTGGAATACAGCCATGTGGAGAACATGCTAAGTGTGCATGACTGTCTGGCCAGCCCAAGACGGCCAGCCAAACCATCATGCACACTTAAGTGTACATATTTTCTCCTCCCCCTGATCTGACATCCCAGCCCGCCCCGCCCCAATCTGGCTCACTCTGGAAAAAAATGATAATAGCATTGTGTATTATAATTTTATTTTTCCTTTTTTGCACTGCTGAAAAGCAGTGGGCGATGCTCCTCTGTCTTAGTGTAGGAGCCACCACTGCATGTGGGGCACCCCTAGGGTAGGCTCATGGTAGCCCCATGGGCAGAATGCAGTGTATGTGAAAGGTAGGATATGTACTGGTGTGTTTTCCATGTCCTGATAGTGAAATACTGGCAATTTCGTTTTTCACTATTGCAAGGACTATCTCTCCCATAGGTTATCATTGGAGCTGCCTTGTAACATCTTACAAGTGTATCTTTCAATTGGGAAGAGATAGAGATTTGGAGTTTTGCAGAACTACCTAAAAACATAATGTTGGTGTAGGCGAGGGTTTTGGACTATGAATTAACTCCCCCCCAACTAGAATAATTGAAGTTCCCTCTGTTAGGCGTTGCCTTGATTGTTGGCTCTATTGAAAGTCTGAAGGCTTGCCGTGTGTTTAATTAACTATGATGCAAAAGACAATGTAGAGTTTATAAATTGCTTCTTGATGTATTGTTTTTGATTATTTGTCTTTTTTTGATGTATCGTATTTGAATGTTGTTGTTGTCATATTGTTCTATGTCATATTTGTTGGATCATTGAGTGTTATCCTTTTTCCACTTCTTGAAAATTATTGAAAAAATACACAAAAAATCTTAAATAAGTTGGGTTAATAAATAACCTAAATCAAACATTAAAAGGTTGTTGTTTGATTCAAGCTGTAAAGGAATTAAGCTCCATACTTTAAAGGAGGCAGGTATTCCCCTTGTTCATTGTTAAGTATTACGGCCCTACCTGCTTCTTGTTCAATGGGCCAAACCCCTGTTGCGGTTTCACTTTTAGAAACTGGGCATTTTCTCGCTTTACCATCCTTTGCCTCTGCCTGCCTGTGGAATCCACGTTTGGTTTAGACTGACAGTTGGATTGTTTGTGCATTCACTCTGGACAGTCACACAAAGGGAGCCTTCCTGAGCTAGAGATGCGGGAGGAGTTGTCACTGACCTCTCACAATGCTGTCTCCACCCCCCTGTAGTGTGTCTGGAGCCAGGGCTGGGCACGGCATGATCTGTGCACTACAAAAACTATCCTTTGAAGTATGCCTACTTCAAAGACCAAAAGGGATACAAGTATTGGATCTGTAACACCAGACTTTTAGAACACTTCTGGATCAAGAGGAGACTCTGCCAAGAGGAACAGCTGGAGAGCAGTCAGGAAGAGGTCTGCCCCTTTGCTGTGTTGCTTTGCTGGGTTAGGCTACAGTTGCTGCTTCTGTCTTGAAGAGGACAAGGACTGGACTTTGCTTTAATATCCTGCTTGAGAAGATTCTCCAAGGGCTTGTGTGTGCTTGACTCCTGTTAAGAAGGCTCAGGGCCATCAAAGACTTCATCTGCAGCCCCCCTCCTCTGCTGGGTGTTCTGACCTGCCAAGTGGTGTCAATTCCAGTTCTTGGCCCTTGAAGGTGATTTGGCTGCATCACCCGTCTGCGGCTGGAAGAATTGACGCAGTGCCTGTTTCGCCGTCGCTGCATCGACCCCAGTGTGTCTGGATTTCCATGCATTGCACCTGTGTCCCAAGTTTCCAAAGCAATGCCCCACACACCGGAACCATCTTCGGATTTCAACACATCGTTTCTCCTCGCACTAAGGAATTGACGCTACACTTCTAATGCATGCAGTAGAACTGACGCCTCCACTCCCCTGGGAATCAATAATCAACGCATTGCTGGGTTTTCCGACACATCTCTCCTTTGCGGCTGTTTTTCGTCTTGGATTTTGACTCATCAAAGGTACTTTGTACTAAAATCAACGCACCCATAGAGTTCTATGGAAAGAATGGCTTAAACCCTTAAAAAGTGATATCTTGAGTTCTGTATGTTGGATTATAGTCATTTGGTCTTGTTTGGTTTAGATAAAGATTGTATATGTTTCTAAACTGATGTGGTGTCCATTTACAGTGTTTTCTCTGTGTTACTGTGTGTGTTATGTACAAATACTTTGCACATTGCCTCTGGAAAGGCCTGACTTCTCATGCCAAGCTACCAAGGGGGTGAGCAGGGGTTATCTTCGGTGTGTAACTCCCTTACCCTGACTAGAAGGAAGGGTCCCTACTTGAACAAGATGCATACCACTGCCAACTAGAGACCCCCATTTCTAACAATCAGTCAGACACTTCAAGTTGCAGATATATACAGTGTTTGCGAGGTGTCCAAAAACAAACAATCGTGTATGAGGACACACGGGACACCCTACTCACACGGAACCAGGGTACTTACAATTAAACACAAAACAGAGGTTCCTGTGGACACTTAATGATTGATACTTCAATATATATCAGCGCAATCACAATTGATCGGAGGTACAGGGATGTCAGAGAGAAAAAAGACATATAACACAAAGTGTGTAGAGAAACAAGGTAGTTTATATAGTATATTCACATTGTTTTAGAATTCAGTGCATGGTGTCCCAAGTGAAAGTGAAACCTATCAATATGGATTTAGACTCTTTGTGACATAAAAGCAAGGTTTCAATATTTTGTACAGAAACGACCATTCAATTAATACAAAATAAATGTTAGCAGCCTCCTAGTATAATAGTAGGAGCTGAGAATTGGTTCGCTTCAAGTTGTCGATGGCGTTTCGACCCAGCTATTAATACGGGGTCTCATCAGGACCTTTCAATGATGGGACACCTGGGGATGACTGTCAGATCGTGTAGTGAGCACCTGTGGGAGTGAAAGGTGAAGAAGGATACTCACATAGGGCCCAGCCGGGCACCTATGGAGGGGAGGGTACTGGCTGTCAGTGATATTGGTGGTCTGCTGGCTAAAACGTGTGTCCAAAAGACGGTGTCACATGGTACTGGTTATCAGCAAGCCTGGGGTAGGATGGAGGCCTTAGCTGAATACGGTAAACGGCAGTCCGTTTCCGATGTCAATTCTGATATTGGTTCTGTAAGGGGTAGTCCAATGAGAGGTGCTGTATTAATCTGCTGCGGAAAGAAATCTCGCCTGTGATACTGGGAGACCTGCACTCGTCTGTCGCCGCTCGCACAATGTCAAGGGCCATAGTCGTCAACCCAGTTGTGACCTATAATAATTTTTAATTGTGTTTTGACTATGCATTCATAAGGAGAAACCTAATCAATAAAAAACTGGAATGAAGGAAGGCTCTGCGTTTTTGAAATTTGCAGTAGAATCAGAGTTTCAGAATAAGAGTTATTTGTATTACTCATGTTGTTAAGTGACCCCTTTTGGGGGGTCACCCCCAGTTTGTCATGTTTTAGGGGCTCACCTGCTGATAATCTTGAACTCAAACACTGGAATACTGCTATCTGGTGTATGTGCTCTGATCCCTAAAACATATTGAAATTGGCTTACAACCAGATTGGCATATTTAATTTCTCTTTAAGGTCAAAGTATATGGTACAGAGATGCACCCATTGAATGGAAAGATAAATGACACTTATGGACTGCAGTATCTGTTGTCCCATCCACTACAGTGGCAGTAAAAGCATCACTTTAAGCCTACATTATCTAGCCTCACAGCAGCAGCTTGAACCCTACTGCACAGACCTAATAAATTCACCTGTTTGATATGTAGGGAAACCTGATTTTAAATATTAAATGTCATCCCTAAGCTGACCTTGCTGCCCACAACATAGGGGATATAATATTTAAGAGTGGAACAAATGTGACATTAGTAATGGCATGTTTCCCCAGTGACTAGGCTCAAATAACATTGCCACTTGTAAGGTTGTAACTGGCACACAGAAAATTCAAAGTAGCGATTATACACTTTAATCTATAACTTTAAACCTGTAGCAGTTACAGACTCCATTCAACGATCTATCTTTTTATTTAACCAAAATCAAACCTTATGGTGATGTTGGATTTTTATTTAATATATAGGAAATGACTCTTACAGAGAGTTACCGTCACCCTAGCTGATGCTGCTGGAGGGTAATTTGCATTAGCTCTCCTGCAACTGTCAAGCCTGTACTCAACCTAAATTGGGAGTGAAAGAGATGTGAAAACTACTCCCAGAATAGAGTCAATACCCTGGGAGTGGGATCAGGAAATTAATTCCCCTCAAAGGGGCCTACCAAGTCACAAGCAAGTTCACATGCAAGTATTAGGTGACACTTGAAAGGCCACAACGTTTGTCCCCCTAGACAGGCTGGCTCCAAAGCAAGTTGGAGGACCTCTGGCATATGCTCTGCACAAGAGGAGAAGGGTTTCCCCATCTTGAATTTTGAGGGTGAGGGGCACTGTGAGATTGTTTGCCCTAGGACAAACAGAACTGCTGAGAAAGTGGGTAGGGTTGCTCTTGGAAAGATTTACCCCGTTGGTTAGAGAGTACCCAGGACTAACCTCTACCCACTAGCTGGTTTCAGGCATAAATGTGGCACACCAGGATACCATCTTCAGAACACTTACTGGACCTGAGGAAGATCAGAAGAGGACTGGACCTGTTCCATTTTGTACGCAGGACAAAGAAGTGCGCTTCAAAGTTCAGTTGCTCCGCTACAGCAACACAACAAGATGAAGATGCCTTTTCCTGGAAATGCCTCGGTGACCAGTGGCATCTGGACTGGATTGGATATGAACACAGACTGATAAAAGGCCACTGGAAACAGCTGAAGTGCTAATGGAGAATGAGTCAGGACAATGCAGACAGAAGCACCTTCAAATCAACCCTAAATCGCTACCACCAAATGATTCGGAGCACCAAATGCGCCATTCAGGTGGACCATGTCTATGCCAGCAAAAACAGAAGCAAATAATTCTTTGCCATTGTGAAGAATTTCCCCTCACCAGCAGAAGACTCCAACTCAATCACCCCCTCGCAGGGCCTCTGCAACAATCTTTCTCAATTCTTCATCAACAAAATTATTGCCATTTACAGCAGCCTTAACCCACCAACAGACCTGGCTGACTTCGCCAAACACCTCCTGATCTTATCCAAGGAACCAATGCTAACCACATGGCCCACCATCACCCCAGAAGAAACCGCAGCTACCATGAAGTCAATCCACTCAGGGGCCACATTGAACCCCTCCCCCCCATGCCTACTCCAGATGGCTGCAACCGATTTGTGCCATGCTTGCACCCATTCTGAATGCCTTCACTTCTTCTGCGACCTTCCCAGACACTTGGAAATATGCAACTGTTTGCCCATTGCTGAAGAAACCCTCCACAGGCCCTTCAACGCTCACCAACTACAGACCAATTTCCCTGCTACCAATCCCTGCCACGGTTGTAAAGAAAATTAGCAACAGATGCCTCACCAAATACATCAACAACCATCATCTCATCAACACCACTCAGTGTGGTTTCAGATCCAAACACAGTATGGAAACTGTCCTCATCAACACCACGGATGGCATCTGCATGACTCTGGATGGAGGAGCCCTCATCCTCCTTGACCTTTCCTTAGCATTTGACATGGTCTCCCACCCCATCCTTATCCAATGCCTACACAACATCAGAATCCAAGGGTAAGCACTCCAATGAATCTGCTCCTTCCTGACTGGAAGGACCCAGTCAGTCTTCTTAGCACTGTATACCACGGAGGACCACAACTTAATCTGCGGAGTTTGGCAAGGATCCTCCCTGAGCCTCTTCAATGCATACATGATCCCTCTAGCCAGCATCATTCTCTCGCTTTCTGACAAGACGCCTAATTCCCTGATCAAGTCTAATGCCAGCAAGACTGAAATCATCCACTGCATGAAGACCAACAGTCTGAAGCTGAAGACTGACAAGACCGAAATCATGATCTTCTAAGAAGTAGTTCACTCTGGGACTCCATCGTATGGACAACATGGCTAGGACAAACGCCCAACCCCACTACCCCCGCCAAGAACCTCAGTATCTCCATCGCTAGTAAACGTTACATGACCGCATAAGTCAATCCTGCCACTGCCTCATGCTTCCATGCCCTGAAAATGCTGAGGATTACTTTCAGATGGCTCGCAATCAGCTCCCAGAAAACTCATGCACAACCTTATCACAAGCAAGCTGGACTTCAGGAGCACCCTCTATGCCGGATCAACAAAAAACTCACCTGAAGGCTTCTCGTCTATGATCCTCACCTTTAGATGCTGTCGCAGTATCTGAAATGGCTACAGAGCAGACTGAAGACCTGGGCAGCAGACAGGCTGAGAGAGACTATATCTATTTTCTGCTTCATTATTTTGCACAAAATATTGTGCAAGGTAGGGTAAAGAGGTAAAAAGGGGGGAGGGTTGGATAGAAAAGTGGGGATAGAAATTTGCAGAAACCAAAAAGAACACAAGAACCAAATCTCTGGTAGCAGCCAAGTAATATGCCTATAAGTCAGTGGTTCCCAAACTGTGCGCTGTGGTCCCCTGGGGAGCCGTCAAACCTAGCCAGGGGAGCCGCGCACCAAGCACTTTAATGCATTTAATGTTGAAGGGTCTGTTGGCTTCAGTTAAACTAATTAGACTTAAACGCATGATGTCGATGATTTGTAAGTTACATGCCTAGAGCTGTAAACGTAGTGCTTAATTGATGGCATGTCGAGGGAGATGACCTCCATATTTCACTGGATCCCCTCGTTCCAACACTCCAAAAGTACGCCGAAGATGCCTTATTTATTTTGTTAGACTCATTAATAGTTTCGTTTTTTCCAAATGCATTTTACACCAATGTAAGTTATCAGGAAAGTACAGTTGTCCTGTCTATTAAACACACTAAATATTTTTAAGTATTGACATTTGTACTTGAATCATAGATACTTCCAGTACACATTTCTTTCAGTACACACACATTTCCAGACAGGCCTGCTCCCTCCTTGAGCACAGGGAAGTAAAACACATATACGGCATAATGACAACATTTGGAAGCAAGAAAGAGGGACGTTTAAAAAAAAAATCTGAGGAATTTATTTTGCTTGCTTTGATTTTGAGGCAATTTTAGGGAGGAGACAGCAAACTTAAGCTGTATGTGGTTTAAAAAATCGTGAGTCACCCTGCTGAGACAGGTGGGTTGGCACGTATGACATGGGCAGAAATGGAAGTACATGCAAATATTCTTCAAGCGCAGGAACACTTTGGCAATGGCACCTACATGCATGGGGGTGCTATCTAGCACTGTAAGTGGGATTAAAAAGTTTGAGAGGGTACTCTAAAAAAGGCATCGGCAAAGAAGTGTAACTAGGAATATTATTTGAGGCACCGCTTTAGTAATACGAAACACCCTGCGTATATGATTATAATATCTTCTTCAGCTTCATCCGAATTATTTTCAGGAAGAAAAATGCAGGTACTCCCGAGGCCGGGCTTACATCCCCCCATCCTCCCCAAAAAGTTACAGTGGGGAGCCACGGGCAATGGCCAATGGGTCAAGGGAGCCGTGGGTCGAAAATGTTTGGGAACCACTGCTATAAGTTCAAAGTTTGTCTAGAAGAAAGTCAGGGAAAGATCCATCAACAAGCAACTTACAGGTAATGTAAAACAAAAAAACACAGTACTTCAATTTCAATGCGAATATCCAAAAGGCAAAGTGAAATGTAGTTACATTTACAGAAATCGGAAAAGAAGCAAATGAGCTAAATACAGGTATGGCAAAGCTCTTCAGATACACAAGTGAAACATCTATTGCCCCCCTATTCCTGTTTCAGATTCCTTATTAGTTGAACTTATTTTTCTTTCACCGGTGTGCTAGTTTACCGGAATGAAAATACAAAACCAGAAACAAAATGGTCACCCTCGTTGGTTATAACCAGCTTCAAATCAAGGTGTGTGCATGTATTGAGGTATTGAGGTAAGATGTTATTAAAGTATGAGGTATGATTTATGTATGAGGTGTTGAGAAAATGGCATACAGTAATTCTGCCAGATGCTCTAGTTATCCTAAGAGAATTGCATCATGCTGCAACCTCATCTTGTAACAATTTTGTTAAATGACAGTAAAGACTATTTTCAAACACATTTTTAAGCAGCTGTGGAGTATAAAGTACAATGTGAACTGGGGTCTTTCCGTCGTGCAAAGCAGAGAAGCCTTTTGGGCCTGTTTGTCCGGGGAGACTAAGGGGCATGTTCAGAAGGACCTACCGCCGATTTATCTCCACCTTAACCCATCAAAAGTGGAGATAGATTTAACACCCCATTCACAAGCAGATGCAAACTGCAGACATCGCCAGTATTCCCGCGACAACTGCCCCAAAATGTATCTCCACGGTGGACACCACCAACTAACCCTAATGAGATGCAGAGTAGGCGTTCCCGTGCAAAAACACACGAAAAAACCACAACACCACTTTCACAACGAACTGCCAGATCTGAGATGCGAACCAAAAACAGGTGATAAGCCGCGGTAGCAGCAGGGATTTAACACCTGCCTTTTGCTGGTGTTAAGCAGGACGACTACCTGCAGCATGAAAGGGAGCCCAGCCAAGAGCCACATCTGAAGACCCACAGATGCCATGGAGACAATGATCATGCAGCTCCGAGACCCATGAGGGCCACAACACCCACCGCCACCACCCCCAGCCCCCCCCCGGACAAACACATACCGTGCACGACACAAGAGCCACAAAAAGCGCATGATGACGCACATTGTCAAAAAATAACACACATGTGTGGCCAGAAGAACGAGAAACAGTCACACAGCACTGAAGTAACAACCAAAAACTTTATTGAAATACAACACAAAACACCAATGGGGAAGACTCCTGTCGGGTCCCTCCGGGACAATCTCGATGTCACAGCCTGGAAAATAAAGCACAAAATCAGAACGTGTGCCATGCGCACATCAAAGGAGCGAGACACAGAGAAACAGATAATGAAAGAAAGACAGAGAGAGAAAGAGAGAGAAGGAAAGGAGAGAGAGTGAGAGAGAAGGAAAGGAGAGAGAGTAAGAGAGAGAGAAGGAAAGGAGAGAGAGTGAGAGAGAGAGAGAAGGAAAGGAGAGAGAGTGAGAGAGAGAGAGAGAAGGAAAGGAGAGAGAGTGAGAGAGAGAGAAGGAAAGGAGAGAGAGTGAGAGAGAGAGGGAAGGAAGGGAGAGAGAGAGAGACACCGCTGCCCCTGCACACCCAGGCCCCACTGTTCACCTGCTGCCACCGGTGTGTCTCCAACCACGTGCCGGGATACACTGCAAGCCACCAGGTCTGCTATCTGTAATCGAGGCCAGAGTCAATCATGGCAGAGTCCATCACACAGCACACGGCAACAACGCCTGTCCGTCCCTACGCATGCATAAAGCCGCACCCTACCCCCTCCCGCCGGCCAGCGCTGGCTGTCCGCACTTGCGCACCCTGGGCCCACTGCTCACCTGCCGACAACGGTGTGTCCACCAGTGGGCACACCACGTGCCCGTGCAAGCTCCAGGCCCCGGTCCCGCCACCATGGCATGGTCCACATCATGCGGACCCGCCCCGCGGCCCAGCAGGTCCCACACATGACGCTGAGTCGTGAGGCATCAATGGCAGAGACCACATCAGTGCACACGTCATCATCGCAGGCGCCACACCCGCTCAGCTATTTCGGTGCCACTAACCCTGTGCAACCCCAGTCAGCGCCACGTGGTGGTAGGCCCGTGACGGGCGCAAGGCTTCGGGTGCCACTAACCCTGTGCAACCCCAGTCTGCGCCACGTGGTGGTAGGCCCGTGACGGGCGCAAGGCTTCGGGTGCCACTAACCCTGTGCAACCCCAGTCAGCGCCACTTGGTGGTAGGCCCGTGACGGGTGCAAGGCCTCGGGTGCGACCAACCCTGTGCGCCACAACTCATGGGCCCTTTATGATTGAGAACCGTGGAGCGTCCGTCATCCAGTCACCACCGGCAGTGGGGAATGTGACGTTGTCGGCCCCTTATACTGGCGGGGTCACATGGCCTGTGATGCCTGTGCCGGATGGGTGTGGTGTGTGTGCAGACCTGCCCTCAGGGAGTGGCCGTGACATGCTGACAACTAGACCAGTGACCTGCATACCACCAGCGTGTACGCCTGCGACATGTAGCTATGTGGGCCCCCCCTCGGAGCGTAAGCTGAGTGGTCTGGCCCGGCGTACGCCGGACCAGTGCAGGGCTTGCAACAATGACTCGGGGGCTCTCTGCGTGGTTCAGTCCATGTCCGGACAAGGGAGTGACTAATGCGTGTGTCCCTGTTGTAGTGTCCACGGCCAGCGGAACACTATAGGCAATGTAGCACACTGTGACTGGCATCCCACTAGATGAGCATCATTGACGTAAGGGAAATCACTGTCCCTACATTCATCCACACATTCATACATGAATGATGAAAGCCATGACACAGCAGTGCGTTTCTGGATGTTTATTGCACATCCAGTGGAGTTTTGCAGCTGGAGCGGTACAGGGCCATGCCAAGCACACTACACAATATGGGCCCGTGGAGGGCCAGCCAGAGTCCATCCGGGGATGACAAGTACTGCGGAAGAGGAAGGGTACAGTCCGCAGTCTGATCACCGTGTCATTGGTCATCAAACAGGATATGGCAGTCCATGTCGAGGTCCAAGGTGAGTGCAGCGGAGTGTATCAGGGGTCAGTGGCAGGTCATGGGGCCTTGTGTGGCACCAAGCAGAAACAGGCAAGGTGGCGGAAATGAATGCTAGTGCCTCCTTCTGAACTCAATCCCATCCACGTCCTCGTCCTCGGATGTGTGCTCTGCCCCACCTGTGGGTGTTGCAGTACCGGCTGCGGCACTGTGTGCCACTGACACATCAGGGGCCGGAGGAGGATTGTCGGCCGCACTGTGTGGCAGTGACACATCAGGTGCCGGAGTGGATACGCCTGCCGAACTGGGAGGCACTGACACACCAGGGGGCGGAGATGTGGATGGTGTGGGGGCAGCAGCATTCATCTGCACCACGCCTTGTGGCAGCAATGCCATGATGAGGAGCTGAAGGGCCTGGTAGATCCCAGCTACATTTTGCTGATGTGCAGCGGTGGCTGCCATCCTTTCCGCCTCCATCCGCACCATGTCCTCCATGAGCCTCCGCATGTGTGCCAGCTCATGGCTGGGATCGCTGGAGCCACTCTGAGCGGACAGGTGTTCTTGTCTCCGAGTCATGACTCCAGCAATGTCAGTCTGGGCTCGTTGGAGACCATGGAGCGGGCCTTGGGTGTCCGTTGGGGACTGGAGCTGATCCCTGATGGGACCTAGACACCCATGGATGGCGTCCAGTTTGGTAGCCATGAGGTCGAACCCCACCCGCACCTGCTCAGCCGTCTCCCTCTGGCCTTCCAGCACACGGCATTGGAAGGCCATGTGTTGTTCCTGAGGGTCTTGGGGGACTGCCGGGGCTGTGGGTGCCTCCTGCTGGGTGGTTTGGGTAGTGGGTGGGGTCTCCTCGATGCAGCTGGGCTGCCCTGATCCTGGAGGTGAGTTGCGGATGATGTCAATGATGTCTTGGAGGGCTTCGGTGTCGATGATGGGGGTGTCCTCCTTGTCATCAGTGAAGAGTGGCTGTGACTCCTCTGCAGGAGGTGTTGACAGTGCCCCTGCAATGTGAAGGGGAGATGGTGTATTACATTGTGTCCGCATGTATGTAGCCGCATGGTACAGGTTCACACTCAGACAGCATGGCATTGTACATTGTGACAGTCTGTGGATCAGGGCCATGATCCAGAATCATTGTGGGTGTGCACTGTGCTCTGCTTGATTGTGCATGTGTGCCATTGTGGCCATCTCCTCCTGTCCCCCCAGTACCTGGTGGTCACTTACCCTGTTGCGGTTGTGTTGTGTCATGTCGAGCAGTGTCCGGTCCCCCGACTCCGGCCACAGTCTCCACACTGATGACTGTGGACACCAGCTCCTCCATGTCATCCAGCTCCAGCTGTGGCACTGGGCTCCCACCTCCAGTCTGCATTGCTGCCTTCTGGTTGCCTGCGAGTTTCTCCTTGGTCTTGCGCTTGATGTCAATCCATCGCCTCTTGACCTCGTCCATTGACCTCTTGTGCTCTCCGACGGCATTCACCTTGTCCACGATGTCCCGCCATATTCCATTTTTGGTGCCCAATGACACGTTGGAGGTGACGAACAGTTGTTGATGGTGTTCCATCACCTCCGTGACCAGGATCCTGTTTTCCTGCGGACTGTACTTCGTCTTCCTCTTCTTCTTGTCCTTGCCCTTCCCTGTCCCCGAGGTCCCAGGCTGGTCGTCCGGGGTGCTTGTGGGGTTGCGCTCGTCCTCTGCGCCTGCTCCGGCTGCCTCCATGGTGCTTGGGTGTTGGTCATTTTGTGTTTGTGTGTTTTTTCTACTTTTATAGTGGTTTTTCCGGCCTGCCATGTGTGTTTTGCAGGCCTGGCGCTGCTTATCGCTGATTTCCTCATCGCGCTTTGGCCCATCGCATGTTTTTTCGCGTTGAGGTTTGTGTTTTTATCACGGTCGCGGTTGTTGTATCGCGGACATTGGCCGCGTTTTCGGGGTACTATCGCATGGTACCGCTGTGTTGTGAATTCCAGGTTAACACGGGGTTATTTTCCCGCGATAGGCTGCGATGTGTAAAGTTGCATTAACATTTTTTGGAGATGTTTAGCACACGTTCTTGTGAATATCCCCCTAAGAGTCAGGGAAAGTTTCTGATGAGTATGGTGCTGCAATACTCACATTGGGTGCAAATCCCCATTTGAGCTTAAAAGGGGATTATGATTCAAGTACAAATTTCTCCAAACTCTGGAGTTTGATCCCACGATAAGATGTAGGAAATTCCTGAAGCATATCGTTGGAGAAAGAGCATAAAATGACATTTCCCTTACTCAGAAATTGGTAGAATAATGTGTGAATTGTAGGCCATTCCTCATTCCTGGATGTGCCAACCGTAATGAACTGCAAATGGTGCACCCATGCATCTTAACAGCCCGCGCTTTGAAAACTTGTCGTTATGAAATTTGCACCTGATTTTGCAGCGCAAAAATAATCAGGGTCAAAGAAGATGAATGTGCTTGTGCTTGTGCTTCAATGACACTGAAGGAGTTTGTGCTTTAATGTCATTCATTGTGTTTGGGCTTCACTGTCACACTTCTCTCTTTTGTCACTTACAATTTTGTTTGGACTGGTGATTCCTTTATTATGTGCACCTTAAAATGTGGAAGGAGCCCTGTTGAAATTTTCTTGTGTGAATCCCTTTGGGAAGGGCACCATCGGAAAGGGGCTACTCAGTTTTTGTGTATTTTGCTTTCAAGCAATTACAGAAAATGTTATCAAAACTACGCAAAATATCACATAATTATACATAATGCAAATCCATCTTTTTAGTACTATATTTTAGTGTGAAATGTGCTGTCATGTCAATTTTTGACATGGGTACGCATTTCATGCTAAAACGTGCCAAAAAGCTGCACATGTTCTGTTGTTCTTGTGCGTTTGTGGAAAATTTTAACCATAAATAGCACATTTGCACTAACGTTTACTGCAAATAGTGTGTAATTATACGATGTGGCATAATGGCGTAATTTTCGGAATTTCATATAAGAAGCATAACAGAAAATTCCCGATATTAAGGGAATTATGCAAGCATAATTTAAATTTTGCCCAGGCCTACATTTCTCATTTGTGACTAGTGGACCTTTCCTCTTGCTTGGGCGTGGCAGATCAGAGGCAGGCCTGAATCGGTTTAAAATTAATTTTGCCACCCAACCGCCCTGTTGGCCTAGAGGAGAATTCCTGCTTGGAGATCACAGTCCAGCCTCGAACCCTAAGAAGGAACCCTGTGGGGATGGACGCCATTGCTAAGGTAAGACTCTCTTTTAACACACTAGGGGAGAGGGGGAGGTAAGGCCACCGTACATCCCCCTTTATCAAAATGATGTCCCACAACAAAGTACGGAAGCTCACACAAGAAGAACACAGACTATTTCCCTATATGGGAATATAAATTTGGACCTAATTTGGACGTCACAGGAATACTGAAGGGAAAGCCTGGGAAGACCAATCTTTTGGAAGAGGAAGCCTCACACACAGTTTGTGTCATGCTTCATCATTGACAACATCTCCCCACCCTGGTAAGACAATGCCATCAGAGCGGACTCGACCTACTGGTGGATATGAACGATGGAGTAAGGTATGTTGTCCTCAAAATACCATCCGATTCTTGTTTTAGACATACTGAGTACCCCACTATTAAAGGTGATATACGGGGAACCTTAAATGCATTTTTAGTTTATCTGGATCCCTCGATTTGCATAGTAGATCTTTATCAAAGAACTCCCTCCTTCATTTGTGTACACCAGGATGTCGACCTCAGGGATTGTGGCCTGTTTATGATCCAAAAGCAGGAATCCTGTGAAGGGGGGTAACACTGGAAAAGTGAGACTCTTTTTTTCCAGTGGTGAATCTCTTCCAGGGACATTTGCCCAGTGGGTGGTGCTAGGTTCCAATGAAAAAATTGGCAACCATAATTATACCTATGTCTAGGAACTCTTGTCTTCCTCTCTGAGTGGGATCTGAGTCACCTGAGGCTGTTCACCTCTTCCACGTCCTGAAGAAGAGTAAAGAATTCAAAAATATTTTGATCCCCTGGCGGGGTTTGCTTAGATGGCATGGGGGGTCATCTACCATCTCAAACAACCCTGTGTTTGTTAGTTGAAGGATTTCAGCTCAAAGACTGCATGTCTAGGTACAATTTTCTAGCAATAATCCTTTATGGAGACTCTTTTCACTGGTATCTCGCTTTGCTAATTACTTTCCTGGGGGTGGCATTAGGCCCTGGGCATGGACCACAGTAAAACAAAATAGCAGCCACAATCTTCGCTGGAACTTGTCCCTAACTTGGGGAGGGCAAGCAGATGGAGCCAGGGAACTGGGGAAGGATAAAGGGTGAAAAATCATTTGCCCCCCCCCCGAGGGGTTTGCTTATATGCCACACCTCCCAAAAACATTTGTATTGCCTAGTGGAAAGGTACATCCTCAGGTGTTGCAACCCAGCATCAACCCCAAGCAGGAATCCTTTGAGGAGGGATGCCATTAGAAAGAAGATGTTCTCTCTTTCCAACAGTGCCTCTTCCATGGGTGGAGGTTGCTGGAGAGGAGTTATTACCCCAGAGGAAGTACCCAAGACTTACCTGTCTCCAGTGACCATGTTTTCGTCCCAGATGATGACATTGCACTGATGTCATCAATCTAACACAGGAAAAGTGGAGGCTGATGCAAAGAACTTACCTGTGAGGGCATAAAAGGGGAAGGCTCTGGTGTGAGCAATGGAGCCATCCCCTTACCCTGTTTAGAGAAAGTGAGGTTCTTGTAAACTGAACTCCAGAGGCTGTCAAGTGAATGTGATTGTTACGTTCTATGCACTAAATGGATTAATACCCATGCAAAGTGTGTTGGCTGTGGCATTTGCGTGCTGTTAAGGGAATAGGGAAAGGCACATTTCCTGAAGTAGCCCAGCACTCAAGCAATGCTCATGCTTTCCTCAAATGTCCAACCATCCATTAGGTCAACTGCTGCCTCAATTGAAGAGAGGTTCATGTGTGACTACCTAAGGAACTGTGTCAAATTGACTGATGTACATGAATCAGCCCGTTAGTCGCCTTTGTATCTGAAGCATGCAAATGTGTAATTTATTGGCTTGCCTTGTTGTCCTCTAACTAAATAATTGTCGTAGGACTTCTGAGGTGGCGTGGGGAAAATGTTGGTGCCTCTTATTCAAATCTCTATCCACTTTCTATCCAGTAATTTACCCATATGGTACCCCAGCAGATGGCTGTCATCAATCAATGTTTATTCTTATAAGTTAATAAAAACCATCACAATATTGCCTTGTACAGATCTTGTACCATGTAAATCCATAGCAGTCCAAGTAAATTCCTTATGTACAACAAAGGAGCCTGATGTCAGGTTAAGAGAACAAGTCGTATTTAGATCCATCGCATGTAAATGAGTTAGTTTCACACTTCTAAAAACAAGCACTGGATTCACACCCATTGGTGCGAACCAGCAAATGACTGCAAGTGGTATTTCACTGCAGCCTGGCAAATTGAAAAATGATGCTAGAGTGCTGACTTCTCCAGCACTATTTGAAATGAGGCAATCATTTATTTTTAGTGCTGGCATCTGCCTATTAAGCCCAGCTGGTAAGTGATGCCGCAGGATATTGTTCACGTTGAGAGTGTGAAAACCTAACACCTTTTTTTGAAGACACTGGTGAGTTCAGGGCCGATCTAAACTTAGAAATGATGCCTCATTTTGATGAAGCTGAAGCTTCGGAGTTATCTTCCCTCCCCGTGGCACCTGTAGACTGTGAAGAGAAAGATGCTCCTGAAATTTAGCTCCTCTTATAGCTTTCGGAGTGACATTAGGGAAGAGCCGTTTACAATAGCATTCACTGGCAGATGTAGCCACAAGTGGAAACAAAGGGGCATATCTACAAGGAAATCGCGCAGCGCCGCAACAAATTTTGCAGTACCTCGCTGCGTCATTTAAAAAACGCAGGGATGTGCTGTATTTACAACAATACAGCGCACCCCTGTGTTTTCCCTTGCGCTGGCGCAAAAATATCGCAGCCTAGCATCAACACAGACGCCTTTGTACCATAGTGCAATGGTGCCTGCTTTGCAGGGAATGTGCCGGAGTGTGTCCCTTCCTGCACATAAACAATCAATAATGGCGATTTGCTACTTCTATGTGTGCTGCATTCTGCATCACACATAGAAGTAGCAAATCGCCACTATTTAATGATTGTTTATGTGCAGGTAGAGACGCCTTCCTGCATATAAACAATTATTAAAGGCATTTTGCTTTTTCTCTGTGTGCTGTAGAATGCAGCACACATAGAAAAAGCAAAAACGAGGAGAAATAAAAGTATTTCTCCTCGTTGTGCAAAGTGACGTTTGCTTTTGCATGGCGTTAGTTTTTGTCGCTGCCTCAGATTTGCAGATCCTTGTAAATCTAGGGCAGCATCAAAAAGCAATGGGAGTTGCAGTGGAACTCCCAAAGCAACATCCATTGCACACCCCTTTCATGCAGAAAATTGCATGCAAAGGTACCTTATTTACAAAGCGGCTTTAAGCCACGTAAAGTGGCTTAATGACACTTTGTAAATATGGTGCGGGGCATTGTGCCACCGGAAAGTCATAAAAAGTGACATTCTAGTGGCGCAATCCCAATGTAAATATGCCAAAAGACTATTTTAGATTTCTCTTGGCAACAAACCTTTGCAAAGAGTAAGGTTCAAATCCCTGGAAGTACAACCCACCCAGCGGCGGCCGGCACAGGCAAACGCGGTGGGCAGGGTGGGGGCTGGGCTGGGTGGGAGCGAGGGGAAGACGACAGACAAAGGAACAGGTATAATTAAATAAATAAATAACACCTATTCCGTCATTTGTCGGCTTCCACCCCTGCCGTGCCCTGCTCCGACCCACTGAGCTTACCTGTGCCGGCCGCCGCTGAACTCACCCATTTCACATTGCACAAATATTACGAAATTTCACGAGATTGAAAATGTGTTACATTTCGTGTTATATTCTCTCAAAGGCACAGGTTTGAGAAGAAAATATCTCTGAAACATTGAAATGATGCCCCTCTGAGAGATATTTTCTGCCTGAACCAGTCACTTGACAGTATGCCGACGTTTGAAAGCGAGTTTTGCCCTCATGTTCCATTTTCAAATGACATAACAACAAGCATGTTTTGTGAAACGTCAAATAGGTTTGTGTAATCTTTATGAAATTTCTGAAAAAAATCTGTACATGTTTAGAGGAACTCTTGGGGGGATGTTAGGCTTGGCATCTTTTGGCGTGTTTCCCCTGTCTTTTTGCTTTCTGACATCCCGGTTTTGACTCGGTTTTTGCTGGTTTAGTGTATCTGCGGACTTTCTCACTGCTGTTCAGTGTTAAAGTGCAAGTGCTCCTGTTGTAAATTATTATTATGTATTGGTGTTTCCATGATTGGCATATTTGATTTACTGTTAAGCCCCTAGTAAAGTGCACTGAGTGTGCAAGAGCCTGTAAATCAAATGCTACTGGTGGGCCTGCAGCACTGATTGTGCCACCCACATGAGTAGCCCTGAAAAGGTATCTCAGACCTGCCACTGCAGGGTCTGCTCGCAGTTCATAACTGCCAGGTCGACTTGGCAAGTGCACCCACTTGCCAGGCCCTAACCTTCCCTTTTCTTACATATAAGTCACCCCTAATGTAGGCACAAGGTACCCCTGTGGGCAGGGTGCTATGTATGTTAAAGGTAGGACATGTAGTGGTGTGTGTGATATGTCCTGGTGGTGAAGTACAGTGCATTTAGTTTTTCACCACTGTAAGGCTATCTATCCCATAAGAAAGAATGGGAGTTTTACTTATAACATCTTATAAGCATAACTTCCCATTGGGACAAGATAGAGAAATGGAGTTTAGTATGCCTGGACTCAGAATGTAAAAATACATCCTATAGTAAGGATGATTTTTATGCTCTGGGTTTGAAAATACCACTTTTAGAAAGTTGGTATTTTCTTGCTTAGCAATCCTGTGTGCCTCTGCTGGGTTTGTGGATTGACTGGCTTTGGTGGGACAGTGGCTGGGGATGTGCATGTGGCTCCAGAGAGTCTGGATGAGTCAGGGCTGGGCTGAATACACCTGGGATGCATTTAGTGTAGTGGAAGGAGATTTTCTTGCACCTGAATGGACCTGGTCTGCCTTGAACACTGCTGTCTCCACTTCCTGCCAGGAAACTGGGCCAGAGAGGACAGAACTGAATTGGACTGAGCACAGACACTCTCTGCCTGAGAGAACAAAGAGAAACTGAGTATAAATATGGGGGCCCAAACCCCAGAACTTTAGAACTCACTGGAATCAAGGAACCTGCCAAGAAGAAGAGCTGGATGAGCTGCCAGGAGGAGTACTGCCCCTTTGCTGTGTTGTTGCTTTGTTGGGTTGGCCTGAAGTTGCTGCTTCTGCCTTGGGCAGTGAAAGGACTGGACTGAACTTTCTTTTACTTGTGCTGAGTCTCTCCAAGGGCTTGAAGTAGAGCTTGCCTCCTGTTCTGAAGTCTGAGGGACTGCAAAGACTTCACCAATCTATGGGTACCACTTCTGGAACCGCTGATTCAGTTGCCACAGAGAAGGGAAATGCAACCGACTACTTTACCAACTCCGTCGCTGGCTCTGTGTCCTGATGGCACCGCAGAAGGCACCGTCCGCATCTTGCACCACAACCCTGGTCTCACCGATGATGATGACCGCCGCCACTGAGCCGCTGCTTGCCCCGTGACCTGTGGGCACCGCACTCCGCCCCGCCTTGCTTCACTTCGCCATTACTGGTCTCACCGACACTATTGCTGCTGCTGACTTCGACACCCGTGACCGCATCGTGGCTGCGGGCACCGCTCGTAAGTTTCACGATGCACCGCCTAATCCCACACAGCAGTCTGGGCCGATCGACGCCAGCTCCCGCTAACCGGCTCTGTCGCTTGCCCTGCAACCTGCCAGCACCGCCCCGAGCACAGCCTCACCCTGCACCACAAGCCTTGGTCTCACTGACGCCGTCTGGACGATTATCACTGAGCCGCTGTCTGCATTGCATCGAGAGGGCACCGCACCCTGCACCGCTTCCATTTTGCAAAGCAACCGCGACGGTTGCCATGACCGGCATGCACCAATATGCCAGCTGCAACGAGAAAGATAGTGTTACTGAGTCTGTCCATGCTTTCGCTGGCCCGTACCGATGCGGTAGGCTGGAACTGTTAGACTCTGTTGTTTTCAGCATCGCGGTAGCCCCAGATGGAGCTACTGACTCGTACGAACTGTATTTTTGTGGTATTTCTGCAATTTTAAGGATATCTTGCAAAGTATATATTTTTAAGTACTGTATGTTGGATTTTTATCATTTTGGTCTTGTTTTGGATATTTAAAAATATTGGATATTTTTCTAAACTGGTGTGGTGTCCTATTGTAGTACTTTCACGGGATTACTGTTGGTTATGTGCAAATGCTTTACACACTGCCTCTGAGATAAGCCTGACTGCTCGTACCAAGCTACCAAGGGGGTGAGCAGGGGTTATTTTAGGAGTGCAACTCCCTTACCCTGACTAGGAAGAAGGGACCCTACTTGGACAAATGTACCTACCTCTGCCAACAAGATACACCCATTTCTAACATTGGTTGTCAGCGGTGAGGAAAGGACTTGTGTTTGCACTTGACTTACAGTGATTGGTGTGCACTACTACCATATCGCAGACCATTACGTAGCACATACTGCTTTGCTGGTCTATTTTTGTGATCCTATCATTTTGGAACTTAAACTTCCTACTGTATCATGCCTGGAACAGCAGCATCATCAATTGCATCCCTAGGGGTGGCCTTTGAGGAGGAAAGGTTGGAAACCTACAACGTCAAGGAGTTGAAGACTGTTTGTAAAAACCTAAAGATCCAAGTTAGGGTCTCAACAGGAAGGAGGAGCTACAAAAGGAGCTGAGGGCCTGGGTAGCAGCCAGACAGGCCAGTGGGCAGTCTGGAGATCTTAGTGGAGAGGTGGAGGAGCGTACTTCTAGGGTAGATGTGCTGTTGGGAGGGGGGGTCCCTCCAGGCCAGGTAGCCCTGGTTTGTCCCCATAGGAGCTGGAGGACAGAAGGGAAGCTAGGAGGCATGAGATAGAACTTGAGAGGCTCAAGATGGAGTCACAGAGGATGGTATTAGACCGTGAGCATGGGCTCATGGAGCTGGAGTTGAAAAGCAAATCCAGCACTGATGGTGGCAGCAACTCTTCAGTGCAGATAGACAGAATTGTGCACATCCTCAAGAATGTAGGCAAATACTTCAAGAAGGAGGATGACATACAAAGGTGGTTTCAGGGTTATGAGGCATCTATCCACATGAATGGGGTCCCTGAGAAAAATTGGTGGGCAGGATTGTGGCCTATTTTCCCAGAAGAAGCAAGGGATACTTTAGTGGCTTTGGGTAAGGGGTGTAACCTCACCTATGCTGACATGAAGGAGGCCCTTCTCACCAGGTATGGTCTCACTCCTGAAAAGTACAGGGATCAGTTTAAGTCTAGTAAGAAAACTAATGTCAACACTTGGAATGTGTGGATTTGTTTAGTAGGTCACTGGATGGCTGGGTGAAGGGCAGTAATGTGACAGATTTTCAGGGGCTCTACATGGTAGCACTTGTCTAGTCTATGTTTTGCAGAGCTTCACCAGCACTTGGTTGATAGTGAGCTGACTGACCCCAGGAAGTTTGTTATGAGGTGGACCGCTGGGTGAGTACCAGGGTCCACAATAAAGCGTTCGGGGGAGACTCAGCCAAAAGTGGCCAGGGTCCCCAGCAGAAGAGTGGGGGGGGGCAAGGGTAAAGCACAGGAGTTCTCTAAAGGGCCCCAAACTAATACCCAGGGTAAAGGTTCCCATCCCCCAGGAGACAAGAAAGCAGTGGTCTCCTCAGGAAAGCCTGAAGAGACCGGCCCCCGCAAGTGCTATGCCTGTGAGCAGGTGGGTCACTTGAAGGAGGACCCCAAGTGTCCAAAGAGGGCACAGCAACCCACAGGTGGGCAGACCAAGGTGTTGGCTAGTGTAGTGCTTGGGGAGGAGGGGTGCCCACAGGAGGGTGGGGATCCCGCAGAAATGTCCCTCGTCTCACTAGGGGACAGTGAGATGGTCTCAGGAAACCAGGTGCCTGCTAACATTAAAAAATACAGCACCTGGGTGACCATCAATTGGAAAAGGGTAGAGGCTCTCAGAGATACTGGAGCCAGTGTGACCTCAGTCCGGTATCACCTGGTCTCTGTGGAGCAAGTAGTCTTGGGTAGTGCAGTGGTGTTTGGGTAGTGGAGGGGGTAGGTTTTAGGGTTTAGGGTAGTGCCCCCAACCAGCCACAATATCCGTGGACAAAGGGGATCCTGACTCTTTGGAACGCTCCGTCAATTGAATAATTTGGGTCAAGGGCCCTACCACGTCCAAGACCTATCAATTCCTTTCTTGGGATCCCTCATATACTTGGAGAAAAAGGTACATAGTTTCTCATCAATTTCAGGCGTGTGTGCCACCTTCCCCTTCAGTGAGGGCCTGGGGCATTCTCCCCTCATCCTATTCCTGACCTCCCTTTCAAGGGGTTGATGGATTTTCCCCACCACATACTCTGCCACTTTGGCGTCAGGTGTCCACTCTGCCGACCTAGGATGGTAAATTTGGGTAGGCTCGAACATGTCCAAGTGGACCCCGTCCCCAACCGGGGACTGAGAGGAGTGGGACTCTGGAAGCCAGGGATGCCCCGAGTCCTTATCCTCATCGGAGGAGAAATCGTCCTCCGATACACCCTCTCCCTCTAAGGGAAACCCGCCTTCGGGGTCTACAATAGTGGTGACAGTGTCGCAATTTTCTCCGGGCCCCTCCTCCTCCCGGCAGGGTGCATGTTTTAGCGTTCGCGCACTCTTGAGGAAGGTCTCCATAAGTTTATCAAATCCTTCCAAGTGCCCCACGTTATACTTAACGGCCCTTTTATTCCCCATCTGGGAGCTACTTGGACCCGCCACCACCAGATCTGGGTCACTGAACACCCCAGTGATGCTTTTCGCCAGCTTATCAACCTGATCCCTAAGAGGAGCCAGCGCCCTAGAAATAGCCAGAGAGAGGGCTTGGTCCACTGCTGGAGGGAGAAGTTGGGGGGCCATTCCTCCTCCACTTCCTGGTAGGAGGAGTAAAAATGGTCTTCTGGAGAAGACATGATAGCAGAGGGTGTGAGCACAGAACAAATGCCCTTAAAATCCTTAAGACAGTCCCCTCGCCGGTGCTCCAACAGCTGGGCTTTCCCCGAAGCTGTTATAAGAATAGACTGAGGCGCAATACCAATTACCACCACCAGGTGGCGCTGGTCACTAACGTGGCCGTGTGGGGAAATCACCGCGTAGCGGTGTCAAAATTAGGCGAGGGTTGGTCGGGAATCAAGCGGACACTAAAGGAGTGACCGGATTCCCAAATGTGCGTAAAGACCAGCGGGATCGCTCGACGGAGCTGCCTCGCTCGGACCAGACACGCCTGACAGGATCTCACCGTGCGCAGAGCACACAGTGGGAGAAACTGCGAGGGGGAGAACGCGCTTGGGCAAGAGCCTGCTGCGCAGGGAATATGAAACAATACCAAGGCAATAATGCTAATAACGTGCACAAGAAACCGCTATACAAACAGCAACAACGTCAGATTAAGCCAAGAATGTAAGGAATGCACTTAACTGACGAGCAGTGAAGAAAGAGGCAGCGGAAGGGACGTCACGATATTATATACGATGGACTGTGATATGATTGGACTATAGTTGCCTTGGAGACTACCCCCCTAATGGTTCATGGGTTGTGTAGTCTTTTGTTTAAATATTGTTGTGTTACGTTTTCTTTGAACTGCTATGCAAATAAAGTGAGGAAAGATATGCATAATCCTCGCCTCCGTCCTGCCATAGAATTCATTAAACTTTATTTGATCTGATTTAGAAACATAGATCATAAAAGTGTACATAAAAACAGTAAATCCTCTTTCCTAATACAATACAGTGAGAATTAATTAAAACCAGTAGGTAAAAACGGGTGTTACAAAGCCCGGTTCAGAGCAACTTCAGGTTAACAGAATCGTAAAGTTCAATGTTTCGCAAGATCAATCTCATGTACTTCGTGCAAAATACGCAATAAGGGGCCCAAGTAAGATGTAACGCTCCAATACCTGACCAGTTTGCACTATATAAAACTGCAGAAAAACTAAAAATAAAAAGTGTTTTGCACACTTCTGTCATTGGGCTATATGTGGGCTACATATGGGTGATATTTGTGCTACATTTGGGCTCTTTTTTCTCTGGTGGCCATCTTGGGAGACTTATTTGTTATGAAGTTTCCTAATTTCGTCATTTACTGCAGTCTCCTCAGTAGGAAATGCTTTCAGTTTTTTACTTTGATTCCATCAAGAAGGCATTCAGATGTGTCACACATTTGCCATAAATTCAGAATGTTAGCACTCTAGTTGTTCATTAGATCACTGTAGTAAAGCTACTGCTCACCAGGGAGTTAACTGGAAGTCTACTGCTGGTATTGAAAGTGATTGTTTCAGTCTGCATGTCAGAATTTTCTAATGAAATAGAAGAGGATTTGAGATCTCACTTAAAACATGCCCTACATTTTCTTTCTGCAGCACTAACCATAATTTCTATGGCAAAATGAACCCCCTCATTTTGTTCCTTTTTAAATTAAATGTTTTAAGTGTTACCAGTTTATTCCAATCAAGATGGCTTCAGGTGTGCCATACTTTTGTCATAAAAGACTGTTAGCGCTCTAGTTGTTCTTTAGAACACTCTGGGAAGCTGCAGTAGAACACAAAGGCATCAACTGACAGGCTCCTCCTGTTGAACTATAACAGGAAGATATTTGAGATCTCACTTAAAACATGTCCTAATTTTTCTTTCTACAGCACTAAACATAATTTCTATGACAAAATGAACCCCCTCATTTTGTTCCTTTTTAAATTAAATGTTTTAAGAGTTACCAGTTTATTCCAATCAAGATGGCTTCTTCTGTTACGAAAAATTGAGCTGACCGTACTGGTCTGTGTCAAGGTCAAGACAGAAGCTGGCCAAACCCTGTATTTTGACTAAGAGACAGAGCTATACATTCCACACATTTCTCTGGCAGCAACAATCTCTGCTCTGAAAGGCACCAAGCACACTTCCCACACATTATCCCAGCGAAGCTTACGAAAGTCTCTGAGAGTACATTCAACAATCTCCTCTCCAAAAACAAAGCAACCTTGAACGTGAATAACCCAAACAACTTGAGCACTCTGTGGGCCTGCCTGTGGGCCCAAATAAAAAGCTCAAGCAAGACAGAGTCAGAATTCAGGAGGACATGAGGCCATGTCAAAGCCAATAGTAAGAACTTCATAATACTTCTCAATGTACAACACAATGCACATTTGTGCACCACTGCTCATAACACTGCACTTTGAGACCAAACAGTACAGTCCACATCTCTCTCTCTCTCTCTCTCTCATGCTTTCAAATGCACATCCCACACGTTCTGTTCTTGGCAAGGCTGTTCTACTCTGGGACAGCTCCCGCTTTGCTAAAACTGCAAGATTACACGAAAGAAACCTTCAAGGGAAAAAAGCATATACAGGATGTCATACATTCAGGCTAGGGTCAAAATACAACTAAAATCATGGTAGTCAAAGGTCATCACGTGGTGTCAAACCATAAGAGTGCCTCTAGCACTAAAGTATGCCTGGAGTCAGAATGTAAAAATGCATTCTTTAGTAAGGATGATTTTTATGTTCTGGGTTTGAAAATAGCACTTTTAGAAAGTAGGTATTTTCTTGCTTAGCCGTCCTGTGTGCCTCTGCTGGGTTTGTGGATTGACTGTCTGGCTTTGGAGGGACAGAGGCTGTTGATGTGCAGTGGCTCCAGAGAGTCTGGATGAGTCACGGCTGGGCTGAATAGACTTGGGATGCATTTAGAGTAGTGGGAGGAGATTTCCTTCCACCTGAATGGACCTGGTCTGCCTTGAACAATGCTGTCTCCACCTCCTGCCAGGAAGCTGGGCCAGAGAGGACAGAACTGGTTTGGAGTGAGCACAGACACTCTCTGCCTGAGAGAACAAAGAGAAACTGAGTATAAATATGGGGGCCCAAACCCCAGAACTATAGAACTCGCTGGAATCAAGGAACCTGCCAAGAAGAAGAGCTGGAAGAGCTGCCAGGAGGAGTACTGCCCCTTTGCTGTGTTGTTTCTTTGTTAGGTTGGCCTGCAGTTGCTGCTTCTGCCTTGGGCAGTGAAAGGACTGGACTGAACTTTCTTTTACTTGTGCTGAGTCTCTCCAAGGGCTTGAAGTAGAGCTTGCCTCCTGTTCTGAAGTCTGAGGGACTGCAAAGACTTCACCAATCTATGGGTACCACTTCTGGAACCGCTGATTCAGTTGCCACAGAGAAGGGAAATGCAACCGACTACTTTACCAACTCCGTCGCTGGCTCTGTGTCCTGATGGCACCGCAGAAGGCACCGTCTGCATCTTGCACCACAACCCTGGTCTCACTGATGATGATGACCGCCGCCACTGAGCCGCTGCTTGCCCCGTGACCTGTGGGCACCGCACTCCGCACCGCCTTGCTTCACTTCGCCATTACTGGTCTCACCGACACTATTGCTGCTGCTGACTTCAACACCCGTGACCGCATCGTGGCTGGGGGCACCGCTCGTAAGTTTCACGATGCACCGCCTCATCCCACACAGCAGTCTGGGCCAATCGACGCCAGCTCCCGCTAACCGGCTCTGTCGCTTGCCCCGCAACCTGCCAGCACCGCCCCGAGCACCGCATCACCCTGCACCATAAGCCTTGGTCTCACTGACGCCGTCTGGACGATTATCACTGAGCCGCTGTCTGCACTGCATCGAGAGGGCACCGCACCCTGCAACGCTTCCATTTTGCAAAGCAACCGCGACGGTTGCCATGACCGGCATGCACCAACATGCCAGCTGCAACGAGAAAGATAGTGTTACTGAGTCTGTCCATGCTTTCGCTGGCCCGTACCAATGCGGTCGGCTGGAACTGTTAGACTCTGTTGTTTTCAGCATCGCGGTAGCCCCAGATGGAGCTACTGACTCGTACGAACTGTATTTTTGAGGTATTTCTCCAATTTTAAGGATATCTTGCAGAGTATATATTTTTAAGTACTGTATGTTGGATTTTTATCATTTTGATATTGTTTTGGATATGTAAAATAATTGGATATTTTCTAAACTCGTGTGTTGTCCTTTTGTAGTACTTTCACTGGATTACTGTTGGTTGTGTGCAAATGCTTTACACACTGCCTCTGAGATAAGCCTGACTGCTCGGGCCAACCTACCAAGGGGGTGAGCAGCGGTTATTTTAGGAATGCAACTCCCTTACCCTGACTAGGAAGAAGGGTCCCTACTTGGACAAAGGTACCTACCACTGCCAACTAGAGGCCCCCATTTCTAACAGGGGAGAACCACAGTTTTATCAGGCAGGGTAAGGTGTGGAATCTTTCAGGCCATTCATAGATGTGCCAGGGATTTTGGAAGAGGCTTCAGGATGCATCAGGGTCTCTTGGGCCAAAGGCACAATTAAGGCATACAAATCTGCATGGGAGGCATGGAGTAGGTGGTGTCCCCAACAGGATGGAGATCCTGTTTCAGCAGATGTTGCTGGGGTTTTGAGTTTCTTGCCAATACTGGCAGTGGGGCAAAATCTTACAGAACAATTAATGGCTATAGGTCAGTGATATCTTCAGGACATGAGAAGGTGGGTGCTAAACTAGTGGGGGAACATCCTTTTATATGTAGTTTTATGAAAGAGGAGAGATATATGAATCTCCCAGGAGTCAGATATTTTGGTATGTGGAATGGTAATTTGGTGCTAAATTAATTTCACTAATGGCTGACAATGTTACTCTTTAAGTTACTCTCTGCAAATCGGGTGACGTTATGCTTGGAGTACTTTAACAGGGTGTTGGATGTCAAGGCTTTGGACATTTCTGAGATTACCTTTTCCCCTGTAGGGATGCACCTCAACGTTACAAGGTGTAGAAAGAACACATCTACTTATCTGGAGTTCCCAGGTTTCCCATGACATCCAGAAGCTGTGTGTGGTGAGGTGTCTTAAGCAATATGTGAATTTCACTAAATATATGAGAGCTGCGGTCCCCCAATTGTTCATAGCTCTTTACAGACCCTTTGCTACAAGAATATCTACTACATTGAGAAGATGGGTTAAGGAGGTATGGCATTTCCTGGGATAGACGCTACTCATTTAGTTGCTCCTTCAGCTAGAGGTGCTAAGACTTTTGCAACGTTTTAGGTAAGAGCTAAGTTGGAGGCTATTGTTAAGTTTACAGCAGGGGCAGCTCCTCCGCTAAGGCGGAGGAGGCTCACCCCACTGCTCTTTGAGCAGGAAAAATAAAACGATAATAACATAGTTATTATCGTTTTATTTTTTTTCAGGTTCGGGCTGGGTTAGGGTGAGGCAGGGCGGGGCTTGAGGCACAGGGGGAGGAGTGGTTTGTATACTCCAAGTGTGCTTGACTGTTTGGCCGCCGTCTTGGCCTGGGCAAACAATCATGCGCATTTTGTATGTTCCCCACCAGGCTGCATTACACAGCCTGGTGGGGAACATGCTAAAGCCCCCAGTCCCCATCTGAGCGCCGATCCACGGCACACAGACCAATCACAGTGCTGCATTGCAGTGTTGTGATTGGCTTAGGGGAGCCATTCACAACGCTGCACTGCAGCGTTGTGATGGGCTGTGGGAAGCCTGGGTGCTTCCTGGTTCTAGGACACCCAGAGAAGCAGAGGAAAAACGCAGATGGCGAAAGAGGTAAGTGTTTTTTTTCTATTTTATTTTGTCCCGCGCTCGTCCCTTCCCCCGTGTAGTGCTAGAAGCACTCTTATGGTCTGACACCACGTGATGACCTTTGACTACCGTCATTTTAATTGACTTTGGTGTTTTACTTTACCCTAGCATGAATGTACGACGTCCTGCATATGGCCATATGCCTTGTTTCTCTTGAAGGTTTCTTTCTTGTAATCTTGCAGTCTTACAGTGGGAGGTGTCACAGAGTAGAACAGCCTTGCCAAGAACAGAACGTGTGGGATGTGCATTTGAAAGCATGAGAGAGAGAGAGTGTGGAATGTACTTTTTGGTCTCGATGTGCAGTGTTATGAGCAGTGGTGCACAAATGTGCAATGTGTTGTACATTGAGAGATGAAGTATGTGATGCTATAAGCAGTGGTGCACAAATGTGCATTGTGTTGTACATTGGGAAGTATTATGAAGTTCTTACTATTGGCTTTGACATGGTCTCATGTCATCCTGAATTATGACTCTGCCTTGCTTGAGCTTTTCTGCGTGCACAGACAGGCCCCCAGAGTGTTTGCAAGTTGTTTGGGTTAATCACGTTCAAGGTTCTTTTGTGAGAGATTGTTTAATGTACCCTGGAAGGCTTTTGTAAGCTTCGTTAAGATAAAGGCTAGAACATGTGAGAATGTAGAGGAAAGTGGGAACTCCTTTTGCCCTGGAATGCTTGCATGGAAAGAGGCCAGTTCCAGTAAGTTTCCTTGGCGCAGAGTGAAGGACTCTCGAGCCTTCTAGTGTGTTTTGAGACTATAAAGGAGGAGAATCTTGTCACGGAGCTTAGGAACTTATTTGTGGGACAGAAGTGCCGCCACAAAAGAACGAAACCTGAGTCCCGGTCGAGAGTCCATTGCCTGGTTGTTAACGGGCTCCTCTAGCTTGAGTTGGCAAGGACGTTGAGTGAACGATCGGGTGAGGTGATTTGTTTCTGACTAGTGCCATTGTGATGCGTGGTTCCAGTGGCTGTGGTCATTTGAGGTGATTTGTTTCTGACTAGTGCCATTGTGATGTGTGGTTCCAGTGGCTGTGGTCATTTGAGGTGTTTTCTTTGTGATGTGTGAGTGAGTCAGGGTGCACATCCAAAGTAATAATTTGATGTATTTAGTGTATATATATATATATATATATATATATATATATCTTTCTGATTTCTTGCAGGACGTCCAGTATTATTTGCTGCTTGTTTATTCATTATTATTATTCATGCATTTAACTGTTACGTTTGCCAAGTGTGTTATTATTGCTTGCATATAAATATTTATATATATCTCTATATACATTTGAATGTTGTTAATTTGGCATCTGGGAAAGCCTTTCTGTTAGAGAGCATTGCATAAATAAAACCCCAAGCCTTAATCTAAAAAGAGAGCCATTGCATTTTGTAAAGTGAAACCCCTTTCTAGGTGTTGTATTTTATGTCTACTGCTTCGTCGTGTTTGGGCCATCGTGTGGGGTGGTATTTTGTGGGCGAGGCAAGACACCCCACCACCCCACTCTACCCCCACCCCTCCACCCTCAATCCCTGCCAGCCACTACTGGTCTACAGATTGGTCAAGGGTGTCAACTTTTAAGATATTTTACAGTAAACCTATATAGCAGGCGGCAATGGCAGTAGTGAATATGCTTTGAACATGCATATTATGACCCCTGTCTTGTAATAAAATTGCACATTACCATAGCAAGTTGTTAAGGAGAGCCCTGATTTTATTAAAGACAAGGATATGAGTATTATCCCACCAATGTAGATATCCCACCCTGGACCTTTTAGTGCCGGTCTCAATTTGTCAACTAACAAGCTGAACACATGTACTCTGGAGTTTTTAAAGGCATGCCTATTCAGAGTTTTGATGGAAATCCCAGATGGGTACTGGACACAGATAGGAGGATATATTACAGCTACTCTGTTGTTTCTGATATTTATGTTTACAGACAGATTTGGAACAGTGGGGGCACATCAAGAAAAGAAGTGGTGTTCGTTTAGACTACCCTACTTATACTGTGAACTTAACCGGTGTCCTTGTTGATATATCCTGTTTGGTTGAACAAAATGTTGGGAATTGTAGCTGTTTAAATGGCTGTGAAATAAATAGTAAGAAACAAGACTGCATAAAACTTGTCTCCTTGTCTTGAATAAAATCTAGACTCTCCTTCAATACATAGCTAGTGAATCTGAAATTGTATTTTTTAAATGCTTTTTTCAAAGTTGAGCTTATCTTATGCCTAAAGATGTTGCTGCAAAAATAGCAAAAGCTTTGTCACTTTATAGCTCGGTGTGCATGCCAGTGATTACTTCAGTAATAGACGATTTGAGAAGGGACCTGGATGATGGGCAGGTCCCTGCATTGATAATATTGGACTTGTCTGTAGCCTTCGATACAGTCAACCAGAGGATTCTGTTGGATTGACTATGGATGGCAGCTTTAGAGGCAAAGCCTATAGTTGGCTTAACTCTATTTTGGAAAACAGGACCCAGGCAGTCCAATTGAAAGCAATTAAAGTGCCAGACCTTAAGATTGAGTGTGGGGTTCACCAAGGGTCTGCATTGTCTCTCCATCTTTTCAACATGTATATCCAGCCCCTCAAAAAGAAGCTTGTGTAAAGAGAGTGCAGGATATTTAATTATGCTGACGATTGTCAGATCCTACTTCAGATTGACACTTCGGAAAGTCCACAAGACCAGTTTAGGAGTATGATGCATTTATCTATAGTTTGATGAGACAAAATAACTGTCAGGATCCCTAGGAGGTTTCCTCCTCATGGCCCAACAATAGCCAGCATCCTAATTAGCAAGCGTCCCAAGAAAGAAGTAATCGCCTTAAAAGGAAAAGATTGGAGGGCGAGCTGGCTGCGCTGGAATTCAAAGATGTCTGCCAGCTCACCTCCTTCTGCAGCTTTCTTGTGTTTTGCATTCCAATCACGATTGGAATGTGAAGTGTGCAGTGACTCTCTAACGAGAGACCTGAGAGAATTCCGGAGGAGGGAACTTGGGTCCTGTTCTCCGTCGTGTCAGCTAGTGAAGGGTAGAGGTGACGGGTGTCGTAGTAGTTACGTTGGTGAAATCTATTTAGGAAGAGTTCCCAGTCTAAGGTCAGTTAATTTTGTGCATGCTTGGGACTCAGAGAAGCGTCTCGCTCTCCGAGTAGGTCTACAATTCAAAAGTGAGGTAAATTTCGTTAGTGTCTTCTAAGGGCCTGACACTAAACACTTGACTAAAGCGAATATTCCTAAGAGACTCGCGTAGTCACGGTCTAACTTGATTTAAATGAGAAATTATATGAGACGTAGAGAATAGGGTCGAATTCTGTTAACCCTTTCTCGTCTCTGTAACTCAAAGTATTAAGTTGTAAAAGGTTTTCAAACATCGAAACAGCTAACAACTGTAGGTGGCGAACATTTTCTGGGTAATATTAATGTTAGAAAGCAAACTGTTAAAAGAGAAAGAAATTAAGAATACTACAGCACTTACCTGAGAGCTCCTAGAACCCATCGAGTAGAAGAGGACTGATTAGTCTTCACGTCCTGAGATGCAAGTATTCTCTGCAAGGAAAAAAGGTTATATTTAATTTATGCATTTATGAACTGAAGGTATTAATCATTAAGTTTGAATGACAAGACACAGACATCAACACTAATAGAAGAGAGGCAATTGCCAAGAGTAGTACTGGTAAGAGTTAGTTAAAAGGAAGCGAATATGCAGAATAACTTATAGAGATAGGATGTATAAGTAGGAATTGTTATTGTGTTTCAGCTCCTAACAAGAAGAATTGGATTAAAAGAAGATAGCAGAAGATAGAAGAAACCTTCTAAGCTGAACACTACTGATTGGCAGTCTCTTCTTATCCCCATCCCCTTTCCCCCTTGGCACGTACCTGTATAAGGATATTAAACAACCTAACAGGGGTGTGCCAGGAAGGGCATTGGGACATAGGCGTCGTTCTGCTCCTGAGCAAGTCTGTCAATGACATAGGGATCATAGTAGTCCTGACAATAACCTTACAATAAACGTGGAAAAAAACGAAATTGTGGTGCTAGGTAAAAATTCCTCTCTCCGGAATAATATCTTCTGGCCTCCAGACATTCCGGTCCCGAAACCTGTGGCAAAGAGCCTTGGGATACATATTGACCAAGAATTGTCATTTAGGCTGCTTATTAGTGTGGTGACTTTTAAATGTGTGCGCCTATTAAGAACAATCAGAAAGATTCAAACCTATCTGACTCTGGACGCCGTCAAGTCTGTTATGTCAGCTGTTTTTGGTGCCAATCCAGTGCCTAATCTGAAAAATAATAGTACCAGAGCTCTCGTCAGAAGGCAACTAGTGCTTGCACCATCAATTGCCCCTAGCAGCGCTGTCTATGACAGTACCAAACCAACTACTAGTCATCCCAGATGTACAAGTGTGACAATACAGACTATGACAGGCCCTTAAAGCTTTGGTAAGGTATTAGTAATTTTTCATGTATACTGAATTAGCAAACAACTGTTGTTTTGCTTGTCTCTAAAATAGACAAACAGCACCACCATGTGGCAGACTGTCATAAGTTCCAGTATTGACAGTTAGGTGCTGGTCCCGTGCACTGGAACCCTACTGCTCAAATTAGGCACTGTGCAAATGTAGACTATGCGCATAGCAAATTTCTTGACCTCCCTGATAGGGAACTAAAGAGGCTACAGCAGATTCAGAATGCGCCAACTAGATTGATGTTTGGATTGCCCCAGAGAACACATATTACCCCCTATCTTAAGATCTTCATTGGTTTCCTATTAAGCAGCGTGTTACATTTAAAGTCTGATGCTTCCTTTTTAAGTCCCTAAAGGGAGAGGCTCCAAATTTTTGAAAGATTGATTGTCAATATACTACCTAAAAGGACTCTTAGGTCAGCATCAGCTAAAATCCTTGGGGTACCGAGATTCAAGAAAACTAGGGCGGGTGGACAACGTTTTTCAGTACTCACTCCTAAGTACTGCAATGCCCTTCCTAACGGCATTTGCTCTATTATGGAATTGGCCCAATTTAGAAAAGCATTGAAGACATGCTCTTTAAGCAAGCATTTGGTAAATAGGCTCTGTGTCAGACTCTTCTTCACTCGCTCCTTCTATGATCTCACTAGCGCCAAGATACCTTTGGCTGAATGTTGCACTTTAGAAATATCACATAACATAACAGTTACCCAGGGCTCCCTGCTTCCTTTTTTGCATAATTTATGGGGCATTCTAAGCCTAAAAGAGCATTATTTGGACTTATACGGATTGTGTTTGAATAAAGCTGTACTTTTCGAATGAGCTCTAATAAGAGAGAAAAATATGTGCCTGGGGTTGCTTTTACTCATTCCAGACTGGCTTTGATGGTATTTTACCAATCCAAAGCTGTAATACTGTGCCCGGAATCGTAAAAGGCTTTTGTAATTTTTCAGCTCGGCGTGTACATAAACATCCAATTGCTTTTCATATATTTTCTCAAAGCTACTCAAACGATGAAATAAACAGATGCAATTTTAAACTTCTTTTTGATCATTCGATGCATAATGCAATATAGAAACCCAAAAATGTTAAACGTTGAGGCTCAAACTCCCAGCTTCTCAGGCTTGAGACAAGTCCATAACACCTTAGCCACAAGTGACTGGATACCTTTTGACCACAATAGCATTCATTTTAACCAACAAGAGGGATTGCATTGCCTTTCCTGCATGTTTTGCTGACAACAATGTTTCTAAAAGTGCTCCATCATTCTCTAGTTCAACTGAAATTGACACGGAAAATGCCCCGCCCTCTATACATGAAATTGACTCAGCATACACATGCTACTAATAAATGCAAACTGTCTCAGAAAGCGCCGCATAACAAATGTAACTCAAAGGTAATCTTACAATTCAGCAAGGGGCTACAGTATATCTCATCTCTGCTATTCCAACACAATCAATGTGACAAAAGACACAATTTAGTCCATATATCATAAATGTATGTTGAATAGACAGTTCAAACAACCAGAGGTACTCCCAGTGATGGTGCAGTGCAAGTGAAGTGAACAACAGGAATTGAAAATATAGGGGCAGATTTACAAGCCCCTTGCGCCACTTTTGCGTCACTTTTAACATGGGAAAAGTGACGCAAAAGTGGCGCAAGGGGCTTGTAAATCTGCCCCATAGTGTGCAGGCAAAATATTCACGTCATAACAATCGAGACATAAATTATTTCGGAATCCTGAAGGATGAACATTCAGGATTCCTAGTATCCGACATCTCATGACAAATGGCTTAACCTAATTAGTTGATGTTTCGACCCTTTACAATGATTCAAACAGGGTCTTCCTTAAGACAGAACAGAATAGTAGCAAGTTGACCATATGATCCGAGTAGTTACAAAATATCATAGGACGTGCACGAAGACTGTGCTCAATTTCAAGTTTTAAAATTAGTCAAAATGTCAGTGTAACACCTCGAACACAGGGGCTGTGACATGAGGTTATCTTTTACATACTCATTCTTTGTCATAGCACCTCTATAATTTTCATGCCTGCTTTAAAAAAATGTGTTTCCAGATTGCAAGGTCTTTTCTGTGAAAATAGTGCCATTCTGCCCAGTATTTAACTTATCATACAATGATGGAAACTATAACAAATTTTTACGCTGAAGTTATCATGGTACATCCACCTTCGGATTTTAGTTAAGCTATTTGACCACACACATCATCCTCACTAGGGTAGTGATGTACAGCACCTGTTTGCAGCGCTTAATTTGTATAAAAACTTATATGTGGAGGAGTGCAAAGATTCTTTTATGGGCCTACTGCTGACATTGGTGAACATCAGGATTGTTGAATACCAAAGAGGCTATTCTTGATTCTACCTCATGGCTCTTCCTTCCTACACTCCACTATTTTTGCTATAATCAAATTTATTTTTCATTCCTGCTTTTTCCCCTTGTCACTGATTTCCAATTTTGATCTCCTCCTTCTAGCAAGCTTTTCCACCTTCCTCTCTCCTGCTCTTGGTCAAAGTCCAATGATGAAAAATGAGTCTTGCTCCCCAAAAATGAGTGTCTGTACCGACCACCGGGAGCAACGACCAGAAAGTAAACACCCACATTTGTCTAACAAGGATCCATGTCAGATTCTGTTGACTGAGTAAAAGATTCTCATTTCCATTGCATTATATTTCAGTTTACGTCTTCTCAATGTCCTGAAAATTTGACCAAGCTTAGGCCCTCATGGAACGGCAGTGGCTTTCAATGTTATATAAAGTCACATTCCACATTCAAATGCTACTATCCAAAAGTACAATGTCTCCATCTATGTGGCTACACATGCAGCTTGCAGGAATTTCCTAAAAGCTTTGCTCACTAGCTTTGGAAAGAAGGAAGAAGAGTTAGGTAATTTTAACAATATTATGAGTGAGGAATGGAGCACTCTCAAGAACCTAAATAATTCAATTTGGAATGTACAACTACAAATTTTAAAAATATCAATGTGACTCAATTTGCATTTACCAAGCAGCAAAAATATGTGTGTTACATCAAATGACCACAAGTGAAGAGGATCACGCACTCCCAGTATTCCAAACTTATTTCAATCATACTCAGTTTGTAGCATGCAGAAGGGTTTCACTCTCTGATCCTTGAGTGTGAGAAAACAATGATTAGAAGCAGCGTTCCCCAAACATTGCAATCTTACCAAAAAGGAATTTGGAATTATAGAAAACATTGCACGCAATCCTGATATAACGTGCCAGAAGGCTGACAAAGGGGGGGCACTTGTAATTATGGATACTTCATTCTACAAGCGGAGCGTGGATGAACATGTGTCCGACATCCAGACATACTCCAAATTGAACTACAATCCGACCGGAATTTTTGCTAACACATTAAAGAATATTCTGGATAGTGCCCTTAACAACGGCATCATCACAGAAGAAGTCAGACGTTTTCTCACTCAAGAAAATCCAAAGAGTCCCAATTTATATATGTTACCCAAAGTGCACAAAAGCATGGAAACCCCTTCTTTCAGACCAATAGTGTCAACCAAGGGAACTCTTCATGAACCTGTGGGGAAATTATTGGATAAACATCTACAACCCCACCTTCAAAAGATGATCACCTACATTAAAGATACAACGGACTTTCGATTAAAAATCAATCAGTTCACCACCGAAACTGATTAACAGGTTTTCCTATGCACCATCGATGTAAAATCACTTTATACTTCAATTCCCCACAATCTGGGCATAGAAGCTATTGAATACTTCTTAATGAATAGTCACTGCCAGCTCGCTCTCCGTTCCACCGCGGATTTTTCCTTCGTGTTTGAGTGGAGAGAGCGAGCGCGTCAACGGATGTCTAAACTGCTTCCGGTTGCTGCGGAAATCTGCTGTGTTGACGGGCTAGTCGTCACGAAGTCTCCCTTACTTAAGAGGGATGACTTCGCGGACGCGCAGTACTGCCATAGGTTTTTAGAGTCTTAGCGTTTCTAATTTGCATTTTGTGACCGCGCTTATCACCTAAGTACTTTACTTTTTATTCTTAGTAACCCTCGTTACCTCTAACTGATTTTATTTGGTTATTTGTGTTAAAGCTGAATTTATCTCAACCAGAAATTAGTAATTTGTATATTTGCACAGATCCACCTGGTCCAGGAGTTCCCTTAGTCACTGTCAGCTTGATCTCCGGTCCACTGCGGGTTTTTCCTTCCCGTTTGAGTGATGAGAGCGAGCGCGTCAACGGAAGTCTAAACTGCTTCCGGTTACCGCGGAAACCTGCTGGGTTGACGGGCTAGTCATCACGAAGTCTCCCTTACTTAAGAGGGATGATTTCGCGGACGCGCAGTACTGCCACAGGTTGTTAGAGTCTTAGCGTTTCTGCTTTTGCATTTCGTGACCGCGCTTATCACCTAAGTATTTTACTTTTTATTCTTAGTAACCCTCGTTACCTCTAACTGATTTTATTTGGTCATTTGTGTTAAAGCTGAATTTATCTCAACCAGAAATTAGTAATGTGTATATTTGCACAGACCCACCTGGTCCAGGAGTATCCTTAGTCACTGCCAGCTTGATCTCCGGTCCACTGCGGGTTTTTCCTTCCCGTTTGAGTGATGAGAGCGAGCGCGTCAACGGAAGTCTAAACTGCTTCCGGTTACCGCGGAAACCTGCTGGGTTGACGGGCTAGTCATCACGAAGTCTCCCTTACTTAAGAGGGATGATTTCGCGGACGCGCAGTACTGCCACAGGTTGTTAGAGTCTTAGCGTTTCTGCTTTGCATTTCGTGACCGCGCTTATCACCTAAGTATTTTACTTTTTATTCTTAGTAACCCTCGTTACCTCTAACTGATTTTATTTGGTCATTTGTGTTAAAGCTGAATTTATCTCAACCAGAAATTAGTAATGTGTATATTTGCACAGACCCACCTGGTCCAGGAGTATCCTTAGTCACTGCCAGCTCGCTCTCCGGTCCACCACGGGTTTTTCCTTCCCGTTTGAGTGGAGAGAGCGAGCGCATCAATGGAAGTCTAAACTGCTTCCGGTTGCCGCGGAAACCTGCTGGGTTGACGTGCTAGTCGTCACGAAGTCTCCCTTACTGCGCGTCCGTGCCGCTGGTGCGCCGAAGGCACACCTAAGGCAAGCCTGTCTGCGCCCGTCCGCGCCCAGCCATCGCCAGGAGCCAGGACCCCTGTCTGTTGGGTCCTATCTGATGCATCTAGGCTTCAATACTCTGCCATTCAACTTAAACAGGTTAGACAGCGTATTACCACATGCCATACAACTATTCCCTTTGTCTATCTTGAGGGACCGTTCACTTGTAAATGCTGCTACTTTCAGAGCTGTCCGGAGAGGCAGTTCTCTCCAGAGTTGGGGGATTGTCACATTAATCACGACAAGCGGGTACTCCCCCCCAAAACCTAGTTAGCCCTAAAACCACTAATTTGACTCCCATTTGAAGAGGTTTTCTAGCGAATGTAAGATCCCTGCCCAAGCACCCAACTGAACTATGGGATCTACTGAATTCGGATGCCCCTGATTTAGGCTTCCTCACGGAGACCTGGCTTAAACCCTCCTCATTACCAGCTATTACCCTTGCCCTTCCAGATAACTATCGTATACTCAGACTGGACAGGGAAAGTAAAGTGGGTGGCGGCATAGCTATTATGTACAAAGATGCTTTGAATGTCTCCATCATTGACTCCACTTCTGACAAAGAGATGGAAATATGTATTTTTAAGATTGAACTCACTCCGCAGGACAGCCTAAAGGACGCGCTCATTTACCGCCCCCCGGGTCCCCTTAAAAACTTTAACCTCAAAATGATGGAGAAAATTGCCCCCCACACTATCTCCACCAAACACTTTTTGTTGTTAGGGAATTTCAACATTCATAGTGAGGACAGTGTGGATCCCGACGCCGTTAAATTCCTTGCAGATATGGCCTCCTTAGGCCTTGTAGTGATCAATGTAGGCCCTACCCACCTGGCCGGCAACACCTTGGACATCATTCTCACCAATTCACCCTGTATATCTACAGAACCCCCTCGCTCAGTGATCTGGTCAGACCACTCTCTGATTTATTTTCAGATTAGTGGCTTCCAACCGAATAGCTCCCCTTCCTATCCTACGCGTAATCTTAGAAGACAATGGCACAAAATTACGCCCGATTCCTTCAGAAAAGTTTTCATACCCCCTTCATCTGAAGAACCTATGGATATTGATAATAGACTCAGGGTCTTCAACGAGGCCATCACTTCTGTTTTAGACATACTAACACCATTCAAACAGCAACATACTAACACTCAAAAGAAACATGCCGCATGGTATACCCCTGACTTGCGAAGAGAAAAGTCTAACTGTAAAAAATTGGAAAAAATATGGCGAAAAACCCAGATGGGGAAAGAGAAATCTATCTATAAAGTAGCACTTGCAAGCTACCACAAAAACATTAAAAAGGCACGGAAAACCCACATTATCTCATGTCTAAATCAGGATGGCAACACTACCAAGGAACTGTATAAAGTTCTCAACTCTTTTACCAATCCCATTGCCTGTTCCCAGCAGTCTCCCCCCTCTCAGCTACTTTGTGATAATATAGCCAATTCTTTCGAAGAAAAAAATCAATTTAATTTATGATCAATTTCCTAATGATCCTAATCCCCTGGACACCACTAACCTACCGCTATCATCCCCGAGAATGAAGGACGCCTGCCTTGAGCACTTTCCTGCTCTGCAGATACCTCAAGTTGAAGCAATGCTGAGAACAGCTATATCTGGTTCACCTCTAGATATAATGCCAGCCTATCTGTTTGCCTCACTCGCCTTGCTACTAGCCCCCCCCCATCTGTAAACGTCTCTATGAGTGAAGGGGCACTCCCACTTTAATGCAAGGCGGCACAAGTGCTACCGATTCGGAAAAAAGCACAGGTTCCCGCTGAAATGTTGACTAATTACCGCCCCATCTCGCTCCTCCCACTCATGAGTAAACTAACGGAAGGGTAAATCAATACTAAGCTTATGGAATATCTGGAATCTCAAGGCATTCTTGACCCTTCCCAGTCTGGTTTCAGACCTAACCATTTTACTGAAACCACTCTCATAGGTGTCACTGACCACATCAAACTGGCCCTGGATAACAACAAGGCAGTGTTGCTTGTATTGCTGGATTTAACAGCTGCCTTTGATACGGTCTCTCACCAGAAGCTAATATACAGACTGAGATAGACTGGTATACAGGGACAGACGTTAAAGTGGCTTGCAAGCTTTCTGGACCAGCGCACTCAAACGATCAACCTGGGTCCCTTTCGTTCACGCACCTTGAAGCTCACTAATGGGGTACCCCAGGGCTCCTGCCTTAGCCCCACCCTGTTTAATGTGTATGTGGCCCCCCTTGCTAAAATTATTAGAGAACATGGGTTCATCCCCTACTCCTATGCAGACGATACCCAACTACTCCTTTCCTTCGACAATGATAAAGACTCAACCAAACATCTCTTTGCTGAGGGCACACAAGCAATATCTGGTTGGATGACGGAAAATTTCCTCCAGTGAATGCTGCCAAAACAGAGATCTTGTTATTTGGCACCGCTCAAACGAATTGGTCCCCCGACTGGTGGCCTGCTATGCTGGGACCAGCTCCCATCCCGAAGCCTATGGCTAAAAGTCTGGGGGTCCGACTGGACCACTCACTATCTAGAAGAGACCAAGTCATGGCCACCTCAGGCACATGCTACAACACGCTGAGCCTTCTCCGCAAAGTGTTCCAGATGCTTCCCTTATCAGTCCACAGAACCCTGATCCAAGCTCTGTTCATGAGCCGGCTCGATTACTGCAATGCTCTCCTTGCATCGGCTAATAAATCCCTTCTAAGTAGAATGCAGGTGATTCAGAACGTCTCAGCGCGCCTGGCCCTTAATATGGCTTCCAGAACCCCTTCCCAGCCATTACTAAGGCAACTTCACTGGCTTCCCATCCACCAGAGAATTAAGTTTCAAATTTGCTGCCTAGCCCACAAGGCACTTCATGGTGGGAGTCCTAGCTATCTGGCGGAAAAACTTAAGTTCTACCTTCCGGGCAGATTGCTTCGTTCAAAAGGTAAGGGGCTGCTTGCTGTCCCCCGCTATCGAAAACTCCGAACAGGAGGCAAAACTTTTGCATATCTGATGCCGAAATATTGGAACTTATTGTCCGATGAGCTGCGTAAGTGCGCCAATCTCCTCCTCTTTAGGAAACTCCTAAAGACTGAATTTTTCCTTCACTGATTATTCTGCCCTGGCATACTCCTCTTTTGTAGCGCGGAGATACCGGCGCTCTACAAATCCCATACAAATACAAATGCAAAATGAATTCTGACTTGGACAATGATTTCAAAGTATTCCTGATGTAAATCTTACAATTCACGCTATACCAGAGCTATTTTAGTTGGGATGATCAGTTCTATTTACAACTAACAGGAACATCTAAGGGCAATTGCGCAGCTCCTGCGTACGGTAATGCTAATTTGTTCATGCACAAATTCGAACTGGACCATATCCTCATGAAAGACACCTGGAAAACTAACGCCATATTATTTGTAAGATACATTGATGATATATTCACCATATAGAAGGGGTCAAAGGAGGAACTGATCACGGCGTTGAATGACCTTAACACAGTAAACGAGAAGAAACAATTCACTTATGACATCAGTGACACTAGCATTGCATTCTTGGATGTTCTTATCTCGCAGGTGAACAACAAATTCGAATTGAATGTATACAGAAAAGAAACAGACCGTAACAATTTGCTTCGTTATAACAGTTTTCATCAAAATACATTGAAGAATCGCCTACCTTACTCACACATATTAAGGGTCAAAATAATTGTTTCTAATCCTGACACACTTGACAAACAAGTTCTATTCTACATTCTAAATTCTGATTCTGATTTCTAAAATGTGATTTTAAATGTGTTACTTCCTTCCTCACCCTTCTAGAATGTGAAAGCCTTCAGTTCCAGATCACACTCTCCCCCACCCATACGTTCTCAGGTGTCCTTATCTACAGACATCTGGGTACTAGTTCCAAATTCTTGGAGGCAATCCCAGACATACTGCCCAGCCTAGTTCTACAAAAAACCCACATGACTATTTTGGGTGACTTTAACCTGCACTTCGACATACAGGACGACCTCTCCGTCAAAAAGCTAAAAGCAGATCTTGAGGCATCACAACTAACCCAACTCGTATCAACCCCTACACATGAGAAAGGGCATACTCTGGACCTCATTTTTTCCAATGACCCTCTGGTTACTCTTTCTAGAATATTCCCGGTCCCTAGGTCCGATCATTGTCTTATTCTCTTTAAACTTCCCAAACCTGCCCAACAGATCAAGGGAAGGACCCAGATGACGGCCATAAGAAGATGGTCGAAGCTAGATCCTAGGACTTGGGAAACCGTCCTGAAGGATACAACTCCTAAGTTTGTAGGTAATCCAGAAGAGGATTATCAGCAATGGGAAAATTGGATCACCCAGTCACTAGATGCATGCATTCCCAAAACTAACTCCAGACCTAAAATACATACAAAACAAGCCCCTTGGTACAATGACGACTTCTTTGAAATAAAAAAACATTGCAAGAAATTAGAAAGAAACTGGAGAAAGGAATTTGACCCGGCACTTAAATTAAAATATAAAGCTTCAATCAGATCCTATCACAACGAAAAAAAGAAAGCGCAGGCCAAATTCTATGAGGAAAAAATCACTCCCCAAAAGAACTATTTAGAGTGGTTAAAACCCTATCCACTCCACTTGCTAGTAACACCATTCCCCATGCCACAAAAGAAAGATGCAACGATATAGCATCCTTCTTCCACAAAAAAGTGACCGATATTTATGATCAATTCCAGATCAATCCCAAACCTGCGCTAGGGGAGGTAACTAAGGGCAGGAATCTGCCACTGCCTTCAATTCTAGCAAAATTCCCTACGCTTGACAAAGAGATAATCCATAAACATATAAAGACAACCAAATCCGGCTCACCATTGGATCCGCTCCCCCACATACCTTATCCAAGGTGGCAGAGGTCATATTACCATCACTTATGGAGCTTCTTAATTTCTCACTAGAGGCGGGCTTGGTCCCTAAGCAATGGAAGCATGCAGTAATTAGGCCACTATTGAAAAAACCTCAGCTAGATCCAGAAATCCTTGCCAATCTATGACCAATTTCACTGTATTGAGGGACTTTTCTAGGAAAAGTACGAGAGAAACATGTCAATCGGACATTAGCAAACTTACTGGAAAATAACAACATTCTTCATCCAACCCTGATGGGCTTCCGTACCCACCATAGCACGGAAGAAGCACTTCTGGTGGTCACAGAGGAGCTCAAAGCTATACTGGATAACGGAGGCTCAGCCGCCATCCTTCTACTGGATTTAAGTGTGTCATTCGACACAGTGGATCACAAGATCCTAAGAGATAGACTTTGCGAGGTGGGAATTCAGGGCAAAGCATTAGATTGGCTCACCATGTATCTGGAAAACTGATCCTACCAAGTCATGGACAAAGAGTGCCTCTCTGACAGCTTTCCAACGATTTGTGGTGTCCCTCAGGGATCGTCTCTCTGCCCCACGTTGTTCAATAAATATGTGTGCCAGCTTGCCAACTTAGTGCAAGACTTTAACCTGTCAGCGGTCTCCTATGCGGATGACACCCAGCTGGTTGTTTCCCTTATAGAAGGCCCTAATTCAGGAAATAAACATTTGGCACCATGTTTGGATAAACTTAGCCGCTGGATGTCAAGCTGCCGCCTAAAGCTGAATGGTGATAAGACGGAATTAATGATCCTTGGAAACCAGGCCATACTCAGACCTCTGATCAGCTGGCCTGTTGACATGGGCCACCCCCCCTGTTCCCAAACCGGTAATAAAAGGTTTGGGAATCTGGTTGGACAATTTGCTAGCAATGGACCACCAAGCAAATAAACTGCCTTGCATCTGTTTCTCTTTACTCCGAATGCTCAGGAAGATACTGGTATTGATCCCAGAGCATCTTAGGAAAACGGTCATTCAATCCCTCATAGTTTCCCGTCTGGATTATGGCAACTCACTTTATGTGGGCGCACCCAAATATGTAATAAAGAGACTTCAGACTGTGCAAAATGCGGCAGCAAGGATCCTTCTAAAGGTTCCTAGTTATGTCTCCGCAAGAGAACCCTTCAAACATCTGCATTGGCTCCCAATTGAGGCAAGGATTAAGTTTAAATCCCTCTGTATTGCTCATAGGGCCATAAATAACAAGGGCCCAGTAAAGCTCAGAGAGTTGGTAACCACTTATGTTCCAACTAGACACCTGAGATCCTCACATCTTCATTTTCTCAGTACAACTAGGGTAAAAATGATGAGATGGGGAGGAAGATCGTTTGCACACGAGGTACCGAAGTTGTGGAACGATCTTCAACCCAGTCTCAGAGTACTGGATATGAACTTTCCTTCAGGAAGAAACTTAAGACATGGCTGTTTCCCCGTTAATGTACCAGAGGCCCTACTCTCAGGACAGGACTCACCAGCGCGGGGATCCTTCGAGTAGCCATGCACTTTACAAAACATAAACATAAATACATAAGTTGGAAACATGATCAACAAATTCAAAAATAGAGGATATCCCATGAAGATCTTTGATGAAGCTAAGGAATACTGTGCTACCAAAACACTGCAAAATCTATTGGTTCCCACACGGAAGAAAGAGCAAAACAAAAGAATGGTTCTAATCGCCAAATTCTCAACTATGAGGATGCAGTTCAAGAAATCAATTTTAAAACATTGGCCGATGCTACAAATTGAACCTGATTTCAGGGGGATATTTTTAGAACAACCTTTGTTCGCCTACAAAAGAGGAAAGAATGTCAAAGAAATACTCACACGAAAACCCACTCAAACTTCGTACGAGACATACAAAGGGACTTTCCCCTGTTTGAACTGCAACAATTGTAACAGCATTATTAGAGGGTCATGGATTCACCATCCCCTGAAAGGAAATAAAATAGACCTCAAAGTCACAGCCAGCTGTGACTCCACGAACGAAGTGCATCTTCTGAAATGTCTGTGCAGATTGGCGTACATTGGAAAGACCGAAAGAAAAATGAAAACCAGGTTAAATGAACACAAAAGTAAAATACAGACAAAAAATTTGAAATCCGTGATTGCTGCTCATTTTTGGGAGTTAGGTCACAATATTTGTCAACTGAAATTCATGATTTTGGAAAGGGCGGGCATAAGGGAGGGAAGAGATACCCATAAATAACTCCTTCAAAGAGAGAATCACTGGATAAAAAGATTGGACAAACTCATGCCAAATGGCTTGAATGACAGGATGGACTTCAGTTGCTACCTTTAACCTGTTGGGGGTTCTTTAATGTATTACCACTAACACATACTGGTTCACCAGTTATCAACACATGGGATTCAATTTGCAGATACACTGGGTCTCCCAAGTAGTCTTGTACACTCCAAGATGGCCACTATTATTGTTTAGTCTTTGTTTGCTCACCCCGTTATGATCATTATACACACCATTTTTATTTTAACTTGAGTTACTAGAAACTCCTGATGTTTATTTTTCACCTCTGTTCACTTTAGACGTCACTTTTTAATATAGAGGTCTTTTCCTAGCCACTTGTACTTTTACCACATGTTTAGCACCATTCCTGAGATTCATGCCAGTTCTTTCAAGATGGCCCCCTTTGTTCTAGACAGTCCTACTGAAGTTGGGTTCAGAAACACCCCTAACCTCCACCCACCTGGATAAATGATCAATTAAAACAATGAAATACTTCATACAATTGGGAAGTACATGAAATGGTCCCAGAAAGTCTACAGCAACCCTTTGCCATACCTTGTTGGGAGACACAGTAGGTTTGGGTGAAGTGGACAAATGTTTATCACTATACAAACATTGGATACAATCGTTCACTAGAGCTTCCACCTCACGATCAACAGAGGGCCACCAAAAATCATTGCGGATTCTACGTTTGGTGGCAGTCATACCTAGATGACCTGAGTGTGCAGTTTCCAGAATTCTTTTTCTGAAGCAAGAAGGAGGAATTAATTTTCCCTCTCTAACTAATAGTTTGCCCTCAATGGATAATTCGTTGGCAATCTTACAAAAAGGCTGTAAATTGGGATCAATGGATCGTTCTTTGGGCCAAACTTTCACAACAAAATCCATGACTTGTTTAAGTGCAGAGTCATTTTCTAAGGCTTTACACCACTCTTCCATATCTGCGCAAATTACAGTATCATCAATAGAAGCAATAATGCATTCTTCAATATCCTCTTCCTCTCTTACATTAAGTTGGTCCTCCTGGACAGGAAGTCTGGATAAGAAATCAGCTTTAATGTTCTTGCCACCAGCTATGTACTGCATAGTAAAGTTAAATTCTAACAGCTTGGTAGCAAGCCTAGCCAACTTGGCAGTGGCTTTCTTAATCTTATTACCGGAAAGGATATCTACTAACGGTTTGTGATCCGTTCTAAGCCAAAATCTTCTCCCCCACAAATAAGGTTTGAATTTCTCGACTCCCCACACACATGCGAGCATTTCTTCTTCAATAACTGAATACCTCAGTTCTACATCTTTCATCCTTCTTGAGGCTAACCCAATGGTAACTTCATTGTTGCCACACATCTGTGATAAAACGGCACCCATGCCGTAAGAGCTGGCATCAACAGTGATATATGTGTCCCGACCCTCCACATATGCTTGAAGAGCGGGAGCAGAAAGTATGCTCTCTTTGATGCATTGGAAATGGTCTTGGCAAGTAGCTGTCCAGATAATGTCAAAACCTTTTTTTAATAAGCTTCTGAAGCATTCAGTGAGGTTTGCAAAATTCTTGATAAATTTTGAATAAAATTCGCAAAGCCCAATGAAAGAACGAAGTTGCTCTTTGTCAGTGGGATGTGGTGCGTTGATAATGCCATCAACAATGCTTGGTTTGGGTTTAACGCCATCTTTGGATAGAACATGCCTCAAATATTCAATTTCATTAACTGTAAAAATGCATTTGTCTTCCCTGACAGTGACTTGATTGTTTTGTAAGATAGAAAGGACTTGTTCAAGCACTTCGTTGTGTTTCTCTTTTGATATGGTATGAACTAAAATGTCGTCTTGCAACACAACCACATTGGGTAGACCATTAAACATGTTGCACATCACTTTTTGAAATACAGACGCAGCAGACGCCAGTCCAAATGGCATTCTGCAGAACTGGAATGTACCATCAGGTGTAACAAATGCTGTAAGATGTCTGGATGATTCATCCAGTTCCACTTGATGGTAAGCTGCCCGTAAATCCAATTTAGAAAACCACTTGGACTGGCCTACTGCTGTGATGAGATCCTCAATACGAGGCAGAGGAAAGATTTCCACCCAAATTGCGTTGTTAATAGAGCGTAAATCCACACATAAGCGTAACTCGCCATTCTTCTTCTTGGCAAGAACAATGGGAGAAAGTCAAAGTGTGGCATCAACTTTCTCTATGATACCATTGTCTTGCATGTTTTTTAACATTTGAGATAATTCACTCCTTACACTGTGGGGAACATTGCGTAATCTATGCTTTACTGGAGACACACCTTCCTTAACTTTGATGGTGTGGGTAAAAAATGTTATCAAACCAATTCTATCAGAAAATACATCTTTACATTTTTCTTTCCAGGAAATATGATCAGAGGCAGAACTGGTAAGAGAAACAGGGTGTTTGTGGCCGGGTTTGATTATCATGTCGAATTCAGCTTGATGCCACCAACCTAGAACATTAATGCCTTTGTAGGCTACGTAACTTTTTCCATGAATGGTTTTTGTTTTGAACGTAATATTACCACAAAAATACCCTGCTAAATCAATGTTGCTACCTTCAAACGCTATAGTAATAACATCTGGAGGTAGCAACACTTTATGTGCCCAATTCTGTTTGTACTTATCGATGGAAATAATGGTGATTCTTGCACCGGAGTCAATGAGAAGAGGAATGTTAACATTGTCAATGAAAATCTGAACTAAAGGGTCAGTAACAATCTTATCCGAATGGACATTGTTGATATCTATACAATCCACAGCCAACATTAATTCCTCAAGTTTATTTTCTACTAACACCTGTTCACTATCCACAACATTGTCTTGAATATACCGAATAGGATGGCGTCTGCCTCCTCTACAAACATTGCCAAAGTGGCCAATCTTTTTACATTTCCAACACTCTTGTGCTGCAGCTGGACAATTTTTGAAATTAGAAAAATGAGAGTTCGAACCACATCTAAAGCCAACGGCTGCACCTCTACCACCTCTAATATTGGTAAAAGAGTAAACTCTAGATTTGTTCGCAGAAGAGTCAGAAGCGTGTGAAGTTTTTGAAGACACATTGGCAACATTGGTAGAAGGTGATGGTTGAGTTTCTAATTGCTTGGCATCAATTTCAGATGTTTCGATGCTTTTAGCTAAATCAATGGCTTCATCTAATGAGGGATTCCTGCAGGCCAACAGTCTTTGCTGAATCTTTTTAGAATAACATCTGGAAACTAGTTGATCCCTAATTAATTGTGAAGTGAAATGTTCAAAATCGCAATAGCCAGCAAGAACTTTCAAAGAGGTTATGTAGGTATCAATCGACTCATTGGGACCTTGAATGCGAGTGAAGAATTTATGACGGTGATCTACAAGATTGGCCTTCCCCTCAAAGTAAATGGATAGCTTCTTTACCGCTAGCTGAAACTCGTCAAGGTCATCCAAGTCTTGACCTAAATAAACAGGTAAGTGGTCAAACACGTTCTGCCCCTCCACACCTAAATAGTAATACAACAAACTGCGTTTTCTTTCAGGTTTGAACTTTAAACCATCAATGGCTCCTAGGTGTGCTTCAAAAGATCTGTACCAAAGGCACCATTTAAGAGGAGGTTCTCCAGGATCCTGTAAAAATTGAGCAGGAGGCGTGACGGATTGCATGATGCTAGGAGTAAAATTTGACACGGTAAGAAGAAAAGAGCAAGCGTCAACACGAAGAAATAGCGTGTTAATCGCTGACGTTAATGCCAAGTGGAACAGAGAAAAGTACTTGTGAAAGGATATATAGTACTGTGAGCAGGCGTCAACACGTGGAAACAGCGTGTTAATCGCTGATGTTAAAACTAGATGAGACAAAGAAATGTACTGCGAAAGTACGTGCAGTACTGTGATAACACTTGAGGGGCGCTGTGGTTGAACAAGAGAGCTTGAATGGAGCAGGAAGTGTTCTTTTAGATAAACGAATTCCTTTATTGAGTGTGAAGCGGAAACCAAAGACGAAGTGCAACAGATGAACCAGAGGTAATGTAGCAAGAGCGTGGATGCCAGGACGTAGGCGTGACATGGTAATAAAAATTGTGTTGTATTTATCGCTTGTAGTCTGACGCGCACCGAAATACATGCCGGGTATCAGACAAGGTGAATGCTGAACGTTGGCTCAAGCGCAAGCGACAGCGCGTGTCGGTATGGAAGTGGACACGGGCATCTGCGCGAGCTTTTGAATAAAGCGAGATGGCGCTCGAGGACAGGTTGTTTTGACAGGTTGTCTCTGTAACGTTCGACACGCTCGAGCGGGTGATGAGACGTTGAACAGCCGAGACCATAAATGTAACAATATGCCAACAATTATGTCCAAAAGCCGCTCAGCTATGCTGGATAGACAGGGTAGAGCACTCAGACATAGTGATAAAAGTCTGTAAGTAGTGCTGGAGCGTACAAGGTAAACCAAGTCCCTCTAAGTTGAATCCACAAATATCGGAGTTGCCGGCAGTAAATAAACGAAATCCCTGAGCCCTCAGAGTAAATAAGGAAAAAAAAATACAGTACCTTGTGAAGCGCTCGCAAATTGACTGCAGAAAATAACAGGCAGGAAAAAAAATATGAAGTCCCAAACTTGTCGCCAAAATTGAAGTGGGTTCATGGGTGGCTTGCTGTGGTAAACGACGATCCCTGGAAAGCATGAGCCGGTAGTCTTCAATGATTTCTGTAGCTTTATTGAATAAGCCAGAGGAACTAGTACCAGTGTATTGAGGGCTCAGGATGATCGCTCCAACTGACACTGGAGAGTTCTATGCCATAGCCCTAACATTCTGATGCAGGTAATACATGGAAAGTAATACATGTAATATGAGCACAGGTACAAAGGAAGGTTCTATGAACAACATATAGTAAAGGAGCACTAGCAAAGAAAACATGAACACCACACCTACCTTTAGGTTCATTCTCTTGAAAGTTTATAGAACTTTGGGTAAAGGAGTAGCTAACCACAATGGAGTGAAGCGTCTTGATGATTTGTTACCGATCGGAAAGTCCCGTAAGTGAACATTGATGCACCCTGAATTAACTTGCATTAACACTGGGTGCATTTTCTTAAGGTTTTATTCGATTCATAATGCGTTCACATGCATTTGAGTCAAACTATCACCCATTACGCTTTTTGCGTTTGATTTCAGCAGGGTGCACGATTAACACGTTTATAACTTCCGGATGACTTGTTTCTTTATCTGGCGTTATCAACACCACAGCATGCTATAGTAAGTAAACTAGCCTTACACACTAACAGTTCGATTTCAGGACTGCACATAAAAAATGTTACATCACCTATGTTAACTCATGTTCTTTTTTGAGCATTTTTTCACGTTGGTGATTCTCGCATTTCAATCAGGAATTTCACATAGGGATGTCTATTTGGTATTTCGAACCGTGGATATTAGCAGGTACATTAGTAACGTTAAGCACAGAGTCTGTCTGTGTGAATCAGAGTTTTATCAATACTGAGGCTTCACGTTTTTTTGTGTGCATTTCACTTGTGGTTTACCTGGTTTACCTTTGACAACACGTAGTACATTCATGATTTGTACCGTCGGGGATATTTGTCTGATGTGGCACATGCTTGATACTATTCTTTGATATACAAATATTGTTCTAAGCCCAGCCGGTTGGCTGGTATTCGTTATGATCCTCATTTATAAATTTCCTTACATATTGGTTATCCCCTGACGAAGGGCTACGCCAGCCCGAAATGCATTGGGATTGGATTAGAAATCAATGCTTCCTTTTTTTGAAAATTGCAATATAAAGAATTATGATCAGAAATTGGGTTGGATGAAGAGTACTCAATACCACCATTAAAAAACAAGCACATTGATTGAACTTTGATCGACGATTCGTGATTTACATTTATGAACTATATGTAATCCCTCTTCATAGGGACTCAAGGCAGTGCGAAAGGGGACGAACCCCAATTGGGGAATGCTGCTTCTTACATCAAATGACTCCACTACATCATTTATAAATTATGCCACAATGGTCTTTAAATATCAGTGAATTAAATTCATTTATACCTGATTTTTTTAATCCTGGATCCTGTCTCCTGCTGGGATATTTAGTAACTTTTTGAACATGAGGTATGGGCTCACATACAGTTTTCATGCGATTTACTTGTTAGTGAGGTTTGTGAAGTTGTTACACCTGACATCCTTGGTGTGGTTTTCCCCCAAGCATTTGGCCTTCATTCCTCCTGTTTTGCTGAATTTGTTTTTGTGGTCTCTAGGACTCTGAGCAGTTTACCACTACTAACCAATGCTAAAGTGCTTGTGCTCATGCCTGTAAACATGGTAAAGTTGGCCTACACCTAACTGGCATATTTAATGTACTTATAAGTCCCTAGTAAATTGGCTTGCCATATACCCAGGGCTGGTAAATTAGATGCTACTAGTGGGCCTGCAGCACTTATTGTGCCACCCACTTAAGTAGCCCTTTAAAACCTGTCTCAGGCCTTTTATGGCAGCTTGTGTGTGCAGTTGAAAACTGCCATTTGGACCTGGCAAAATAAATCTTTTGCCAGGCCTAACCCTTACCCTTTAAATCATATAAGTCACTCCTAGGGTAGGCCCTAAAGAGCCTGTAGGACAAGGTGCGGTGTATTTAAAATGGTGGATATGTACTCTTTAGTTTTTCACTATTGCAAAGACTACCTCTCCCACAGGATAATATTGGGTTACCCCAATACATTTAATAAGGGATAACTTTTTGTTTGGTAGCAGGTAGGAATGTCATGTTTGGTGTCTGTGGAATTGTATTTCAAAACCCACTTTAATGGTCAGATTTTTAGTCACAATTCTGAAAATGCCACTTTTAGAAAGTTGGAATGTTCTTCCCCTAACCAACTGGTGCCTGCATCCTGGGTCACATGACTAGGTGTAGTTGGAAGTTGGCCTTTGTGTATTCCTCCCAGAAAGTATCACAATATTGTGTTTGGGTGTTGGCAGGATGGGCCAACCTCACTTGATGAGAGGAGCTGATCTGTCACCTTTCACAAGTGCACTTCAAAAGACACTGTTCAGCTCATGCACAAATGACTTCACACCGGCCTATTGTGTCACCAGACAGACTGGGACCAGGGCAGGGATGCAGGAACTTCCAGACACTCCTGTGAGGGGATAACTCCAGAAGCTTCTCCCACTTCAAAGGGGGCACCAGGTATAAAAATGGGAACCTCAGGCCCACTTTACGCTCCTGGACCTGTGCATTCTACAGAGGAAGGACTGCCCTGCTGCCAAAGGACTGCTCTGTTTTCTGTGAAAGAAGCCTGGACTTTCACCCTTCATCCCAGGCTGAAGTGACTACAAGGGTAAGCTAATTAACCTATGGTTCTGAGCTACAGGGACACAACAAGCTCCAGAGGCCTCCGTTAAACTGCCCAAATGACCTGCTGCAATGGAACTGATTGGATCTGCAACTGGACCTGCCTGTGTCCTGCTGGCCTCTGCTGGAGTGAGTTCCTGACCACCAAGTGGTGTCCCTCAGGTCCTGGACTCTTGGTGTGGCCTCAGTTTAGCTCCCCTGAAGTTTTTGGGTTCTTTGCAAACAGGCCTTTTCATGCCAAGATCTTGCTGCCCGCCAATGCAAAGTGCCGGTGAACCCAACTCCTCACGCTACAGCGACCGCCAACGACGCCTTGCAGCACAAGGTCTGCACTTCATGCCACAGCATCGACAGCTCCCAGTGACCATCAACGTGAAACTCCAACAAGCCTCTCCCTGCTCCACGTTGCCCTTCCACCGTGAACGGAACTTGTTACGCTGGACTTTGACAGTAACTTTTCAATAGGATTAACCTGGTCCCTGTATCCAACCCATGCTCCATTGCGGTCGGCCTGAACTTGTGGCTTTAACCAGGCCTCACACAACCAGATTGCCGCGCGTGGCGCTTTGTGCTTTTTGGCACTGTTTCACTTATTTCTTTAAAATTACATATCTCCGGCTGCACTAATTGGGGTTTTGTAATTTTGGTGTCAAATTATTTATCACATTCTACTCAATCTTTCTAAATTGGTGTTGGATTTATCGTGTTTTGTGTTTCACTTTATTACTGTTTGAAGTGCTGCATAAATTCTACACATTACCTCTAAGTTGAAACTGACTGCTCTGTGCCAAGCTACCAAAGGGTTGAGCACAGGTTAATTTGGGGTTTGTTTGTGACTTCACCCTGACAAGGATTGTGGTTGCGGCTCGAGTAGGGTTTCACCGCCCTCAATCAGTAACCCAATTTTTTACCAAAGGGTCCTATGGGCTCCACCAGAAATTCCCCTGCAGGCAGGTGCAGTCCCTCAGTGCACCCACCTGTAGGTGACTCTCTGACCTCTCTTTGCCTACTGCACTGTGAAACATGGAGAGGATTGGAAGCAGTTGCTCCGTGTTTCACTGAATGCCCAGCCCAAAAGACAGCGGCGAGTTTGTGCCTGCCCTTGAGGGCAGCACATTCATCATAATAGGGTGCACTATCAGGTGCACTTTTTGAAAGGTGCGCCGTGACACAAATAGGACAGTGCGCACAATGTATAAACCTGCTCCAGGACAGTGAGACATCTGTCGGGGCAAGATGATTGACAAAAGCTCATCTTTTCCTCAATCCGCATCGTAGAACATTTGAAGTGCAGAGTGGCAGTAATGTGATACTTAGCACATTAATAAAAACCCGAAAAGATAATTAATAATAAGACAATACAAAAGGAGTTTGTGGACGAAGAAATGATAGCATTGTATATCGAGGGTGCGGTTTATTCTAAAACATGATTTATTTTGGAAAGAAAATAATGCTGTGAGGTAAAGAAAATCAAATTAAGCAGTATAAGCGATCTTTCTGTACAATAAAAGGGTGGCACCAGAGCGGAAGAGCACCTATTAAGTAAAATAAAGGCTTGGAGAGATTGAAAACGTGAGATGACGTTTATCAACAGGTCTCATCGTTGCTAACCTTTTCCAGCTGAAAAGCGGACTGCAGCTCCGCACCGAGCCAATTCAGATAAGAGACAATGACGGAGGAGACATGAAAATTGGACCAAGCAGGCACCGCCTGATGTGAGTTTCAGAGATTACAACGACGAAAAAACAAACCAACAGGGAGACTGGTTTACATTACCATCTTATAAAAAGAAAAATGTATTTTTTATATAGTTTTGTGACTCAGTGCAGGATGAAATGTGTACTGCTGAGAATAGCTTATAGCAGTACTCCGTGTGCTAAAATGTCATTAGGGTAATAACATTAAAAAAACAATAATAGGAACCTGTCTCTGACACCACCCTCTAAACATGTATGAATAAAAGCAACGCACTCTGGGATATTAGAAATTCTTAAGGCTATTATCTTGCTAATTAAAATTCAAATTAAAAGTGGGGAACTGTGTTGTATTTACCGTGGAAGGAAGAATAACTCTTAGGGCCATATTATCAAGAATGGCGATAACATTATCGCCGTTTTAGCGGCAGGAAACTGCTGCTAAAGCGGCGATAAGGGGCCTGATAATTTGCCCTATAGAATTCCAATAGAAGCCCAGGTTCTGGTGTGTAGGACATCATACCTGGGCTTCTATTGGAATTCTATAGGGCATATTATCAAGCCCCTTATCGCCGCTTTAGCGGCAGTTTCCTGCCGCTGAAGCGGCGATAATGTTATCGCCGTTCTTGATAATATGGCCCTTAATTTGTTAAAGCACCACCAGTTTAGTCCTTCCCCAGGCAATACAGGGGGATATTCTCAAGAACGTGCGATAACCATCGCCAAAATAGCTTAACGCAATTTTTCATATCGCCGTCTATTGCGGGAAAATAACGCCGTGTTAACATCTCATTCTCAACATGGCGGTAACATGCGATAGTTTCCCGATATCGCGTCAAATGTCCGCGATAAAATTACCGGGACGGCGATAAAAATCTAAAGCCGAACGGGAAAAAAGTGGCGATGGGCCCAACCGTGATAAAAAAATCAGCGATAAGCTGCGCCAGGCCTGCAATTCAGACACATCAGGTGGGAAAAATCACTATAAAAGCAGAAACAAAAAACACAAACAAAGCCAAAACAACTGCGAAGCACAATGGAGGTAGTCGGAGCAAGTACAGAGGACAACCAGAACCCCACAAGCCCCACAGAGGACCAGCCTGGGACCTCGGGGTCAGGGAAGGGCAAGGGGAAGAAGAAGAGGAAGACGCAGTTCAGTCCGCAGGAAAACAGGATCCTGATAACGGAGGTGATAGAATACCATCAACAACTGTTCGTCACCTCCACTGTGTCATTGGCAACAAAAAATGGAATATGGCAGTCCATCGTGGACAAGGTGAATGCAGTCAGAGTGCTGAGGAGGACAATGGAAGAGCTCAAGAGGTGCTGGAATGATGTGAAGCGCAAAACAAAGCAGAAACTCGGCAACAACCAGAAGGCAGCAATGCAGACTGGAGGTGGGAGTCCAGCGCCACAGGAGGAGCTGGATGAGATGGAGGAAATGGTGTCCACAGTCATCAGTGTGGAGACGGTGGCAGGAGTTGGGGGACCGGGCACTGCTCAACATGACCTGACACAACAGCAACAGGGTGAGTAACGACCAGGGACTGGGGGGACGGGGGCACAATGTCACACATGCACAATTAAGTATAGCACAGTGCACACCCACAATGACTCTGGATCATGTCCCTGATCCCCTTGGCACACTGCAGCACACCTAGAAACAGCACGTAGGCCCCCGTCGACAATGTGCCCAGAGGGGGCCCTTCCCACACATCACCAATCTCACAACCAACCCATGCACATGTGCCAAACCCAACAAAGCGGCGTGTCTGTGAGCCACACTGACAATGCAAGTGACACTGCATGACGAATAGCATGGCTGCAGTCAATATATCATGACATGTTGCACGCCATGACACTGAGGTGGCTGAGTGTGGACCACATCCGTAAAGGAGCAGGTCACACTCTGACACATCCACAAACAACCCCTGAGGTCAACAATACATCTGCGGACAAACCATGCCCCAGAGCCCCAACTCCCACCAAGAGCCCAATTTACCCAAGTATGCAACATCTCAGCACTGTATAAGCACAGAAGTCAAAGGCACACTGCCTGAAAGGGATAAGGGGCAGCAAAATCAGAGCTGCAGGGGTGACTCTCCCAAAATGCAGCACACACACATAACATTCAGAGCACATCAACTTTGACAACAATGTGGTACAAACTGCAACACGTTCACAACAGAACAGAGGACACAACTGGTGCCGCTTGTGTGTAGAAACTGGCCAATCACATTTGGCATAGCAGGGAAATGTGAGATGATAATGTACAAGTACAAACACACATCCGGGATGTTGTCGAAATGTCCACTGTCCCGCATCAAATAGGCAGCTCCTCCCAAACAGTCACAATGTACATTGTCATGCAGTCTGTATGTAAACTTGTACAATGCGTCAACATACATGTTAACACAATGTTAAACTGCATCTCCCCTTCACATTGCAGAGGGAGAATCAACACCTCCTGCAGAGCAGACCGAACATCTCTTCACTGATGACGAAGAGGACCTCCACACCTTTGACACTGACACCCTCCAAGAGCTCATGGACAGCTTCGGCACCTCACCTCCAGGAGCAGGGCAGCCCAGCTGCATCGAGGAGACCTCACCCCCTGCACAGACCACACAGCAGGAAGCACCCACCACCACGGCTGTCTCCCAGGACCCCCACAAACAACACATGGCCTTCCAATGCTGTGTGTTAGGGTGCCAGGAGAAGATGGCTGATCAGGTGCGGGTGGGGTTCGACCTCATGACAGCCAAACTAGATGCCATACGTGGGTGTCTAAGTCCCATTAGGGACCACTTACAGTCCCTAACGGACACCCACAGTCCGTTCCATGCTCTCCAACGATCCATGGCTGACATCGCTGGAGTCCTGACTCTGAGACAAGGACAACTGTCTAGTCAGAGTGGCTCCAGCGATGTCATCCGGGAGTTGGGACACATGCGGAGGATCATGGAGAACAGGGAGCGGATGCAGGCGGAAAGAATGGCTGCCACGGCTGCACACCAGCGAGATGTAGCTGGGATCTTCCATGCCCTGCAGACCCTCATCATGGCATTGCTGCCACAAGGCCTGGTGCCGATGAAAGCTGCTGCTGCTTCTACTTCCACATCTCCGCCCCCTGATGTGTCAGTGACACACAGTGCTGCAGACAATCCACCTCCGGCCACTGATGTGACCCTGCCACACAGTGATGCAGACAAAACAACACCACCCACATGTGAGGCACATGAAACATCAGAGGACGAAGATGCGGATGAGTCTGCCTTAGTGGTAAGAAGGAAGCGATATATGGCCTGTTTCTGCTTGGTTCTGCCCTCTGCATCATCACCTTCCACTGTCCCCCAATACACTCTGCGACACTCACCTTGGACCTCGACATGGACTGTCATATTCTGTTTGGTTACCAATGACACAGCAATCAGACTGCGGACTGAACTCTTCGTCTTCCGATGAACTTGTCATTCCCTAAAGGACTCTGGCTGGCCCTCCACAATGTAAGTGGGGTTTGCATGGCCCTGTACTGCTCCAGCTTCGACACTCCACTGAATGTGAATAAAACTAACCCTGGGCGTAGTTCGCGAAGTAGCGCTTCGCGAAGCTACGCAAAGTGAAGTTCGCACTACGCGAGCTTCGCGTAGCACTACGCGAACTGCGTAGTGCGTGTTCGCAATGATTACACAGTGCCGGATGCTTGTCCGCACTGTGCAATCATTGAAAGCGGCATCTTGCACAGTGCGAGCTGTCTTTTACTGCCGCTCGAGTAGATTTTTACTCGAGCGGCAGCTTTCTCAACGCGGACTGGTAGTTTCTCATCGCGAGCGGTCGCGAGCATACGCGACCACTCGCAATGAGAAACCTGACCTCCCCGCGTTGAGAATCTCGCCGGGAGGTTTATTTTCCACGCTCGCGATCGGCAACTTGTGTTGCTGATCGCGAACGAGGAAAAGTCTCGCCGAATGTCATTTTGCTTGCTCGCGGTCGCCAACTTGACGTTGAGGACCGCGAGCAAGCAAAAAATGACCGCTGCACTACGCTACGCTACGCGTGTTTGCACTGTGCTACGTGCAATTCGCGTTGTGCGAAGTAGCACAAACTTCGCAAACTACGCGAGCGTAGCGTAGTTTTCCGCCCAGGCCTAAATAAAACATTCACATTCACACAGATGTGTCATGTCTATGATCATTCAAGTATGAAAGTATGGATGAATGTAGGGTCAGTGATTCCCCCTTACGTCCATGTTGCTCATGTTGTGGGACTTGAGTCACAGGGTGCAACATTGCTGATTGCGGTCCGGGTGGCGCCGACACTACAACAGAGACACACACATTAGTTACTTTCTTGTCCAGCCCAGAAATGAACCACGCCCAGAGCCCCGGGCTAATTGTTCACACCCCTATGCTGGACTGGCATACGCCAGCCCAGTCCACTCGGCTTATGCTTACAGGGGGGGCGACAAAGCTACATGTCCCAGGTCTTCCCTGTAGTGATCTGCTGATCACTGGTCTAGTTGTCAGCATGCCACAGCCACTCCCTGAGGGCTGGTTTACACCCACACCACACCCATCCAGCACAGGCGTCACAGGACATGTGACCCTGCCAATAAAAGGGGCCTACCACATCACATTCCCTTCTGCCGGAGGTGACATGATGGCGTCCGCACCACGAGACTCAATCATAAAGGGTCCATGACTTGTGGCGCACTGGGTTAGTGGCACCCGATGCACTGTGGCTGGCATGGGCCTATCACCATGGGACGGTGACTTGCGGTGCACAGAGTTGGTGGCACCCGATGCAGTGCGGCCGGCACAGGCCTACCGCCACGGGACGGTGACTTGCGGTGCACTGAGGTAGGGGCTCCTGAAGAGCTGAGCGGGTGTGCAGCCTGCAATGATGCGTAGACCTCGATACGCCATCCTGCCAATCAAGATTTGATTTGAATTGAGAGCCCTGCTGGACCGCAGTGTATGCCGAAGGCAGCAGTCAGCACACACATGACTCCGCGGTGCCGCAGGGTGCGCTGGGGGCCTGTGGCGCGGAATCCAGCGATCGGCTGAGGAGGTTGCACCGGCACATGGTGGGCCCTCTTGGAGACACGCCGGTGGCGGCAGGTGAGCATTGAGGCCTGGGTGCGCAGGGGTGGCCAGTCATCGCTGGGCGCCAGACCGGTCTGGGGACCAGGGCTGGGGTGCAGCAGGTGCACAGGATCGTGCAGGCACCACCGGTCATGACAGTGGCCTCGTGGCTGGGTGGGGGTGCCGCCCAGGCAGACACGACCCTGCATGCAATGACGAGATGTGCGCGGGTTGGCTTGGGACGGAGCCACCTCGTCTCCAATGTAAATCTGGCCGTTGAAGGTGGTCGGCCACGTGTGTGTAGGCCTATGGACAGGATATGGCAGACACAGAGACACACGCAGTAGTTACCTTTGGTGGCCATTCCAGAACTGAACCACGCCCAGAGCACCAGGCTATTTATTCATGACATACGCCGGCCAAGGCCACTCCGCTCACACTTACAGGGGGGGGGCGACAAAGCTTCATGCCCAAGGTCTTCCACACTGCCTGGGAAGTTTGTGACGACATTCGTGAACAGCCCCGGTGGTCCACATTTGCCTGCACATTGATCGAATGCGTGTGGTTTCTGTTGCGGTTATTGTGTGCAGTGTCGCCAGGGGGCACAAGCAGTGCATGTGTGCAGTCAATTGCCCCCAACACATGCGGGAAGCCAGCTATGGCGTAGTTCCCTTACTTGGTCTCCAGCTGTTCCTGCGTAGTGTGGGGGAAGTGAAGGTGCAAGGGTATCAAGCTGATACAAACCGTGATGCTTACAGGTATGATAAATCCTGCATAATAAGACCGTAACAGAAGTTCGTGTGGTCGTAACCTTCCTTTTCTTTCCTACGAAGGTTACGACCACGCGAACTTCTGTTACGGTCTTTTTATGCAGGATTTATCATACCTGTTAGCATTCCGGTTTGTCCAAGTGCAATACACTGTGCCAGATTACGTTTATGACTATACGGACGCTTGGCCATTGTCACCATTTATCCAACAGGTTTCTGAATGCTGACTTTCGGAATATGGAATTGTATTGGGGAGTTCCCGCAGCATATGCAGTTAATTGAATCCACACGTTGCCCTGATGAAGTTCCCGTTGGGAATGGACACGCGTTGGCTGAGCTTTTCGTATTGTTGATTTATGTATTTGTAATGAAGAACTGTTTTTACACTACTGTTGACTACTGGACCTCATGACCTGGCGCACCCCCATTTCAGTAACTACAATCTTGGATCTGGAGCACAGAGGCGTCAAGCAACGGCTGGCGTTGGGGTTGGTTGCGCAGGAACACTACGAATTGGAACTAGCGTGTGGTGCGGATACAGGGGCCCGCCGTTGCTTTTGTGGACATGCATCCAAGACAGGTGTGAGGAACTTTGATAGGGCTGGCTGTGAGACTCCTCCGACTCTGGCAGTTGTTGGTTGGAAGGTACAACAGGTGCAGCACAGCCCAACAGCTTTGTCTGCGGAGGGATGTTGGTTCTCCGCTGTGTTGGTACCGTCAGTCTGTGGGCAATTGGGTCAGGATGCGGAGGATGGTTGTCCTTTTGAGCCTGTAGTGGGCAATGGCATCCTCTGGCGTTGAGTGTCTGAGGCTGGTGCATTTTAGGAACGTCCGCTGTCTTCCTCTGCGCTGTCTAGGTGGTAGTCCGGGGGGATGGTCCGGGGGGGGTCCTGGGGGTGGTGGCGGTGGGTGTTGTGGCCCTTTTGGGTCTCCACGCTGCATGATCATTGGCTCCATGGCATCTGTTGGTCTTCAGATGTGGCTCTGGGCTGGGCTCCCTTTCTACTGCAGGTTGTCGTCCTGCTTAGCACCAGCAATAGGCAGGTGTTAAATCCCTGCTACTAACGCGCCTTATCGCCTGTTTTTGGATCGCTTTGCCGATCTGGCTGGTCGTTGAGAATATCGCGAAGTGGTGTTTTCGTGTGTTTTTGCATTGGAACGCCTACTCTGCATATCATTAGCGTTAGTTGTCGCTCTCATCCGTGGCGATGTTTTTTGCGGCAGCTATCGCTAGAAAACTGGCGATATCGGCAGTTTGCACCAGCTTGAGAATAGGGCGATCGCCACTTTTGCGGCGCTAAAGTGCCGATAAATCGGTGATAAGTCCTTGAGAATATGCCCCTCAGAATGTAATTATATTTTAATGATTGTTTTCTTTTGAGCAAGCACGGGGTTTCCTCTGATCCAAGTTAGTATTCCACATGCTTTTTTTTACTAAGGGAAAGCGGCAACTAGTTTATTTTTTGGGAATCTGTTAAGGAAAGGTTGTCCATTTTATTTTCTACAAAGGGCCTTATTGAAAAAAGTTAATTAAATGTTACCACCCTGTGAGGCAGGCATTAAAAGATGTGAACTAACCCTACTTTTGAGGTCAAAAGAAAGGTGTTTGCATTTTAAGAGAGGTCAATTAGGAGTGAATATTTGCACAGACTTTGCAGACTCCTTCACTCCCCATTTTCCTTCCTTGAAGTTACAATATTCACTACTCTTCCTTTCTCCTCTATTCTTCACTGCAGTAGAAAGTTTTTTTCATTATTATCTGTTAATTAAAACAATAACAGTGTTGTCAGTAAGTGGATCAAGAAGTGCAGGACTTGTGGCTTTCAGTGGGTCTTGTATTATATTAACTTACATTATGGGACAGCAATGTCAGCTTACAAAAAAGGCTGTGTCTGAGGAACAGTCAGCAAATGACATTTGAAAGAGAACCACCCAATCCTGTTTTGAAGTATTAGACAGTGGATCCACATCCCCTGTCTGCAAAATATGTATAATGGTGCGATGCAAACAATTCCACTTTGTCCTGTTACAAGTTTGTCAAGACCAAGGAATGGAGTACTCTTACGGCTACTAGGTGACCTGGGCTGCTGTTTACATTACAACCAGTCACCCAGAGGTGAGGTAGTATCTCCTGCAGTCTACCTTTTCTGTTGGAGGAGGTGAGAGTCTGCCTCGTACCTCAAAGCCTACCTGCCTGGTAAGAAAGGGATGCAAAGTGCATTGTCAGCAGGAGAAAAACTGTCCAGGAGGAGAAGCACAATGTATTCCCAGCATGAGGAACACCCAGACAAAGTTGACTGCTGAGATCGAGGTCAGGAATGAACGGTAATGTGAGGGAGGTGCCTGGTCTCTCTGAGTGGTTCCCGTGTGAACTGCACCAAAACTTAGCAAGTACGAGCACCACTATGTTATTTGGAGGCCTGTCATGGGTCTGAGAACTGGTCCTGCTGATAAATGCTGTAGAAGAGGAGCCACATCACCAATAAAGTGGGAGATCAATCGGCCTGAAAGGTTGCAACTGAAGACACATCACTGCTGATCAATCAGCCCAGAGGCAGCAAATGCTATGTCTGGGTACCCATCTGCACTCAGTCCACATGGTCACAACTGCTGAAGATGTTGTGCTGTTGTGTCAGATTTGCTACACTGACTACATCTATCAATTCTAGTTCCAAAGGGAGGGTGCCAATGTGGTCCACACAATGAGAAGCTACCGCTGCAAAGTGCAGAGAGGCAAGCTGGACCTGCCACACCACTAGAACTGCACCTACCATCAAGCAGGTAAAGTGGGGCTTTGCCTGCAAGTGGAAAAGGGGACTAAAATTGTGCAGAGGAATCTGAAATGAAGACTTAAGGCTTTTTGCCCATTAGAACATCTGGGGTGAGAACTGTGGAAATCAATTGTATATCTAACCAGTGGAGTAAGTAGAAGTATTTTGCATCTGTCCGTAATTAATGCCTATGTCTGCATCAACCTAAGTGTTAGTAGACACTAGGGGCTTATTTACAAGAGGCCTGCGCTCCAGGAGCATCACTTTTTTGGATGCTCCAGTGGTGCAGACCTCTCAATCATATCTATGAGACGACACAAAGCCACCCTGAGCAGGGATTTGCATGGCCTCATAAATATGGAGTAAGGCAAGGCAGCACAAAGTGCTCCCTTGCCTTACTCTACATCAAGGAGGCATTTCATGGGCATTGCAGAGGGTGTTCCCATGCACATTTTCTCACACACATGAAGGGGGGAGAGGCACAACACATCCACTACTCCAGCCTCCCCAATCACAACTATGAACACACAAGGGGGAGTAGTGTGTATGGGTCTCTAGATTAGAGGTGGCACGTGCTCTGTGAAAAAATACTGCCCTCACTCACAAAGTTGTGACATGCTCCATCATCGGGCTTGCTTCAATACACCCCTGCGCCGACCAACACCTGGGGTGGAGCAAAAGGGAGGGGAAGACAATACAAACACATATAAATAATAATATACGTGATGGATCCTGGGATCACCGAAAGAAAAAAGTGCAGTGAGAATTAAAACTAGTTCAGTGGTATCTCTTGTAAGTAATTTTATTCCTAGATTCACCGACTAGGATTAAAAACGTAAAGGATGGTGGTGACAGGAAAGTGTTAAGAGTTCCTACACCCCTCCTTACTGCCAGATTGTCGACATGTTTCAGCTGCTTTGTAATGCCTACAATTTCAGGTCATCACAGCCTTCATCAGGACCTTTCAGATCCCAGAACTCTGAAATGTATGAATCCCCTCAGAACCCTCAGTGTTGGGTCTCTGAAACCAATTGTTTGCAGAATGAGGGGTTCAACTAGTAACTTACTCCCAAAAATCGAGTTTTCAAATAAGGCATTCTTAAACTGGCGAGTTAGAGGAGGAGACCCCCTATAGTCACACTTACTCCAAGGATGGTGCTCCGCCTCGACCTCTTGTCTCCGGCTCGCCGTGTAGAGATGCATACCCATGGATTTTAGAGCTGCCCCAGATTTACAAAATCACGTAAACCTGGGTCAGCACCCAATCCTTAAGCCTCCCCAGACAGGCGTAACAAGGAGAAATGTTTCAATTTCTCCTTATTTTTCCTCTTTCCGTGTGGGCTGCATTCTTCAGCACACTAGAATGAGGAAAACACCTCTCTGGATTATTTTTGTGCAGCAAGGGGCGCCTTCCTGCACAAAAATAAACCTGCTAACAACGCAGACCCTCTTGCAACATGGTGCAAATGTGCCTGCGTTGGCGCTAGGCACCAAATTGTGCGCCGGCTGATAGGACATGAATGCACCATATGTCGTAAATATGGTGCATTCCTGCCCTTTCAAACTGGCGTAGGGCAGTGAAGCAAAAAGACTTGCAGCGCTGCCCTACACAAAATATTTTGTAAATGAGGCCCCCAGTATCTGCTAGAATGGGGAGAGGGAACTGAAAATGGGTGTATGTAGCACTTTACTGAAGATTGCAACTGAGAATACAACCCTGTAATTGGGATTCCTATTGGATTATGCAGTATTTTCTTTTATTCTGAGATTAAAGTTCTTTCCTTTATAAAATATAGACAGTGGGCTGGACAATGCATTGTTGCACATGTTGGGTGACTACTGAATTCTGATCACTTGTCCCTCACACTACTTCCAGAAGAAGCTTTTGACTGCTCATCCTAGCTGCCCTGCGAATCAAGTGTTTAAAGGCCTGTACGTTGCAGAATTTGCAGATTGATAGTATGACTGATCCCAGGACATCAGTAGCAAATGTCCTTAACTTCTTCAGCTAGGGTCCAGTAGCCCCTGCCTTCTCTCTGCCCCCCTCAAATGGGATCTCACATATATGATTATAATAAAACAGTCAGTTCAGAGGGAGAGTTCAGTCCTGCTGGTAAGTTCTGATGAGGTGGCCCATTTCTGTCTTTTCTGGGAGGCATTGGGTGAGAACCACAGAAACACCAAGCAATTCTCTCAAAGAAAAACAGAGTCAAGAATTAGTATGTCTTTACAATGATAACAGGTGTTCCATACACACATCTAGTGCAACCCTCCAGCTGCTCTCATGATCCCACAGATACCCAATGGGTGGTGCAGAGAGGTGAAGTAGGAATAATAAACCACTGACCAGAAGTCCCCCTTTCTCCACCACTCTGCAAACACTCCTCCGAGCACACTGCAGGTTGGGAGATGAAGTCCTCTTGGATACTGAGGGTTCTTGGGGGCTAACAAGCCCTCCTGTTACCTCCAGTAAGTCCCACAGAGTGTGATTGCTGAGAAGACTTCATAGGCCATGCCCCCTTTCTCCACCACTCTGCAAATACGCCGCCTGGTGCAGTGCCAGTTAGGGGATGAAGTCCCCTTGGCTCCAGAGGGGCTTTGGGACCAACAAGCCCTCCTGTTATCTCCAGTAAGTCCCATACAGTGGGATTGCTGAGAGGTCTTTGGAGGCCACGACCCCTTTCTCCATCACTCTGCAAACATGCCTCCTGGTGCACTGCTGGTTGGGGGAAGAAGTCCCATTAGATATTGAGGGTCCTTGGGGGCCAACAAGCCCTTGGGTTACCTCCAGTAAGACCGACAGAGCACGATCTTTTGAGAGGATTCTGGAAGCCACGCTCCTTTTTTCTACCACTCTGCAAATGCGCCTCCAGGAGCACTGCTGGTTAGGGATGAAGTCCCCTTGGCTCTAGAGTATCCTTTGGGGCCAACAACCCCACATGTTACCTCCAGTAATCCCACACAGCAGAATTGCTGAGAGATCTTTGGAGGCCACGCCCCCTTTCACCACCACTCTGCAAACGCACCTCCTGGCACACGGCTGGTTGGGGAATAAAGTCCTCTTGGATGTTGAGGGATCTTGGGGGCCAAAAAGCTCTCCTGTTAACTCCAGGAAGTCTGACACAGCAGGATTCCTGAGAGCTGGTTGGAGGCCCCGCACCTGTTCAACACCACTCCACAAACGCAACTACTAGTTACAAAACATAGAAATTCACTTAAAGAACCTAAGGTTACAGGGACATTATAGTTAGAAAATAGAATTTGAAAAACCTTACAAATTCACTTAAAAAATCAAAGGTTACAGGGTTGTTATAGTTAGGAAATAGAATTATAAAAAAAACCTTAGAAATTTACTAAAAAAAACAAAAGTTACAGGAACGTTATAGTTAGGCTCAGATATCATTCATGCACAACCAGTGAAATTCAGTAGTTATAGTTACCTGAGCTAACTACAACTTACGCCCCCCAAAACACTACTTATGACCTCACATACTACATCACTCATGACATGGTCAGTGATATCACTGATGACATCACTGATGACATCTCAAATGACATCACTGATGACATCATCCACAGAACTGCTCACACACCCATACAACTTCTAATACACCCACTCCCACACAACCACTCACATACAATTCTCAGACTCTTACAAGCACTCACACACCCATTCACTAATCCATATAGTCACTCACACATCTACTCACCCATACAGCCACTCACACAGGCACTAACTAATCCATGCACAGTGGTGGCTCCTCCGCTATGGCGGATAAGTGTCACCTCCCTGCTTTCAAACAGTGCTAGAAGCAAAAACATAAAATGATGATAACTTTCAGTTATTATCATTTTATGTTTCCTTTGCAGGTGGGCGGGCGGGTGGTCGGCGCTGCTCTACTAATGGAGCAGGGCAGGGGAGGTGTGGTTTTCCCACTCCTAAGTGTGCAATGAAAGTTTGGTCGGCCCTCTCGGGCCGCCCAAACCAGTCATGTGCACTTTCCCACTTCTCCATGCAGGCTGCATTACAGCCTGCATGGAGAACATGCCCACCCCTCCAGCCCCTGGCTGAGCACCATGTCACGGTGCTCAGACCAATCACAATGCTGCATTGCAGCGTTGTGATTGGCTTAGGGGAGGAAGCCTGGCTGCCTGCTTCCTGTTCCTGAAGTCAGAGCAGGAGAGAAGGAGCAGAGACGTGGGACCCAGCGGCAGCAAGGTAAGTAGGTTTTTTTCAATTTGTGCTCCCTCCCGCAATCGTGACCCCCAGGCGACCCCTCCTGCACCCGCCCTTCCATTCACGAGCTATGCTGGCCACATCTGCCCTTACAGCTACTCATGCACCCACTCACTCACCAATACACCCACTCATTCATCCAATCATACACTCATGCAGACACTTACACACCCACTCATACAGCCTTACAACTCACACATCCACTTAATCATCCATACAGAAGCTTACACAGCTAGTCACTCACCTATACAGGTACTCACACACCTATACTGCCACTCATGCTGCCACACACTCACCAATACAGCTACTCACGCACCCACTTACTTACCCATACAGCCACTGACACAGCCATGCACTCACCCATACAACCACACACACACACTCACACACCCTCAGACCACTTACATACCCATTCACACATCCATAAAGCCACTGGCACACCCACTCACTCACCCTTACAGCCAATCACAAGGACGTTCACTCTCCAACACAGCCTCTCACACCCACTCTCTTACCTAAACACACACTCAAAGAGCTACTCCCTAACCTCTCAAACTCCCTCTCCCTCACCCGTACAACCATTGACACAGGCAGTCATCATCATCATCATATTTTTTTTATTTCAGTTGAATAAAACTATAAATGGTACAGTATAAACATTTAAAATAGATATGTAATAAAACATGCAAATTCATTGTGTGAAAATATTTCTAGGTAATCGTAAGTCGTGTGGGAAATTTCGGTCCAACAATACAAATCTCATCAAAATTTTTTTAAGATCCATAATATTATAGCAAAAAAATTATTAAAGAAGTTGAGATGAAACATCCCAAATCTGAAATGATTTACAAAGAGGACAAGTGAACTCCTAGATAAAAGGGTACAAAGCCAATCATTAATACAATTGAAAACAATACATTAAGTATGCACAAAATAGGCTAACGATTTTAAAACGCATTTGACCGAATGTACAATATTGGCGACAGGTATCTAGCATTTAAATACATCATACAGTCTCTGGTGTTGGTTTTTCATAGTCTAAGAGCTATATGGTGGTCCCTAAACCCAAGAAGTTTACAAAGGGGAATAATCCAACATAACTTAAATAACCAATTTTTAATTTGGACAAGCCAGGGGATCTTCCTAACATGGTGGTCATCTAGTATGATTCTAAAGGAATCCCTATAGGGACGTAGATCCTTATTGGTCCAGAGTCTTATGCAATATTGTATAGGTCTCAACATAACAATGTCAGAAATCGATCTTAGGTTTAGGTCAAATCTAATTGGCAGAGTCGGTGCACTGGTGGGGAGTCTCAAGAAGGTCTTAATAATGGCATTTTCAGCTTTTTCAAGGGTGTTAGGATTACAGTGCCCCCATAAATCTCCCCCACAGGCTTGAATCATATATATCTCCAACAGAGGGGAGATAGTGAAAGTGGGTGATCTATTGGCAAATCTTACGATAGACCCATTTCTTTGCTTTAGAGCCAAAACACTTTCCTGTACCTGTGCTACCCATCAATGGGAGTCTTCCAGTCTTGCGCCTAAATAGTCAAATTCATGCACCCTATCAAATGTCTCCCCCCCCCTAAGAATACCTTACTCTTGGGTATTTTCCTCCTGTTACCAAAGATCATGTACTTAGTTTTGTTATTGTTAGTTTCCAGGCCATGGTCCAAACAAAAAGTGTTAAATTTGTCCAAGAGAATAGATAGACCACGAGGAGTCTTTGATAATAACAAAGTGTCATCTGCGAAAAGGAGACACTGTATTTTATAATCCTTCACCTTCGGGGAGTCATTTTCACAGTTTAAGAAATAGGGGATGCAGCCATTTATGTACAAGAGAAAAAGTGTGGGGGACAAAATACACCCTTGTCTTACACCTCTCCTGATTGGAATGTTTTCCGTCAATTCCCCTGCAGGGCCCCACCTAGCCCTTGCAAAATGTTCCGTGTTTAATGCCTGGATAAGGGACAGTATTCCACGCAGGCTCCCGATCTTGTGCAAAGCCACCCAGAGTTTTGTCCTAGGGACAAGATCGAATGCAGCTTACAGAAACACAAAGGCAACATACAACAACCCCTTATCAATGTCTACTACCTTCTACTTAATGGACAGAAATCAGACAATCTGATCTATGGTACTAATGTTGGATCTGAATCCCGCCTGTAAGTGAGATAACACTTTGGCTTGGGAAATCCAGTCCCATAGCCTAGATAAGATTTGCTTGCTGTAGACTTTCTGGATATTGTTAATCAGACTTATTGGTCTGTAATTTCCCAGTGTGGATTTATCACCCTTTTTTAAAATAGGGATTATTTCCACTCCTTTCCAGGACCTCTGGATCTGTACTCCAGCCATTAATGCATTTGACAGGGAATGATTATAGGGTCCTCCAGATCTGGGGTACATTTTGGAATAAATTTGCTGCGATTCTACCCCAACCAGGGGCTTTGCCGGATTCCTGGACCAGGATTGCATCTAAAGTTTCATTTAGAGTAAATGACTTGACCTTCTCTCCAGGAGAATCTACAGTAAGGGCTGGCAAGGTCTCTAATATCCCATCTCCCAAATCTTGCCTCTTCATAGAGTGCTGCGAAGTGGTTCACCCAAGCTTCTGGGTGGATATAGCAATCTGGGCGTGATAAGTCTCTACGGCTGTCACGCGTAACTAACTGCCAAAAGCTCTTGTTGTCTCTAAGCCTGACCGCCTCTAAGAAATCATCCCATATGCTGGCCTCCAACTCGTTTCAATAGCCCTGGTATATCCCCTTCTCAACTCAATAATGAATGCTGTTTGGTTACTCTTTAGGGCATCTACCAGGGCCTTCTTAGCGATGTTGCATGATTCATTGAACCACTCCTTAACTCTTGGTCTTTGGAGTCCTCTTCCACTTTTGCAGTCGTTTACAAACCGGTTGCCAATTTAAAAAAATAAATTATCATGCATTGTTGTGATCTGAGTAGGGGTTAAAACTTGGCACTCAAAAATTTGCAATTCTTCTAATGCAAACATGTGGATTTTGGTTATGGCCTCTTTGGATCTGGAAAGAGCCTCCCATTTCACCTTGCATTTGTTATTACGAATCCGCATAGCATTATATGGTTCAGGAGGGATTAAACTTTTCCTTTTTCTTGTCTCTGACTTACCTCAGACTAGTGTGATAAGAAAATGAGCGCTATCATGGCGATCAAGTACTGTCATGTCTTTTATTTCGTGCCATACCTGAACATCCAAAATGATGAAATCTATGTGGCTGTTATATTCGCCCTCCTGAATGTTGGCTTTGCATCAAAATCTGATAAAAAGCGACCATTGCATGGCCTCAGATCAAAAGAGAGCAATATATCATTAATCTGGAGGGCAGCCAAACTCATTTTAGGTGGCTTCCTTCGGAGGCAAAGTCTGGATATCCTTCCAGGTTCATCTTTGTCCTTAACCAATTCCAAGAATGAGGTATAGGGTTTGAACGATGCATTTAAAATCTCCTGCGATGATCACGTTATGGCCAAAGTCAAAGGCTTCCAAAAATGCATTCAAAGTTCTAAGACACTTGGAGGGTTGGGAAAAAGGGGTCGACCTGTTGTAAATGTTAATCAACAAATATGGAATCCCAGGCTTGGGTTTCAGGCTAAGAGTTAAAAGGTCACAAGAGTCAATAGGGATTTTCCTAATGGAACACTCAAGTGAAATTTTGGACCATATTATAAGCCCCCTAAATGGCCTACCTGCTACTGATGGCAGTGCTTCAATGCTATGTGTAAAGAAACCCTGCCTATGAACCTTAGTGGAAGGCGCAGAAGTTTAAATTATCAATAAACAATCCCCAGTCCCCATCATCCATTTTTGACCAGATCCCAGCAATGTTCCAGCAGATAAGATGGAGAGCAGAGGCTGGGTTTGTTGACACCTTCATGGACCTTTGGGCAGTCGAACCTGGCAGCAAAGAATTTGTGGTCAGATCAAGGTCATCGGTAGACCCCATGATAACTGGAGCTGGGGTGGTCTCCTCCTGCCTAGGACCTGAGTGAAAAGCCTATCTGGGTAGTCAATAAACTTGTTTCAAAACCTCAAACTGATTGAACACTGGAACATTATAGGGCCCGGCCGACCACGGCTGGCCATTGATGGGAACACTTGAGCCTATTTGGGGATGTAGCAGGTGAGGGGTATGAGTAGCCCAACCAATACATGGTGACGGTTTGTAAAAGTATCCCAAGGGGAGCAGAGCAATATTAGTTTGACCCACTCATCTGCGCACCACTTCAGTAAACAATTTTTGTACCAGGGAGGGATCTTTAAAAATCATGATGACACAGTCCCCCAGATGGTCCATCCGACTCTTCCCAAACCAGCACACTCTGTGAGTAAGGAGGATATTATAAGCCAGAGAAGTGGGGAAATTCATATTCTTGGAGAGCCAATTCAAACACTTATTAACCATATCTTTGTGTGATTCCTTCTATTCTTCGCTTAATCCCGGTACTCCTGACAAAATTACCACATAGGTGCAAACTGTGGGAGGCAAGTTAATAACAGAAAGGTTCCTAGTTTCTTTTGGTGGTACATCCGCCCCCTAGCGACCAGTGATGCTCCCCAGTTGGTGAAGTTGCATTGGTCACTGGCACCTCCCTGAACTAACCCCTGTATTCAATATATCAGTACTGCTGGTTGGTCTTTGGATAATGGCAGTGGCTTCCGCAATACAAATGCTAATCTTAGCTTTCCCTGATTCCACAACTGAGGGAGTTGGGGCAGGATCTACTCTGACATTAGGCTTAAGGGCGAATGGCTGGGGTTTGGAGATATCAGTACCTGCTTGATCTTTGATAAGTGGGCCAGAACAGGCGAGAGTTCCCTTCTTATTTACCCTTCTAGTCTGCCAACTGGATCCTCTACCAAATCAGCCACCTAACTTGGTTTTGTGCTGCAGTCCACATCACCTGCAGCACAGTCAGAAATAGCCAAAGCAAGGGTGTAGAATGGTGAATTAACATGAGTACTGCTCTTCAACTGATTATTTTGGGCAGATTTCCTCTGTATTTTGGCAGCTTGTCTGGATTCCTCATGCATACTTTTGGAGAGGAGTGTCTGTTGTCAGATATCAGTCAAGTGGTCATCATCCAACACATAAAACTCACCCCAGGATACTTCCTGTTAGAGCGGACACACAGGGGCCAGGCAGTGATTGTGCAAGATCCTTTGGGCCCATGGAAAGTCTCCTCTCCGTTAGCTCAATCTCAGAAGCTAAGACACTGATCGCCATCTGAAGCATTATATCTATTGAGGTTGTTCTGTTGGGGGGGCTGTTGCTAAACCCCCTCCAGCACCCAGTGCATTTTCGCTTGCCCATGAGGTCTTCTCTGTAGGACCACACAAATACCGGCAAGACGTTGGCACAGAGCAGGATCTTCAAGCAACAGGGAGAGGGTGAGGGTATAGGTCAGGGCGGTAGTCAGGGTAATAGTCAAAATCAATGTCAATTTTAAAAACAACGCCATGGATGTGTTAGATTAAATGGCAATGCGGCACTACAACACAGATACACAGCTGCACAGCACAGTAGTCACCCAAACAGCCACAGACACACCCGCTCACACACCCATACAGTCACTCACACAGCCACTCACTCACCCATATAGTCACTGTCACACCTACTCACACAGCTATGCAACCACTCACACAGCCACTCACTCGCCCCTGAAGCTACTCACATAACCACTAACACATCCATAGAGCAACTCACACACCCATACAGCCACTCAAACATCCACTCACAGACAGTCAATCAATCAATCAATCAAACTCACTTTATTCGGTTTTTACATAAAACCATAAAAGTAGTCTAAAACAATACATATACAGAAGAGTAACATGGATGGCAGCTCATACTTTAAAGGACGCATTATGCAATACATCTAAGAACACAATAAGATAAAAGTAGAGATAAAACCGAATCATAAAAACACATAACAATCTCTTGGGGCCATGAACAATTAGTCGCAACAGGCTCTAAGCCTCACTGCTGATTTAAAAAAACTAAGGACAGGTAGAATAATGTCGCCAGATAACATTTGTAAAAATGTAAAAGCTGGACGCACTTGCCTAAAATCCAATAATTTCAGGGTTGGAATAATAAAAATTGTCCGGGAGATCTTATAAAAATTACAAAACATTAAAAAATGAAGCATGTCCTGTGGAGACTTACCGTCGCAGCCCCAGGACTCTAAGCTCTGACCTCTACTACACCTACGCGGCTGAGCCAGCAGAAAGTGGAAGAGGTCAAAACGAAACCTAGTTAGTAAAAAACGATCATGGGTACTAAAAGGCCCTAATAGACATGGCTCAGTAGATTGTACAGTTTTCAGAATAACAAACCTACGAACGATAGGTTTCCTCAGCTTGCACCCTTCCCTTTCGACAATCCTCCGATTAAAAAAGGCCTCCTTTACCCAGCCCAGGTCTTTTTTGTGCACGGATTCTGGGTTGGAGAATAGTTCTACTCTTCCCAACCACTCAAAGCATTTCTTGATGTAGGTAAGCCACGGGATATAATGGGCATGATCATGAGCCATACACTCCTTTAGAATTGATTTACTTAGGGTCGGTCCCTCGTGCAACCATAACTTCAGCCACAATAAAAGAGGCCGAAGGGCCAACAGGTCCGACAGATAAGGGACCCCCAGCTCCTCGTGAACCATGTAGCTTGAGGTACCCTGCGGCACACATAGGAGATGTTTTAGGAAATTATTTTCAACCACTTGTAATTCATCCATGGTAATATAGCCCCAAATTTCACTTCCATAGGAAACTTTTGCAATGCACTTTGCCTGATATAGCTGCAAAAGTGCCGCAATCGGTTTCCTACCCAGTTTGGATGCAAAATTAAAAACAGCGGTGTTAGCGCGTACTAAATCTCCCTTCTTATTCTGTTTTAAAGGCCCCCATTTCATTTTATCATCTATCAGGACCCCAATGTAAGAGAAAACCTCTGTGCGGGGAACCAGGGCGGCACCAACCCTAAACTGGTACCGCTTTTTTGTACGAGCTCCCACCTGCATCACATAAGATTTGGAGTCGTTTATAGACGGATCCAAGTCTTCCATGAAAGAAGAAAAAGAGTTAAGCAGGGATTGTAACCCTCTGGCAGTCCGGGCCATAAGGATCGCATCGTCTGCGTACAGCAGAACCGGCAGGCCACGCCGTCCCACCTGGGGGTAATCTATCTTAGTCTCCAATAAGATCTGCTCTAATTTGTTAATATATAAATTAAACAAAAAGGGAGCCAAGATACACCCTTGGCGCACTCCTCTTTTAATTGGGAACTGACGAGATACCTTACGGTCTTGTGAGTAACGAACCTCAGCCTTGGTAACGATGTGGAGATTATCAAGAAAATGAATAATATCGCCGTTCACCCCCATGGACAGCATGGTCTGCCAGAGCTTAGTTCTATTCACTCGATCAAACGCGGAAGACAAATCCATAAAGGCCAAATAGATGGTACCAGGGCGGCCGACCGTATACTTGTTGAGGATCAAATGTAAGTTAAGATCTTGGGCCACGGTTGAACGTCCAACACGAAACCCGTACTGGTTGTCGGTTAAGATATTATTTTCATCTGCCCAACTTGTTAACCTGTCTAGGATAACACTGCCAACCACCTTAACCACTGAGTCCAAGAAAGATATGGGTCTATAACAGAGGGTACTAGCCCTGTTACCCTTTTTGAACACTGGAACAATAGTGGAGGTGGCCCAGGAGCCAGGAGGACCAGATTTAACCACTGCATTAATAACGGCCTTGAGAACAGGTGCCCAGAGGTTTACATCGGATTTATATAAATCCGGCGGAATGCCATCAGGGCCTGTTGCTTTGTTGTTAGACAACCCAAGGATACCTTTCCTGACCTCTTCAAATGAAACAACCATGAGTGATTTAACCTCCACTGCTTCAGGTAATCTATTCCTGTCTGGGGGGCATTGAAACATAACCTCAAAATGGTGCACCCGTTCTTCCTCTGTTATATGGGCTTCCACCACGTTGCCTGTGTTCATATTTAAAAAAGGACTGTTAATAATGCCCCAGAACTTGGCACTACTCTTCATTGTACTTGCCTCAATTAAGTCCCTCCATTATTCCTCCTTCATTGCTTCCTTACGTCTGGCTAATTCTGCTTTATACTCCCTTCTGCGGGTTTTAACTAAGACCATATCCCTTGGACTCTCGCCCAAGGCTTCTTTCAGGTTCCTAGCAGCACGGGAACAGTCAGAATCAAACCATCTGGGCATCAAGATAGCCGGTCGCCGTGCGGGAACACTGAGAAGATTTTATATTGTAGAAGAGATGACTTTAAAGGCTTCTTTAATTTCACCCGGGTCTGTTAGTGGGGCAGTACACAGAGCTAGCTCAATATCACAGCGGGCGTGTAAAGAGTCGTAAAATGACTCCGGAGTTATCTGAGCCCATTTTAACCTTCTTCACCATCCGTTACTTTCAGTACACCACTCCTCCCTACCCCCTGGGTGGAGACCAGGGAAGACCAACTGATATGCACACATAGGGGATTATGGTCACTGTAAATACTTGCCTCAATGGAAAAACCTGAAATCATCTCAAGGAGGGGCAATGATACAAGAATAAAATCAATGATAGAGCCTCCACCGCTTCCTTCAAAGGTTGGGTTGAGAACCTTACTGCGTGGGTCCAATGTGCACAAGGACGAGATTAAATCAAATTCATCTAATAAATCATTAAGGAAGTCACCTTGTGCGTTATGCTCAAAATGAATACCCTTCACACGTAAAGAACCCAAATCAATAAGATTAGTTTTCCTTGGATCCCCACATGGATGAATATTAAAATCCCCCGCTATCATAATGTTTCCACAAACTGCCTTAAGTTTTTCTCCTAAAAAGGAGCCCAATGAAGATATATAACAAACTTCTGAGGGACATGAAATTGAGTTATAAAAATTCACGAGTCCCAATTTGCTAGGCCCTTTGCGAAATATCACTGATTGTAAGCAGGGATTATCTATAGGCAACGCTGATACAGTACAATCTAATGCTAAAGAAACATAAATTAACAGGCCACCCTTTGATCTTCCTGAACTCGAGGGGACAGCCGGGACAAAAAAGAACTTGTAACCCTCCAAATGGAAATTATTTGTAGTTGCCCAAGTTTCCTGTAAGCAGATAATGTTAAACCTTTGTATAAAAAGAAGCCATGAAGGATCACGAAACGTATTGGCCAATCCCGTGATATTCCATGAGATGAGATTACAACCCTTTACACCCCTGTTACTACAGCCTAGCAAGGAAATGTCCTGTTGGCAGTTAAGTGTCCTAGGTTCCCGAGGAACTGCCTCACTCAGTCAATCACAGTCGTCCAAGGTGCCCAAGGGTGCAAAATTATTCGATAAAACCAGAGGGGACTGGGCGATCATCTGCCCTCTGCATAAGTCCTGATGAACAAAATGCGAGTTATTACTGGGCCCTGTGATGTTAAAATGCCTTGATGGAGTGGGGAACTGCAACTGTCTTCCGGATGAGACCTCTCTGTTAGGGAATGTAGTGCTCCAGCCTGGGGATTCAGGTTTATAAAAAAAGCCAAGAGGGAGGGCCTTAATAGATGACTGCAGGCCGAGGGAAGAATCAATACGAGAAAAGAATGAGGCCGAATTCTTTCTGCAACATGCAGTTTGTTAAAATTAATGACCACACAGTCACCTTTACATGACTTTTTGGACCACCTACCCAGTTCACCTATGCACCATGTTTATATATTTTCTCGCCCTTAAACCCAAGGTGGTGTTATGGGACAGCCAGTGCATGACTTTGTTCCTTAGTTGGAAAAAATCTTCCTTAGCACCTGGTGAAAGGGTTGGCACGTACCCCAAAACCACAACATATGGCATTGATTCAGGAGGGAGATGAAGGTTAACTAAAGTATGGATGGAGCTCCTCTCTCCTCCATTTGATATCGCACCCTTATTCGAATTCCTGGGGTGCAAATGATCCTGCGAATGATCCTGGGTGGGTACCCTGCACACAGACTCTATGCATGGCCCCATCTGGTTTTGTGCAGGGGGCAACGACAATGGCCGAGGATTCAGAGGGCGGGGAGTATTTGCCCCCATTACAACCCTTGAAGGTACCAATTGCTGCTCCCTGTCGTTTATTTGTGGGTCCACTAGGGTAGATCCCTCTTTTGTAATGTGGCCCGTCGATGACCTTGGTCCCATTTGAACTGCCTCCCCCTAGATAAAAAACATTGTTTAAGCTCAGAGAGTCCCCTCTCTATGGAGGAGAGACATCGTAAAAGGGGATCTAGTTTTGTGTCCAGAATAGCCCTTACAGATCCCTGTAATAGCTCCAAAGCAACCATCATCTCTCCCTTAGTGAGTACTTGCTCTGTGGGTGCTTTATGGTGAATCCCCTCATCCCTCGGTCTTTTCCCTTTCCCTCCAATTGTTGGGCCCTTTCTTTTCGTCTCTGAGCCTGGTCCGGCACCTGTTACTCCTCTCGTCCTCCGTTGTAGAGTTAACATGTCAGCAACTGACTGCTTAACAGGGCTGCTATTAGCTGACTCCTGGGCACGGGGTAAGTTGGCCCCCCTTGCGTTAGAGACCAATATAGTGGGAGAGAGGGGTATAGATTGACCAACTACGCGGCTACCTATACCCCCAGATTCCAGCGTAGGAGATACATTAGGTAATACTAAAGTGGGTTCAGGAGTCATCTGCTCCGTAGGCGTATTAACAAGGAGGTGGCTAATAGGGGAGCGGGAAAGACGCTGTGTAACCATCTCTATCTTCTTGTCAAGGACTCCGGCCTCCCTTGAAAGAAAGGAGTCCATGGTAATTACGGTGCTGGTTGTGGCCTTCTCAGGTAACAGCGCCGCTTTGCGTTTCCCCATGATGGTCCGAAAGGTGAACACAGTCTGCTCTGCACTCTCCTACTGAGGCCTGCTGAAACAGTGACAGTGACAGAATCCGTTACTACTGCTGCAGAATCACAGAGGGGGAAGTAGAAATATTTAGACAGGGCCAATATAACCATTAAGTGCGACTGGAGTTACAAACATCTAATCACGGGGCAAAAGCAGGAATAATACTAGGGAGGTAACACGATGTAACACCATCCTTCCCTACCTTCACCCAAGTTGTTGTGCTTAGCTGGATACAAGTCCCCCACTTCGTTTCGCCTCTCTGCACTGTAATACTTCAGTGGTGCAGTCGGTTTCCAGCAACCCAGGCAATCCAATAGGTTAGGTATACACGTGCAATGGAGGATCCAAGGGGGGTGGCCCAGCCCAGCCTCCTCCGGGCTCTGACGGGTGCGTCCCGCGTGCGCCACGCGCCGCGGGAGGTCAGCTGCACTTTTCAGCGCGCAGGGCATGGGAGTCTCTGCCTCCTCTCCTCCTGCTGCTGCCTTGCTTCCTGGGACAGCGAGTCCCCCTCCTGAGCACGGGAATCCTGGCCACACTTTCACTTCACTTCCCGTGCCGCAGGAGGTCAGCTGCGCTTTTCAGCGTGCTTTGGCACGGGAGACTCCGTCTCCTCTCCTACTGCTGCTGCCTTGCTTCCTGGGACAGCGAGTCCCCCTCTTGAGCATGGGTGAGTCCTGGCCACACTTCCACTTCACTTCCCGCGCCGTGGGAAGTCAGCTGCGCTTTTCAGCATTCAAGGCGTGGGAGACTCCGCCTCCTCTCCTACTGCTGCTGCCTTGCTTCCTGGGACTGAGAGTTCCCCTCCTGAGCACCGGTGGGTCCTGGCCACACTGCCACTTCACTTCCCAGACAGTCACACAGCCACTTAGATGAGATATGTTAGGACTAGTCTAACTAATTACTAGTACAGGAAGATTAGTAATTTAACTTATGCTGTAGCTAAGTATATACCTTTAAGGATCAAACACAGTCATGGGATGATGTCATCAGTGATGTCATTTGAGATGTCATCAGTGATGTCACAGACCATGCCATGAGTGATGTAAAATGTGAGGCCATAAGCAGTGCATTGTGGGGGCATAAGTTATAGTTAGCTCAGGTAACTATAACGGCTGAATTTCTCTGGTTTTGTATGAGTGAAATGTGAGCCTAGCTATAACATCCCTGTAACCTTTGTTTTTTTAGTGAATTCCTAAGGTTCTTATTTATTCTCTTTCCTAACTATAACGTCCCTGTAACCTTTGTTTTTTTCAGTGAAATTCTTAGGTATTTTAAATTTGATTTTCTAAATATAATGTCCTTGTTACCATTGTTTCTTTAAGTAATTTCATTTTTTTGAGTGTAACCTGAAACCTTTGAAAGTGAGTGCATGAATGTCTCAGTGGGAAGATGAGTGAGTGTGTGAGTGTCTCAATGGGTGTGTGAGAGGATGTGTGAGTGTCTGAATGGGCCTAGGAGTGGCTGCATAAGTGTCTCACTGCATATGTAAGTAGGTGCATGGGTGTCTGAGAGGGTGTGTGAGTGGCTGCATAAGTGTCTGAGTGGGTGCATGAGTGTCTGAGTGAGTGTCTGAGTGGGTCTGTGAGTGGGTGTAAGAGTGTCTGAGTCAGCTAGTGAGTGCCTCCATGTGTATGTGATTCTGTCTGTGAGTGAGTGCATGAGTGTCTGAGTGGATCTTTGAGTGAGTGTTTGAGTCTCTGAATGGATCTGTGAGTGGGTGCGTGAGTGTCTGAGTGGCTGTCTGAGTGGGTGTGTGAGTGTCTGAGTGGGTATGTGAGTGTCTGAATGGGTCAGTGAGTGGGTGTCAGAGTGCAGTGGGAGGAGGGCCACATGGTCCCCTGGATGATGTTGGCCCCAGGGAACCCCATCCCACAGGGCCTGGCCTTAAAATATATATTTGTTATTAGGGTGGGTTGCCATGCAGCCCTTTTCCCCGGGCCATTTTCGACCCTGGGGACCCCATCCACTGGGGCCCGCTATAAATGATCGGGGGAGGAGTCTGCATACTCCTCCCACAGGGGTGGGCTGTTTTCAGTCCTGGGGACTCCATCCCCTGGGGCCACGCCTCAATTCAATGGGGTGGAGGGGCTGCATGGCCCCGCTCCCAGGCAGAGTTTGGCCCTGGGGCACCATCCCCTGAGGCCCAGCCATTATCCAGTGGGGGAGGAGGGCCACGCAGCTCCAACCCTGGGCCAATTTGGGCCTGGGGGTCCCCATCCCCAGGGGCACAGCCATCATCCAATGACAGGCCCCTCTGACCCCTCCCCGGGCCGGTTTGGGCCCCAGGGATCACTGGGACCTAGCTTCATTATTTTTTTAATTTAAAGGGGAAGGGGTCTGCGCGGCCCACCTCCTCGAGCGGTTTTCGGCCCTGGGGACCCCAGCCTTAAAATGTCATTAATGTTAATATGGAAGGGGGGCTGTGCAGTCCCCCTCCCTCGGCCGATTCTTGCCCTGGGGACCCCATCCTCCGGGGGCCCGGCTATCACCCAATGTGGGAGCGGGGCCACATGGCCCCCTTCCCTGGGCCAATTTCAGCCCTGGGAATGCCAACCATGTCCTTGGGTGTCCCCAGGGCACCCAGTGTGCAATGGGACCTTGGGGGGAGCCTCAAGGTCCCCACGGTCCCTGCTGGGGTCCCGCCTCCTGCAGGAACAGACATTGCTGCTACACAGAGGAAGATTCTGAAAGGCAGCTGCTTCCCTGCTGGAGCAATTTTTCATCTGTTTCCTGAAACAGATGAAACCCCTGCTTCCAGCAAGCCAGAGCCTTTTGTCCGCTCTCACTTTCTAGAAGCAGAGTGTTTACTGTGACTTGGCGGGAGCTGACAAATCTCACACCAGGTCAGAGAAAACAGCTATGTCCCGGGGTTGGGCACCCCAGGACATAGCACGAGTTGGCCCTGGGAGGTGGCGGTCCCCAGGCCCATGTATGGCCTGAGTGGGGGCCCCTCAACCCCCTTCAACTTTAAAAATGTCAATTTGGCTCCGGGAAGATGCTGCTCCCTGGGGCCCGGGGGTCCACGAGGCCCCCCATTACAATCAATTTAGCCTCAAGAAGGTGGCGGTCCCTTGGGTACGGGGGTCTGCAAGGCCCCCCTGATTTCATGCTAGCTAGCCCCAGGGAGGTGGCGGTCCCCCAATACAAACATAAGCCCCAGGGAGGTGGTTGTTCCCGGGGTATAAAAATGCCCAAAGAGGCAGACCCCCCTCCTTTAATGTTTCTATATATATATATGCACATGACCCCACAAACTGGCCTACCCAGGGCTATTTCCAAAACAAGCATGGAAACCCTTGCTTGTTTTTTTTTATTTCTTATTTTTTTGCAGGATTTTGTGAACTCTTGGCAAATATTTTGTTTAAAAAAAATGTTTTTATGCCATGTTTTTATCCCAGGTGGACCCCAAGACCAAGGCTTTGGGGTATTCCTAACCTGCCCCTTTTTTTCACATTTTTTGGTTGGACTCGGCTGAAGCCGAGTCCCAAGATGGCTGCCAACACTTCCTGGTTGAAGTGTTGGCAGCCAATCAGAGCTCTGCAATTCCCTACACGTGCTCATCATTTGGCCGATTATTCTCAAAGTACCCGTGGCCCTAGATATATAAATTTGGATTTCCTTTAATTTCTCAAAAAGTACTGAATGGATTTACACCAAATAACTAAAAGTGTGATCTGCATAACCAAATCTACCTTTCTGCCAAATTTGGTGTAATTCTGTTCAGTGGCTCAGACTGCAAACTCGACTTAAAGTCCTATGGGAATTAAAATATGAAAATTTGCTTTTTTTGACCCACCTTTTTCTCAACCCGCTTGACGGATCGCCCCAAAACTTTGCATCCGCAATAAGATTCACCCGGACACTTTTTTGATAAATTTCGTGAAGATTTGTAAAACAGCCAAAAAACAAAGAAGGGAGTGAAGAGGTATAATAAGTTGTGGACTCGGCCTCTCTACAAGTAATGAAAAAACAAAGGGAGTCCACTCTCAATTCTAAAGAACCGTGCTATCCTTACAAACAGTGACTAAACCCAAGAGAACCATTCGGTTTCTAGCATGGGAGAAACGATATGTGTTCTAAAATAACCCTCACCCACCAAAAGGTCCCTTGGTGGCATGCTTCATCATCGGGTTCTTCCCGCCCTGCTGCGGGACTGGGCGTGCTATGACCTACGGATACGTGGGAGCACTTTCAAGTGAAGTGAAATAATGTGTTTGATGTGAGAGTGGAAGGATCACAAGATAAGTGAGTTAAAAAATACCTGTCTGCGCGGAAAACTAAACTTTAATACTCCCTATAGCTGGTATTAATAAAAGTGGGGAAAAGGAGGAAAAAGTGATATAATGGGCAGTTTCCTCATGGGTCTACTTGTTTCAAAGCCTACCCCTCAACTTCTCTTCAGGACCTAGGATGTTGATCCCTTTCACCACTCTGACTGTTACCTAGTGTGATCAGCCTAGTCAATGTCAAAGGGTAATATGCATCTTAGTCAAAAATACATTCATCCAATGCCTACTTGGTATTCTCTTTAAAAACGATCTGGAAGGATAGAGGAACAAAGTTGATAATCGTAGCATATACTCTGATATACTCGAAACACCCCTTCACCACACTCGTGAAAGGTTTAAAAGGTGATATATTTTTCACTCCATGCATGATAGTTCATCGTAATTTTTACGTGTATATCATGCTGCCCTTTTGAAGTTCTGTTAAAGACGTACAAGACAATACAATACATATAACAAGAAACACACACTCTAAATGCGCTTTCAGTTTGCAGAGATCGGTGCCCTTTTATAATGCAAAAGTGCTGTGTGACAGTAGTCATCTATACAGGAGAGGAAAAATACAATGTGACAGTTTCTCAGCATTTTATAAAAACTGACAGGGAACGTACACTTAGGTTGCCTAATTAGAGCCCCATGAGCTTCAACACGGGAGGGGAGGAGCGCTTGTAGTCAAACACTGTGGGTAAAGGAAGGATTCAGTCAAAGTTAAAAAATATATATATACATATACAGAGTAGAATGGTAGTATGTCTGGATATGCTGCCTGGGGGATCGGCTATGCCGTACTCACTTCGTCAAAGCATCTCTCTCACTCTATCTCAGGAAACGCTTTCAGTTCTACTCCCCTAGCAGACATTTGCGTTCCTCTAACATGCTTATGGCCTCTATTCCTAGATTCCGCTTGAAAAGAAAGGGCGGCAGTTCCCTGGCCTATTTGGCAGCTATGGCATGGAACTCCCTCCCTTTTGACTTGCGCAGCTTACAGAACTCTACCCAATTTAGGAAGAAACTAAAAACCTTCCTTTTCAAATGAGTTGATTCTGTGTTGTTGTTTTACCGCTCATCTCTCCCCGTTCCTGCTGACTCTTGGGCTCGCGCCGGGACACTCCTTGAGTAGTTGTGCGCGCTATAAAACCGTGATAGCATAACATAACATAACAAGACACTGCCTGCCCATGGCTTCGATGAACAATGAGTGTTTGCAGAGCACCGGTATTTATAACCGGTTTGTTCTGCAATCAGCATGCCTGTGCATCTAAACACTAGAATGATAACCTCCAAGATGGCCGCCTACCTTGGAATGACTAACTTCCAGCTCAAGGTAAAGCTTCGCCCATGAAACTAGAACGCTGGGTTCATAAAATGGCCGCCTTAATATGGCACAACTTCCTGGTTGGTTAGTTGATACAAACTGGGGTTCGCGGTTGCATATAGACCGGTCAGGTGTGACCTGAATGATTTGAAATGAGAATTAAAATTATGAGGCAACATTAATTACCAAAGAAAACGGTCGTGATCAGTACTATGTTAAAAATTAGTACTATGCTGAGCCATTTCTCGATCATGAAAGGAAAACCTTCCTAATGTTGGGAAAAACCGGGGCTGTGCAGTTTTACCTCTGCTGTTACAGGACAAAACGGCCCGATGCAGCAGATCTCCCTGGTTGGTTGTTATTCACATGTATCAGTGCATATTATTCAAATAAGTGGGCAAAATTGAGGTAAGTAACACAAGATCAGTGTTGTATTACTGAAGATAGGTCTCAAGGGGAGCCAATTAATGTTCATAAATAATGCATACTAGTGGTGGTATAACTAGTAATTGCTAGATAGAAAAATATACATAGACTACTTAATTTGCCCCCATGGAATATCGTCTTTAAGGCCCCTTGTGTGCGTGCCAAGACGGAAGACCCACCGCTGTTCTTTTTCAAACAGAGTGGTTTCTGAGTCCATTTGTTCGATAACTGTCCACCGTAGGTCTAATATGGTGTGGTTGGTTTCTAAGTAGTGTGTTGACATTTTAGTTGTGGCTTTCTTGCATTTCACATTGCTCCTGTGTTCACAGATGTGTATTTTCACAGGGCGTGTGGTCATCCCAATATAGTGTAGACCGCACGGCAGGTGATCATGTAGATCACATTCTTGCTATTGCACGTGGTGAATCTACGTTGTTCCCACTTGGTGTCATTGTTAAAGGTAATGTTCTTACTCATTCTGGTTAGATGGCATACGCTACATTGACCACAGGGGTGGTGACCTATTAGCGGCGGAAGAAGAGTGTTTGACACTGCACTCTCTGTCAATTTTCGCGGTCTTGTATGTACCACTCAGTCCCGCACACTTTTCCCTTTCCTGTGTGAGTACATAGGTTTGGGGAAGTTCAGGTGTCCACAGTTGAGTGTGCGTCAGTGTCTGTTTAATATTTTGGTTACTTGATTGGACCAGGTATTGAAATTTTTTATGCAGATTGGTCTATCTTCTTTGACTTACGCACCACATCCTGACATTGACACAATGCCACAGGCAGACTTACTCATACAGCACAAAGATTTAATTAAAATCTACAGAAACTTGACACAATTCATCATGAGGACGTTCACAGTCCAACCTGCAACAGTTGCAACAAATGGTACTCATTCTCAGGGTACAGCAACTAAAATTACACCACAAACATTACACGCGGTAATGTGCAAAATGCCCACGAAACGTGAACAAATGCCATTCTGGGTAGCTCAGAAAATAACTCATCCCGAGGCAGTATTCCCGAATACTACCCCGTATGAAAAACACAGAATGCTAACAATCTGCTTGCCCATGGGGATCACACCACAAATAGAAGATTGTACCACTTTGGGTACAGTCTTTGCTGCCATTTATACCAGAACACATGGTATACCATCATTAGCTGTAGTACCAGATGTATTAAGACAAATACAAAATGAGTACAGAGCAGAGCCTGCCCTAAACTTAGGGATGAAGTTACTAGGTAACTATGATCAGGTATCAGCCATAGTACTAGCTAATATTAAAGGGGAAGCAGCTTCAGTGGCAATCCGCCAACGCCTAAGGGAGTTCAGTCCTATAGATCAACAACACGAACTACCCAAAATAATTGAAACTGCAAATGCAGAATTAGGCAGAGATAGTTTAGGTGGGAAAGCTTTAAAACCACAACTGATGGGCAGTCCTGAAAAGGACACTTCCAAGCAGACACCAGCTTCTTCTAAAAAAGAATTGGGATAACAAAAAACAACAAAACTTTAAAGGAAACAGATCTGAATCCCGAGGTAGATCTCCTCCACAGGAGCCCTCCGAAAAGAGGTATAACCTCAGAAATAGGGATAACATTAGGAAACCTGACAGGTATCAGGATACTGATACACGTTCCTCTCGTTCCTTTCAGGGTTCATCGAAAAACTCCGAGAGGGAAGGATGGTCAGAAAGACAAGAAGAGCGTACAAAGTCCAGAGACAAACAGCACGCTCAAGACTATACTTCCAAAAAAGAAGAAAAGCCAAAATCAAAACATCAGTTTAAGAAGAAGAAAGTTGCAGGCTGAAGATCAGACATGCCCAGAATTCTGAGGACACAACTTCTGAACGGGGAATGGGCTCAGACGATGCGAGACAGTGCGGCAGAAGTAACAAAAGCTCGCCAGAACCTGATGGAATTTCTGGTGACAGCGGACTTGAATGATTACATCACGGTGGAAACACCAGATACGAGGGTAAGCGTCCCACATAAGTTATATGAAATAACACTCCAGATGGAGGGGGACAAGCCCAGGAAAGTTAAAGGTCTCTTTTGGAAGAATCTGTCATCTGGTTATGACATCCTATTAGCTGAACAAGATTGGCCACCAGCATTCGTTATGGAGTGCCCTAGGGGAGAAACGGTAATTTTTCCAGCTTTCCCCGACCTCGTTCCCATTCATTTAAAACACACATATGCACGGGAGTGGGCAGTTGCCCTAGCTCCAGCATTGTACAAAAATCATGCTGGATGGGATGAGGATTCAACCCACCACGTGATCCTGTTAAAAGTTTCACCAAATGCACAGAGACAATATCCAATAAAGCAAAAGCTAAAAAACAGGTCAGGGAGATCTTAGATCAACTTGAGTATCAAGGGGTCATTGAAACATGTACCTCACCAATGAACAATCCTTTGTTTCCTGCCATAAAACCTGAAAATACATATCGTCTAGTTTTAGATTACAGACATTTAAACACTTGCACTAAGACATTTGCAGTTCAAAATGCACACAGTGCCGCATTAATGAATAACATTGTGCGGAAAAAATACAAAACTACACTTGATATCTCAAATGGATTTTTCTGCCAAAATATAGCACCTGAAAGCAGGTATTTGACCGCATTCTCAGCGTTGGGGTCCCAGCGACAATTTTGTCATCTCCCCCAAGGGTATAAGAATAGCCCGGGGTTATTTTCAGCAAGAGTAACTGAGTTACTCCAAAATTTTGATGAGGAAGCATTGTCCTATGAGGATGATATTTATCTGACGGACGATGACTTAAAGATGCAATTGACCAGGGTGAGCACCATAATTATGGGATTCACCTCTGAGGGCTACAAATTTAATTTAAAAAAATCAAAGATCGCCCACCTCAATGTCCTGTTTTTAGGATATGAGCTTTCAAGTGAAGGGAAAAGTCTGGCAGCAAACTTTTTAGAAAAGTGTGCGCTGCTCCAACCTCCAAAATCATTAAAAAATTTACAATCAATACTGGGATTCCTAAATTTCGGCAGAACATACATTTTGGATTACGCAGAAAGAGTAAAACCTTTCTACGACTTAATAAAACCTGACTTTTCAGTTAGACAATGGACACAGGAACACACAAACATCCTACGTTCACTGCAAGAAGACATGATAGCTTCAAAACACTTACAGACATGAGTAAACATACGCAACTTAGTGATCCGTGTAATAGCGGGTCAATGCGGGTGCACCTACTTATCCTTCAATGAAGGCGAAACAGTACCAATTGCTTACAAATCACACCTGTACACAAACGCAGAAATGCGTTTCACTTCAACAGAAAAAATCCTGACAGCAGTTCAGACCGCTGTAGCAAGAGAAAGAGCACTGGCTCAGGGAAAGCGCATAATTGTCGTAACACCAGTACCGGCTTTAGAAGCTGTTACAAAGGCTAGCATTCCAAATGCAAAAGCCTTACATCCGAGATGGATACAATGGGCTAATTATCTTACTGCAATGGATGTTGAATACAGATTTGATCCAAATCTAAAAACACAAGCATTTCTGCAATACGAACAAGAATGCCCTCTGCCGAATGAAATCTTGCCTCTAGATCAGTATGAATATATTATTTACACTGACGGATCTGCTCAACCGGCCATAGGGAGTAAGCAACAATACAGCGCAGCATGTGCTATCGTTATAGGTCGCATGCAGGATGGAAAGTTCCATCCAAGTTGCACCAAAACGCAATCTCTAGGAGACTGCACGGCTCATTTGGCAGAGTTAAAAGCACTTATACTGGCACTGGTGAATACGGATCACAAATTCCCCACACTGATAGTGTGTGATTCTTTTTACTGTGTGCAATCATACAATGAATATTTACATCATTGGGAACTAAACGGGTTCAAAGACGCAAAAGGTGGCACAATTAAGCATAAAATGCTATGGGAACAGGTAGTTGAGTTGAGAAACGAACTACCACGGGCTCACGTGATTCATACACTGAGTCATCAACGTGATGGCGTTCACGTTGAAGGGAATTCATTGGCTGATGAAGCCGCGAAGGGGGCTGTACATACAGCTTCCGTAGCTGCAATCACTTGTTCAAAAACGAGGATAAACGGTGAGATTATGGTTGCTGTCATTGCTTCACGCAAAGGCAGCTCAGCAGTACCAAAGAAATTTCCACTCAAGTACTCCTACAAGTTAGATGCAAACAACATTCCATTTGCTCAGATTCCTGGAGTGGGGGACAGAGTAATACCAAATATGGATCGTAGGCAAGGTTTGATTATTGCAGCATACAAGGGTTTGGGCTCTGCGCATACGGGCGTTACAGCGACTATTTCATTGTTGAAACAACGCTATTGGTGGCCAGGTCTGACAAAACAAACTAAAGAGTATGTCTTGAAATGTGACATCTGCCAACAGATGAAAGGCTCCACCATAGCACGCCCGGCACAGACACCGTTATTAAAATCAGACAGACCTCTCGCTTGTATATATCTGGACCACTGCGGCCCCTTACAATCAGATGGGGCTTACAAGTATATCATGGTTGCAGTGGATTCATGCTCAAGATTCCTATGGGTTTGGCCTCAGCGCTCGGCTGACGCTCGAACTGGTATCAAAGATTTGCGAGTCTTTATCGGGACATACGCAGTTGGCATGTTACATTCTGACCGTGGCCCGGCATTTAGCTCTGGGGCTTACAAAGAGGCCATGGAAAGTATGGGCGTAGCACCGCGGTACTCCTCTCCATACCATCCTGAGGGAAATTCGGTTGTGGAAAAGAAAAACCGGGACCTAAAGCAATCTTTAACAGCTAGGGTATTAGGCAAGGGCGGTAGTTGGGTCAATCATATATATGGGGTACAACAAACTCACAATAACCAGCCAAGAAGCTCTCTAGGGGGTGTCACTCCTTACGAGGTCCTATTTGGGACAAGAATGTGGGTACCTGATCTTGATTGTGAAGGAGCAGTGGCGGATGAGAAACCATTTGATATCCATGATCGTTTGGCTGTTTTACAGGATCTAAATGAATCCAGGACACAACAAAGTAACGTCCACCTGAAACAGACCGGCACTGGGGAAGACAAGGCAGTCACGTCAAGACCTGTCTGGATCCCAAAAGTCGGGGATCTGGTCAGAGAGAAAATAGCGGATAAAAAAGAATTTGGGCCTTCCTACAGAAAACCTGAACCGGTCCTAGCAATTCAAGGAACAAGAACTGTCCTTCTACCGCCTCTTGCCGGGAAAAAGGAGAAAAGATTTGTCTCAATCAACTTAATCGAACCACACTATGTGGCCGATACTAAGCAGTAGGCCACGTGGACTCCACAGTAGCAGACGCCCTCCTCTCGCTACAATCCTAGAAGTTCAAACGGAAAGACTCATCACGTTCGAAGAGCCTCCAACAAGGAATGAAGGACTAAGCAACAATGCTATGGAACTTGTTCCCCTTGAACCCAAAGTTCAACTTCAAAATCAAACTCAAAATAACACACAAGTTGCAATAAGACCTAATACAGATGTCTACGTCAACATGCCTCGACGAGAGCAAACTACGATTTCAACAAATCCTGATGCAATTCCAACAACTGATCGAACCGCTTCTGGCTACTTCATGAACTTTGATACGTTTTCCTTGGATCCAAGTGAACCGGAAATTACGCCAGCCCAACAAACATGCAAGCAGCAGATTACGGACTTTCTGAACTTTCTCAAAAAGACTTACCTGGTATCGCCTTTGGTAGAACTCTGGGTAATTACTGGGATACTGTTCTTTCTTTTCTGGCTAGGCTTAGTTTTAACTTTTAGCATGCTTATTAATGGACGATACCTTCAACAAAGACCTGAAGCCGAGAAAGTAAATTTGATTCTGAAACCACATCAATCTTCTCATCGTGAACAAAGAGACATGTCATCAGTGAACATTACAGCAGTTCCTATACCGGATGGTATAGTCTGGGACAAGGTTGATTTCGATATATTCGGTCCTACTGAACTTTTAAAAATTTCTCAATGTATTTAAAATTTCATTGAGTGATATCATTACCTCCAGTACATTTTCTGATGATTGGGACTCTGAAACTGTTAATGATATGTTGTCTGATTTAGAGAGAACTGACGCATTTCCGAACACTGAAATGTTAGAAGGTACTTCAGACTATGACACTTTGTACTGTTACCAACACTATGGTCATCATTTCCTACACAAATCTATAACACCTAGAAATGTTTTTGAGTACCACCAGTGGGAGCATTGCCCTACACCACCAAAAGGTAGTTCGCATACATTTGCACAGAAGTTTTCATATTTTTCAGGGTCTAACACCACTGACCCGACATCGTATTATTACAAGGTTGCACCGACATCAGCACTGAAAATTATGTTGACAAACACCAAACAAATATACTCTGCTTCCTTTATCGCCCGATTGTCTGAACAGGGTTTTGACCTATGGAAGGACACAATAGACTTAAAATCAGTCTGGGGTTCTAGAGACTGGCAAGTCCAGGGAACAGAGGCGCTATTTAGAGCGTGCCTCATTCCACAGCAGATGATATTCCTAAATGACACTGTGCAACAGACATCCTGCCTTGGACTAGCCAAGAACAAGGACCTGAACACACCTCGGTTTCCAACACCATCACAGATGGAGGGGTGGCAAAATTCAACTTCACAAGAAGGAGCAACCGTGGATGGCATTTTACAATACAATAGATCAGACCCTAATTGGAAGAAATGGGTGGTTTAGCCCTTAGACATGAACACATGTCAGAAAAGATTCTGGGGTATAACAGAAGGGTTCAGTATCCATAGGCCAGACCCACGCTATGTACAAAGAGAACACCCAGGGGTAGTGACATCCTACAGTGTTGGGAAGTTGTGCCTTGATTGGCTAGAGACCTCAACACTCACAGAAGTGAAACAACACTTATCCATACTCACACATGACATGGATCTTAGGGATTTTTTGCTAGCTCCCAGGAAATCACGTCAGAAACGTTTCATATATGCTGGCATTTATGCTGCCTACAATGAAAATTGGAAAATATCCCAACAAGAGGCCGCAGAGAGAATACGAAAAATAGACCATATTAACTTAGAGAAGGCATTAGCGGTAGTGGATAATGGGTTAACAACTTTGACCTTAAGGATCTATTCCTTAGGCAACATTGTATCTTCTGCAATAGACATACTGGAACAAGATTTGGCCATATTACAACACGGGCAATCTCGGTTACGTTCTATTATGTTGTTAAGCTGGACACTGCAATCTTTGCGTAAAGGCTATGTGCCTTGGAGTTTTATCAACAGTACGTCTCTGTTTTCTGAATACAATCTAACAGATAAACAGGAAGAAATGGCACAATGGGGAGCAAAATATACAATGTTGCGCATTGAAAAGCTGGATAGATTACCATTTACGGTAGCAGAATCACCATCAATGGAATGGCTAATCCATGGCCACATAACTCTACCTGTCACTACCTATCAGTTTCAATATTGCCTTGAGCAAAGGCAGGCAGGCAAATATGAAGAATTGGCTAAGGAATGCATTAAGGAATCTTGGGAATTACCGTACAGATTTCGATGCCGGAGTGGGGATCGAGAAGTGTTTCTAAGCGGTACAAACTGCAAGAACGCTTTAAGCGGTTCTCTCATGTGCCAGAATATTTCCCTGCACGGACCTTGTAATGGTTCAGTAGCAAACTTGTCCTGCCACATGAAAGGGACTCCAGCGGCCGTGATTACTCCGGTATTCAGGCTACTCTCGAATGGGAGTTACTTGATGCTGAATGATCAAGATTGCTATGGGATGCTTCTGGGCATTGCCTATCTGGTCACTGTGAACTCCAGGGTTACTTGCTGTATGCAAGTATTGTTTCCCCCAGTAAATACAGTCAGGGAGGCGCCGTCATGGCCTTCGTTGAATGTTTCCTTTATACAGTTTGATACTTTGAGCAGACTGAAAGCCATGCTTTTACAGCAAACCGTACCCTTAACCTCCGCTCGAGAGACCTTTGATCTTCAAATAGCAAGGACCTCGACTGAGATACAGGCACTTATACGTACAAACTACCCTTTCATTTTGCAGAAATGATGGGTCGTATCTTTAATATGTCTGATACGAGTGGTATTGTACACCTATTAAAGGCCATAGGGTCAGGATTTCTAAGCACCTTTCAAACAATCCTCAGAGTTATTCCAAATTTTATACACTCCGTATTGGGAAACGTTTTTGGAGGTCTTCCGCTGATCCTGCTCTCAATAGCAGATATCCTGATTGTCATATTTTTGCTACGCAATGGACAGCCCAATCACCAACGAGATGGCAAAAGCACTCCTGGAGCGCAAATATCGTGAGCGCATGGTACAACATCTGGGCACACCTCGCAAACGGGAACTGAGCACTTCTTGGTTCCTATCGTTTAGACCAGTCTGGATGGACTGCATCTTACCTGTTCTTCGATGCCTGTTCTGCGGAGAAGAATGCGTGTTGGATCTCTGTCTGACACTTGCATCGGACACGACTACGGACTTGAATACCAGGCTGGAACCCGTGAGGTCCCATGCTCGGCAATGTCCCCAGCATATTCCTATACTGATGGCTGCATTCCTCGAGAACCCGTAGGTACCTTTTACTACAACTGGGTTAAGCATCAGCTCTTCCACTAGCACTCAGGTATCGACTACAGCATCAGCTGCCTCTGCACCAGCTATTGGCAGTTCTGAATATCATCTGTGCTCCATTGACGTACTCTGCGAGGTGTTACAGGGACCGTCCTCTGCAGCGGCAAGCAACAACGATGTTGCGTCTCCCAGCCAGGGCACTTAATCTATAATTGGCTCATCGTGTGCTGGGAAAGAATTCGGAATTTTTTCCTTTTAAATTTCAAAACTCAACTAAATTTGGAACACTTCCTAAAAATTGACACTTTCGCTGGAAAAGCATGGCCTTCTGACGCTTGAAGTGGTTCGGCTTATATAAACGAACTCAACTAGGACTTTGGCTTAAAGTGACATTTCCAATACTAGCTTTCAAAAATAATTTTTTCTTCCCCCGATTAGATTGTTTTTAATTGGTTTTAATGACAATATTTTATGAAGCTCACTGATAGTTTTATGCGCTGCTACCTAGTAAATACAGTAGTTCGCTAGAATTTTTATCATTGTTGACTGTTCGGAAGAGGAGTGGGTGTTATGTTTCATATAGGTACCCTAATATAGGCCCGGGTAATACCATACACCTTCACCTACATTATCTCCCTTACACTACACAGTAATGAGCCTTTAGGATTGAACCTTTACCTAGTTCTAGTCCTGGGCGCAGAAGGAGGGTTTTCCCTGAACAATAGCGTCCTTTAACTCCTTCAATGGACTCATACAGTATGAATGAATATTCATGAGGGTTCTTGGAAACCAGGCAGGGGCTACACCACCTGCATAATATTTACGTACAAGGTTCATCCCATATGTCATCCTCAAATCCAACAATAGCTAATAGAAGAAACAAGGGACAAAGAAACCCTAGATACTTTTGTATAAATACAGCACATCTTGCTAGGGTTAGGAAGAGGAGACCGAGACTTCCAGGCTGACACACTGACCAGAGACGCTGAGGCTCCTGCATGCAGACGCTCCAGCTGACAGTGGTCTAACACATCCCTCGCGGGGTGTCCAACTCGAGACCAGGACGGGGTCCCACACTCTCTCACTTCAGGTAATGGGGATAGACTATATCCTAGAGGGATTCTTGGCTTCACACCTACTCACATGCTAGGTACACTTAGGTACATCTAGATAGGCATCGTAGGAGTACGCGCATCTTTATCATGCATTTTATATTCATGTATGTATTCATGATTATTGCAAGGTAGTAGAACTATACTATCCTTTTATTTTCACTGTACTGCTAATAATATATATCTGCTACTGTCTAACGGTTGTTGCAGCACATCTATTTTATACTAGAAGAACAACTGTGCAATAAATTTTTATTGTAACACGCCCGACTGTTTCTTCTGTGTAACTCTCTGAGATCTAATAAGTGAGCACGAGTGACTGAGCGAAAAGTAGTATATTGTTTCCACGATCCTGGGGGATCAGGGTTGTCATGCTCTGAGATTGTCAGAATCCCCGATAAGAGGAGATTCTAGTGGCACTGTGAGCTAGCTAAAACAGAAATGCTAACATTCTCGGTGGGGGTGCTCAGAGCCAGCCTGACACCAGTCCTACAGTTTATGTTATCCGAAACGCGCAGATCCTGTATGGGTAATATAGGAACTACACGACAGAAGGTGGATTTTACCCTCAGCCCTGTGTCATCATCTCCGTTGGTTTGTGGTTCCTTGTCTTTGAAGTAGATCTTAAGTTTTAACTTCCTTATGAGCTCATTTATCTCCTTGAAAAGTTTGGAATCGTCCAGTTTCTCTGTGGGTACGAAACCCAATCCTTTCTCCAGGATTTCTTTTTGGGCTTGAGTTAAGTCTTGGTCGGTAAGATTCACCACCAAGTGGTCTATCTGCTGGTTCCTGGTTGGTTGCTCAAGGGCCCGGTCATGCTCCTGGTCGATACCCCAGATGATTCTTCCTCTATGGCCCAGTGGACTTGGCTCCTCTTCTGATTCCGTCCCCTCCTGGGGCCAGGGCGCAATCCTAAAAAAGGAGGGGGGTATGGTTGGTAGTACTGGTATTCCTGGGGGCCATTCCATTGGTTAAATGGTGCCCTGGGACCTTCGCGGTAACGGTGGACCGTAAGGGTAGGGTGGATATGGTGGGGGACCTTGATAGTTACCCCATCCGCGTTGTCCTCTGTAGTTTGCTCTTCTTCCCTGGTTCCTTCTTCCCTGGTAGTTGGATCCGCTGTGTCTACTCGAACCCGAGATATTGGAGCCTGAGTCCGAAGTGTCACCATCGGTATTGAAATCCTGGTGACTCGATGATGGGACATGATCATCCCGTATGTAGGGGTATACCATCTCGTGACTGAACCACCCAGTATCCTTCTTCAATTTGATGTATTTACTTTGTTTTAGGGTGACTTCAAACTCATTCATTGTTTGATTGAGTTCCTCAAGACGTTTCTTTAAGACACTGATCGGTGTGTAGCTTTTAAGACGTACCTCGATGGTTTGTAAAACAAAGTAAATACACCAAATTGAAGAAGGATACTGGGCAGTTCAGTCACGAGAGAGTATACCAAATCACCAGGATTTCTATACCGATGGTGACACTTCGGACTCAGGCTCCAATAGCTCGGGTTCGAGTAGACACAGCGGATCCAACTACCAGGGAAGAAGGAACAAGGGAAGAAGAGCAAACTACAGAGGACAACGCGGTTTGGTTAACTATCAAGGTCCCCCACCATATCCACCCTACCCTTATGGTCCACCGTTACCGCAAGGTCCCAGGGCACCATTTAACCAATGGAATAGCCCCCAGGAATACCAGTGCTACCAACCAAACCCCCCTCCTTTTTTAGGATTGCGCCCTGTCCCCAGGAGGGGACGGAATCGGAAGATGAGCCAAGTCTACTGGGCCACAGAGAAAGAAGCATCCGGGGCATCGACCAAGAGCATGACCGGGGCCTTGAGCAACCAACCAGGAACCAGCAGATAGACCACTTGGTGGTGAATCTTACCGACCAAGACTTAACTCATGCCCAGAAAGAAATCCTGGAGAAAGGATTGGGTTTCGTACCCACAGATAAACTGGACAAGTTCAAACTTTTCAAGGAGATAAATGAGTTCATAAGGAAGTTAAAACTTAAGATCTACTTCAAAGACAAGGAACCACAAACCAACACAGATGATGACACAGGGCTGACGGTAAAATCCACCTTCACCCCCCCGACAGTCTGTTACCTGTGGAGTAACTGGCATTTGAGAAGGCTGTCATGAAGGAGATTGAAGAAATGGATCCAGAGGAACATCGTATTTTCCACAATACAACTAAAGAACAAAAACAAGCCATCAGGGAATTGGCCAATAACAACGACATAGTCATTAAGCCGGCCGATAAAGGAGGAGCAATAGTGATCCAATCCACACAGGCATATGACCAGGTATGCCAACACCTTCTACAGGACCAAAGGAACTACGAGATCTTGACAGAGGACCCAACAGAGCAATTAGCATCCAAATCACAAGCATGGTGGAGGAAGCCATCTCCCGCAACTGGGCATCAACGAAAGAAGGGGAATTCCTTATTGCTAAGTCACCAACTATCCCCTATTTTTACACAATACCCAAAATCCACAAGAACCTATCCCAACCTCCAGGACGACCCATTGTATCAGGTATTGGGTTGATTTTGGAACCATTATCAAAGTTTGCCGATGCTTTCCTGCGTCCACTGATACAACGAACAGATACCTATCTCAAGGACACTAAAGATGTCCTGAGGCTCTTACATGACATGAGCTTTGACCCCACAAAGGAATTATTAATGGGCTTAGATGTAGAGAGCCTCTACACCAGCCTACCTAATGATGAGACCTTGCGCATCATAGAAGATGTACTCTTTGAGATTGATTGGGAGTACCAGACCCCACGTAACATAGTTATGGACCGTTGTAAAATGGCTCTTACCGAAAACTTCTTTCGATATAAAAACACACTCTATCTCCAGAAGCACGGGAACAGCATGGGCAGTACATTTGCTCCCAGTATAGCCAGGCTATATGTCCACCACTTGGAGTCACACACAATTCTCAAACCAAATAACCCTTTCCAACGACACATCAGGGTATGGAAACGTTACATAGATGACGTTCTCGTCATCTGGAATGGCGATGAGGAAATGGCCAACAGGTTCATGACTTGGTTAAATCATCAGAACCAATTCCTCAAATTCACTAACACCATCTCCAATAAAGAACTTGTTTTTCTGGACCTCAACATCTGCCCCAAAGATGGTGGCCTGATAACTACCACACATTTCAAAGCAACAGATAAGAACTGCCTCCTCCTTTACGACAGCTTCCATCCCCGACACTTGCGGGATAATCTCCCTTACGGTCACATTTTAGGATTGAGGAGGAACTGTTCTGATGTAAAGGATTTTAAGAGCCAAGCAGAAGAACTGCGGAAGAAATTGGTGAAAAGGAACTATCTACAACTAAGGTGGTGGAGAGCGCCTTGAAACGCGCTAGAAACAACAATAGGGACGCCCTACTTGAACCCACACCGCAGAAAGTCAAAGAAGATATACCAATCTGCATAACAACTTTCAATACCTGTTCCAATCAAGTAACCAAAATAATAAACAGACACTGGCGCACACTCAACTGTGGACACCTGAACTTCCCCAAACCTATGACTCACAGAGGAAAGGGAAAAGTGTGCTGGACTTAGTGGTACATACAAGGCCGCGAAAATTGACAGAGAGTGCAGTGTCAAACACTCTTCTTCTGCCGCTGAAAGGTCACAACCCCTGTGGTCAATGTAGCGTATGCCATCTAACCAGAATGAGTAAGAACATTACATTTAACAATGACACCAAGTGCGAACAACGTCGATTCACCACACGCAATAGCAAGAATGTGATCTACATGATCACCTGCCCGTGCGGTCTCGACTATATTGGGATGACCACACGCCCTGTGAAAATACGCATCTGCGAACACAGGAGCAATGTGAAATGCAAGAAAGCCACAAGTAAAATGTCAACACACTACTTAGAAACCAACCACACCATATTAGACCTACGGTGGACACTTATCGAACAAATGGACTCAGAAACCACTCTGTTTGAAAAAGAACAGCGGTGGGTCTTCCGTCTTGGCACGCACACAAGGGGCCTTAATGATGATATTCCATGGGGGCAAATTAAGTAGTCAATGTATATTTTTCTATCTAGCAATTACTAGTCATACCACCACTAGTATGCATTATTTATGAACATTAATTGGCTCCCTATGAGACCTATCTTCAGTAATAAAACACTGATCTTTTGTTACTTACCTCAATTGTTGCCCACTTATTTGATTAATATGCACTGATACATGTGAATAACAACCAACCAGGGAGATCTGCCACATCGGGCCGTTTTTTTCTGTAACAGCAGAGGTAAAATTGCACAGCCCCGGTTTTTTCCAACATTAGGAAGGTTTTCCTTTCATGATTGAGAAATGGCTCAGCATAGTACTCATTTTTAACATAGTACTGATCACATCCCTTTTCTATGTTAATTAATGTTGCCTCATAATTTGAATTCTCATTTCAAACCATTCAGGTCACACCTGACCAGTCTATATTCAACCGCGAACCCCAGTTTGTATCAACTAACCAACCAGGAAGTTGTGCCATATTAAGGCGGCCATTTTGGGAACCCCGCGTTCTAGTTTCATGGGCGAAGCTTCACCTTGAGCCCGGAAGTTAGTCATTCCAAGGTAGGCGGCCATCTTGGAGGTTATCATTCTAGTGTTTAGATGCAGAGGCATGCTGATTGCAAAACAAACCGGTTATAAATACCGGCGCTCTACAAACACTCATTGTTCATCGGAGCCACGGGCAGGCAGTGTCTTGGGCGAGAGAGATGCTTTGACGAAGTGAGTACGGCATAGCCAATCCCCCAGGCAGCATATTCAGAAATACTACTATTAGTCATTTCAAGGTAGGCAGCCATCTTGGAGGTTATCATGCTAGTGTTTAGATGCACAGGCATGCTGATTGCAGAACAAACAGGTTATAAATACCGGCGCTCTGCAAACACTCATTGTTCATCGGAGCCACGGGCAGGCAGTGTCTTGGGCGAGAGAGATGCTTTGACAAAGTGAGTATGGCATAGCCGATCCCCCAGGAAGCATATCCAGACATACTACCATTCTACTCTGTATATGTATATATATATTTTTTAACTTTGAACTGAATCCTTCCTCTACCCACAGAGTTTGACTACAAGCGCTCCTTCACTCCCGTGTTGAAGCTCATGGGGCCCTAATTAGGCAACCTAAGTGTACGTTCCCTGTCAGTTTTTATAAAATGCTGAGAAATTGTAACATTATATTTTTCCTCTCCTATATAGATGACTACTGGCACACAGCACTGTTGCATTATAAAAGGGCACCGATCTCTGCAAACTGAAAGCGCGTTTAGAGTGTGTGTTTCTTGTTATATGTATTGTATTGTCTTGTATGTCTTGAACAGAACTTCAAAAGGGCAGCACGATATATACGTAAAAATTACGATGAACTATCATGCATGGAGTGAAAAATATATCACCTTTTAAACCTTTCACGAGTGTGGTGAAGGGGTGTTTCGAGTATATCAGAGTATATACTACGATTATTAACTTTGTTCCTCTATCCTTCCAGATCGTTTTTAAAGAGAATACCAAGTAGGTATTGGATGAATGTATTTTTGACAAAGATACATATTAGCCTTTGACATTGACTAGGCTGACCACACTAGGTAACAGTCAGAGTGGTAAAAGGGATCAACATCCTAGGTCCTGAAGAGAAGCTTAGGGGTAGGCTTCGAAACATGTAGACCCATGAAGAAATGCCCATTATAGCACTTTTTCAGCCTTTTCCCCACTTTTATTAATACCAGCTATAGGGAGTATTAAAGTTTAGTTTTCCACGCAGACAGGTATTTTTTAGCTCACTTATCTTGTGACCCTTCCACTCTCACATCAAACACATTATTTCACTTCACTTGAAAGTGCTCCCACGTATCCGTAGGTCGTAGCACGCCCCGTCCCGCAGCGGGCGGGAAGAACCCAATGATGAAGCATGCCACCAAGGGACCTTTTGGTGGGTGAGGGTTATTTTAGAACACATATCGTTTCTCCCATGCTAGAAACCGAATGCTTCTCTTGGGTTTAGTCACTGTTTGTAAGGATAGCACGGTTCTTTGGAATTGAGAGTGGACTCCCTTTGTTTTTTCGATTTGTAAAACAGCGCCATATCTACAAGATTTCACTGTGCCACTTCTAGGACGCCCCTGCTTCAAAACCTTACGCCTGGTTGAAGCAGGCGTAAGAAGTGACGCAGTACAATAAGTATAGGCCTCAACATGCATTGCTGGAGTTGCGTCGTGTTTGCGACACGACTCCAGCAATGCGTGACTTTTGGGCCAACAGATGAGTCAGAATTTCTGGCACATCTATCAATCCTTGCTCCATGGTGCGCAGTATTGTAAATACAGCGCATCCATGGTGGCGCAAGGGTATCGAAGGCTGGGGCAGGGAAACTGACGCATCTCTACAGATGCATCTGTTTCTTGTAAATCTGCCCCATATATATATATATTTTGTACATATTAAAGCACCGCAATCCTCCATGCAATGTCAGTGCGATCTGGTAAAGTTAGTGAAGAAAAACAACTGCTGCTGCCTGGCCACAGCCAGCTCTTTGGGATATGCTAGACGATGAGCATAAACAAAGTTACATTTTATTTTTAAATCATGATTTTGCTGTGTGCCTTTCCCCATGCCCTGCTCTGTAACTGAGCATGTGATGTGAGGGAGGAGACGAGGCAGAACAGACAGAAATAGAGAGACAGAATTAATAAACATAGCGCTACCTCTCGCCCACTTTTTCCCACTTACTTCGTCCTCAAACAGCAAAACTGTAATGGAGCCACCTTGTAACAAAACACAAGTGCAGTAATAAACAAAAACACAAACTTGAGCAAATGGGGCAAATGGGGCAAATCTAAAGAAGAAAGACACTAGACAGAGTGCTGAACTAATTCCTCTGTATCGGGCTGGTGTCACAAGTTCCATTCAGATAGTTTACATTTACTTCAGGAATCTAGATGCACTACTGCAGTGAGATATTTGGGAGAATTTTGGGTCCCTAATTTCTTAAGGGCAAGGCAAATGGGAACCAGAAGCAATGATGAAGTATTTATTGTCAGGCAATGAGAAAGTGTTTATTGTCAGGCACTAGACAGACGTTATTGTTGTGCTTACATGATAGTCACTATCATCATGTCTGGCCTCAGTTTTACTTTCTGGGCTCACATCAATACATGAAAAGCGTTCTTGCCTTTTGAAGGCCCTTCACAAGCCCCTGTCAGGTTTGTCATTTTCCAGCTTATGAAAGAGTTCTTGATTTTGGTTGGTAACAATAAAATACCTTAAATACAGTCCTTCATACCACACTGCCATTTCGAAACATTTCAAAGAACATCTAATATTATTGCCCAGCTTAAAAAATATTCCATTTTCTGGCCACAGAAAGATGGAAGGATTTGCTGGGATTCAAACTATTGGTCTGCATCTCACCAGATGTTAACAGCCAGCATTTAACTCAATTGATCAGCTTGAAACCATTTTGTTTACTACTCCTTAGGATGCAACTGGAGGGCAATAAATATATGGCATAATGATTTGAAAAACAATTGCATTTCTTGCAGCGGATATTAGAGCAAGATACCAAAGAGTGTGGTTTGGTTCAGAAATGTTCTATATTCCATTTTTAATTTCTTTAACACCACCTGCCAACGACGCTGGGAGCAGCCCCGACACCCACCGACCACGCACGCAACCTGGGAGTCATCCTCGACTCAACGCTCTCCATGGCCAAGCAAGTCAACGCAGACTCATCCTCCTGCTTCAACACCCTCCGCATGCTTCACAAGATCTACAGGTGGATCCCGACAGACACAAGAAGAACAGTCACCCAGGCCCTCGTCAGTAGCAGACTTGACTATGGGAACGCCCTCTACGTGGGAGCCCCGGCCAAGCTCATCAAGCGACTGCAACGCATACAAAACGCCTCCGCACGCCTGATCCTCGATGTACCACGCCACAGCCACATCACCCCCACCTGAGGAACCTGCACTGGCTCCCCGTCGATAGGAGAATCTCCTTCAAACTCCTCATCCACGCACACAAGGCACGCCACAAGACTGGCCCAGCCTACCTCAACAGACGACTCCTCTTCTACGTCCCCAACCGCCAACTCCGCTCCGCCGACCTCTCCCTCGCCACCGTCCCTCGCATTCGAAGAACTACCACCGGCGGCAGATCCTTCTCCCACCTCGCCGCCAAGACCTGGAACACCCTTCCACTAAGCCTACGACAGACCCAAGACCTGTTGACCTTCAGGAGGCTACTCAAGACCTGGTTGTTCGACCAGTAGCAGCACCCCCCCCTTTTTTTCCCTAGCGCCTTGATACCCTCGCGGGTAAGTAGTGCGCTTTACAAATTCTGTGATTGATTGATTGCACTGATGGTTTATGGCGGTCTGGTTAAATATGGTCTGTATTTGTATTTTGTAGGCCATCAGCATACAATGCGAGGCACCATGGCGGTACTGAATACGTGTGATGATCAAGTACCACAAGAGAGAGAGGATACTACAAAGAGTCATGAGTGACAGGGAGGAGAAAGAGTTGCAAGTGGTAGGAAGTGTTTCATTTGTATAGGTATATCAATAAGTAAGGAAATCTTTGAGAAACTCAGCATTGTTATCTCAAATTCTGTTATCAAGTTCTGGGGTTATACTAAATAGGCAACTACCTACATCTTTATCATATGAAATCTCTTTATTGATGTCATAATTACACTTTCACAATGGCCTCATTAACCTTCTTGCTTTCTCAAATGTGTTTGAAAATGCACCATTTGCCCACTCTAATTTCAAAATTGTCCTGGGGAGAACCCCGCTGAACCCCTTTTCTGACAGTCGGACTCGCTCGCTCGTTATAGGTCACTGACCTGAACTTTACGCCACACCACTTTCAAATGTCACCAGCCGCCACTGGAGTAATATGTGAAATTTCAGGAAAATTGCATGATATTACTCATTACTGCATAAGAAGCAAAACGGACATCCAGTCCTGTATTTTAGCGTGAAATGTGTGCTTGCATGCATTTTGGACACAATGATGCATTTTGTGCTAAAGGCTATGAGCAGTAGTGTGCCCTTCTCCAACCACCCATTCTACCCAACTAAAGGATGAATTGAACCTGGAGGTGGTGATTGGAAAGAGAAGGAATAGAGTTGTTCCTTGTCTCTTGTCTTTCAGTCACCACTTCCTGATTTAGTTTCATACAGCTCCTTTGTTCACAGTGTTTCTCTGTCCAAGAAAAGCATTTTAAAGAAGAGTGTGTGTCTGTATCCCAGGAAAGAGCAGGACAATTTTTAGATTCATTTTAAAAAGAAAGAATCCTATGAGTGTCTTACTAATTTTTAAGAGCACTGACACATAGTTCCATGCCCAAACAAAGAGACAAATTCTGCTTAACCCCTTCGGTGCTCATGAGGGAATGGTTCTGTCATGTGCACAGGTGCTTTAAATGCCTCTGCTGCAAACAGCAGAGGGATTTCCTTTTTTTGGGGGGGCCTCGGGAGATGGGGAAGAGCTTCCCCAACCTCCCAAGCCTTTTTGTTTTTCAATTTAATGACGATCGCGCTCGTGGTGGGCAGTCGTCATTACATTGAAAATGAAATTGAAACTTTGTTTCAGTTTCACTGTTTTGGTGCTCGTGGGGCTATCTCAGCCACCCAAGCACCGAAACACATGGGGGTGGTATCGTTGGAAACGGGAGAATATACCCTTTCCAATGGCACCCTTCCCTAGTGGATCTTTGCTTGGAGATCGCCCCAGGAGTTCGATCCCCAAGTGGGGATCCACCCACTAGGCACCAAGGAGGGGGAGCAGGCTCTTGGACAAGGGCCTTTGCACCCCCATTGGATTATGGAAACATCAGTCTTTCTGCCCCCCCAGGGGGGCAGATGGGGCAGTAGCCCCCTATCTGCCCCCTAGACACCAGGGATTTTTTTTATAGGCAAGGGGTCGGAGCTGCTCAGAATGGGCATGCCAATACCCCCACCCTTTCCCCCCCAAAGAAAGCAAAAGTCTTTCTGCCCCCCCAGGAGGCATATGGGGGCAATAGCCCCTGATCTGCCCACCGAGGGGGGGCAGAAAGCCCACTAGGCACCAGGGATTTTTTTTTATACGTAGGGGTGGGGGCTGCCTAGAATGAGCATGTCAATGCCCCATCCCAAAAAAAGTTTGTGGCTTCCTGCAGATTCCAGAACTTTCCATCACAGAAATGTGAGGAAAATGTGTTTCGTTTGACAAAGTTTGAGGTTTGCATGGGATTCTGGGCAACAGAACCTGGTGAGGGCCACACAAGTCACTTCATCCTGGATTCCTCTGGACGTCTAGTTAAAAAAAATGTATAGGTTTGCTAGGTTTCCTTAGGTGCCAGCAGAGCTAGGGTTCAAAATCCACAGCTAGGCACATTGTGAAAAAAGGGTCTGTTTCACCGAAAAAATGTGATGTGTCCACCTTGCGTTTTGGGCCATTTCATGTCACATGTACTAGGCTTACCCACACAGGTGAGGTACCATTTTTATTGGAAGACTTTGGTAAATGCTGGGTGGGTGTAAGTTTGTGCCTCCTCACAGATTCCAAAACTTTCCATCACAGAAATGAGGAAAATGTAGGGTTTTGGACAAAGTTTGAGGTTTGCAAAGGATTCTGGGTAACAGAAACTAGAGAGAGCCACACAAGTCACCCCATCCTAGATTCTCTGTGTATCTAGTTTTAAAAAATGTATAGGTTTGCTAGGTTTCCCTAGGTGCCGGATGAGCTAGGGTCCAAAATCCACAGCTAGGCATTTTGCAAAGAAAGTCAGTTTTCACTGGAAAAATGTGAGGTGTCCATGTTGCGTGTTAGGCCGTTTCCTGTCGCAGGCACTAGGCCTAACCCCTCATGTGAGGTAGCATTTTTATGGGGAGACTATGGGGAACACAGAATAGTAGAACAAGTGTTATTAACAATTGACTTTCTTTGCATTTCTGCCTTCCAAATATAAGACAATTTGTAAAAAAAGAAGTCACTTTGAAAAATGACCTTTAATTCCCATGCTTGTATGGGTACCCACAATTTGGGAGATGTGCAAATAACCACTGCTTCTAAACTCAATATTTTGTTCCCATTACGGAAATATTTAGGTTTCCTTGGTAACTATTTTTCACTCTTTATATTGTATCAAATAAATTGCTATATACCCGGTACACAATGAGAAACCATTGCAAGACGCAGCTCAGTTATTGGCTCTGGGTTACTTGGGTTCTTAGTGAACCTAAAAATCCTATGCATCCCCGCAACCAGAAGGGCCCAGCAGAGGCAAAGATAGATTGCTTTCAAACATCTGTCATACTTAGAAGAAGTTACAGGTGAAAAGATTGGCACAAATTGCTGTTTTTTTAACTCAAATTTAATATTTTTTATTTTCAACTTTTAGTTTCTATTAAAAAAAACGTGAAGGATCTACACAAATGACCCTTTGATTAATTTTGAATTTTGTCTAGTTTTCAGAAATGTGTAGCTTTCCAGGATCCATTATTGCTTTCATACCCATTTCTATCACTAACTGGAAGGAGGTTAAAAGCACAAAATATAGCAAAAATAGGCTATGTCCCAGTAAAATGCCAAAACTGTGTAAAAGATTTTGGTTTTCTGACAAAAGTCTACCTTTCCATGAAAGCCAAGAATATGGTAATTTCAGCACCACAAACCCTTTGCTGATACCATTTTTAGGGAAAAAAACTGATGCTTTGTTCTGCATCACTTTTTTCCCATAAAAAAAATAAATAATTACCTGTATTTTGGCTAATTTCTGGGTCCCCTCCAGGGGAATCCACAAAGCCTGGGTACCTTTAGAATCCTCAAGATTTTGGAAGAAAAGGATGCAAATTTGGCGTGGATACCTTATGTGGTCAAAAAGTTACAGGGGCCTAAGCGCAAACTACCCCAAATAGCCAAAAAAAAGGCTTAGCACAGGGGGAGGCCTCGCAGCAAAGGGGTTAATTGTTTCTCATCCTGAGAAAAAACGTAATAAAGTGTTTGGCTCCTTATTGGTCCACAGCAATGAGCCAGATGTTGTTCAGCTTTTTTCTTAGGCTAAAATAATTCCCGAGGTTTGAATCCTTGCTGGGGCATAGGTACACATATCAGGGCCTGAGGTCATCTGGCAGACATTTCTGAGCACTTGACACCCGAAGGTGTCGTGTTCGGTGCGGATTGCATGGACGCCACCAATTTTCTTTATTATAAAAATAGAATTTCCTCTTAATTCTCTGATGGAATGTTCTGTATTCTGTAGGGAACATCACAATTACCATCCACCACATTACCACACATCTATCTATAAAAACAGTACCTCCCATGTGTGAGAGGGGGTGTTTTAACTAATAGGAACAGGCCATATCAGTGACAATGTGAAGTCAATGTACTGTAAGTGTGGAGGACCCATGGTCACAATGTCCGCCTATTCATGTTTTGTGCATTAGTGAACATTTTACCCATACTTTAAAAATTACAGGTGATTCAAAATAACAAAAGGTGTTGGGGGCGTGGCCAAAATAGGGGCTGCACTGGACATGCTTTAAAGTGCTCCACTGGTGGCCCATTCAAGATCCTCTGCTCATCCTTCCCATCCTGCTGTCACAGACCCAGGAGGTGATCCGCTGCTGCTGGCATGCCTGGGGGCTGTGTGGGGGTGTCATGCTGAGTCGAATGGGCCCTCCGATCCCAGTATATTGCCCCTGTGGTCTGCCTGCGGCCTGTGTAGTCTCCCGCCTGAGCGGCCCTTCTTCCTGCGGGGGCCGACCGAAGTCATGGGGCTCGGTGACGGTGGACCCGGGCTGGGCCCTGTGGTGAGCGCTGCTCACCCAACGGAGTTGTTGGGCCCGGGCCGATATATACGCCGGCAGGGTACTCAGAGGCTTGCCTGACCTGCACACCGCTGGGACGGAAATTGTTGCTGCTTGGCCATGGGGGCCTAAATGACGCTGGATGCAGTGCCTGGAGGTGGCTGAAATGCATTTGCCTGCGCCCGTAGTTGCTGGGCTCTCCCGAAATCCTCGCTGTGGAGGCCGCAAGACACGGAGGGGAGTTGGAGTGGTCCCCCCATGACTGGGAGGCCACCAGAGGCCATTGCCTTGAGGTTGGTGCTGACCTAGGCTGGGAGGTTCAGCATGGCACGAGAAGTTGTGGAGTGGCTCCCTATGTGACCCTAAACTGGAGCCTACAAGCCGATGATCCTGGATTGGATGGGCTGCCCTTCCTATTTGATCTGCACAGGGACTCTATGAGTGAACTGTCACCTTGATTTCTAGGGGCTGTACTGCTGTAAGTAAGAGGACACCCTGCTGGCCCCGTGCGCTGCCCTGCTGCTTTAGGCGGTGCCATAGGGTTGTAGGCCTGGTCCCCTGGAGCCGGGGCCATAGTTTTGGCGGGTGAGGGGCCCTCCTATGCAAACCTGCCAAGGGTGGCTTATAGTGGGCCTGGCCCCCCTGCGTGCTTTTTGTCCCACAGATTACAAGATGAAATGGGAGGGATACTTCTTTGGGTGGTGTCCCTGCCCCCATGGGAAAACGTGCTTCCCTCGCCCCCGGAGCCATCTTTTCAGTGGAGTGATGACTGATGCCTCCTTGGTGGTTACCTCTGCAGCAAACATGATCAACACCAGTCTATACCCCTTCATAGGTCCAAAGTACCTTTTCGATGGGGAATACTGCCGGGCGGCTGGATCAAGGGTGCCCTCTCTAGGTAAGTACATGTTGAAGTAGCTGTGAGGTGCTTGATATCCCTACTCACCTCTTGCAGATGTGCCCTCTTTGACTGAGAGACCCCTCCACTCCTACCCGGATTGAACCTGATTGGGCCGTGTGCTTGGTGCTGGACTTACGCCTGTTCGGACTTTGCCCGTGACACCTCTGGTGCCCCACACTCCCTCTTAACTCTTCGCTGCTGCCTCGATCTGCTATATAGTAGGCATGGAGAAAGACAGACCACAACGGTGGGCACAACAGACTGAGATGGATTAGTACACATGGGATACTGGCAAAGGAGGACCCTACCAGGGGAGCTCCGGCAGAGGAGCGGGAGTCCCCGCAGGATCCCACCTGAGCACAGATATTTGTGGCTATAGAGGTGTTGAGTGCTGCGTACAGGCTAAAATAGATGCCGTTTCCCTGTATGTTGTACTTCTAACAGTTGATCTCCATGTAGTGGCAAAAAGATCGTTGGCCACAGAACAAAATGTAACTGAATTGCAGGCCAAGTTGTCCACCCTGAAAGCTGCACTGACCGACTTATCCGCCGAAACAGTGGCCCTGGAATGCAGGGCTGAAGATGCAGACGTCCGCTCTATTAGGTGTAATCTCCTCTTTGTGGGGTTTCTGGAGGGGGTTGAAGACAAGTCACCTGAACTTTTGCTAAACAAGTGGATCAAGTCGGCTTTCCCTACTGCTGATTTGTTCTCCCTGCTTGTAGTTGAAAGGGCACACAGAGCCCTCGCCCCATTGTCCCCGATGGGGGCCCGACTCGAACTCTTATTGCAAAAATACTCAACTACAGGGACCGAGACAATATCCTTAAAGTCGCCAGGCATGCTGATGATCCCACATTCAAGAATCATGTAATCCATATATTACCTGACTATACCCGTCTAGTACAGCAGATGAGGTCATCTTTTGGGGGCATGAAAAAAAAATTGAGTGTAATAGGACTTCAGTACATGCTCCTCTACCTTGCCAAGTTGAAGGTTATCCATGGTTATCACAACTCCTGCAGTGGCTTGGGACTGGCTTGAGGTGAAAGGTGATGGGTGTGTCCAACCCGCGAGTGACAGACAAACATCTTTGGGAACTGGTGTCCTCCCAGGGATGGGACAGCGAGATCGCAGGGCAGGCATGCCTCTCGCTCTTCCCGATGGGTGGTGGTCCGACAGGATGGTACCTTGGCTTGGATCATCTGGAGTCGGACGACGAAGGGGGCAACTGCACCCATTGATGTTGCAGTCTGACAGAGAGGTGGCAAGGTCACTAGTGGAGGAAGTGACTGCCTCCAACTCTGACAATAGTGTTGCTGATGTTGTGGAGGAGACTCCCCAGTCTGGCGACTCCTGAGACTGTGTGAGGACTGGTGGGGAGACTGTTGGTGGATGATGGTGCAGAGGGCGCTGCTTTTTTGATGCGCTGGGTTGAGACCATGAACAATGGAGTGTGCTCTGTGGTTTGACCTCCTTACATGATTTGGTTACTGGACCTGGGGTGTGTATGCACGTGATGGGTGTCTGATACACGGGCACGGCCTCCCCCCACCCTTTCTTCTTTCCTCCCTTTTTTCACCCCTTTTTTCAGTCTCTTTTTTATAGCACATTGAGCGTGGTATTGTACATGGGAGACTAAGTTTGAATGGTGTAGTGGGTGCTGGAGAGATGTTATAGTGATTGTATTGTTAGGGTGAGTGATAGGAGAGAGTTACAAGGGTCAGGGGTGGAGTCCTATTGCTGGGTGCAGCCATGGTGTGATCAGTGCTGGTGTGCTCCACCCCCCTGGCGCTCGCTATTGCATTGACTGAAATTGGAGTGGTTTTTAGGTGGTGTGAGTGATTTTGTCAACTTTCTTATTTTGTTTGCTATATTTCCTCATGTTTTCTCCCACTTAGTTGGGTGGGAATAGTGGACAGATGTGCACTGATATTCTTTACATTTTGAGTGCTTGGGTCTGTGGGTGTTGAAGATGATAGGGGAGGCACAAGTTGTTTTAATGTGTTTACCCAGTGGGTGGGTGACGTTGTTCATAACTGTTGTGGTTCTTGGTGGTGGCAGCAATGGGGTTTCCAGGCGAAAGGGCAGGGGGGAATAGACATGGAGGAATGGGTTGTTTAAATTCCTAACGTGGAATGTTAGATGGCTCAAATCATTTGTGTAGTGATATAAGGTGCAGACCTATCTTCAACAACCTGCTCCGGGAGGAACTCAGGGAGGTGACAACTGGGTATTTCAAGACTAATTGGCTATCCACCTCTGATAGGGTGCTGGAGTGGGACGCGCTCACCGGGGTGAAACGAGATGAGTGCCTGTCTAGAGTCAGTGGTACGAGAAGGTGCCTGGAGAGAGAGAGCTCATGGAGTTAAAGGGTGAGCTGTCCGACTTACAGGGTCAGGGCCCCCGACAGTGGCATATCATGAGACCTTACTTCGGACGCAACGCCGGGTGGGGGATATTTGGGACAGATTGGATTGGCAAACTAATCATGAATACCGCCAAATACTACACCTGGAGGGTCAGAAGTCTGGGAGGCGTTTGGTGAGGTTACTCAAACGGGAATGCTCACACCCGCTCATATTGATGCTCAGATCCCCCAACAGGGTGGAGGCTACCACCCAGATCATTATTAACACTCTGCTGCTAGACCATTTGGCGGTGGTTTGTAGACAAGGCCCACAAATTGACCTGAGTGTGATTGTGAGGTTTTTGGATGACTTACAATTCCCATGCCTCACTGAGGCGCAGAGTAAATGCCTTGATGAGGCACTCAGACTGGAAGACCTACCGGAAGCTGTGTGGAGCATGGCCCTCTGCAAAGCCCCAGGCCCAGATGGGCTGCAAGTGGATTTCTATCAGACGTTCACTGATCCTTTGTTGCTCCACTTGCTAGATACATTCCTGGAGTCCAGACATGCAGGCTCCCTGCCATCCTCCATGCGGGAGGCCCAAATCCTCATGCTCCCCAAATTGGGCAAGGGCCCGCTAACTCTGGGTTGTATCGTCCCTTATCTATGCTGGGGTTAGATGTAAAAATATTGGCTAAGACTTTGGCAATGCGCCTCAGAGACCCATCTGGTCTCTGATGATCAGTGTGGTTTTATGCCAGGCAGAGGGACACATATGAATCTGCGGCAACTTTCCCACTTCGTTCACTCAATGGTAGGTGTCGATGTCCCGGCAGTGGTGGCCGCCTTAGACATTGAAAAAGCATTTGATACCCTAGGTTGGAAGTACCTCTGGGAGGTGCTAGAGAGGATGGGACCGGGCAGAGAGTTCATCTCCTGGATTCGGCTTCTTTTTTAGGCAAACAATGGCACAAGTCTGCACTGGGACTGTGGTATCTGAGGGCATCCCTATAGAAAGGGGATTGAGGCAGAGGTCCCCGCTGTTCCTGCTACTGTTCGCCCTGGCAATGGAGCCTTTAGCGATACAGTTGTGCCACAATATGGCCCGGTGGGGCATTTCAGTGGGGGGTGGAGGGTAGGCGCATGCACGTTATCTCCTTATACGCCGACGGCACATTGCTCTATGTTTGGCACCCAGAGAGGTCAGTGCCCACACTCTTGGAGGTGCTATCGTCCTTTAGGATGGTCTCTGGCTTATGTGTCACTCGCCAGACATAGGTTCTTTTTTCCGCTGGCAGGGTGGTTGGGACAGATGCTACCACTTTCCCTGTGACAGAACTCCAGTGGGAGTGTGACCACTTTCTATATATGGGTCTACAGGTCACCGCAAAAATGGATTGAAACACGCACAACCTAAGTTGTTCTTCTTGTTAGAGTTGTTGCGTGCTTCTGGGGTATCACTCTCTGGTCAAAAAGTGTGACTCGTAATAACACATAAAATAGCGTCTCCTGATTAGGAGACATCCCCCTGAGGTTGCCCACACAGCTGAGGCTAACTACGCATTCAACATGCGATTGGTCCTTGTGGGTCTGGGCGCTTCATTCAATTTTGGAACGCCTCTATTATAGGGAGAGTGGCTCTACGCAAAATGGTTCCACTGCAGTGTTGCCTGCAAGTCTTACAAAACTCCTTCTTCTGCATTCCGCGTACCACCTTCACTACTTTGAATTCCCTGATATGGGCCGGCGGAGGCAGTAGGGTGAAGTTAGAGGTGTTAAAGCTAGACATGGAGTCTGGAGTCCTTGGCCTACTAGACCTCTGTTCTATTATTTTGCAGGATTACTGCAGTATGCAGCATAGTGGTGCGCTGAGGGTCCAAACATCGAAAAGGCTTAATTAGCAGTGTGAGGTGAGAGAGCAGATCTCCCAATGTGCCTGATGATGGGATCACAGGTCCCCTCCGACTACCCATTCACAGTACAGCAGGTCGCAGGAGTTTGGGAGCGGGCAGCTACTTTGGTGCTCTGCAAGACCCCATACACTCAACAGCCTCCCCTTCGCTGGCTCCACAGCTTCCATTGGATACAGAATGTGATAGGCCTTACACAGTGGTATGCAGGGGGATGCTTGATGGCTGGAGATCTGTATTTTAATGGAACCTTCCTCTCATTGCGGAGCGAGGCAGCACTATCAACTACCACCGGGTCAATTTCTGCTATATGTGAAAACCTCACGTACTGCCCGTGAATTATGGGTGACTTTTCCAGATGAGCCGGAAGAATCGAAGACATTGAAATTATTGCTTGACTGAGACTCCACCATGGGGCTGATTTTGCGCATATATAAAGCTCTGAAGACTGACCACAAGGTAGACGCGATGAAGGTCTGGGACAGATGGCCAGCAGACTTACAAAGAGAGAATGGTGATGAGCGTTTGCACAGGTTCAGGAGGTTGCCTGCAATGCCCAATTTGAGCTCAAGCAGTGCCACTATTTACATCGCACCTATCTGACACCCCTGCAGCTCTGTCGTTTCAATACGAAGCACTCTGCGGCAAGTTCTTGGTGTGATCAGGAACCGGCGACATTTATCCATATGACATAGTCTTGCGTGAGGTTGCAGGATACTGGACTGGGGTATTGCAGACACTGCCGGGCATTGTGAGAGTCCATATTGAGCTCTCAGTTAAACACTGCCTATTGGGCATACTTCTGACCCTAAAAAAGGATCACGAATGCGACATGAATTTGCCCTATTGGGGCTTGTGCTGGCTAAATGCTGTATTGCTAAACACTGGATGCACTCCACCCCCCCCCGACTGAATAAATGGAGGACTGACTTGAGTGAATGGGGAGTGGCAGGGGAGCGACAGCTCCACTTGGCCCACATAGATGAAGTTGTGGAATATGACTTGGAGATCTGGGGGGGGCAGGTTGGAAAGATTGATGAAGGATGGAGAGCCATGGGTTGCTCCCTCTGTGCACTCTCAGACTGTGAGATCGGCCACTCCCCTGACATCACCCGGAGTCGATTCCTTGAATGACTGACTGTTTAATAGCAGAGTCTACAAGCAAAGGATGTGTGTGTGGGGGGGACACAACGATGATACCAGCAGGAAATGCTAGTGTCTAAAGGAGCTCATCTGGGCTTTTAGAGATCCGGGTGGTGGCTGTGACTGCTTGGTTTTCAATGCAGAGCGAACATCTGCAGACGAGTTGGGCTCAATGACTCCTGGCCCCCAGTTCCCCCTCCCCCAAAATGTTCCCCATACGGAAGAGGCGGCTGACCTCTCCTGAAGACCCGGGGACCCAAATCCTATTTTTTCTCTTTTTCTTTAACTTTGCCCTACTGCCATGGGTTTTTTACTCTCCTTGGTGCTTACTGCCACCACAGTTGATGGTTATTATGTTTCTTTGGATGGTTCACTCCCTGATATAATATATTGTATGATTGCTAGCTGATATGACACTGTATTTTTTTATCATTCTATAACTGTGTTGGGATTTCTAGCACTTAGCACAGGTTCACTTACGATTTATTTTTATTGGATGTTACAGGTTCTCTACCTTTACACAATTTACATCTGTGCCAATTTGCAATGTACCGCACTGTGCATATTCTCAATAAACACAAGTTTAAAAATAATGCATTGGGATTCATTTTAGCCACATCACCATGAAGTGCCTATGTTTCTAGTTTTCCTAAATGTCTGGGGTTTGTAGTTCGCCTTTGTGCAGAACAATCCAAGACACAAATATTGCTAACATCTACAGTAGAATCTCCTTTAAATAATTCAGTGGCTTCTAGCGTGTGGATTGCTCAAGCCATTAAAAAACCCAGACTCAGAAGAGCTAGGGGAATGAAGATTTGGGTCAAGACAGCAGGGATGTTTTCCCATGTAAGAAAGACTGAAGAGAACTACAGTGGTATTGGGGAGTAATGTTGAAAATCTGACAAAAGTCTAGTTCAGGGCATTGTCCAAGTTAACTAATCAGGGCAAGGACAGCCTGGCACCTGGGGATGGAACGCTTATGGTGTTTTGATGTTCACAGTGTATGAATGTAATAGTTTTCCACACAACCCTGGGGTAATACCTGAGACCAAAATATACCTAACCTAAACCAGTATTTCTCTTTCAGTGGCTTTCCAAATGTCCAAAATACATGGCACCCAGTTTATCACTTATGGGCACTCCAAACACCTACAAAACCATAGATATCTGATGCATTTACCCTTAGGAGTCATAGAGAAACAATTTAGGCAAGACAAGAGCAGAGAGTATCTGCTCTTGTGAGAGAAAGACTGAAGGAAATTACCTTGTTTTGTAAAACAATTGCTAAAAATCTGACTATGGTCACATTCCGTGTGATCTCCTGGCCAGTGATTCAGTGTGAAGGAGTCTTGTCACCCAGTATTAGTAATTTTAGGATGTGTAAGTATTGAAAAAAATGGGCTTGTATGTTACTTTTAAGCCCAGGGGTGACACCAGCAACCACAGATAAGTTACCGAAATCAGCATTTTGCTTGTAGTTCTTTCCAGATTTCCAAAATGCACTGCATCCCATTTAAAACCTGTGAGCACCTTGGACCCATAGAACACCCATACAAGGCTGGTACCCCCAGGCTCAGCAGTCCCAAAGGGACAAAAGTGGCAGTCCAAATTGGCAGTGATATGTTACTGAACCTGGGAGACTGTAGGAAATTACCAAAATGATAGCAACAAAGGTCACTTTCACACCATCAACTCTCCTTGTCAGCTAATCAGAGTGAGGAAGGTTTGACACCCAGCAAAAAGATACCTTCAGGAATGTGGGTGCTAAAAATATATGACTGTGTAATGCTTCCATGCAGCCATGGGATGATGCCTGTGAACAAAGGTAGGTAGACTAAACCGGCATTTCGCTTAGTGTTGCTCTCCAATTTTCCAAATTGTACTGAACCCAGATTATTGCCTATGGGCACCCTGTACCCATAGAAAACCCATACATGTCTAGTATCCCTATTCTATAGGGAATCAGAGGAACAAAACAGGGAGCCAGCCTTGGCAGGGATACGTTCCTCTTGGAGGAAAAAGGGGGCCTCATTTACGAGGCCCTAGCGGCAGTTTTGCTCTGCCGGAGTGTCGCTTTTTTGATGCTCCGGTGGTGCAATGTGCCACAGCATATTTACAAGACCACGCAAAGCCACGCTACGTGGCTTTTCATGGCCTTGTAAATATGTGCCCCCTTCACGCAGAACACTGCATGGATGGGGCATTCCATGGGAGTTGCTGTGGGTGTTCTCACGCAACACCCATGGAATCTGAAGCTTTCCAGGATTTACGAGAAATCGTAAACCTGGGAATGCCTCAGAATTTAACGCCACCCCAGGGGTGGTATTAGGGAGGAGAATGTTTCAATTTCTCCTTGGTTTTTCCTTTTTTCTATCTGTGCTGCATTCTGCAGCACACATTGAAAGAGGAAATCGCTTGAATTGATTGATTTTGTGCAGGAAGGTGTCCCTTCCTGCACAAAATTAATCAGCCCCCCAACGCAGGCACCCTTGCACCACGGTGCAAGGGTGCCTGCGACGGTGCATGGCAGCCCATTGTGCGCCGGAACTGGGGAAAAGGACAGTCATGCATTGTATCACATTGATACGGCACATTCCTACCCCTTTGTTTTGAAGTAGGGCAGCGCAGCAAGATTCCTTGCGGCGGCGCCCTACGCCAAAACCTCATAAATGAGACCCCTTGTATATTGCACAATGTGTTTCAGATAGGGATATGATAGCCAGCCATCACTTTATATTGAGCATTCTTTGCAATTGGGGATTGGAGATTGCAAGACAGAAATTAACGGGCACTGTAATCCTTGTTCGGTCATGATGTCAATTTACCAAAATACCAGAAGTAGCGGCATTGGCGTCACAAAACCAGTGACTCCTCCCCCTTCCTCCCATGACTTCAAAGACTTAACTCCTTTTCCTACCATGAGACTCTCAGCACCCTTGCATTTACTGATGAGAGACCAAGGGAGTGGTAAGGACTGTAAACTGCATAAAGTAGATTAGGAGGCAAAAAGTGTTCTAGACTGAAGACATCGCTGTCAGTAGGGATGCAGAGTCGATGGCGACCTTAATATTCCCTCTACATCTCAATATATAGACTGAAGTCTCGTGTTCATCGAAGTGCGTTCGCAAGAGGTGAAGTTACTTGCATGGCTGCGATTTTAAAATAGGCATCCTATATGCAAATGAAGCACACTTTTAGAAGACGTAGCTGCGCTGTATGCTAATGATTCTCATAAATATGGAAATTGGTTGAGATATCTGTGCACTGCCGGCTGATCCCGAGAACTCTAGCTGACAGTCCGTGGTATGAGTGAGAATGATGATGGTGGACGTGACTTTCGGAGAGTCGCAGAACATGAGACGACAAGACCAGTTATTGCCATGGAAGGATGTCATCTTTAAGAGCCGTACGGACAGGAATTTCAACGCCAGGTTCGAAGTGGGCAAGCCTACAGGCTATGTCATTATGCTCACCTTGTACTTGCAAAAGTTGAATCTCGCGGTGGGTGTTCCTCAAAGAAACTGTTCATGCACACCAAATGTGCCTTGCTTCCAAGATGCCATTTTTCTTAATTTAACTTTTTTAAAGCACTTACCACAGCATTTTATTTGACATTTTCCACCTGGAAAAGACTTAAGGCTGCATTGGCCCCAGCAAAATTGAGTCTTGTGAACTTCAGGTCAAACTAGATTCCAGCAATGAACTCTTGGCTTCCTCAGCCATGTTGACTGCTTTGAAGGCCAAAGACCAGGTGTACAGAATGATGAGACTAATGTGGTCTTCTCTGTAATCTTTAATGAAGTGAATCAAACGGATTGTTTTCATTTCCATTTTAGTATTTTTTTACATCACGTTACTAAGGATCTTATTTATGAGAGCCCTGCGTCACTTTTGCACCACGTAAGGGCTCTGAGAAACAATTGTGAAGCCATGCAAAGCCAGTCTGCATGGTTTTGAGTGGCCTCGTAAATCATGAGTAAGGCGACGCAGCACAAATCACTGCGTGGCCTTACTCTGTGCCCGGGAGGCGTTCCATGGGCGTTGCGGTGGGTTTCCCACGCAACACCCATGGAAATTTACAAAGAGATGTAAACCTGGGAAAGTGTCAGATCTGTACTTCTGAGGTGAGGTTAACGAGGAGAAATATGTTAATTTCTCCTCGTTTTATCCTTCCATGTGTGCTATATTCTGCAGCACACGTGGAAAGAGGAAAGCACCTCACAGTATTGTTTTTGTGCGGGAAGATCCCTGTTAGACCTGGCATCCTTGGCGTGGGTCTCCCTTCCATTTTTTCGTAATGCCTCCACTGTTGCCGATATGTTTTTGCTGGACTAGATGCTCATGGGCACTTTGCCGCTGCTAATCAGTGCCAAAGTGCAAGTGCTCCCTATCGTTAATTGATATATGTATTAGTGACTCCATGATTGGATGATTGGTTTACTTGTCAGTCCCTAGTACAGTGCACTCAGTGTGCCCAGGGCTTGTAAATCCAATGCCGCTGGTGGGCTTGCAGCACTGGTTGTGCCACCCACAGAAGCGGCTTGTAAAATGTGTCTCAGGCCTGCCATCGCAGAGCCTGTGTGCAGCCTCGGGCTGCCATGTCGACTTGGTGAGTACACCCACTTACCAGTCCCTAAACCTTCCCTGTACTGCATGTTGGTCACCCCTAAAGTAGGCCCTAGGGCAGGGTGCATTGTAAGTATAAGGTAGGACATGCCCTGGTGTGTGTGGCATGTCCTAATAGTGAATTACAGCCATTTTCGTTCTTCACTATTGCAAGGCTACCTGCTCCCCATAGGCCAGAATGGGCAGACTGACTATTACACCTTATAATCAGAACTGACCCAGGGAACATGGTAGAAAAACGAATTTAGTATGCCTGAACTCAGGATGATAAAATACATCTTTTAGTGAAGTTGGTTTTAACATTCTGTGTTCGAAAATACCACTTTTAGAAAGTGGGTATTTTCTTGCCTAACTATCCAAGCCTGCCTCTGCTAGGTTGTGTATTCCTTGTCTGGAGATTGAGTGACAGGGGCTGGGGGTGGCTACCGGAGACAGGGTGAGTCAGCGCAGGGCTGAATAGAAAGATTTGCATCCAGAGTGGAGGGAGGAGTTGCACCTGGGTCTGAATAGGGCTGTGCCTGCCTTCCACAATGCTGGCTCCACCTCCTGCCGGGCGGCTGAGCACTCTGCCCCACATTCTGAAAGGAAAGAAGGAGTCAGAAAAACAAAGTGCTCCAGAACTGACCAGAACTGGTTTTGGACTAGGCAGAGGCCTCTCTGCCTCCAGAGAACAAAGAGAATCAGGGTATAAGAGGGGCACCCAGACCCCAGGAAGATTAGATCACTTTTGGGAACAAGAAGAAACCTTTACTGAGGAGCGGAACCAAGAAGAAACTGAGGAGAAACTATCCCTAAGCCTGAAGTGCTGCTTGGGGGATTGGCCTGCAGTGGTTTGCCTGACTGCCAAAGAGAGGAGAAAGGAACTTTTGCTTTGCTGTGACTTTCATCAACTTGTGAAGGATCTCCAAGGGCTTGGAAGAGAGCTTGCCCCCTGACCGAAGTCCCAGGACCATTGGACTTCACCCCCTTTGTGAATTGCTGCTGGAAACTCTGTTTCAGTGGCTACAGAGGTAGGGAGCTGTGACCGACTCTCACGACCGACTCGGTGTCCTGCAAGCACCGCATCGAAGCACCGTCTCGCCCTGCAACGCACGGCCCTGGTCTCACCGACTCCGTCAACGAGCCGCTGCCTGCACCGCATCGAGGGACAACGCGTCCTGCAACGCTTCGCTACGCCGAATCGAACTGGTCCGACCGACACGGTCACTGCTGCTGAGTTCGAGTCCTGTGACCGCACCGGAGTTGGGCACCGCTCGCACGCTTTGCGACGCACCGCCCGACTCGCACCGCTGTCCGGACTGATCGACGCCAGCTCCTGAATCCGGCTCCGCCGCCGCACCGCAACCTGCCAGCACCGCATCGAAGCACCGTCTCGCCCTGCAACGCACGGCCCTGGTCTCACCGACTCCGTCTCGACGACGTCAACGAGCCGCTGCCTGCACCGCATCGAGGGACAACGCGTCCTGCAACGCTTCCATTTTTGCATCGCGACCGCGACGAACAGCCATCCGGCTCGCACGCCCGTGCCTGCCGCTTCAAGTAAAAGGTACTGTGACCGAGTCTGTCTACGCTGTGTTGGCCCGTCTCGACGCGGTCAGCTGGATTTGTTAGACTCTGTTTGTTCTCGACATCGCCGTAGCCGGAGGAGGCTACCGACTCGCACAGAACCTTGAATTAAGCCTTTTTGATCAGAACTAAGTATTCTTAACAGTATTGTGGATTATTTTTGTCGTTTATGGTCTTGTGATAAATCTATATAAAGTATACCTATTTTTATAAATATATAACCGGTGTGGTGTCCATTTGTAGTGTTGTCACTTGATTACTGTATGTGTTCACAAATGCTTTACACACTGCCTCTGAACTAAGCCTGTCTGCTCGTGCCAAGCTACCAAGAGGGTGAGCAGGGGTTATTTCGGGAGTGTACCTACTTTCCCTGACTAGACGCAAGGGTCCCTATTTGGACAAGGGTACATACCTCTGCCAACTAGAGACCCCCAAATCTAACATTGGTGGTCAGCGGTGAGGATTCTGGACTTGCATTTGTGACTCATGTACAGTGATTGGTGAACACTACTTAGTGAGTGCAGACCAAAACGCAACCACATACTTTAATAGCATTTTTTCTGGGATTTCCTATTTTTGCAAATGCCAAGTTCAGTCACTATGGAGAAACCAGCATCAGTAGCCTCTGTTGAATGTGATTGGGAAGAAGAGAGGCTAGAATGCTACACCCTTAAGCAGCTCAAGCAATTCTGCAAAAAGTTTAAAGTGTCCATGACCGGGATCTCCAGGAAGGAGGACCTCCAAAAGGCGCTGAGGGCCTGGGTCGAATCAAGGAGTGCCCCTGTGGAGGGGGCTGAGAATGCAGAAGGGCAGCTGGAGGGGCTATTGGGTCTAGGGGCTAGAAGACCACCTTCCCCAGTAGGTAGCAGTGTTTCTGCCAGAGGACTGTCTCCAGAGGAGTTGGAGGACAGGAAAGAGAGTAGGGTGCACGAAATGGAGCTGACCAAACTCAAGCTGAATAAGCAGTTAGAATTCGAAATGCAAACAAGGAAATTAGCCCTAGAGGAAAAGAAAATGCAGTTTGAACATGAGAAAGTTTTGAGGGAGTTGGAATTGAAGGCCAAGAGCTTAGAGATTACTCCCTCTGGTGGCAGTGTACCGCCTGTGCCTGTTGAAGCTAGGGTGTATATTCCCAAAGATGTGGTGAAGGAGTTTTTAAAAATGACGACATAGGGCAGTGGTTCAAAGCCTATGAGGTAGCCATGTCTTCCCACCGGGTCCCTGAGAAGGATTGGGGAGCGGGGTTGTGGGGACGGTTCCTCAGTGAAGGGCGGGATACCTTGTTGGATTTGCCCTCTGAAGTCTATAATTCGTACAGCCACATGAAGGATGCCTTAATGACTAGATATGGTTTGACCCCTGAGCTTTATAGGCAAAGGTTCAGGAACTGTAGTAAGATTGAAAGCAGTACCTGGGTTGAATATGTGACCTTCTTTTGCAGAGCCTTGGATGGTTGGGTAAAGGGTAGCAAAGCGACTGATTTTCAGGCGCTCTTTGATTTGATTGCCTGGGAGCACTTGTCCGGTAATTGTTTTCCTGAGCTACGCCAGCACCTGATTGATAGTAAGCTGACTAACCCTAGGCAGCTTGCTGAGGAGGCGGACCGCTGGGTGAGTACCCGGGTCCACAAGGGTCACGTGGGAGACTCCGCCAAGGGTGGGCAGGGTCCCCAGCAGAAGAGTGGGGGGACAAGGGTAAACAGAAGGAGTTCCATAAAGGGCCCCAAAGTAGACCCCAAGGGAACCAAGGGAAAGGTTCCCAGCCTCCCCTGAGAAGAAGCCAGTGGCCCTGACAGGCCCCCCTGTTCACCAGGGACCACTGGTATGTTACAAGTGTGGCGCCCCTGGCCACAAGGCAAACGATCCTCGTTGCCCTTTGCATGGAAAACCAGCACCCACCAGTGCAGTCCCCCGGCAGTTGGCTAGTGTAGCCCTGGGGGAGGAGTTGGGTGCCCAAGGTGGGGGGATCCCACAGTGTTTTCCCTTGTCTCATTAGGAGACTCTGAGATGGTCCCTAGGACCCCGCTGCCTGAGAACACTAAGAAATACAGGCAGTGGGTGACCATCAATGGCCATAGGGTGGAGGCTCTGAGAGACACAGGAGCCAGTGTGACAGCTGTCAAGTGTCACCTGGTGTCTAAAGAGCAGGTTATCCCTGATGCATTCTATCCGGTTGTTGCCGCTGACAACACAGAGAGTCACTGCAAGGTGGCTCAGGTTCCCTTTGAGTGGGGGGGTCTCGGGTACTCTTCAAGTAGCTGTGAGGCCAGCCATGCCTGTTGACTGTTTGTTAGGGAACGATTTGGAGAGCTCACCTTGGGCTAAGGTGGAGCGGAGTGCGCATTTAGAAATGTTGGGCTTGCCTGATTGGGCATGTGTGACCACCCGGTCAATGGCAGCTAAAGGTGTTCAAGAGGACCTGGAGCCTGAGAGGGAGGCCCAGGTGCCTGCCGGAGAGAGAGGAGGCAGGGGGCGCGGGAAACCGGCCCCCGAGGTTCCCACGGTCCAGGAGGAGGCAGACCCTGAGGGGGATGCCCTGGAGCCTGCAGGGGAACAGGTAGCTGAACTGGGGGACCTACCTGAGCTGACCCATTGGCAGCAAGAAGGAGGACCCTCCAGGGAAGAGTTCTGCAAGGAGCAGAACACATGCCCTTCTCTCGTGGGTCTGAGGCAACAGGCCACAGACCAGGCAGCAGGTGATCAGTCTGGATCACATTGGGTTTACTGGGAGAATGGTCTCCTGTATTCAGAGCCTAAGGTTGCTGAGCCTGGGTCAGCCCGTGTGCTGGTGGTACCCCAGCGCTTCAGAGCCTTCCTACTGGGGTTGGCTCATGATGTACCATTAGCGGGACATCTGGGGCAGGACAAGACCTTTGACAGGCTTGTTACCCATTTCTATTGGCCCCAGATGCGCAGGAGTGCCGCCACTCACTGCAGGACATGCCAGACTTGCCAGGCAAGTGGAAAAGTGGGAGGAAGCACAAGGCTCCTCTCCAGCCATTCCCTGTGGTCAGCACCCCCTTTGAACGGGTGGGTATTGACATTGTGGGGCCACTGGACCCCAAGACAGCCATGGGCAACAGGTTTATCCTGGTCTTGGTGGACCATGCCACCCGGTACCCTGAAGCCATCCCTCTGAGGACAGTGACGGCCCCCGTGGTGGGACGGGCACTGATGGGAATTTTCTCACGTGTGGGATTCCCTCAAGAGGTGGTGTCTGACAGAGGTACCAACTTCGTGTCCAAGTACATGAAGTCCCTGTGGCAGGAGTGCGGTGTAACTTACAAGTTCACCACTCCTTACCACCCTCAAGGAAATGGTCTGGTTGAGAGATTCAACCGGACCCTCAAGGGCATGATTATGGGTCTGGAAGAACCCATGAGGCGTAAATGGGACGTCCTCTTACCATGCCTGTTGTTTGCATACCGGGAGGTGCCACAGAAATCTCTAGGGTTCAGTCCCTTTGAGCTCCTCTATGGACACCCGGTGCGAGGACCTCTGAGTTTGGTCAAGGAAGGCTGGGAGCAATCTCCCAGGAAACCTCCCCAGGATGTATACAGTTACATGCTGGCCTTCAGGAACCAGACTAGGCGTTTCAGAGAGCTTGCTGAGGCAAATCTGGAAGCCAGCCAGGAGGAGATGAAGCGGTGGTACGACCAGAATGCCACTCTGGTAGAGCTTCAGCCTGGTCAGAAAGTGTGGGTCATGGCCCCTGTGGAGCCCTGTGCGCTCCAGGACAGGTGGACCGGCCCTTTTACGGTGGTGGAGCGCAAGAGTCCAGTTACCTATTTGGTGGACTTGCAGTCTCCCAGGAACCCCTTGCGGGTCCTGCATGTGAACCGCCTGAAGCCCCACTTGGAGAGGTCCCAAGTGGGCATGCTCTTAGCTACAGATGATGGAATGGAGGAGGAGACCGAGCCTCTTCCTGACCTCCTGTCAGCCCGAGAGCAAGATGGATCAGTGGAGGGAGTAAACCTCTCTACCTCCCTGACACCTGAGCAGCAGGGTGACTGTCGCCACTTGTTGGGACAGTTCCCTGACCTGTTCTCCCTGGTTCCCAGTGTCACTCATTGGTGCGTCCATGATGTGGACACTGGGGACAGTCTTCCTGTGAAGCACAAGGCTTACAGGGTGACTGACAGGGTCAGAGCCTGCATCAAGGAGGAGGTCTCCAAGATGTTTGCGCTAGGGGTGATTGAGTCCTCTAACAGCCCTTGGGCCAGCCCCGTGGTCTTGGTTCCAAAAGCTGCCGCGCCTGGTGCCACACCAGAACTCCGGTTCTGTGTGGACTACAGGGGACTCAATTCCGTCACCAGGACTGACGCCCACCCCATCCCCAGAGCTGATGAGCTCATAGATCGGTTAGGGGCTGCGCGGTACCTCAGCACGTTTGACTTAACGTCTGGATACTGGCAGATCGCCTTGACTGATGGGGCAAAGAGAGGTCAGCATTCTCCACACCAGATGGGCACTACCAGTTCCGGGTGATGCCCTTTGGGATGAAGAATGCCCCTGCCACCTTTCAGAGGTTGGTCAACCAGGTGTTGGTTGGACTGGAGGATTTCAGTGCCGCCTACCTGGATGACATCGCAGTGTTCAGTGCCCGTTGGGAAGAGCATCTGCGCCACCTCTGGGAAGTGTTGATGGCGCTGCGGAGGGCAGGCCTCACAATCAAGGCGAGTAAGTGCCAGATTGGGCAGGGTTCTGTGGTGTACTTGGGACACCAGGTTGGGAGCGGCCAGGTGGCGCCCTCCAACCGAAAATTGATACCATTCTGGCTTGGGAGCCCCCCAAGACCCAGACAGAGGTGAGAGCCTTCCTAGGACTCACCGGGTATTACCGGAGATTCGTCAAGGGGTATGGCAGCATTGTTGCCCCCTTGACCGAGCTGACTTCCAAGAAGCAGCCCAGGAAAGTGATTTGGACTGACGCCTGTCAAAAAGCTTTTGACACCTTGAAGACTGCCATGTGCACGGCGCCTGTGCTCCAGGCACCCAACTTCTCCAATGAGTTCATTGTTCAGACCGACGCTTCAGAGCATGGTGTAGGGGCTGTTCTATCACAGATCAATGAGGAGGGCCTAGACCAACCTGTAGCCTTCATCAGTAGGAGGTTACTTCCCCGGGAACAGAGATGGAGTGCTATTGAGCGTGAGGCATTTGCTGTGGTCTGGGCACTGAAGAAGCTGAGACCATACCTGTTTGGGACTCACTTCCGGGTTCAGACAGACCACAGGCCCCTCAGATGGTTGATGCAGATGAGGGGTGAGAATCCAAAGCTGTTGAGGTGGTCCATTTCCCTACAGGGGATGGACTTTACGGTGGAACACCGCCCTGGTACAGAACACGCCAATGCTGATGGACTGTCCAGATTTTTCCGCCTTAGCGATGAGAACTCCCTAGGGGTAGGATAGTTCTCCCCACATTTCAGCTGGAGGGGACACGTGTTAGACCTGGCATCCTTGGCGTGGGTCTCCCTTCCATTTTTTCGTAATGCCTCCACTGTTGCCGATATGTTTTTGCTGGACTAGATGCTCATGGGCACTTTGCCGCTGCTAATCAGTGCCAAAGTGCAAGTGCTCCCTATCGTTAATTGATATATGTATTAGTGACTCCATGATTGGATGATTGGTTTACTTGTCAGTCCCTAGTACAGTGCACTCAGTGTGCCCAGGGCTTGTAAATCCAATGCCGCTGGTGGGCTTGCAGCACTGGTTGTGCCACCCACAGAAGCGGCTTGTAAAATGTGTCTCAGGCCTGCCATCGCAGAGCCTGTGTGCAGCCTCGGGCTGCCATGTCGACTTGGTGAGTACACCCACTTACCAGTCCCTAAACCTTCCCTGTACTGCATGTTGGTCACCCCTAAAGTAGGCCCTAGGGCAGGGTGCATTGTAAGTATAAGGTAGGACATGCCCTGGTGTGTGTGGCATGTCCTAATAGTGAATTACAGCCATTTTCGTTCTTCACTATTGCAAGGCTACCTGCTCCCCATAGGCCAGAATGGGCAGACTGACTATTACACCTTATAATCAGAACTGACCCAGGGAACATGGTAGAAAAACGAATTTAGTATGCCTGAACTCAGGATGATAAAATACATCTTTTAGTGAAGTTGGTTTTAACATTCTGTGTTCGAAAATACCACTTTTAGAAAGTGGGTATTTTCTTGCCTAACTATCCAAGCCTGCCTCTGCTAGGTTGTGTATTCCTTGTCTGGAGATTGAGTGACAGGGGCTGGGGGTGGCTACCGGAGACAGGGTGAGTCAGCGCAGGGCTGAATAGAAAGATTTGCATCCAGAGTGGAGGGAGGAGTTGCACCTGGGTCTGAATAGGGCTGTGCCTGCCTTCCACAATGCTGGCTCCACCTCCTGCCGGGCGGCTGAGCACTCTGCCCCACATTCTGAAAGGAAAGAAGGAGTCAGAAAAACAAAGTGCTCCAGAACTGACCAGAACTGGTTTTGGACTAGGCAGAGGCCTCTCTGCCTCCAGAGAACAAAGAGAATCAGGGTATAAGAGGGGCACCCAGACCCCAGGAAGATTAGATCACTTTTGGGAACAAGAAGAAACCTTTACTGAGGAGCGGAACCAAGAAGAAACTGAGGAGAAACTATCCCTAAGCCTGAAGTGCTGCTTGGGGGATTGGCCTGCAGTGGTTTGCCTGACTGCCAAAGAGAGGAGAAAGGAACTTTTGCTTTGCTGTGACTTTCATCAACTTGTGAAGGATCTCCAAGGGCTTGGAAGAGAGCTTGCCCCCTGACCGAAGTCCCAGGACCATTGGACTTCACCCCCTTTGTGAATTGCTGCTGGAAACTCTGTTTCAGTGGCTACAGAGGTAGGGAGCTGTGACCGACTCTCACGACCGACTCGGTGTCCTGCAAGCACCGCATCGAAGCACCGTCTCGCCCTGCAACGCACGGCCCTGGTCTCACCGACTCCGTCAACGAGCCGCTGCCTGCACCGCATCGAGGGACAACGCGTCCTGCAACGCTTCGCTACGCCGAATCGAACTGGTCCGACCGACACGGTCACTGCTGCTGAGTTCGAGTCCTGTGACCGCACCGGAGTTGGGCACCGCTCGCACGCTTTGCGACGCACCGCCCGACTCGCACCGCTGTCCGGACTGATCGACGCCAGCTCCTGAATCCGGCTCCGCCGCCGCACCGCAACCTGCCAGCACCGCATCGAAGCACCGTCTCGCCCTGCAACGCACGGCCCTGGTCTCACCGACTCCGTCTCGACGACGTCAACGAGCCGCTGCCTGCACCGCATCGAGGGACAACGCGTCCTGCAACGCTTCCATTTTTGCATCGCGACCGCGACGAACAGCCATCCGGCTCGCACGCCCGTGCCTGCCGCTTCAAGTAAAAGGTACTGTGACCGAGTCTGTCTACGCTGTGTTGGCCCGTCTCGACGCGGTCAGCTGGATTTGTTAGACTCTGTTTGTTCTCGACATCGCCGTAGCCGGAGGAGGCTACCGACTCGCACAGAACCTTGAATTAAGCCTTTTTGATCAGAACTAAGTATTCTTAACAGTATTGTGGATTATTTTTGTCGTTTATGGTCTTGTGATAAATCTATATAAAGTATACCTATTTTTATAAATATATAACCGGTGTGGTGTCCATTTGTAGTGTTGTCACTTGATTACTGTATGTGTTCACAAATGCTTTACACACTGCCTCTGAACTAAGCCTGTCTGCTCGTGCCAAGCTACCAAGAGGGTGAGCAGGGGTTATTTCGGGAGTGTACCTACTTTCCCTGACTAGACGCAAGGGTCCCTATTTGGACAAGGGTACATACCTCTGCCAACTAGAGACCCCCAAATCTAACAATCCCCTTCCTGTACAAAAACAATCCTGCCTACAACGGAGGCACCATTGCACCATAGTGCAAGGGTGCCTATCTTGGCACTAGGCTGCCAAAACGGTGCAGGCAGAAAGGGCAAGAATGCACCATATTGCTTTAATATGTTGCATTACTGCACTTTCACTTTTGCGTATGTCAGCGCAGCAAGGTGCCTTGCTGTGCTGCCCTAGCCAAAATGCCATAAAGGAGGCCCATAATCTCCCTGTGCCTACAAAAAATGAATGTGTCTTTGTGTAATGTAACTGGTGCTCATGTAAAGCGCTTCCATACCTTCGCGCTAAATAAAAATGCAAAAAATAAATAAGTAAAAGAATGTACTAGCCAGTACCTCTAAGGAGGACGACTCCTACTTATTCACCTCAGACAAAGGCATCAACTTTAAACATATCCCCACCGTCTGTCACTAAAAGAAAAGGAAACGCTTGTGAACCTAGAAACTTGAATTTTGAACAGCCTTTTTAAAAAAAATAAAACATGCTTTTAGTATATGGTTATCCAGCAATCAGGGTATACAAATATGACAATACGTAGTTTGGCAGTAGGTTTGACTTTGTACTCAATGCCACATAGGTTCTTGGTAAACACAGTGAAATAGGGATAGTTAATTAATTATTCAGCATACAGAATTGGCCAAAGTTTACCTGTTAAACCTTTTTTTACAACTACACCTAGAGCAGCGTTTCCCTGAAAAAAAAACATTCTGCAAAAAAACTCCTTTAAAAACGTTTTTTTATAATTTAATTTCAGTAATATTAGTGGAAAACTAAAGCTATTTTCCTAACTTTGTTAAAAAAATAGGCCTCAAAACAGTAGTTTGCTTTTTAGTCACTTTTTCTGCTGAAATTAGTTAAAAAACAGAAGGAAACTTCTAGAACTTTGTAAAGTTTCTCACAAAACCTCACACCCTGCACATAACTTCACTGCCTTTTTCTCCAGCAATGAATTACTAAATATGCAAATTTCTCGAAGTTTTGTAGTTTCTCACATAACTTCAGAAGATGTGTGGACATGAAGTCCCACAACTTCTCAAAAGCTCACATGCAAATATTTAGCGCCCATCATGCTGATTGATCTAAAACCTAGCGAGAGCCCGTCGGCTCAAATACAGCCTTCTCAGAGAAAACTCCATGGCTATTCAACACTTTTGCAGAAAGTCAGGAACCTCTCACGGTGTCTAAAGATTTGGATGGTGTCATCAATACCAGAAGGTGGGCGACTACTTGCAATCCCCAAAATAACTCTTGGTATACACGTCTAGACAGTGAGAGCCATGTTTTCTTCAGTCACATTGATACTTCAAACTTTGCTAGCAATGGAAAGGAATTATTAGTTTATTTACCACAAACCATTCATTTGCCCTTAAACAACATCTCATGCAAAGTCATGAGCTTGAGTTTTATTTTAAGGAAAGCACTTTTTCATTTGCCCTCAGTGAAATTCCATTCATGCCTGCATAATCTCATGTAATTTCTGGTATTGCGCATTGCACTACAACTGTTAGTCAAAATGAATAAGATTACACCATTGTGTCACGTCGCATAATTGAGACTTTGTTCAAATACAAATTAACGAAGCACGGGAAGTACACAAACGAACTGAACATGTGGCTGTAGTTTGTGTTATGCAATTTTGCGCTATTTTTTTAGCGCACAATACATCCTAGCCTTAAAAATGGATGCAAGAACGCATTTCATGCTAAAAAATAGCGCAAAATGACGAATCCTGCGTTTAGCTTGATTACGCATAATTTTGTGTATTTTTTGGGCTGTTTTATATCTTTTCTGCAAAGAAAATTGCGTGAATTTTGTCTAGGCATAGGGGCAGATTTACAAGCCCCTTGCGCCTCCCTGCGGCGCCATTGCGTCACTTTTTTTGACACAACAGCGGTGCAAATATTGCAGCCATTTTACAACGTGACACATCTCCCTAGATGTGTCACATTGTAAAGCCCTTCGTCACATTATACCTGCATCAGGTATAATGCACGCAGGGTGGGCATTCCCATGCAAAAAGCCATGTAGAAGTGACGCAGTGAAACATTTCACTGCCTCACTCTATGCCTTCACTGCGTCAAAATACCTACGCCTGCTCAGACCAGGTGTAAGGAATGACGCAGGGCTTTTTGAATGGGACTCACCTATCTGTTGTGGCGCATTGCTGGAGTTGCGTCACTTTCATGAGCAACTCCAGCATTGCGTCAATTTTGGGCAAACAGATGCATCTGAATTTCTGATGCATCTGTCAATCCTTGCGCCATGGAGCACTGTATTGTAAATACAGCGCATCCATGGTGGCGCAAGGACATTTGGTGCTGGCTAAGGGAACTGACGCATCTATGCAGATGCGTCAGTTCCTTGTAAATTGCCCCTTAGTTTTTATTTCCTTTCTGAAATATAAATGGTTGTGGAATATCCTTACTATGTAAGGAGAATGTGGCCACATCTATTCAGGCTAAAAACTTGTCTGGCGATGGTGTTCTGGACTCATTGAAGTTTTATTGACTGATCCTTTGTAAACTCAGTGTTGAGTCCATTGGAGTGTATTTGTTTTGACAGCACAAAGGCAGCTGACTCTCTTACCCTGTGGGTATAGCCCAGGTAGGGAAGTACACTATGTGGAATACTCATGATATTGAAGGTGCTTTTAATCACATTGTTGACCATACTTTTGATTGAGAGCTTGGAATAAACTCTCATACACAGGTATTTTTTTTGTTGACTTGGTAGCATTTTCCAAATTCCTTATGCCAGGCCTTGGTTGGGATGCCGCTTCTCCATAATTGTGTGGATAGCATCTCAGTTTTGGACATGTTGGTTTTCAGTTAATTATTTAGCATACATGTGCCAACTCCCTGCAGGTATACAGTAAGGACAGATGTCAAAAGTGTCTGAAAGCTCTTCCAATTTTAGAATAATGTGGGTTTCAGTATAATATATTTGGTATTTGTGAGAAATTGGGTTATTGGTCCAGGTGGGTAAAACCCTTCTCAAGCAAGAACCACAATTCTTGTCAGGGTGAACCACAAAAAGTCACTAAATTACCATGAGTTTAAGCCTCTGCTAGTTTCTCCCAAAAGCAGTGAGGGTTAATTTGGAGGCAATGTGTAAAGTATATATGCAACACTAAAATAGTAATAAAGGGAGAACCACAACACATGAAAATGGAGTGCATTTTAATAAATAAAATGATACCACTACAACAAAAATCCAATCAGTAGAGCTCGAGGTATGCAATTTCAAAGTCTTCTGTAAAAGTAGCACCCAAAAAGCTCAAAGCGCCAATGGAGCTATCTTGTCACGCCAGACCGGGACAGTCACAACTTCAAGCTGACCGTGATGGAGCGCAGGCCGCGTACAGTATCAAACTTGGTCCACTGGTCAATGTACCTGGCTGTAACAGGACTGGAAAGCGAGGTCCTGCGTTGTGTTGCATCGATTTGTGTCAGTTCTGATGGGGACGCCAATCAGGAGCTGTGAGGTGCTGTGTCAAGTTGTGTGGCTCTGTGTTAGTTTCAATGAGGCTGCCGAGCAGGAGCTTTGAGATTCTGCGAAGCAAAGTCCTGCATCAAGATGCATCACGCTACGTTGATCCCTAAGAGGCTGCCAATCAGGAGCTGTGAGGTGCTGCAATGCAAGATCCTGTGTTGAAATGCGTGGCGCTGTGTCGGTTCTGATGAGGCTGCTGATCAGGAGCTGCAAGGTGCTGCCATGTCAGATTCTGTGTCAAGATATGTTGTGGTGCGTAGGTTCTGATAAGGCTGCTGATCAGGGGCTGCAAGTTGCTGTGATGTGAGGTCCTGCGATGCAATGTGTCGAGTTGTGCGGCATCAGTTCTGATGGAAACCACAGTTGGATCAGGAGGAGTGCACTCTGATGCCAGCGAAGGGTCTAGGACCTGGGGGGCACCTCTTGGGGATCATGACTCACTTCTGCAGCTGCCAGCAGCAGGGCACAGGCAGGTCCAGTTGACTCTGGGCAGCTGGACAGATGCAGGACAGGTCTCTATTGCTTGTTATATCCCTGCTTCTCAGAACAGGAGTCTCTGTGGTTGTTCTGGGTTCAAGGAGCAGGTCCAGCCTTCCTTCCGTATGCAGCAAGGCAGCAGGGCAGTACTACTTGTAGCAGTGCAGCAGGGCAGTCCTTCCAGCAGCAGAGCAGTCCTTCTTCCGAGTCTTCCATAGCTCCAGAAGAAATCTGAAGAGTTGGTCTGAGAGTCCAATATTTACGCCTGGCTCCAACTTTGAAGTGGGAGAATCTTCTAGACTTCCCCCACATTTGGTCTTGCATTTCCTTCCTTCCCCTGCTCTGTATCTGAGAGATCTGTGGTGACAATCAACTATTGTGAAGTCCTTTGTGAGTGTGCTGAGGCAGACCCTTTGAAGTGCAAGTGTGATAGGTGGCAGCTCCACCCCTCACATCAGGCCATCTTCCCAGAACCAAGTCCCACTTTGTGATCCTGTCTTGGAGGAATACACATTGACCAACTGCCAACAACACCTAGTCATGTGACTAGGATACAGACTGCAGGCACCAAATGGTTTGGACAAGAAAATGGCAACTTTTAAAAAGTGGCATTTTTAAAACTGTGACTTAAAATCAGACTTTAACAATGAAGAGGGATTTAAAGTACATATCCTTAGGCACCAAACATGATATTTCTACCTGTTCCCAAACAATAGTTATCTTACTTATTAAATGTAATAGGGTAACCCAATGTTATCCTATGGGAGAGATAGGCCTCACAGTAGTGAAAAACTAATGTGTAAGATTTTCACTACCAGGATATGTAAAACTTAATAACACATGCCCAGTTTTTTAAATATAATGCAGCCCTGTGGGCTGTTTAGGGCCTATATGTATTAAAAAGGGAAGTTTTGGCCTGTCAAAAGGTTTATTTTGCCAAGTCAAAATTTCAGTTTAAAACCCAAAATAGGCTGAAATGCCAGGATCAGACATGTTTAAAAGAGTTACTTCAATGGCTGGCACAATGAGTGCTGCAGGCCTATTAGTAGCATGTAATTTGCTTGTTCTGGGTACATGTAGTGCCACTTTACTAGAGACTTATAAGTAAATTAAATGTGCCAATTCAGTGTAAACCAATTTTACAATGTAAAAAAGAAAAAAACATACACAATTTAGCACTAGTAAAGTGCACAGAGTCCTTTAGCCAACAAAAGGAAACTCAGCAACACAGGAGATGTGAAAGCAAAAGATTTGGGGTGAGGGGACCCTGCAGAGAGGGCCGGGTCATACAGTATCTAATGGTGTTTATGAAGTGACAGCCAGCTCCTTAATGTCCTCTGTTCATTTACCCACTGCCCCATTTTTCTTTGCCTTTGAAGATGTGATAGATGCTATTTGTCAATAGTCTGAGTGGAAAGATGCCAGGCCAGGACGGGGGAGCATCTTGATTGGCCACCCGGACTTGGATTACAGATCAATGTCTAAATTTAAATTTACTAGAGAACAAGTATACAACTGCAAAGCATGAGTCCATCCACCTGCTTTTATGGAAGCTGAGCTCTGCCTTTGAAAGAGTTAATAGATCTAAACTATGGTTCATTATTTCTTTGCAATGCTATAGATAAAGCTATTGTAATTTTTCTACAACTGTTACATAGGCACATCATTGCTAGGGTGAGGTATGGTCCTGGGATGAGTGCACAGACTCCTTTGATTTAAATAGGGGGTTTGTCATGGTTGTATTTTGGCACCTTTACTTTTAATTTTATATATCAATGGGCTAGGTTGAGTCCTGGCCAAACATAGTAAGAATACACCCTTATTTGGCTCATGTATGATTTCTTTATTGCTATATATTGACAACACAGTTCAGTTAGCAAGAATCGTAAACAGCTTAAGGACACTCCTGGATTGTTTTGTTGATTTTATGGATCACTTGATTTATCTATTTACTTTTCTAAAACCTTTACCTTGATATGTGGGGCCAAATTCTATGAATTCTAGATCATACATGATTAATAGGAAAGTTATTAGTAAGATTTATTCTTATAACAAGATATCTTTTTTGATTCCCACATTAAATGGCACACCCTCCTGCCGGTAAAGAGACAGAAGTGTGTTAAGTCAACTGGGGAAGTTTTTGATTTTTCATCTAAAATAGATTCAAAGCCCATATAAACCATGATGAGAACTTAAGAGCCAAAAGCTAAGGTATCACCATGTATGGAGCAGGAATATATGAGTAAACAAATGTCTCTCACTTGCTCAAAAGTTGAGGAAAAAAGTTATTTTTGACATTTGCCAGAAGGTCCTCATAGTTGCTTCAACAAAATCTGTCATGAAGAACTTGGACAAGGCTACTTGAAGGATGTTACTCAGTTACAACCCCTGCTTTGTGGATTTCTGTCTGGTCCAAAACAGAGAACATACTCAATAGAGCAATTTTAGAGTACTGATTGTCCTTAGATGGGGTCTTGCACATCACATGGCTATCTAATTTATGAAACTCTTTTGTTAGCCTTTGGGAATCTGATTTGCTTTTTAACCCTTTTGTAATCACTCAATACAATGTATTATGGGCCAAGTCCATTTTGTTGAAGCTATAACGTTGTCTGAGAGAGGAATTAGAGTTAAAAAGTTGCCTACTGTCAGGTATTAAATAATTTTGAAACTGTGCCTACAATAGAGCCTTATCTTATGCAAGTGTTAATTTAAGACAGATTCCTGTTAACATGGTACTGACTAAACATTGTGCACCTTCTTATGAGCTTTCCTCAGTGGCGCATCCACTCTGGGGATTACCACTCATGCCCTTGCAATAATGCATCCTCTCAGGTCTCTTTACATGTTGTTTTTATTCAGAATTACGCAGTTGGTGTTTCTGACCTCTACTCAAAGAACTTAGGGGCATATTATCAAGGGCTTTATCGCCGCTTTAGCAGCACTTTTTGCCGCTAAAGCGGCGATATTTTTATCGCCCTATCAGCAAGCTGTCGCTAACAGGCGTTAGCGACAGCTTTCAGTCGATAGCGGCCGCTTTTCCCATCGCCTTGCATGCCAGCGATAATTATCGCTAATGACATGCAAGGTAGGCGTTCCCAACTAAAAGCGACTGAAAACAGTCTCTAACACAACTACCCCCTATTAGCAAGGCAGGCGAAGCGATAAAATAAATCGCGCTAAGCGCGTTTATCGCTAGTATTTAACACCTGCTAATGAACATGACTTACCTGTTTGTGGTATAGGAGGTGGATTGTAAGGCTAAATCCACCATAGCGTTAATGCGAGAATATCGCTGGATTTCCAGCGATATTTTCGCATTTCGCCGCTATCGCTGGAAATTTTATCGCTATGGAGATAAACCTTGCTAATAGGGTGTTATCTCAGCGATAATTTCCAGCGATAGGCGGCGTTAAAAAAATACGCGCTAAGCGCGGTTAGCGATAAATATTGCAACTCCTTGCTAATATGCCCCTTAATTTGTCCAATATTCATGTCCCTTATCTTACTTGCAAATGCTTTGTTCTACATTGATTTGTTTTCTTAATGGAGTGCTGTATAAATCTTCCTAATAATTTTAACTGAATCAATGTAGTAATCCATTTCTTTTATTCTGATATGGTGCTATGTATTGTTCAATTTATTTAAAATGGTTTTATGGTAAACAGATTAAACATTTCTTTATTGATTGTATTGATTGCTTGGTATTCTGGGTGTCATAGGCATAGTTGTAAGATGTTAAGTAAAGGGGTTTATTTGCTCATGGAAAAGAATCAGATATACATTAAAAAGAAAAGGTGCATATTTTTTAGCCTGAGGGAGACCCAAATTGTATGACCATGGTGATGATAGCAATGGAGGTTGTAACATGATTTGTGTTTTCTTAATGAGGTATAATTGTATCCATTGTAGTGCAATAGCCTGAACTCTAGTATTATCTAGTCTTTTGAATAGTAATTGGTGGTTCACAGTGTCAAAAACTGCTTAGCGGTCAAGTAGAAGTAGTATAGACAATCTTCAGAATCTACACCATTTTTGATGTCATCCCAGGTTGCAATCGTTTCATTCTGTTGGTCAGGGAGACAGTTGTTATTCACAACGAATTCTGAAACTTTACTGAATGCTGCGTTTTCAATTAGATTCAACCAAAATGGTCTGTTTGATGTAGGTCTGTAATTTGTCGGGTGCTTTTTAAAAATTGGTTAGATATGGGATGTTTTTAATTAACTGGGAAGTTTTCTTGATGGTAGTGAGTCGTCGATGACTGATTTGGCCAGTATGGCTGGAAAGGTAGTTTAAAGAATGCTCTTGAATGTATATGGGGCATGGGACATCAGAAAATGCAGCAATGTTTAAGGGCATAATTAGCGTATTTGTTTGATAGTTGGTTAAACAAGCAGGGTTTAGATTCTGTGTTGCTATTGACGTGATACGCTGGATTTCTGAGGGTAATGTCTGCTTTTGTGAGGAAATTACTACCCACCACTCACCCACCTTTTATCATCAATATAATCAATAAAGCAGGAAGTACACACTCAAGCCCAAGGGAGAGGATATAGCCTAATGGCTGTCAATCTCAAATCTGTGGAACTGGGTTTGAGTCTTGGCAACGACGCTCAACATCTTGTGATTCTGGGCAAATCACTTAATCTCCCCGTGCCTAACAAAAATGAATATGTCCTTATGTAATGCAACTTGTTCTCATGTAAAGCGCTCTGATACCTGATGCCTTCGGGTCAAGTTTGCAATATAAAAAAGTCAGAAAAATTAAAAAGAAAAAAAAGATCACACTATTGCCAGTCAGCTGCTGCACACCTATCTATCTGGCATCAGATCATACTGCAGACATGAGACAGCTACCTAGCAGATTGTAGCTGCCCTTCTGACCACAAATGAAAATGACCCTCCCTCCTGATATTGCAGGATCTCTCAAACTCCGTTGACACCATTGACCAGCTACCCATGTCCACCCTAAAATTTCAAATGAGATTTACTGGCAAAGTCTTGAACTGGTTCTCCTCTTACCTATCAAAATGACATTAGCTTGTTCACATGGGCACCTCTAGCTCCCAGAAGATCCATATTAGCTAAAGGACCCCATCCTGTTCTCCAACATCTTTATCCTCTACAAGCAGTCCTACTCACTAATTACAGCATCCAGATCCACCAATATTCTGATGATACACAACTATAATTGAAAGGCACCACCACTCCAGATATCCACCACCTCAATCAGTGCTTGCCTCTTATTCAAAGTAGGATGGCTAGGACCTACTTGAATCTCAACCCCACCAAGACAGAATTCTTACTATTTTTTAAGAACAACAAGCAGTAGTTAGTCAAACCTGGCTCAATGACATGGCGTTCATGCAAATACAAGTCACTTGGATTCTCTGTGAACATCATCTTCACCCTCACATTGTCAAGGAAACAAATGCCTCCTAGTACCAGTTCTCTCTACTAAAGAAAATGAAACCATTTGTCCCGGAAAGTGACATCAAAACTGTTTTTAAAAGCTTTGTACTCTTGCAGCTAGTGATAGTAATGCCCTGATCCATCACCTCCCAAACTCCATATTGGCCACCTTAAGAGCATTGTACATTCAACAGCATGGTTCATCCAAGTTCTGAGAAATATGGCCAAATCCTCCCAATGCTGGTGGATATCCAGCTGTCCTTTTACTGGCCCTTGCCATGTTCAAAACTAGTTACATAATTTACAAAGCCATCGTAGCTACTACCCCCAGATATCTGTCTCAAAGTTCACCATCTCCAGTGACTCTCGGCATATCCACAACTAGGACACTAGCAGACTGGAGGCAAAAAACTGCAATAAAGAAAAAGGCAAAAGGTCTTTTTAATCTCTGCACCCAGGATTTGAAACATTTCTGAATCCACAAGGACCGCACACATCCAGCTCTAATTTAAGAAAGAGCTGAAGATGCATCTCTTTAAACACTACATCACACAGCACATTAACAGTCAACTTTTTATCAAAGATAGCAGGTGATTTATTTAAAAGCCTCTTGCACCGCCCATACGTCACTTTTACCCATATTAAAAGTGATCCACCAGCTGTGCAAGGGGCTTGTAAATAAGCCCCCAGATAGCTCTCCAATCACTTATTGACTGTGCTTTTTTCCTGTGGTGGCTGGTGACATTTGAAAGTGGTGGGCGTAAAAATACGGGATGAGTGCTGGTGGCGAGCAAATGAAGCCAGCGAGCCCATACGGCATATGTGGGGTGGTTTCGGGGGGGTTCTCCCACAGAAATGTTTTGGAAAACAGAGTGGGCAAATGGTGCCTTTTCAAGCATATTTGAGAAAGCAACAAGGTTAATAAAGCACTTGTGAAAGTGTAGGTATGACATCAATAAAGACATTTCATATGATAATGACGTTTGAGAGTTTTGGAGGAGTTATGGCCATCTGAGTCTTGATGTAGAGGCCAGAGAAATATTGTGCATAGTTAAGTAGGATCTGTCTCTTACTGCAATGCCACAAATCCTTTCGGAGGCTGTGAGTAAAAAGAACATTCACCACAGGGCCACACGGACCTAGGCTGGGCCCAAGGGGAAACATTGAACAGTGTACTGGGAGACACACTTGGGACCACACAACAATCTAAAGTGGTACATGTCACTGGAAAGATATGTCATTGTACACAATACCTCAATGTGGTGAAAACCCCATAGTGCAGACAAACACTGCATAAATACAGACGTAGAAACCGAAGCTGGTCAACAAAGATTCAAGCACAAACCTAGGTTGAATCTGCGAACCATGAACCCTGGAGACTGTCGCCCATACAGTGTCACTTACGCAGATGTACAGAGCACCTACTTCTGACAACTGTGCAAGAAAGCACAGTAATCCCTCATGCATGTGATGTAAAAACTGTGCAGCATTCTAGGAGGCCAAACAATGACAGGGAGGGGCACCAAAATGCATCACCAGCAAAATACAATGCATAAAACGTGCTTTTAAAGAAGACAATAACTAAAGTGACCACCACAGGAGAGACTGTACCACTCCATGGGGCACATGCATCAATGAAGGCAATTGCGATTCCATCATTGCGATTATTAAGGAATTGCAATTATGGAATCGCAATTGCGCATGCAATTTCAAGGGTGCAAGGGGGCACTTTTGTGCATTTTACAAAGTTTTCGCAAATTACCATCAACTTTAAATTGATGGTAATTTGCGATCCTAAATTGCGAAATTGCAATTTTGAAGTGCATCATGCATTGCATTTAGAGAATCGCAATTTGCAATTCCCTAAATGCATTAGCAATTTAGGTAATCGCCAAATTTGCGATTACCTAAATTGCGAAATTGCATTTGGGTTGATGCATCCCAAATGCAAAAATACCGGTCGCAAAGGGGCAGATTCTGCGAATCTGCCCCTTTGCGACCGGTATTTACAATGATGCATGTGCCCTCATGTACTTAAAGTGTTTACTTTGGCAACACATTTTTGAAGCCAATTAAATACATGGGGGGATATTCTCAAGAACGTACGATAAACATCGCCAAAATAGGTTAACGCAAGTTTTCATATCGCCGTCTATCGCGGGAAAATAACTCTGTGTTAACGTCGTATTTTCAACACGGCGGTAACATGCGATAGTCTCCCGATAACGCATCAAATGTCTGCGATAACATTACCGGGACGGCGAACGCGAAAAAAGTTGCGATGGGCCCATCCACGATAAGACAATCAGCGAAAAGCAGCACCAGGCCTGCAAATCACACACGTCAGGCGGGAAAAATCACTACAAAAGCAGGGAAAAAAACCACAAACATAAACCAAACTACAGCGAAGCACAATGGAGGCAGCCGGAGCAGGTACAGAGGACGGCCAGAACCCCACAAGCCCACCGGATGAGCAGCCTGGGACCTTGGGGACAGGGAAGGGCAAGGACAAGAAGAAGAGGAAGACGCGGTTCAGTCCGCAGGAAAACAGGATCCTGATCAAGGAGGTGATAGAACACCATCAACAACTGTTCGTCACCTCCACTGTGTCATTGGCAACAAAAAATGCAACATGGCAGTCCATCCTGGACAAGGTGAATGCAGTCGGAGTGCTGAGGAGGACAATGGAAGAGCTCAAGAGGTGCTGGAATGATGTGAAGCGCAAGACCAAGCAGAAACTCGCCAACAACCAGAAGGCAGCAATGCAGACTGGAGGTGGGAGTCCAGCTCCACAGGAGGAGCTGGATGAGATGGAGGAAATGGTGTCCACAGTCATCAGTGGGGAGACGGTGGCAGGAGTTGGGGGACCGGACACTGCTCAACATGACCTGACACAACAGCAACAGGGTGAGTAACGACCAGGGACTGGGGGACGGGGGAGATGGGCACAATGGCACACTTGCACAATTAAGTACAGCACAGTGCACACCCACAATGACTCTGGATCATGTCCCTGATCCCCTTGGCACACTGCAGCACACCTAGAAACAGCAAGTAGGCCCCCGTCGACTATGTGCCCAGAGGAGGCCCTTCCCACACATCACCAATCTCACAACCAACCCATGCACATGTGCCATACCCAGCAAAGCGGCGTGTCTGTGAGCCACACTGACAATGCAAGTGACACTGCATGACGATTAGCATGGCTGCAGTTCGATCATCATGACATGGTGCACGCCACCACACTGAGGTGACTGAGTGTGGACCACATCCGTAAAGGAGCAGGTCACACTCTGACACATCCACCTGCACAAACAACCCCTGACGTCAACAACACATCTGCGGACAAACCATGCCCCAGAGTCCCAACTCCCACCAAGACCCAAATTCAGCCAAGTCTGCAACATCTCAGTACTGTATGGGCACAGAAATCAAAGGCACACCGCCTGAAAGCGACAAGGGGCAGCAAAATCAGAGCTGCAGGGGCGACTCTCCCAAAATGCAGCACACACACATGACATTCAGAGCACATCAGCATCGACAACAATGTGGTACAAACTGCAACACGTTTACAACAGGACAGAGGACACAACAGGTGCCGCTTGTGTGTAGAAACTGGCCAAGCACATTTGGCATAGCAGGGAAATGTGAGATGTCAATGTACAAGTACAAACACATATCCGTGATGTTGACGAAATGTCCACTGTCCCGCATCAAATAGGCAGCTCCTCCTAAACAGTCACAATGTACATTGTCATGCAGTCTGCATGTGAACTTGTACAATGCGTCAACATACATGTGAACACAGTGTAAGACTGCATCTCCCCTTCACATTGCAGGGGGAGCATCAACACCTCCTGCAGAGCAGCCCCAACAACTCTTCACTGATGACGATGAGGACATCCCCAACATCGACACCGAAGCCCTCCAAATCCTCATTGACAGCTTCGGCACCCCACCTCCAGGAGCAGGGCAGCCCAGCTGCATCGAGGAGACCCCACCCCTTGCACAGACCACACAGCAGGCAGCACCTACCACCCCGGCTGTCTCCCAGGACCCCCACGAACAACACATGGCCTTCCAACGCCGTGTGTTAGAGGTCCAGGAGAAGATGGCTGATCAGGTGCGGGTGGGGTTCGACCTCAAGGCAGCCAAACTTGATGCCATACATGGGTGTCTGATTCCCATCAGGGACCACTTACAGCCCGTAACGGACACCCACAGTCTGCTCCATGCTCTCCAACGATCCATGGCTGACATCGCTGGAGTCATGATACTGAGACAAGAACAACTGTCCAGTCAGAGTGGCTCCAGCGATGTCAGCCGGGAGTTTGGGACACATGCGGGGGCTCATGGAGAACATGGAGCGGATGACGGCAGAAAGAATGGCTGCCATGGCTGCACACCAGCGAGATGTGGCTGGGACCTTCCATGCACTGCAGCACATCGTCATGGCATTGCTGCCTCAAGGCCTTGCGCAGATGAATGCTGCTGCTGCTTCTACATCCACATCTCCGCTCCCTGATGGGTCAGTGCCTCACAGTGCGGCAGGCAATCCACCTCCGGCCCCTGTGGTGTCAGTGGCACACAGTGCGGCAGGCAATCCACCTCCGGCCCCTGTGGTGTCAGTGGCACACAGTGCGGCAGGCAATCCACCTCCGGCCCCCAATGTGTCAGTGGCACACAGTGCGGCCGACATTCCACCACCACCCACGTGTGAGGCACATGTGACATCAGAGGACGAAGATGCGGGTGAATCAACCTTACTGGTAAGGAGGAGGCAGTAGCATTCATCTCTGCCATATGGCCTGTTTCTGCTTGGTTCTGCCCTTTGCATCATCACCTTCCACTGTCCCCCGATACACTCTACGACACTCACCTTGGACCTCGACATGGACTGCCATTTACTGTTTGGTTACCAATGACACAGCGATCAGACTGCGGACTGAACTCTTCCTCTTCCGATGTACTTGTCATTCCCTGAAGGACTCTGGCTGGCCATCCACGGGCCAATAATGTGAAGTGGGGTTTGCATGGCCCTGTACTGCTCCAGCTGCAACACTCCACTGGATGTGAATTAAACATTCAGAATCGCACAGATGTTTCATGTCTTTGATCATTCAAGTATGAGAGTATGGATGAATGTAGGGTCAGTGATTCCCCTTACGTCCATGTTGCTCATGTCGTGGGACTTGAGTCACAGGGTGCAACATTGCCGATTGCGGTCCGGGTGGCGTAGACACTACAACAGAGACACAAGCATCAGTTACTTCCTTGTCCAGCCCAGAACTGAAGCACGCCCAGAGCCATGGGCTCATTGCTCCCACCCCTACGCTGGCCTGCCATACGCCAGGCCAGTCCACTCCGCTTACGCTCAGAGGGGGGGGACGACAAAGCTACATGTCCCAGGTCTTCCCTGTAGTGATCTGCTGATCACTGGTCTAGTTGTCAGCATGCCACAGCCACTCCCTGAGGGCTGGTTAACACCCACACCACACCCATCCAGCATAGGCGTCACAGGACATGTGACCCTGCCAATAAAAGGGGCCTAGCACATCACATTCCCCACTGCCGGAGATGACATGATGGCGTCCGCACCACGAGACCCAATCATAAAGGGTCCATGACTTGTGGCGCACTGGGTTAGTGGCACCCGATGCACTGTGGCCGGCAAGGGCCGACCGCCACGTGACGATGACTTGCGGTGCACTGAGTTGGTGGCACCCGATGCACTGCGGCCGGCACGGGCCTACCGCCACGTGACGATGACTTGCGGTGCACAGGGTTAGTGGCACCCGATGCACTGCGGCCGGCACTGGCCTACTGCCACGTGATGATGACTTGCGGTGCACAGGGTTAGTGGCACCTGAAGAGCTGAGCGGGTGTGCAGCCTGCGATGATACGTTGGCCTCGATGCGGCGTCCAGCGAATCAAGACTCAAATTGAACAGTGTGCCCTGCTGGACCGCAGTGTACGCACAGGCAGCCGTCAGCACACACATGGCTCCACGGTGCGGTGCCTCAGGGTGCGCTGGGGCCTGTGGCGCGGAAACCAGCAACCGGCTGAGGAGGTTGCACCGGCACGTGGAGGGCCCTCTTGGAGACACGCCGGTGGCTGCAGGTGAGCATTGAGGCCTGGGTGCGCAGGGGCGACAAGTCATCGCTGGGCGGCGGACCGGTCTGGGGACCAGGGCTGGGGTGCAGCAGGTGCACAGGATCGCGCAGGCACCACCGGTCACGGCGGCGGACTTGTGGCTGGGTGGGGGGCACCGCCCTTGCTGACACGACCCTGCATGCGATGATCATGATGTGCGCTGGTTGTTTTGGGACGTAGCCACCTCGTCTCCAGTGTGAATGTGCCCGTTGAAGGTGGTCGGCCAAGTGTGTGTAGGCCTATGGACAGGTTGTGGCGGAGACTGAGACACATGCAGTAGTCACTTTGGTGGTGGATTTGTGACATGTCCATTCCCACAGTTGTGAGTTGGGGGATTGTGGAGTTGAGGTGTGTGGTGTGTTCAGTTGGTACTTGCCGATGGGCAGTGCATTTCCATGGGGGCCATCCTCAAAGCGCTGGTTGGTGGCGGACTTGCGGACATGTGGGAATCATGCACACTGCCTGGGGAGTTTGCGACGACATTAGTGGACAGGCCACGGTGGTCCACTTTTGTATGCACAGTGATGGCATGCATGTGGTTGTTGTTACGGTGATTGTGTGCAGTGTCGGCAGGGGGCACAAGTCATACACGTGTGCTGTGAATTGCCCCCAACACGTGCGTGACGCCAGCTATGGCGTAGTTCCCTTGCGTGGTCTCAAGATGTTCCTGCGCAGTGTGGGGGGAGTGAGGGGCAGGGGTATCGAGCTGACACGCACCGTGATGCTTTCAGGTATGATGAGTCGTGCATGATGTGACCGTAACAGCAGTTTGTGTGGTCGTTACCTTCCTCTTCATTCCTACGATGGTTACGGCCACACGAACTTCTGTTACGGTCTTCTCATGCATGGTTTATCATGCCTGTGAGCATTCCGGTTTGTCCAAGTGCAGTACACTGTACCAGATTAGGCATGTGACTATACGGAAGTTTGACCATTGTCACCATTTCTCCCACAGGTTTCTGAAGACACGTTGCCCTGTTGAAGTTCCCCGTTGGGAATGGAACGCATTGGCTGAGCTTTTCGTTTTGTTTGTTTGTGTATTTGTAATAAAGTTCTGTCTTTACACTACTGTTGACTACGGTACTTCATGACCTGGCGCACCCACATTTTGGTTACTACGATCTTGGGTCTGGGGCACGGAGGCGTCTAGCATGGCTGGCGTTGGGGTTGGTTGCGCAGGTACACTACGAATTGGAACTATCGTGTGGTGCAGATACAGGGGCCCGCCGTTGCTTTTGTGGACATGCATCCATGACATATGTGAGGGAGTTTGATGGGGCTGGCTGTGAGACTCCTCTGACTCCAGCAGTTGTTGGTTGGAAGGTACCAGGGGCCAACAGGTGCAGCACAGCCAGCAGCTTTGTCTGCGGGGGGATGTAGGTTGTCCGCTGTGTTGGTACCGTCAGCCTGTGGGCAATGTGGGTCAGGATGCGGTGGATGGTTGTCCTTTTGAGCCTGTATTGGCCAATGGCTTCCTCTGGCATTGAGTCTCTGGGGCTGGTGCGTTTTAGGGTGTTAAATCCCTGCTGCTAACGCGCCTTATCGCCTGTTCTTGGTTCGCATCGCAGATCTGGCTGGTCCTTGAGAATATCGCGAAGTGGTGTTTTCGTGTGTTTTTGCACGGGAACGCCTACTCTGCATATCATTAGCGTTAGTTGTCGCACTCATTCGTGGCAATCTTTTTTTTGCCAGCTATCGCTGGTAAACTGGGGATATCGGCAGTTTGCACCAGCTTGAGAATAGGGCGATAAATCTATCGCCACTTTTGCGGCGCTAAAGTGCCGATAAATCGGCGATAAATCCTTGAGAATATGCCCCATTGTGTCTTCCTGTAATGAACTATCTATAGCGCTCTGCTCTGAGGGAGTTTGTTGTTCCCTGCAGTCAGAGAAAGTCCAAGGAAGCAGGCCCTTCTAATGCTTGGCACACCATCTGCACAGGTGTACTCTTGGACAGGCACCATGATTCACGTGAAAATCACTCAAAGTAGAAAACACAGGAAGGGGCAGAAAAACCCGGGCTGTGTGTATGTTACGATACCCTCCAGAAACTCACACATCCCTACAAAGAACCTAGAGCTCTTGTGCCCTCACGTTATTATCGAGGAACCTCTGTGGGCTAAAAAACGTCCAGTCAAGCGCTCTGAACTCAGTGCTGTTTTGGGTGGTCACTGCTGAATGTTAAAGTTAAAATAAAACTGAAAGACGTCCACTTAAGTGCACTTAATTATTTTGCTGTGGAGGCAGCCCTAACAATTAGACTGTACCCTAAACCTGGCTAAATTGCATCGAGGGGACTGTCTCAAATCAAGATTATATTTAAGTATCCCGTGGTTAGCCTACAAACAGCGTTTCCTATGTGACATACACCAGCCTGAATACTTTGAGAACCCTGAAACACTAGAGTCTATTAGTAGAAACACTTTAGAAAAGGAAGGATTGACACATCTGGAAAGTCTTAGATTGATGATTGAAGCCCCCAAATCCAGTGTTTTAAAAAATCAACTGATCTTAACTACTTTTAATATGCAACCTTATCTTAGAACTGTTTTAAATTCATGGCACAGGTTTGTTTTGACTCGTTTAAGATTGGATATATTTAATCGATTAACTAGTTTCCCAAATATGAATGATTGGTCAATAAAGTTGACAAACTGCCCATGCGATGCAACGATACCCCAGAATACCATGCATGTGATTTTGTTCTGTAAATTTTATAGTCAACTTAGGAAAAGATATGTATTACAGATGATTAGACCATTTGGTTTTACACAGTGCCGCCCTGCATACCTATTTCTGCAATCATTACCTACGTTGGGGATTTGCTGTGGAATGTCATCCTTTTTATGGGCCGTTTTTTATGCAAGGAAGAAAATGTCATCAGATAGAGTCTAAAAGGGGGCAAAAGGCAATCAGACCTAAAGTGTCTTAGTAGAATGATCTATGTGACTATGGGCCAGATGTACGACCCTTTCATTTAGCGCCTCGCAATTTGCGACACATTGCGAGTCGCAAATTGCGAGGCGCTAAATGAAATGTACAACAGTGTGTTTACACTGTTTTGCGATTCCCAATGGGGTCGCAAAATGCGAGGCTCATTAATATTAATGAGCATCTCGCAATTTGCGAGCCCATTGTGAATGCCAGCCCTCCCAGGGATGGTGGCCTGCTGGGCTCAGCAGACCACCATGTCTGGGACTGCTTTAATAAAGCAGCTTTTTTTTTTAAATGCAGCCCGTGTTCCTTAAAGGAAAATGGGATGCATTTAAAAAAAAAAAAGAAAAGTTTCGTTTCATTTTTTAAGCGCTGGCAGTGGTCCCTGGGACCACTGCCTGCCCTTAAAAAATTATTTCACATGCATTTGCAAAGGGGAAGAGGTCCCCTGGGGACCCCTTCCCATTTGCAAATGCATTACCACCTACTTGAAGTAGGTGGTAATTGCGAGTGTTTTGCGACCGCAATTGCAGTCGCAAAACATTAGCACATTGTTTTGAGACTCGCAATTTGGAAGGGAACGCCCCTTCCAAATAGCAAGTCGCAATACATATTTAGCGAGTCGCAAATAAATTGTGACTCTTTAAATGGGCTATGTACATGCAAAAACGGGTCGTACATCTGGCCCTAAGAGAATGTGGCACACAATGCGTAATATATAGTATCATAGCACTAGTGCACTTTAATAACTGTAACACTTTTTTTAATACATTTTTAACTTTGACTGAAAATTGTAAAATTATTTGTTCAATAATTTTAGCCTGTGCCGATAATGTATTTCTGCTTATGCTTATACCTTCTGTTAACGGTATGCATTGAATATTTATGCATGTGTTGTGCAAATGCTTTTATCGATGTCTCTTATGCTTCCGTTATCAAAGAAAGAAAGCATCGAATGCACGTAAATTAATTTCCAGGGCAGCAGGGGAAGGAGGAGACTGGTCCAATTAGTGATTGAAGACGTTGGTGAAAAGATGGTGGGCACACACCAATTAGGTTTGGCGCTCATGGGCTCCTCTGTGGGCTCTGGACGGGCCTCAGCACCAGGGATGCAACCAGGAGAGAGTGGGGGGGATTAGCCCTCCTCAGGGTCCCATGGCAACTCTGACAGTGTATTTCATGGCAAGTTCTCCTTTTAGCAGAATTTGCTGTACACTTTTCTCAGATTGTCCCACCCTATCTCTGTCCTTCTGAGACTCGTAGGCACAGAGCTATTAACCAAGTGAAACTTAATTTAAACACAGTAGTGGCTCCTACCAGACAGAGGTGTGGGGGGGAGATCAAGGGAATGAAAAACAAATGGACTTACCTAGAACGGCCGGCCGCTGCCTCTCCTCCGTCCTCTTCCTTCTTCTTGCCCTGGCCAGCAGCAGGAACCACCCGGCCACACAGGCTCCCTTGAGCCAATCACAATGCTGCAATGCAGCGTTGTGATTGGTCTGAGCACCGTGGTTCGACGCTCAGGTGGGGAGAGGGAGCTTGTGCATGTTCCGCACCAGGCTGTGTAATGCAGCCTGGTGGGGAACATGCAAAGTGCACATGACTGTTTGGCTGGCCCAAGAGGGCCAGACAAACAATCATGAGCACTTAGGGAGTGCAAACCACTCCTCCCCTGCTCTGGCCAGCCCCACCACTGACTGCAATAGCAAAAATGAAATGATAATAACGTTACATTATTATTATTGAATGAATCAATATCTTTATTCCATTTCATAAAAAATCATAAAAACACATCAACATACAATAGGTTCGGAAAAATTCCCAGCTCCATATCCAGAAGGTAAGGTAAAAAATCCCACACATAAGTACAGCATAGAGCTCGGTCTCATGAACACTGTCCCCTTCGAAGACTGTTTAATTTCGGGACAAGTCCAGAATTCGTGTAGCAGCTATGTTGATGTACTAGTGACTATATACGTTTTGGTGTTTGTTAAAGTGCCGTTACATTATTATTATTTTATTTTTCCTTTTGAGCAGTGGGGCGATGCTCTCTACCTTAGCGGAGTAGCCACTGCTGATTTTTTATGACACAGTAAAATGCTTTAATTCCTTTTAACTAGGTTTTTGTGCTAGAAAATACCACATATGAACATAAATAAACACAGTAAATTTCAAGATATTTGACTTTTTTGGTCAGGTGTTCGGAAACTGCGTCGAAGAGTTTTTGGGTTCCATTGATATGACCCGGATGCAGTCTGTCTGCTGGAATTCTAAGTTAATTTTTAATAGTTCTTTGATTGAATTATTAGCAACTGAATTAGGAAAAGTGAAAATCCTTGGTAATTTAAATGGTTGTCTTTTAGATATTGTATTGTGTCTGTATCGCGTTTTTTCAAACTGGTCTTGTGTTTTTCTCTACATTGTAGCATTATGACATTGCTTTTTTAATATGTATATTCAAATTTCCCTACGCTCTTTCTGGCGAATTTACTTGTGTATTGAAGCTTTGGCTGGCGCTACTACATGACAGACCTTAGTGAGCTACTGATGAAATTATCTAACAGACGTACTGCTGATCCAATAGCACGGGTGATATTGCAAAATTATTTTCTCCATTTTAATTATGTTTACCCAAATACACTTACAAAGACAACTCTTAAAAGATAGCTAATACTCTGAAAATGAAGGAGTGACAGTTTTATGGCAGAAGTATGTATCTGACAATGAGATAAATTCAACCTGCACTCCAAGTTATTGAATGTTTTATACAATCTTACACTAAATTATAATCAACGTAATCAATGTGTGCTGCTTTGAGCCAGGACCTGTCCGTGTCCGGGTGGATACACTACGAAACAAGTGTACTAGACAAGTACACTCTTCACAAAGCGCACTACTCGTAGACCTCTAGGGTTCAGACACAATTATACTTTATTGTGTAGTCTTTAGACAAAACAATAATTCATGATAGGCAACCATGTGTACTTCAGAAACGTTGTTTTATGTGCAACGGTTTCTTTTAAGTTCAGATAACCACAGTATGTGTATCAATCAATGTAACATTACATCTTCAATGATATACATGATCAAATATATCTGAAAAAAACAATTTTCTTTTTCTTTCTCTTTATGCTTCTATGGTTTCCCAATGCATTTCGGGTTTCTGAGAACCCTTCGTCAGGGGAACTGTAAAATAAAATATACATATGTTTACACTTTCATAAAACGCATCCAGGAACAGTATACTGAGTTACAAGATAGCCAAACGTATCCATTCCATGTTCAAACATACCCGTAAGTATTGTGTGAGCCTCAAAACATGCAGCGAAAGTCATCAGTGTCACCCATGTGCCAGAAACCATAGGTGTTTATGGGTTAACTATTCTGATCTCCACATGCGTTCAAAAAGCATGCATACTGCCCGTGACTTTTTACAAAATGGTGCTACAATTCAAGGTACCAACCGTACCTGAACCGTCATGGACTTCTGTCCGATGGAAGAGTGATGAGAAGCAAAAGATTATATCGCTGAAAAATGAACATAAAATATGAAATACGATCTGCGTCAACGAGTCTTCGAATAATACTCAATATGGAGTCAATAATATACTCACTCAAGTTGGTTCCTAAGCGTCCAGCCGCACCTGCATATCCTCTTGTTGTAACGACAAAACATCCGACAGTTCTCTACACGAGAAAAATCATCGAATGTAAATGCTATAGTGAACCCATCTTACAGAGACGTTTCAAAACCACAAGACTGTTAGCAAGACCTACTTGTTCTCATGAGGACAGTGCTTCCCGATGTCTGTGCTTGTTAGTGTTCCAACATGCAAAGATTTCTCCCGCCGCCATTTTCGAGTGAAGTTAGATTGTGATGCGCACATACGTAATTGAAAGAGAAAACAGACTTGTATAAGTGCCGATCAGTGAGCTAATGCTGAATGTGTAATCTTTATTCGTACTCAAAAGGAACAAAATGCAAATGTTCAAACACCGTTCTTGCCATATAAAATCTACAGTAACTCAAATATAAAGTTGGAACAAAGTGTTCCATACCGAAAAAACCGTAATGTGTGATGTTTAATTGTGGCCCGCATGCGTGATGTGTTCCAGAAAACACCTACATGAGCATAACAATGACGTGCTTTGTGCAACAGTGTATGTTTGCATGTGAACTATAGATTTACAATGCACATACCAATCAGGTGGCCTTGGCTCAAATTACAGAGAAACGCGTAACCATACAAAAACGATATTTCTCAACAATTAGCAGAAACAATAGGATTCAATGTCACAGTCAGAAACATTACATCAAACATTTATAAAAGGCATTTTTAAAAAGCATATCATCTCAATTCTATCATTTAATCCCTTTGGTATTAATGTTTCTAAAGATTTAATCCAGAATGTCTCTCAACGTGCTAATAGTTTGTGTATATCTCTGTCTGATGAGAAAAGTAATTTTTCTAGAGTAGTGAAATGTAATTGGGGTATGGAGTATTGCATATCTAACCAGTAAGCTGCCAAAAAGAATTCCTATTCTTTGTACAGTTTGCCCAGTGGCATAACCCAAATGATGGGGCCTCCCTGCAAAACATGATAAGGAGCCCTGAGTCTCCCATATCCCACATATATTCATTGTTCGTGAGCTCAGTAGGGGCCCCCTATACCACAGGGGCTGCAGGGGCCTGCGTTTTGCCCCTGCTGATACCTACCTATTCACAGAGTCACTTATTTACTCATCCTTCAGTGCCAAGGAGCCCCATTTTCTCTCAGCCCTGCTGGGACAAGGTATCCTAGTATGCCCCTGTGCCACTTGTGTACTTTAGAGATTAAACTGGACCCTCTTTTAAGAGAAGAGCGCTATTTGAAAGGAGGCATGGCAGGTCCAAGGGAACCCAGGGGGATTCTAACATTGTGTGAAGTAATAAACTATGCACCTGTGTGAGGGGCCCATGTCCCCTTCTAATGGCAGTTTCAGAGTGCATCTGCAGAAACACTGAACGTGTAATTGGTGATGCTGAATCATACCAAGAGTGTTCTAGGTCCTAATTTAAGCAAGGAAAATGGGCCATCTTTCCTTGATTGATTAGCCAAAAACAGCTTTAGGTGGGAAGCAATAACCCCTCACTCCTCAGGGCCCTGTTGGCACTGCACCTGCTGTACTATTGACACCAATAGCAATAGGTGTCACCTTCCTGTTCGCTTTACTATAGTTTCTGTAGAGACATATTTGTTATTGGCAGGATGTAAATCAGTGACATCCATCTTATTTATGGGTCGCAGCACATATGAGTGTTTCTTCTTTTGAGCGTATACTACTGTGCAATATTCACATTATGTCTCTTGTCATATTTAATGAACTTCACATCAAATAATTCTGTCCAATAGGTTCTAATGGACAATGTTTACTTATGTAATGTTTCAATGATAAATCTCATTTGGAAATCAAAAGCAAGTTTCATGTGTATTAGCAGGAGCAATACTGCCATTATTTTTTTATTTTATTTCATCTTATTTTTTTATTTTATTTAATTTTATTTTATTTAACTGATGTGCCTTCTACACGTGGCTGACAAGTCACTGAAGACACTTCAAAGTGTTGCAAGATCGAAAAGAAGCTGTAAAAAAAAAGAGGGGCATAGCGTCCACGGAATGAGTGAAAAGTTCCTAAACCTCCAATGCTTCAAATGGGAAATTGCCTTCAAGCTAGCCTAATATGTTAACCATATCTTTCACAGACTCCTTGAATTTTTCATTTCCCAATGGAGAAACAAGATACTGTATCATAAATATCATCATTTGGAACAGAAAGTACCATGGGCTTAACAGTTCTTGGATATTTACCAATCAGGATACACGCGTTTACTCTATTCTCCGCAGTACATGGCTCAATAAGTAGTTTGAGGTTCTGGCAACGTATTTCAGCATTTCAGGTTCTGGTTTACTTTACTGGGCCCTCAAGGTCCCCTTTGACTGTTCAGATAGTCTTACTTTACTCAGCCTTGAAAAAGTTTTCTAAGACAAAACATGTATCAGCTGTCTTTCAATGTACAAAAAAGCAAGCAATACTGTATCATCGAACTCTCACCAATAAAACTGGACCTGCTTCCATTAGCAGACCATCAAAAGACTTCTGTAGTGCTCTGGGTGTATTTATACAAGTTTGTTATGTGAAGGAGGCTCCTTTTTCATGTTTATTGTACACTTTGCTGGTGGCATAGTGTTTTCAGCCTATTGAGCACACTTGACGTTGAATTGTCCCTACATATCCTGTTTCTTTGGTGGTGGAGAATATGTCTACACCACTGCTACCAATTGTCACTGTTCATGTGTGCACATGTGACTGTGCGCATGTACGGCTATGCGTGCAAGACGACCGCCATTCACAGCCCGGTATCTGTTCACATGAAGCCTGTCACAGAAGTAACTCTGCAAGGATTGATATTGACCTGGGGTAGGCCTTTTAATATTAGTAAACATTCATGGTGAGGGTCAATAGTGCTTAGTGGGAAATCTGTAGTGTTTACACTGTGCATGCATATAGGCGAAATCTGTCTTAAAGTACAGTTTGCTCAAGTTAGACCTACAGGCTCCAGCAAGGTACCAACATGAGGGAAACACGTACCCCAACTTTAAATTTGCAAGACCCATTCACCTAATCTACATCTTACATCTTACATCTTATGTGACTTCGAGAATTGTCATATGTCTCTGACTCAGCTCACAATCAGATTTCAGGCCTGTGTCCCTCCTACTCGGCCAAGTTGTTTATTGTGCTCTTTAGCAGAGGAGACAAAGGCCTCACCACACAAACCGGGTAATTATCAGTGATTATCCCAGTTCATGAGAGCTGAAAGGGGTATGGCAGAAATCTGCATGTGATAATTAGCTTGTCACACTGCGCCTGTGCTGGGGCAGCCCAGGCCCACTAGAACATAGACGGAGGGCACGACCTCCGGAGCCAGCACAGTGGGGGCTCACCTTTGAAGTTTTGGTGGGTAGGAATCAGGCAGTGATATCAGGTAGGGGTGGAGCCGAGGCCCTCGGATGAGCTCTTTCCAGAGAAAACTTGAAGTCTCCTTGTTGGATTGTTCCAGAATGCTCTGCAGGAGCGTTTATAGGGGTGGAAGGGTGATGTGGCTTCCTAGGATTGGCCAGGGGTGCCTGAACCTTCCAAAGACACCTAAAAACCCCTGCACAAGGGAGAGACAGTTGAGGAGACCCTCGACCTTGGAGACGATGATGGCTGAAAGGATGCCCAGCGGAAAGGATGCCCAGCTGGAAAGAGAAAGCTGCCCTGCAAAGATGGACTAAGGTCCTTGTCGTCAGGCTACCTCCCAGACTAGGATGGGTCCCTTCAGGGCCAGTAGATCTGGCCCCCCTATACCCTCTGAGGCACGGACGGACTGGGACCGGAAACCAGCCCTGGCAATTCCGCTCGACCGGCCTGCAGGGGGGTGCTATTGTAAGCCTTCGGTCCTCCTTTTCACCACTGCCGCTTTTGTTACAGGGGGCCGATATAGCAGCACTGCTCCAAAAACGCCCCTCAGTAACAAAAACGGCCCCCACGGGCCAAATCCCATCTCCCTCACTTCCGGCCCACCAGGAAAATGCCCGGTGTCCGCTACTGCCAGTCCGGCCCTGCCCTGAGGACCAGTTAGGGGAATGACCTCAACTCCAATACCCCTGCCACAGATACTCTGCAAGGCAGGCAGGAGGATCCGGGGCCTGGGACTGCGGGTAGGAGAATGTGCTGCTGTCTTTTTATAAGGGATTGTGCAACATGGCTCCAACAGCAAGAGAGAAGTACCAGGAGCCGGGCAGAGGAGAAGACTGGCACAGGGAGCCAGCAAATCCAGCACCCCACAGAATGTACCCCTGTAGAGGTAGGGGGATTGTTAAAATGCACCCTATCAGTAGGTCGGTCACCAAAATAAAGATAATTCTCCCTGTAGGGCCAGAGATATGCACCTTCAAACAATTGGCATGGTAAACAAAGGAACAAGTGTGTTGCACACTGCTGCACTGTAAAGATTAATCCCTCGGAGTGTCCTTGGCCCAGAGGTTCATAACAACAGTGTTTTATTAACATATGAGTCAAGGGGGCCCCCCAGCCAATTTTGGCCTTGGGGGCCCATCTTCGGGCCCACTGCAAGTACATACCGTCCTGGGGACCCCATTCCTCAGGACAGCAGCAGGAAGGTTGGCCCAGGCACATTGCCCAACCCAATACCTGTGTCTGAGGGGAAAGAGAACAGAGAGCAGAACTGCTCCCGCTGCAGAGCAGAAAAGGAGTTGCTCCCACTGCGGGAGGAGCCAAATGGAACATTTTGGCTCCTGCATTGCACAGAAGCTGCGTTCAGGAGTTGACTGGGATCACTGGAGCACTTGGGCTCCGCTGCTGCTCCCAGTGGAAGGAGGTGGCAGCTGGGTGCTGCAGCACCTTCTTAAAACAAAATAAACAAATTAAAAATATTTAAAAGATTTTGGCTTCCTGCTTCAAGACACCACTAAGAAAATATCCAAGAATCAGATCTAGGAGGACCCTACGTAACCTGTGTTAATCTACATACTCTCTGGTGCTTGTCATGGCGACATGATGGCAGGGTCATCACCAACAGACTGCCATCAGTGGGTCTGCCTTGTATATATTAATATGTCACCCCGACAAAGCCAGTAGGCCTGACTTGTACATATTAATGTGATGACTCCTCAACAAAACCAATAGGCCTGCCTGATATATATATAATGACACCTCCTCATAGTGTGATGTTACCTTTGTTATATGTGCGAGGTATAGTGATTATGGTGTTCAATACTCACTAGGGGTAAAATGAGATATGAGGGTTTCACCATACATATTTTCATCTCCCTGATGTATACATTTCTCACATAATGTGTAGTGATCAGAGGTGTGTGTGTATAATAAAAATACTTTTCCTTTTTAGAAGGAAAAGCAAAGAGTGGACAATAATTTATTGAGTGTTGCTGTTACATGCCAGAGAATTGAGATTGGTAGCCCACACCACCTCCTTTGAGTATTCCTTGAACTGCTTTGCTTCGTTACCCTGAGAGGGTCAAGTGCTAGGGTACTTCGTTTGCAGTTATAAGACAATTGCAGACCTAATACTTATGAAGGACTCACATCCGCTGCAGCTAATAACCCAATTTCTTACACTGGTGCAAAGTTTTGATTATTTACTTTTCAGCTAAAAGTAAAGCACTTAGCACTTTGTGTTGCTTTGTGTTATTTTGCATCAAGAGAATGTCCCAAGGACGGTACATGGGCTTTCTCACCCTGCAGTATGGGAGGCCGATCTTGTTCTCACCTTGCCGTCAGCTGGTGGAATTCTATGCCTCTTAATATGTGAACCATGAATAACCACATCTCTTTTAGGAAAAATCTAATAACTTGGCTGTTCCAACTTAATCCAGCACCGCTCTCCTCAATAAGGTTCCATCTACAGCATCCGGATGCCTGATGATAGCTGCATGCTTTACAAACTGGAAATAAATAAATAGTGATTTGTACCTGAAGGCTAGCCATCCAGTACAAAACCTCTGCTAGACATTACATACACACCTTTACACTATGGTTCAAAGGGGTGTGCATGGTGCTAAGCAGCTTGATTGTACACCAGCACTTGGTAAGAGAGCTGCTGCACCATATCTTTGTAGATAATGTGCTGTTCTGCTCCCTCCCTTTCATGCAACACAGCTCAGCAACTTTGGTTGTTGTGCTGCATTGCATGAAATAATAGTACATTTGTCCCAATAGCCATTTCAACATTGAAAGGATTCAAGGCTAAGTTGGCCCTAACTGCATTCAACCTAATTGAAATTGAAATTGAAATTATCTTTATTGCATGACTAATAAAAATCTTTGCAGTGCGAAAACTACATTTAAAAGCACCTGTGCAAAAACGCATAAAACAGCTTATTTCATTGCAGAAAGATTAATTTAAAAACCATAAAAAAATTAACAGTGTGTTTATACTATTATGTTATGCTGTTTATGAAAAGGTAAAAAAAAAAATCACATATACTATGCAAAGATTGAAATACAATGAAAGGGCCTATGGCTTTGAATTAGAAAATGTTAGACTAATACTATTTTTCTACTCACTATACCCTGGAATTCATGACTAATCTAACAATGAAGGCTAGTATAATCAACATAGTAAATGAAGGGTTTTTAAAATTGGAACAATACTTGACAGATTTTGAGTTAAGCATTTATAATCAGTTCATGTGGTAGCAGATAGATTAAACATGATTTTGCTATACTCATAAACCGTACCAGTCTACATGCTAATTGAATGTCTCCTCCTTCAAAACAGGCTTTTAATGCTTGTCTGCGTGTTCGGATCCGTCTTTGGTTTCAAAGTGGTTTTAGTAGTAGTCTTCGCTCTATCTCTAGACCTTTGCAACTGCACAATAAATGCAGAACATCCACTTTAGGGTCGCCGCAGAATCTAAAATTCGTTGTTGTTTCTAAACGTTTCCATGGTGGGAGATGTTGTTTTGCCAGTAAGACTCCCATCCTCAGTTGCAGGTAAGATTCCTTCACGGCCCTTGAGAACCCTATTCCCAGATAAGCTTGTGACAAAGACCTAGTATAACTCTGGATAACAAACCACCCATGGGCCCTCCTGGTAAGTGTAGCTTTATCTTCTTCCAGAGATAATATCTTTACTGTTTTATTTACGAGCTGCTTGAAGCATTTGTGAGTCCCATTAGTTTTCAAGAGGACTTGTAATGCAAGAGAGCTTATTGCTGTCTGAAGATAGACCATTGCTGGGCTGTCTTTGTTCCTTTCCAGCTCTTTCCATAAATGTGAATTCAGGGTACCTGTCTCAGCTCCTTTTATTTTGTGCCAGCATTTGGTATAGGCACCCTTACGTGCTATTTTTTGTTTTTGAAGGCCGAACTCAAGCCTTAATTGTGCTGGCGAGGTGTACTGTGGGAGGTTGAATATTATTCGCATTCCTTTGGACACCACTTTATCCAAGATGGTCTCGTCCCTCCCTCTCATGCATTCACTGCCGTAAGTAATAGTTGTTAGCAGTCTTGCTCGAAGCACTTCTAGCAGAGGGGTTAAATTTGGACCTGTTATTTTGTGCTTAATGCTCTTTAATGCAACGGCTAATGTTATCCCTCTGTTTCTAATCGCCGCTTTTTATTGCCCAAACGATCCCTTCCTGTCAAAGATTATGCCCAATATTTATATTCTTTGACAACCTCCAACTTCTGATCCCGCAGTACCCACCGAGGTTGATGTTTTTGCTCTTTTGGTTTAGTATCATCACCTTAGATTTTTCTAAGTTTATGCATAACCCATTCTTGTCTGAAAAGCTATTTGTAGTGCTTGTAAGATGTTGCAGGCCTACTGGGGTTCGGCTAATCAGTATTAAATCGTCAGAGTACAGTAGATTCGACAGTGTAAGGCCCCCTAGATTGGGGGCATGGTGGTTGCATTTAGCGAGCTCTACTGAGAGGTCAGACATAAAGAGATTAAACAGGGTCGGGGCAAGGACACAGCCCTGCTTCAGCCCCTTGGTGGTCGGTATTTTCCTTGATAGACAGTTGCCTGTCCCCAGCTTTATTTGAATCCATGTCTCGGAGTGAAGTAAAATTAATTGATTCAGAAGTTTCGGATCTATTTCCCAGCCAGATAATTTAGCCCAGAATTTCCCCCTGTCTATATTGTCAAAGGTGGACGTATAATCGATAAAGCAAACAAATAGTGGCTTTTTGATTTTTATGGTGGCATCTATTAAGAGTGAAAGAGCAAGAATATTTGTCACTGTCCCTGTGCGTTTTTGAAAACCTGTCTGATTAATGGGAATTACACCTTTCATGGATGCCCATTCAGTAAGTTCTTCCAGTATGAGACCCACAAAATATTTGGCGTCTATGTCAATTAATGCGATGAGCCTGTAGTTCTTTGCTTGGCTCCTGCTGCCTTTTTTATAAATCAGGGATATGATTGATCCCTTCCAGGAATCGGGAATTCTTTCTTCTCCCAAGATGTTTTTAAAGAGAGGCCGTAATTCCTCCGCCCAATAATTCGCATCCTGCTTATACAGAATTGGTGGAATACCAATGGGCCCAGGGGCCCCCTCTTTTCTGCCTTTCGCGATTCTGTTCTTAATCTGTTTTATTGTGCATGGAAAGTGGATCTCATCGGCTGGATGTATTGGGGCCTGCAGACCTCGCTGGCGAGCCACGACGTCTTGTTTAATTTCGTCGACTTCTTTGTTGAAATAATGCAACAAGTACTTTACCCAGGCTTCCTCAGTTATATAGGAGTTGATTCCAGGAGCCCTTGGGTTCTCTATGTTATTCACAGTGTGCCAGAATCTCGCACTGTTGTTAGCTTTTGCGTCGTATAACAATTTAGCCCATATTTTCTCTGCGTTTTCCTGTTTTATTCGCCACATGATTTTATTCTTACTACATTTTAGCTTCCTCAATTCCGTCTGTGTACTGATGTCGGGGCCCTTTTGACAGAGTCGGTGGATTATTCTGTTGATATCCCCTTTTATTTGCCTTAATTTACCAGTTTGGGTTGTTGAAGGATGCATTTTTTGATTATTTATGTGCCTGATAGATATTTCCTGTTGGTCTTTAGTCCCACTAGTTGCTTTTGATGATTTTTGTTTGGGGTTAACTGGTCCAAAGTTTTTCAAGAAGTTCTCCCAGGCATTTATGCTATTGTCGTTCTGCAATTTGTTTTCTTCCCAGCAAGTTTTTGCCTCCGCCAAAAGTTTTTCTGGATCACTCGTTTTGCATTTAATTCTTTTGCAGTTTGATGAGACCGTTAAGTTTTGTGCTTCGATTGGGAAAGTGAAAGCTGTTCCCTGAGCCATAAGTGTGAGCTCTTGTGGCAGATGGTCACTGCAGTCTGACATTCCAATCTTAAAATCACTAACTGATTTGAGGAGTGATAAGGATAGGAAAGTATAGTCTATCGCTGTACTTGCAACGGAGTTATGGTAAGTTGCTGCTTGAGGGCGATCACCAGATGATCGACCATTTAATACTATCAAGCCCAAACTTGTTAAATCCGTCAATAGGTCTTTGGATACCTTAATTTGTTTTCCCCACGTGCACTCTTCCTGAGGTGGAATCCCCAATTTGAGCAGTTGATCTTCTGCCGGCTGGCCTTTATCCGAACTCCTTGAAAGGAACATATTGAAGTCTCCTGAGACAATATAATTCGATGTTGCCTCTTCGGTGATGAGCTTCGTCAGTTCTGACACCAGAAATTTTGCGCCAATTTTTTTCCCACTTGGGTGCAAGTAAGTATTTACCAATATTAGCTGTTGTTAATTTTTCCTGGGGCCTACTATCTCCATCTGTATTGCATTGATTCCGTTGTTTGATATGTTCTTCATCGTCAGTTCTTTGGCTGTATTTATGGTTTTATTGAGGCGTACGTGGTAAGGCCTCCTTTCAGATGACCAAACTTCGAGCTTCTGCTGGCTGAAAGATTGTACGATTTGTAGCCTTGTAAGTGGAACGGCTCTTCCAACCAGGTTTCTTGGAGTAGGATTAAATCAAACTGCTGGAAGTACATCAATAGATCTTTATTCATGGATTTCGATCCTAGGCCGTTTATGTTCCAAGGACAAAGTTTTAACTGTAGAGCGTTCTTTTCTTGTTCCGTGATCTGTCACGGGTCTTCCGATCTAGTATTGATGGCTTTTGCTACCCAGGTCCAGTCTTTTGCTGTATCGTTCTTACTTTTGTCCCAGAGACTCGGGGTGTCACTGACCATGGCTTCTACTGAAACACTTCGGGCCCCTTTTAACACAGATTTTGTGGGCCCACCGGACCGGCTTCTTCTTGACATATTTTCGTTGTATTCTTGGTCGTGCCGAAGCAATGGCTCTGGATAACCAACCTTGTGATAGAGTTTTATGCGGATCCCCCATGCTTCTAATTGATGTTCCTCTTTTAACATTTTCTCCACTATTTCTCCTGTGGCCCAGGTAGTTTTTGTTATTTCTTGTTCCGACAGATGTTTAAGTCGTTCGAATTCTACAGATTCCAGGTCTTGAGTGACTATTCCGGCCAGGTTACTGATGGAGGTTAGTAATCGGAGGATATTGCTTCTATTTATAATATCTCCCGACCCTTTGATTTAAACTCTGGTATAAACAAAATTGTTTTGGAATCATTCCGGCAGAAGCTATTTTGAGGTGTTTCAATCCTTAGCTCTGTTTCTCTCCTCCGCAATTTCCTGATTGGTTGGGGATCGTTACCCCCTGGTTTACTATTTCCACTTTAAAGTTGGTATCGACTACTTCTGCCGGCATTTTTGATACTTTTACAGCGACTGCATCCTGGGTGCCATTTTTCCCTATTTTTGACTTTTCCACACTATCTGCGGCTTGGATTATTGATCTTTTGATTTCTAAGATTTTGTTTTCAGTCGAGGTTTTCTTTCCTGCATCTTCATGGGAATCAGTTTCCCCCTCATTTCCCTTTTCCATATTTCTTAAGGCAGGTGCTGTCGGACTATTGGTCTGTAAGATCATACTTTCGGATCCCTTTGGACAGAGTTCATTAGTGATTTTCTGCTTCTCATGCAAGGTTAATATGTCACTGATTTCTCCTTGTTCTATTTGAATCCCTGTTGGGATCTTACTTGCTGGTTGAAAGAAAGACTTTATAGTGGAGGTTTTGTTCCTCCCTTTTCTCCTCAATTTGCGTCGTTGTTTCGATGATTGCTTTTTGTTGAACTGTGTGTCCCCTTCTTCTGGGTTACTTAACTGCTTAGTGGGGCTGCCCTGGTGCTGCTCTTCTTGTTGGAATTTGTCTGGGAGCCCTGTTTGGTCAGGCCCCAAAGGCTTACACCCTTTGTAGCTACTTTGATTCCAAGATTTTTCTTGTTGTACCGATCCTTGGGTGACTCCTTCTCCAATTTTCAGATCTTTTCTTTCCTCAAGGGACAATGCATCTACATTATTTCCTTCCCTATTTAATTCAAAATGGTTCGATGCCTCTTCTGTTAAGTCATTGTGAAGTTCCCTTTTTAATGTATTTCCTTCTCTATTTTCATTTACATTAAGGATTCCCTTATTTTTGGTGTTATTTGCATTCTTTATATCTGTTAGGAGATCTCCCATTACTACTGGTAGTGTGGCAAGTTTGTCGATAATTGCGTAACAAGTGCAGCTTAGAGGACTTATTGTCGTTTCAGATTGGGCTCTCGTGATCAAATTATTCAATTCTGAGAGTTTGTTGTCGATACTTGTGACATGCGTGGCTAAGCAGTTGAGGAGAGTTAATTGAATATCCATCTTGTCGGAGTGATATTCCATAGCCTTTGTTGAAAGTTGCATGGTGTTTAATAGGGACGCCCATAGTTTATTCTCTTCTGTTAGTGAAACCTCAGTCTCATTCTTCGCTGCTTTCCCTGTATCCTGCTGTGGTGTGTCACCTTTTCCCAAGGAGTATGTGAAGACCAGTTTTTCCCACTCTTCCGTTGTGAGAAAGGATATGTTACTTCCAGCGAGACTAGGAATCTCTTCTTGTTCGGCGCCAGTCTTTTCTGTTCTGATATCAGAAGTCACAGACATAGAAATTGGCTGGTGTCCTTCTGAGACTCGGACAGTGGGAACAGTAATCGTTACGTCCCTTCCCTGATCCCAGCAATGATATGTTCTCTGATCAAGTTTGGTGTGGTCTAGGGGTAGTTCGTCTGTGCTCTCTTGTGGGGCCCTTGCTTCCTCGATTTTTGTTGGTAATTCGACTATGGTGGAAGTTTCATCCAGTGGCACAAGAGTGTAAGAACTTTACGAAATGGGGTCATCTGCCAATAGTGCTAGTTGTTTCCAACCTATGTGTGCATTTCAAAGCTATACAACGGAAAAAAGTTTCCTAAATTTGTGTTCATTTTATTGTATCATTGTCAGTGCAAAACTCAATTGATCCTAAGCACTGAAACTTTAAACTGGACTATATAGTTAAAGAGGTTAAATTTGATTAGTGATAAAAATTGGTCAGTTTAAATACATTGATCTTGTACAATCAGTGTCAACGAGGTAATCTAGGTGTACGGTCAGACTGCGGTTACAGTGGTCAACACACTGCCTGTTCTGTGCTATATCTGGGTGGTCATGGGCACTAGGGATGAGTAAAGTGCCTCTTTTCCGATCTGCTGTAATTGGACACAAAAGAGCAGGCAATTCCTTTGTTTTTGCAGCCACTTCCCACCAGATTGAAAAAAGATGGGAATGCAGGAGAGATGCTTTCAATATAAGAATTCCTTTCTCCAGGGTGGACATTGAGGAATGGAAGGAACGAGGAACTCTTGCGCCGCCCAGCACTCTCAGGGGCTGACCGTGGTAATTAACTGAGTGGTAATACAATTACATTAATTACAGTGACCGGTGCTTGACAGCGCTCTTCAAAGGAACTTGTTAAGCAGTGAACCTTAAGTGTGGCACCTGCCTGCCCGGGGCACCCTCCAGGCATGCTCAGCATACAGACGTCCCAGCTGGGAAAGCTACTTTGAAGTGAGCTCTGAGGGGCTGTGCCAACTATTTACTGTAAGGCAGTTAGCATTAATGTGAATAGATTGCCCACTCCCTCACAATGCTCTGAAAAGCTACAGTAATTTTTTTTTCTACCCATGGCGCAGATGATCAGCTATAATTTTATCCACGAAAGTAAAAAAAAAAAAATCACACAGGCGAAATTTTCTCGTTTTGCTTTCCGCATAGAACGTTCACCCACCGCTGGTGGTTACATTCTCCAGGCCAGGTGGGCATTTACAGATCTTGTAGAAGAACATATCTATGCGAGGTCAACAGTGCTATGCAATTTTTTTTATTAAAGTTACAAAACACGATGCAGAATTGTAGTGGGGCACTCACTGCCAGTTTCCATTTCTCAGCATATTTATTCAGAAAAACGCAATTATGATAACAGTGTCACTGGTTAATTTCAAAGATGGTAACAGAAGGCGTGAGTGTGTTTACAAAGTCTGGCACATATGTTGCTTTCCTTTGCAGTGCCACAATATTGACTGAGGAGGAATGCCAGCTTTCTGCATAATCCATTACCACAGGTCTCGCGGGACTGCTAGACCTGTTCCCACACTTATCATTTTATATTTCCGAGCAAAGAAAAAAGACTGAAAATAGGCTGTTAAATCGAAACAGCAGTAATGAATAATAATGTCTCACATTGTGAATCAAAATGGCCGGTGCTGCGGAGTAGAGTACATCAGCAACAGATGGGCTGGATTTGAGTCACACATTCTCAATAATCACAGAAATGTGGCAGTTATAGTTACAGTTATTTCAAGTAACTATAACTCATGCCCTATGGTAACTACAACTCACGCCCCCGCCATGCACAGTTTTATCATCAATAATTTAATTGGAAATGTTGCAGTGATATTATCAATGATGTCATAGAAGATGTCATGAGTGATGTAATATGTGGGGTAATTTGCAGTGCATGACAAGGGCGCAAGTTATATTCACCTTAGGGCACGAGTTACAGTTACTTGAGACTCGATGTATAGGGGCAGTAAGCACAATATAAATGTTTCAATATAATACAATATAATACATGGATGATAACTGACTGCCCAACTGCCAGACAAAAAACACATTTGTACTAATTTTGCAAAGACTGGAATGTAGGCTTGATGTACAGTAAATCCTCTCTGCTGCATTGTGTTTTATGTTTTCTTACTCACAACCTGCCTCCACCCCACACAAGAGAGAAAGGCTACTACTACTGTTTAGATTATTTGAGTACCTGCACTTGGTGAACTGTTTGCAATTTGACAATTTTACCCAGCACTAGTAATTACTAAGAAACGGCAGTTTGCTGCACCTCATCATCAGTCTACTGCAAGAGCCTATTTCTGGGCATTCTTCTTGGGAGACCATTCATGTCCAGCAAGGAGAAAATGGTGGCCTCCTTATTCGCACTTATTGAGACAACCACAACATTCTACCAGAATAGGAAGTGTTTCTCTTTCCCTGACCTTGGGGAAATATTCAGGAATTGTGTGGGGTTTCAATAATCTAGCCAAAGAGAAAGATTATATAGGTTTCCTCCAGGTATAGTATGTGCACAAAATTATCACAGAACATGGGCATATCATTTCTCAAAAATTCTATTGCTGCATGCACGTAACCAATTCTACAATTATTCATCTTACCCTTGCCCCTTGTTTGTGGCTAGTTTGCTTTGGCTTTATGATTTCAGTCTATTTTAGTTGGTCTAGCTTTGAGTGGAAACTTATGGGTGTTTGTGTTGATCCTGACACATTCCATTACCTTTGCACAAATGATAGGCAGTTGGCACTCTATGGTGCAAAGGGATTATGTTGAGTGTCAACTTTTGGCGCAAAAATATGTTTGCACTCAAATGTTGATGTGCTCTTCCATTTTTACAGCTGTGTGACAAGAGCCACTGCCCCTCATCACAGAAACATACAGTAAATCTGGGTTTGAGACTTAGGGCCCAATTACGATGACGGTGAGACCGCCACCGACAGCCTGTCGGTGGCGGTCTTACTGCCATCGTTTGCGTGTTTTCTGCTCGCCATATTATAATGGTGGGCGGTCGGAAAGCCCGACTGCCACGCATCCGACGGGCTCCTAAAGCCCGCCGGTGCGGTGGAGGGCCTTGCATTACCTACAATGGTGGCGGTGCCTACCAGGCACAGCCGTAGAGATTCCGATGTCCCTTTCCGCCCGCCTGTTCATGGCGGTTCACCCGCCATGAAAAGGCTGGCAGGCAGGGACATTGGGGGCCCATAGAGGGCCCCCCTTCAATCCTGGCCCTTGTTTTCGGATGTTGCAGGGCACCTATGGTGCCCCCCTACTTATCCCTGCACCATGTGGCAGGCACCGCATGGTGCCTGCCATGTAGTGCAGGGATATGTACAGGGTGCATTTTTTGCATTGCGGCAGGTGCTGCAGCCAGCAGCACCTGCCGCAATGCAAAGAATATACGGTGCAACCTCCTTGCAGGGTCGTAATACCTTTGACGGGACCACCGACGGCTAGTCAGTCGGTCCCATTTACGATAAGGTGGTGGGCAGATGTCATTTCCCCCGCCATCCTAATCGGGCCTTTAGGGAGCATAAATAATCTGTCAATGCTCAGGATCATAACATTTGGAAAAAACTTAGAAGCTGTTAGAGCATTAGTCTTATGGGCTCAAAGTTGGCTACATAATCACCAGGACACATCTATTTGTTACATTGTACAGACTGGGGCCTACTCCCAACCTGCACTTTGTTGCATGTACTATAAAGTGCTATTCACAAACATACATGAAGAGATTTACGCCTCACCTATCTCTTCTATGTGGAGGTCTTCATCCCAGTTGCAGAGGTCTACGCACACATACCCATAGTTTGTAGTAGTAAAGGTGAAAGGAACCTGGGGAAGTGGTTAGAAAATGGGGAATACTTACTACTAAATATGAGGAGATTAGGGAAGAGTGAGGAGGGGCTTAGTGAGGGATAGAGAGGGGTGAAGGAAGGAGCATTCAAATACAAACACTCATCTAAAAAAGAGTATGCCCATTGACATTCACAAGAGTTGTATGACAAAATATCGCTGACATAGCAAAACCAAACCAGACTGATTTGCATATGGCCATGTCTGAACTGGGGTGGCGGAGTGAGCTAAAGAATGATGATGGATTAAACCCAGATCAGTTGACTGGGGGTGAGTGCTTGCAATGTTCAACACTCCGTCCATCATCCCCTTTGGTTTTGCTAAGTACGTCCTAAGTTGGCAGGGTATGCCCAGACGTGGGTCCCTTGCTCACGTTGCCACTGGATTCAAGATAGCCTGGCTGATGAGGGTTATGAACCCGAAACCGGTCCCAGGATGCTTGTTTCCGGTCTAGGGAAGACATGGCTTGGCAGTTCGGGCTGGACTGTTCCCATGAGGTACAGGGTCAGACTGATTTGCATATGGCCATGTCTGAACTGGGGTGGCGGAGTGAGCTAAAGAATGATGATGGATTAAACCTAGATTAGTTGACTGGGGGTGAGTGCTTGCAATGTTCAACACTCCGTCCATCATCCCCTTTGGTTTTGCTTTGTTTGCCCTAAGTTGGCAGGGTATGCTCAGACGTGGGTCCCTTGCTCACTTTGCCACTGGATTCAAGATAGCCTGGCTGATGAGGGTTATGAACCCGAAACCGGTCCCAGGATGCTTGTTTCCGGTCCAGGGAAGACATGGCTTGGCAGTTCGGGCTGGACTGTTCCCATGAGGCACAGGGTCAGACTGATTTGCATATGGCCATGTCTGAACTGGGGTGGCGGAGTGAGCTAAAGAATGATGATGGATTAAACCCAGATCAGTTGACTGGGGGTGAGTGCTTGCAATGTTTAACACTCCGTCCATCATCCCCTTTGGTTTTGCCAAAATATCGCTGACAAACATTTTGGCAAAAAACTTTCGCCATAAAAATATAGGGAGCAGAGACATCGAATTTACATATTTTGCATGTAAAATGAAAAATATCAACAACAAATATATATTAAATCAAGTTTTTAAAAAATCAGACTGAAAATTAGATTTGGAGGGGTCAATTTCACTACTCCCACTCTAACCTGACCAACACTAGGGAAAGTGCTGAAATTTGGAGGACCGCAATGCAGTGCTGATGATGTCACATATTACATCACTCATGACATGGTCAGTGACATCACTGATGACATCACTGATGACATCTCAAATGACATCACAGATGACATCACTGATGACATCATCCAGTGACTGTGTGTTTCTGTAAAGTTTAAATATGCTTTATATATATATATGCTGAGGTTTATTGAAGAATGAGTGGGTGTATGAGTGTCTGAATAGATGATTTAGTGGGAGCGTGACTGACTGTATAGGTGAGTGATTAAACGTTTCTTACTGAATGCATGGGTTAGTGACTAAACTGTGTGAATGTCTGTATCAGTCTGTCAGTTGGTGTGTAAGTGGCGCCATGGGTTAGTGAGTAGCTATATGAGTATCTATATGGATTATTGATTTGATGTCTGAGTATCTGTATGGGTGTGTGAGTGTGAGACATTATATGTGAGTGTTTGACTATGTAAATGACTATATGTGAGAGTGAGTCATTGTTGTGGCTGTATGGATGAGTGTGTGCTTGTGTCAGTGATTATATAAGAGAGTAAGTCTGTGTTAGTATCTGTATGAATAAGTGACGTAGTGTGTGTATTACTGTATAGGTGAGTAAATGGCAGTGTGATTGATTCTTTGGGTGACTGAGTAGGTGTTTGATTACCTCTATGGCTGTGTGACACTGTGTGAGTGTCTGTATAGCTGTATTAGTGTACATGATAGTGCTATATTGATGAGTGACTGCATGTATGAGTGACTGTATGGGTAAATGAGTGGATGTGTCTGTAGATCTAGGAATCAGTGAGAGAGTATGTAGTAACTGGTATTGATGTGTCTATGGTTTCAAAATTGATAGTCTCTATTTTAGAGAGGGTCTATCAAAGGTTATATTAGGGTGTGAGGAGGTGCATCAAATTTTCACGTGGATGATGTCATCAGTGAAGTCATCAGTGATGTCATTTGAGATGTCATCAGTGATGTCATGAGTGATGTCACTGACCGTGTCATGACTGATGTAATATGTGACGTCATCAGCAGTGCATTGCGGGGGCGCGAGTTATAGTTAGTTCAACTAACTATAACGGCTGAATTTCTCTGGTTTTGTATGAGTGAAATGTCAGCCTAACTATACCGTCCCTGAAATCTGTGGTTTTTTCATTGAATTTCAAAGGTTTTTCAAATGCTAATTTCTAACTATAACGTCCCTGAAACCTATGGTTTTTTCAGTGAATTTCAAAGGTTTTTTAAATGCTAAATTCTAACTATAACGTCCCTGAAACCTATGGTTTTTTCAGTGAATTTCAAAGGTTTTTTAAATGCTAATTTCTAACTATAACGTCCCTAAAACCTAGGGTGATTTCTTGCCTAGCTTGTACTTAATGACGGAAATACATTGTTTCTTTACATCCTTTCTATGCTGCTGCAGTAGTTGAATGAGTGCTTGTTTCACGTGCACTTAAAGCCCCAGAGGGTTAAGTGGGAGGGTTGTATAACGCACCTTCCGATTCCGATTACTCCCCCAAGGGGTGCTCTGTGCTCTGTGCACTCCGGAGTTGGGGAAGCAGCCGTGCGAGACGTGCACCTCCCTTTTGCTGGATTCCGGTACGTGTTTTCCGTAATTCCGCCGTCAGCTGTGCAGCAGAGCAGAGCAGAGCAAGCAGCCGTGAGAGACGCCGCCGCTGCCGCCACCGCCACGAGAGAGCGAGAGAACGGCCGCGGAAGGACGAGTCTGGCAGGCTGGCTGGCTCCCGTCCCCTATTGAGACTGCTAAAGGGTGACGGGCTCACAATTCCGCGGATCCGGGGGCCCGGGGCGCCACGGCAGAGGGAGCAAGAGGTGAGGTGATTAGTTTGCTGAGAGCAGAGAGCGCAGCCTTCACTACTGGAGGCTGCTAAAGTGTAGTGCCCGGCAAGACTGCAAAAAGCGGCCCAACTAGGTTGGATACAGCTTGCAGTCGGCCAGTGTGCCCTGCTCTCTGCTCTAAATCCTTAGATCCTCATCCTTGAGGCAGTTGCGGAGGCGGTACCACAGAGCAGTACAGTACAGCACAGCAGCAGAGCGGCGGAGTAGAACTCGGGTTCCAAGAAGGCGCAGAGTAAGGCACTGAGTAAGGCGCCTAGAGGGGGCGATTACCACAGAGAGAAACAGCGGTGAACCGCAGAGAGAGTGTACCTAAAAAGAAAAATCTACACAAGAGAGACCAGGAAATCTAGCCGAACAGTATCTCAATCAATAAATAAATCAACAAACCAAATCAAATCCAAGCAAGCAATCAACCAACATCAAGAAAACAACCGCTTGAGCAAGCAAGCAAGCAAGCAAGTAGATAATCTTGAATTAATCACCTGGGGGGGGTCAACTACAACAGTAAGCTCTTGAAAGCGCCATGAGGTCAGGGAAAGTCAGGAAAACGACAAACAACGTTCCGGCAAGAAGGCGCGGTAACAGCAAGTCCAAGGCACCGAACGAAACAAATAATTTGTTGGTGCAGGCGCTATCTCCATCAGAAAACCTGAGCTGTGAAGAGGTAGTGAAGGAAACCCAGAGCAGACCAGCAACTAAGGGTTATCAACCGAAAATCTACACAATCTTTTCATTCATGAAAGACCCTGGCTCGTTCCTAAGCACCTCAATTAGCAACCTCAAGGGACTCCCTTCCCCCATGGAACCCGAGGGGAGCACTCAAAACACTGCCCCTGGAGGCGAAAAAAGCAAAAACATTGTAAATATAACACAAGATACAACGAGATATGAGAGAGGCACAGGGGCTGGATGGGGGCAAGATCAAGGAAGCAGGATGGAGGGCAAGGCTGAGGCTGAGGGTGAATTGGGACCACACACATCCAAGGAAAGCCCCGTCCGAGCCAAAATTCAAACCGAAATGACCAGCACCGGCAAAGGCGGCTGCAGGGAAAATCACAAAGTCAATAAATGCACCGCCAATGAAAGGGGCTACCCGCTTGGGCCGAAGATAGCAATTTTGCCAACTTTGCAGTCATTATTCACAGAAATAGGAGCTGAGCAAAACAATCAAGAGCTCGCAAACAACATAAAATTAGATCCATCCAGAGATTCAGAGCCACAGACCTCAAGACAGCCATCAATCAAGGACCTTAACGCTCTGGACCAGTTAAGAGCAAATTCACGACCCAACATCAGCAATCTAGTGGCAGAAATTGCCACAGACCAGGCCCCAGTCCAGCAGACTCTATTTGACCAACCAGATCATATTCCAGTGGGAGATGGCAGAGAGCTAGGAAAAACGTCGAAAAGAGAGTATACAGAAGAAAGAGAAGAGACTGAAAAAATAGAGATAGAGCATGATCTAATGGATACCTCCAAACTAGAAAATACCCCCCAGCTTACAAGAGAGGAGTGGGAGAGGCTAGTTGCATCATACTCCCCAGCTATCCCTCTGGAGGAAGTCAGCAAACAAGAACCCGACACAATCCCAAACACAATCCCGAATATAATCCCAAACGCAGAAGAAATTCCAAAAGGATCGGAAATACTATGGACATCCTTGCTAAACACGTTACAGTTATCAATAAAGGCGATGCAGTATCATTCGGACAAAATGGATATGCAATTATCCCTCCTAAATTTCCTAGGCAGACATGTGGCCAATATCGATGACAAGCTGGCAGATATGAACAGCATGATTAAGAGGGTCCAAGCAGAAACAAAAATAACGCAGCCAAGTTGTGCCTGCTACACAATTGCGGACAAACTTACAACGATCCCACTATTACTGGGGGCATCCTGTCTGACTTAAAAAGACAATTGACAACGCAAAAGATGAATCAAACACAGGCATGGCGAATGCATCAATAAAGCCACATTTCAGTCAGCAAAGAGAACAGCCTGGGAGCCCAAATTTGCTGAACACTGCGCATTATTGTCCCACTAGCCACAGCAGCAATAAAAGAGACAAAGATGGCAAGGACAAAAGTTTACTCCAACAACTAGGTGGCAGTGGGCAGCTAATAAAAGAGTCAAGGAACCTACCCAATACACTAAATTCCAAAACCAAGAATGGGCACATGATCCGAAACCTAAGCGGGGGTGAGCCAAATAGCCCGAAAACGTCGGAGAAAATTAAAGACGAAACCTATGCCACAGTTGCAGGGAAAGTTATAAAGACGCCTGCAGAAACTCCACAAAAGGATTGCTTCGAGCAATCAAATACACAGCCCAGATACATGCAGGGGCAACAGGGGAAGGTATCAGAAATCACCTATCTTCGAAGCCCTCATGACAAAAGCATGGGGAAAGAAAGCCCGGAAAAACTCAGGGAACAATATAAAAGAGGGAGAAAACAAAAAAGGAAAGGGAGAAAGAAAACCAGTAATATAAAAGCATTCTTTAAAGTGGTAAATCCGACTACAGAAGAAGATGAAGCAGAAATAGATAGGTCAACAGCGACCACAACAACATCACCGGCTAAGGAAACTGTACAAACCTCACAAAGCCAGAATTCCAACCAAATAGGCAAAGGCTCATACAGCAAGTGCCAAATAGAAAACATTCATCGAAAAATTATGCCTAATACCTGGAGAGAGAGGATAGACAGTATTGATTCCCCAAAAACACAAAGGCTGGGAAATTCGCGAGTTGGCATTAAGGGAGCCCCCCCCGACACAGGGCCATAAGTCAGCAGAAGACATGGTGGAATCAGATATGCGAACAGAAGAGCCACTACTCGGAAAGAGAGCCGAATGGACACAGGTCAAACCAGCCACGGAAGAGCCCAAATTACGGGACCACAGGCAGGTGGGAGCCGAATGCGGCACAATCTTACTCATTCCAGAGTATAAGTCAAGAGGCAGAGGGGATATTCTCAACCGAGGTAACATTTTACGCTTATTATCCACCATCAGCAATCTGATGGATATAAGTACAAATGACCTTGAATCCGTGGAGTTTGCACACTATTACTACCTGTCAGATCAAGAAGTCACTAAAACAACATGGGCCACGCAGGAAATAGCCGAAAGAATCATGGAGATGGAACCGTGCTTTCAAGCATGGGGGATACGCCTAAAAGACAGGTAAAAATAGGGTATCCTGATCCTCTATGCCAGGCACAAAAGAGAGAGACGAGTGCAGTTTCCCAAATAAACAAAAAACAGTGAAACCGGAAAGCGTCCTGAAGGGGGCCCGAAGTTCATCAATTTCACAGATGGACACCAACTCATTGAGCCCAAGGCAAGCTCAAGGATCACTTGGACAAAATGACTGGAATTGGATAGCAAGGACCATTAATATAAGGGCCTTGAATACATGACAATATACGGAACGAAAAACTGCAACAAAACATCAACTAAGAATATGTTCTTGGAATATAAACGGCTTAGGGAATAAAGCAGATGATACTCAGCTTTTATTTTACTTACAAAAATTTGACATAATTGCCCTTCAAGAGACCTGGTTAGATCAACCGCATCAAATACAGGGCTATAAAGCATATCACCTACCAGCTAAAAGAAATGCCAAATACGGCCACTTGAAAGGAGGCCAAACAATATACACTTCAATAAAGAGCATTAATGAAATAAAGAACAAAGGGGCACATTACGATACCCGGCGTAAATAATTCTGCCAGGCATGGAAGCGGCAAAAATCCGCCCGCACACACCGCCTGAACACCGACCACGCCATTACGATTACACAAACCGAATACCGCCATCGGTGGAAAAAGCACACAAAATACCGCCCGCCAACGTCCGAGTCGGAGACAAACCGCCCGCCATGGACGGAAACACGCACGACAACACAAAACCGCCCGCCCTCACGGCCGACACACCGCACGTGAGATTACGATCGCACCGACATGAGCGCGGAAAAACCACAAATATACCGCCCGCCAGCGCAAACAATGCCGATGAGAATCGACACGGCAGAAGCCATGGCGCCCACGTACCTGCACAGAAACCATCCGCACACAAAACCAATAGCACACAACATGGCCAACAAGTCCACACAGCAAGGCACGCACAAATACACAAGCACAGTACATATCCCGAAAACACCCCCCGGACAAACAAAAAATACAAAGGCCAGAACCCCAGACACAACACACCTGAAAACAACAGACCATGAGGACACACCCACATAGGTGAGTACAAAAGCAGCACTCCCACAGACCACAACCCCTTGCTACATTGCAAACCAGAGAGGAGAGGAGAGGACACAGTGACACAGCAAGGACAGCAGCACACCACAGAAACGCACACATCACTACCACCACCACCACCACCACCACCACCAAACACCACCACCACCACCACCACCACCACCACCACCACCAAACACCGGCACCACAAACCCCCTGCACATTACACAACACACACCGCACCAGCACCACAAACACCATGGCACCACAAAGGATGCCCAAGTTCACGCCCATGGAGCTGACGGTCATGGTCGACGAGATCATCAAGGTGTACCCACAAATCTATGGGAACATGGTCCAGCACACACCACTAGCCACCAGAAACAGAATGTGGAACCGGATCGTAGACCAGGTCAATGCAGTCGGGACCCTGCCCAGGAACAGAGTCGAGATTAACAAACGTTGGAATGACGTCAAGAGCCTGGTCAAGAAGAAGGAGGGCAAAAACAGAGAGCTGGCTGCCGTCACTGGCGGAGGGAATCCCGCGCTCTTTAAGACCTTCAAAGCGTGGGAGGAGAAGGTGCGAGTCGTAATCCATCCGGAGATCCTCGCCGGATTAGCAGGGGGAGTGGAGGCTGGTA